>JADHKM010000014.1:0-595071 GCA_019925495.1 Ophiostoma fasciatum
ACTAACACTAACACTAACACTAACACTAACACTAACACTAACACTAACACTAACACTAACACTAACACTAACACTAACACTAACACTAACACTAACACTAACACTAACACAACCTAACCGCGGTACCTCGTTTCGCTCGGCACTTTTACGGCGCTTCTCGACCTTCCACCCCACCCTTCTCGACCTTTACCCCACCCCACCCTTTTACCGCTCTTTTCGCCTTTTTACCTTACCCTCGCCGTTTTTACGGCTTTACGGATCCGGGTAACGTTTTTTACACTATTTTATTTATATTTTTATTTTTATACCTTTTTTAACCTTTTTTTACCTTTTTTTTATTTTTTATTATTTTTTATCCTTTTTATCTATCTTTTTTTTACCACTTTAACCTTACCCTTACTTATTAACGTGGTAACACTATGCACGTGACCGATATCGTCAGGATTACGTACACGTTTTTTTTTCTTACCACGTGATAGGCCGTGTTTAAATCACGTGTTAATACGACTACGGACGACGGACGCGACGACGGCGACGGCGTACGACGGGGATACGACGACGACGGACCGGACGACCGACGACGACCGACGTGGCGACGGACGACGGACGATAGACGACGGATAAGGACGACGGACGACGGACGACGGACGACGGGCGTGATAACGGACGACGGCGACTACGACAGGCGACGGCGGACGACGGGCGACGGCGACGGCGACGGCGACGGACGCGACAGGCGACGGCGGACGACGGGCGACGGCGACAGGCGACGGCGGACGGCGGACGACGGGCGACGGCGACAGGCGACAGTAACAAACGACGACGACAGGCGACGGCGACAGACGACGGCGGCGACGGCGACAGACGCGGGCGCGACGACGGCGAGAAGGACGACCGTCGGCGGCACGGTGGCAAGGATCTGGGTGTCAGTCTGACACTTGCATCCTATCGCTCTTTCGCTCTCCAGCAGACGATGACAAGGACGGCGGCGACGACTGCCGGCGCCACGGCACAAGGATCTTGCGGACGGGACCGCAGACGGTAGAGGAAGGTGACAAGGACGAGACGATGGCGAACGCGACGACGACGGCAGATGAGCGACGCGACGGTGGACGGCGCCAAGGACTTTGAAGGCGTCACCACGGCGACGGGGACGCGGTGTACGACACTACGGCCCCAAGGACGCGTACGCGACCTTCGAAATCCTCTCGCTCCTAGCACGTGATCACGCACGTGCTGTCCACCTTTCCCGTTCAGGTGATCTTTCACGTGCTTTCCCTGGCTGTCCCTTGAAACCGGCCGTATCCAGGCCGTGATGTTTCCTAACGGGCGTGATTGCGTCAGAATAATCCCACAAAGAACTGACAGCTGGGTAACACGGGTGAAGCCCTGGTGAGAAATGGATGCCAGACCAGAATGAACAGAAGAAACCAGGAAGGACACTCGGCACCCTCCAACTTTAGTTGCGCTGGACACAACATTGATGAGCCGATATTGCTTTATGATGGTCCACTTCCCAATCTATGTGGCTCGTAGATATACAAAAAAAAAAAAGAAAATATAAAGAAGCCGGAGAAAAGAGTAAAGAGCAAAAAAAGCAACAAAAAAACGTACAGCAGCGGGTATTCGCTGGTCGTCACCGACCCAACTACTAATCCGCCGATTACTGGTTTAACTAGGGGAGAGCGGACGGGATCCCGTGCTTTCCAGTATCTATGGCCGTACGTGGAAGAGTAAGAGCAACCGGTGCTTATATTAGCTGCGTCTGGGGCCTGCCAGCTATCTACAAACCAGCCGCAGCACCGTCGGGGCCGCCTTGTCACAGCCGTGGCTGGAGGAACCACACGTTTGCCGCGTACTTTTGGAGTTGCGTTTTGTCCAACAGCACGTCATGCTCGTTCGTGTTGGCTGCTGGCTGCCGTAAGAACAGGCTGGAAAAGTCCAGCTTCAGTGGACCTCTAGTCACATTGAAACAAGTGTGGTCTCGGCGCATGGTTGCAGATGCATCGTTGTAAGGAACGGGGCCGGCCCAGACAATGTTAATTGTCTGGAGGCAAACGCTGTCACGCGCAGAGGCTGTATGCAGTCGAGTCTCTGTGGCACCAGTGCGTCGCAGACGTTCTGGCTCCTGCCAGTGCTCGATGCGAATGCGTTTGTCGGCTCCGGCATTGTCTTGTTCCGGTGGAAACGCCTTGGTCAAGAGGACAACCTTGACTTGGTGATTCGACTGACGGAACCAAAAATCCTTCTTGCAGCGCAGACTTGCCATGCTCTGGGTCCATCCTGCTTCGACAACTAGCACCGGCCAAGCATCCGCTCCCGGTCGCGCTGTGTTGGGCCGGCCCCCGGAATCTCCCTCTCCGGCGGACGTGTTGCCTAGAGCCGATAAAAACGTTGTGGCACCGGTATCTTGCCAGTCGTCTTCCAGGCCCATACGCGTCATTTCGACTGTCACAAGGCGGTTCAGGCGCAGGTGCAGTACCTCATGATGGGCTGTCGGTACAGTGACAATCAGCAAGCGTTGGTCTTCGAGGTAGAAGAGACGCGCTTTGCTGCTGCTCTGGTCGCGTGTTTCCAACAGTGCATGGTATTCTTCAGCGGAGGTAGGTGCGACAACGAGTGCGTCGCCGGTCCTCGAGTACGCCCGGGAGAGGATGTCGATGGCAGTTGTGAAAGTCGTGTCGGGGATGGGGGGGCTGTCGTTTGTCTTGGTCCCGACGATAACAGTCGAATCTATCGTGCTTGGAACGAGGGTCGTCGAGGACGAAATCGACTTAACGCGTGGACGTGTCCCAAGCCGGTGATCGGGAGTGACGTGGGACATGGACTGCTTTCGTCTTTGTGTCTTAGCTGGACGGCAGATGCGGTTAGCAATAGGTGCAAGTGAAGTAAGGCGCGGGGGAGCCTTGAGCCAAACAGTTTTTTGCCAAAAAAGACACGCGCGGTCGTTGGAAAAATGTGAGGTTGGTATGCAGACAAATCAGACGACGTAGAAACGACAGTCTTCTCATTGATGAACAGCGTTTGGCAATGAATAACATGCGAATAAGAAGAGCTGCAGCGAAATACCTTAGTATGAGATCCACAGTTCAGAGTTCGTTCCCAAACCTGCTGCTTGTAGTCACGTGACAGACGCATGCCCGTTAAATTTGTGTGGGTGTGTTTAGTCCAAGCCAGGTATAGACCCAGTCCTTAACCAGCCCGACTCCATGGACCCTCCTACCATCACCGTTGCGGCGCTCGGTGGTCGAAGCCTGTCGTGGCTTCCCACCGGAGAAGAACCAGCAGTGACCCTCGCGCCCGAACTGGAAGAGAGACGCCGGGCCTTTGTCCGCTACATCGAAAACAAGCTGCAGCCTGACAACGACGACAACGACAACGACAACGACAGCTTGCCGTCCGACCTGCAAGCGACCTACACAATCAAGCGCCACGCTGCGCTTGTCTTGGCCCGCGACCCAGCTCTGGCGGGTTTCTTCCTGGGCCCGCTACGCGACGACGACTGCAACCTCGACGGCCCGCATCTTTCTGCTTGGCTGGAGTTCAAGCTTGCCCTGTTGGAATCCTTGCTCGGTGATCTCCTCTGGCCCTGGACCCAACAGAATGCACAGAGCCGCCCTCGGCCCGCGTCGGACAAGAAGGCCCAGAGTGCTGTCCGTGTCTGGTATGGCAACCGATGCCTACTCACGGGCGTTGACTGCACCGAGGGGGCACACATTGTGCCGGTGCGTGTGACGGGACGGGGGGACTTGCGGGCTACCTGGGTTCGTCTGTCTGCGTTTTCTCCCATCGACCGCCTCGCCGACCTCTCCTACCGGGGCCGCGAGCCAGAAAATATTTTGCCGCTCGCCCGTGGCGCGCACGGCCGATGGGATGCCTTCGAATTTTACCTGCGCCCGATTCCTGATCCCACCACGCCCTCGACCCGCATCTACTTGCAGGTCGTCTGGAGCGACAAGGACCTCGCTGTCGGCACGCCTGGCGGCGACGCCGTCCTTCCCGAGGTCATCAACGGTCGCCGCCCGATGGACGGCGTTGCGGCCTACCCGCCCGTTTGCACCGGCGACGTTTTCTTGCTCGAGACGGCCGACCCGAGCAACTGCCCCCTTCCCAGCCTCGAATTCTTGCAGATTCAGGCTGGAGTGCACCGCATCTTCGGCGGCCTGCGCGCCGCGGCCACATTGGCGTCGCTGTTCCGTGGCCCGCCGCCCGACGACGACGACGACAACGGCGGCATTCCCGCTGCTAGCTCTGGGCCCCACGCCGATGCAGTCGCTGCCCTTGCCTCTCTGGAAGGCGACAGCGACCTTCCCCATCTCTGGCGGGTCCTTCTCGAGGCGGCCGTCGCAAAGAGCGTCCTTAGCCTGCCTGATGCGGGTTGCTGGGCCCGCGCCTTTGCGCGCCATGTGCGCGAGAGCCGGCGAGCCTTGGCGAAACAGCACAAGGGAGGCGACATGACCGACGAGGACTAGAGATCCCCTGTTCGGACGAGGCCGACCCGTGTTTTCCACTGCCCAGACGCTGTGCCCCCCGCGTCCACAGTGTCTGCTGCGCTGGCCAGCCATGCGCATGGGACTGCGACCGCAGCTGCTCACGGCTCGCACAGCATCCATGGAATCCACGGGAACGTGTCTGCGGACACGTCTACACCACCTTCGCCCAGTCGCCCTGCTCCCGGTACGCCTCCCTGTCAGCCGACGCCCACGACAAAAAACCCTCTCCCGAAAGCCTCTACCCATAAGCCAGCTCTCGCCAAGCCGATTCTGACAACCATGGCTTCGGTCACTGCCGGGACGCAGGAAGGCGAATCAGTTCATGCGGGCCAGTCTTCCGCCTTGGCAGTTGTAGACGCCGTTGCACAGGACGATGGCAAGAAGGGGCTCGTGCAGCGGACGCGTCTCAAGGCCAAAAAAAGCCTGCACCACCTACGAGAGAAGCTTCCGTGGGCTCGCGCCCAGTGACAGGAGTAGCCGCGACAAGCACGCAGCAGACGGAGGGATACGGAGGGTGCATACTTTGTGTTTTTCTTCTTATTGCCAATGCACGGCCCGAGGAGGCGCTGTTGTACGCTGTTGTCGACGCTGTTGGTAAAACTGTCTTCGGATCAGTCACCGCTTCAGTGTTGTAATAAAAGAAGAGATATGATAGAAGAAAGAAGAAGGAAAAAAAAGGAAAAAGGAAAAAAGAGCATATTGTTAATCCGACAGACAGGGCGGAAACAAGGTTGGCTTAATTCTATCGTCTATCCTTATCACACAACAGCAATCATAATTCAGACGCAAGCAGTCTCTTAGGTTTCAGTACTGTTTCCTTTCCACATCTCAACTCTTAGCCGTTGTTGGGCTGCTGGAAAAGCGAGGTGGAAGGAAGGTGGGGCAGGATAGGGAGGAAATCAAGCACAGTGGCAGCTGGGCAAGTAAAATAAACAGAACAACCATCTGATACTTTTCCACCTCGGCCAGGGAGAGGCCTTTTTTCTTCCCTTTCCCGCCGTAGCCTTACACTGTCACCAAGCGCTTTCATTGGCACGGCCTGCGCCAAGTGAAGACGGCTATTCCTCTCTGCACTCTCGAGAGACGCATCTGAGACTCGGTCGTTCACGCACGTCGCCAGGACTCCATCTACCGATGGCCGCCAGGCACACGTTCGACAGCATGCAAACTGGCCACATCTCTGCCACGCCGCCTACGCTGTTAGGAACCGACGCAGGAACGGGGAAGTTACTGTCAGGCACGACTTTGATGAATACAGCTGAGCACGACCTGCCCGCAGCCGACACGACCTTCACAACGGTGCGGGCTCTCTTTGCCCACGTGGACGCGCGGACCCGTGCCGATGACTCCCTCGATACCGTGGCCGTAGCTGGGGTCCGGCCAGCAGACTTCGCCGCCATCGACAAAGAGATCCAGGCCAGAGGCCGCAAGTGGCGTGTTTTTTTCTTCGCCCAGCACCGATTGCTTATTATTACGGTGCCTAACGAGATCCACGAACTTCTTCACGTTGAGCTGTACAAGGAGATCTGTGGCTGTATCCGGGATATGGGGCTCTACCATGCCTGGCGATCCACCGCGGCGTCTCGTTATCCCACTCGCGCGCCGTCGTCAGCGTCGAAAGGTGAGGGCGACTCCGGGGGCGGCCCTTGGCCCGAACGCCCCAGAGGTGCCTGGCCAACCCTTGTCATTGAAGCCGGGTGGTCACAGCCCCTGGACTCACTGCGGGCCAAAAAACGATTCTGGTTCGCAGCCTCAAACCACGCCGTCAAGATTGTTCTCATCGTCAAGGCGTTTCCCCATGACCACACCCAGAAGCGCATCCTCATGGAACAGTGGCAGGAGCAACTGGTCTCGTACGACCGCCCGGGTGCGACAGCGACACGGTCCGCAGCGTCCACTATTCAACTGGCACCGGTCTGTGTCCAGACTATCAGTATCGTCTGGGCCCTGGCCGGCACTCTGTTTGATGACGCGAGCGTGGCTCAACAGAGCCAAAGAGAGTCGTATAACGTGGTCAGGGGCCCGCTTCGGCTCGACTTTGAGCTCCTTTTCCTCCGTGCCCCCGGCCCTGGCGAGCACGATGTTGTGGTGTCAGAGAGCAACCTGCAGTGGTTCGCCTCCGTTGTCTGGACTGTGCTGCCTCACTAGGGAGAGAAGAGGGTTGAGTTCTTTAGCAGGGGAGAGGGGCGTCGTCGCCAGTGGCGGCCTGAGAAGATTGTGTGCTGTGGCTGGCGTGGTTTCCATGCCTTTTTCTTTCCTTACCTTTGATACCCGACGCCGGGCACTGTCGTCCGGTTGTCTTCAACTCTGCGTGGACATGATACGCTGTTCCTTTTCCGTGACCGGCATCGCCTGTATACTTTACGCCGACCTGAGGAGACTTGGTGTTAATGCCGCCATTCTGCTGCGATAACGCTAATGTTCAAAAAGCCCGAATCTTTCCTAAAGAGGAGCGCGGAACCCGCCTTGGACAAAGTGCTCTGCTCACCAATCGCCGTATCGTGACGAGATGTTCTCCATGTGACTGGAAAAGCCTCTCTTCACCGTATCTTTCCGAGTATGATTATTCCACGCCATACGATGTGCTTACGCCACAGCTCGCCTCATTTTGGAGTGGGGTTGTAACCTTAGAAGGGCACTTTAAAACTAGCCGATTGTGCTGTCAGTATACGTTTTGACTCTGTATGAGAGCGCCAATTTCTACCCACCGCAGTGTACTGGAACCAGCAAATGGCCCATCCATCAAACTCGGGCCACGCGCCCTCGAAGAGAGGACTGGCCAACATCAGGCGGAATCTGATGCTGGACCTCAGCCGGGAGACTGAAAAGTACCCGCCCTATCGGAAGGACTGTCCAGAAGGACTCATCGACATCACCAGCTCTGTGAACGCCCTCATGAGAGTCGAGATGGCAGGCCACATTGAGAAGCTTCCCCAGAATATTAGCCATGGTGAGTTGCGCTGGAACAGGAGCATGGCATGGCCCGCCGACGAGGTCCGATTCTAAACGCAGATGTGCATTGGTACATTAGTTCTGGAATACGGTTCTGTTGCTGGTTCAGCTGCACTTTCAGCAGCCGTGGCTGCGTTGATCAACGAGTATTTCTGCCCAACTGAAATCGTGGACTCAGCTTGTGTCATGGCTGCAAACGGCGTCACGGCGCTTCTAGACATTGTCTCCTTCGCCACATGTGATGCCGGAGAGGGCATCATGTACACCACGCCAGCCTATGGCATGTTCCGCTCAAATCTGATTTCACGCAACGGCATACGCATTGTGGAGGTCCCGTGCAGTGACGACTTCGACCAGTTCAGCGCGACCAGCTCAGATACGCTCATCCAAATGTTCGAGACAGCATACCAACGCGCACGCAAGGCTGGTATTGTCGTGCGTGCGGTTCTGTTATGCAATCCTTGCAATCCACTCGGCCGTTGCTACTCAAAAACCAGCCTCATCCGGCTAGCTACCTTTTGTGCGCAGCACAGCCTCCAGCTGATCAGTGACGAGATCTACGCGCTTTCTGTCACGGCTTCTGACCCACAACTGGACGGATTCACATCAGTGCTCAGACTTGGTCACGAATGTGGTCTTAGTCTGCAGAGCTTCCACGTTCTCTACGGTGCGTCAAGTGCCAAGCCACAGACTTGGCGATCATACGTGTCCCGGCACAGCCCTGCCAGGCGCTCGCATTGAGGCAGGTGCTCTTCCATATCCCGGCATACGGACTCGTTAAATCCCCCAAACTTCATGGCTGGCTTTCGAGCTTTCCCGCTGTGGCAAAAGTGATCGTAGTACCCAGCAACCCCGGCAGTGACATAGTCAACCACGGCGTCGACGAGAATGATCGATTGGATCGGCATGGAAACTGCCCCAGGCGTTGTGGTAATGTAATGTGTAAATCCGGGGATGTACTTGCCAGCAAAGGACTCGCCAGCGATGTGAAGAGGCAAGCCAGCGAACTCTGGGAAGATGCGCGTAAAGAAGGTGCTCAGAAAAAGGCTGAAATCTTGCGCCGCTTCATGATTGCTATCAGGGCTGCCCCCGGTGCCATTGTTCACACTGGAAAAGCCCACACCAGCGGGCTGACTGCAGATTGTAAGTCCTCATGCCTATGCATGGTGTTGAGTGGTGCATTTCGTCCGCCAATGTGAGGAAGACAGCCTCTGCCAACTCACTCTATAAAAAGCACGTTTGCGAAGTTCGCCCAGCTGTTGTCGTTGTAGACGGTATCGTTGTCGAACTCGTTCATCTGACAAGCACCGATTTCTTTGAACAGGCCGTACATGGACGAGCCCCCGGGTCCGCTTATAACTACATTCAGCTGCTCGGCTCAGGCAAAAACACCCACTGGAAAAGTCACCATGGTGCTGTTCAGCTCCCTCACCCATTGAGCCAGACGATGACAGGGTCCGACAGTGGATTGCGCCGACTTTCGAAAACCCTATCCCGGAGATTGGTTCATGAAATTTTGATGGAAAGAAGGCAATGGAAAAGCACTGCCACTCACAGAAGAAGAGACTCTTGCTAGACGAGACATGCACCTTGCCTGTATAATGCCTGCCTCCTGCTTTGCAAATGGCGTCGCTCTGTTGTTTGACGGAAAAACTCAGGGCACGATGAACTGTTTCGGCGAGATTGTCCAGGGTGAGCAGCGGCCTCTGATACGTCGGTACTCCCAAGACAGGCAGGGCAAGGCACTGTGCCAGGCCGTATGCGAAAGCAAGCAACCAATGCATTGGATAGAATATCGTGAGCGAACACTGGTTCCTGGCCCAAGTCATAGAAAATACTCGGAAACCTGATTGCTTTAAAGAGACCCTCTACGAAGCTTGCGGCATGGAGTATCAGGGATATGCGGAATACGGAGCATCCTCGGGCTGCTCTGTCAGGCCTTATCACGCTCTCGCGCTCCCGATCAGGTAAAGCGTCGTGGTCGATTCTATCTCGTAACTTTCCGTAGCCGACCTGACTTCCCAATACGGAGTGCAAAGAGTGCAATCCTAAGCGGTTGCGATTTTTGCGTCACTGCAAATGGTGGTAATACTTGTCTGAGGCCCCGCCCCCTGTTTGGCTGGCGAACAAAATTAGAACCAGAACACAAAAGAGACCCGAATTGATTGACCAGCCCGGGAATCGACACTAGGCTTAAAGCGTAGACTCCGGCACTGGCCGAATCGTCGGTCGGCCTTATCAAACACGTCTTTGAAGAGCCAGCGCCCGACCGTGACGTCCTCTTACCCTGTCAACGACACCGGTATTATTGAAATCCTCGTACGGAGATTTACCGATGTGGCTCCGTTCGCACGTGGCACAACAATTCAGGAAACATTTACGGTGTTAACGCGAAAGTTGCACGTTTCTCACCCCTAACCTCTGTTTACGTGCGCTGCCAACCTCTATGGATGCCTATCTCGAGCCTCTGCTCTTCTATTACAAGTTTATCCTCGTGCTTAAACGAGGTGCCAATCCGTTAGAATCAAGCATGTATATTTACTTCGGTCCAACGAGTATTGATTTTTTTTCCTTGTTTCTCATTTTTTTTTTGTAAGAAAGCGAGCCATAAAAACGCGAAAGACAACCTTCGAAACCACGCACGTAAATACAAAAAAAATCACGTGTAACGGGCACAGAGAGGCCATAGAATAACAACAAATCCTCAGGCTCTGTCCGTGGTCGCTTTGCAGGCTCCCTGGCAAATCAGTCTCCAGCCTGGTCCTCGTACAGTCGGCTAGAAAGCACCATAGGCAAGATATGACTGAAACAGAAGGTTCAAGTGTGTGGCCCAAGTGACCCATCGCATCCACCTCCGTAGTTCACACTGTAGGCATCGGAGCCTGATTAATGGCTCAGGCCGGTTTAGTGTAACTATGGAACAATGTGAACAGAAGCAACATCGGCGGGCGTCCTTGGCGGTCCGCGGCCACATGCTGCCGTAAACGCTGCCCCTGGATGCTCATTGCTGCATGGCGTGACTTTCAACCCAACGACGGTCCATGTTCGGATGCAAGGTTTTAAATAACTACCAACTGCGCTACACGGTCTCCTCATTCTCCACGTGCGACACCTCACCCCCCTGGGCTGGCTTGTCCAGGTTGCCCTCGAGGTGAACGCGCAGAGCGTCATGCTCGCTGTGGACCTCAGCCAAAACAATGGCATGGGCCTTGCGGGCGGGCCGAATAGCAAAGAGGCGATCAACGGCCTCGAGGGGAACGCCGGACGTCTCGGGGAGGAAGAAAAAGACAAAGACAATGACCAAAACGCAGAGGGAGGCGAAGAAGAAGAAGAAGCCGTACTTCATGTGGCTGACCATCTGGGGCGTGAAGCGGGTGATGATGAAGCTCCAGAACCAGTTGCCTGAGGCGGCAGCGGCTTGGCCGAGACCACTGAACTCTGTTAGAACGACAAGTCTGAAGAGCAAACACGAGGCACAGGAGCGGACTCACCGAAGTTCCAGCGGGAACATTTCCGCATTGATCAGCCACGGCGTCGAGCCCCACGACAGCTGGTACGGCACGATCCACAGGAAGTAAAAGAAGATGGCGGCGATGGCACCACCGGTTGGCTTGTCGTAATGGTGTGCCGACGGGTTGGCGACCTTGACGTAGGCGCCCATGACCCACATGCAGATGGAGCAGCCGGCGGCACCGCACATCAGGAGCGTGCGACGCGGGACGCGGTCGACGAACAGCAGGGCGTAGGCGGAAACGGACACACACTTGACGATGCCATAGATGCCGCTGGCCAGAAGGGCGGTGGACGTGCCGGTAATGCCGATGCTGCGCAGGATGACAGGGCCATAGTAGTTGATGGCGTTGATACCGGAGCAGTTCTGGAAGACGAAGAGGAGATCTCCCAGGATGAAGCGCCACTGCACGCTGCGGCGCGAGAGCGAGAGGAACGGCCGCCAAATCGAAGCCGGGGTGCGCTCGATCTCAGCGTCGACGTCGGCGAGCTCCTCGAGGATGTAGGTGTGCGTGGACGGCAGGTTGCGCAGCCAGCAGAGCGAGCGCAGGGCGGGCTCGCGCTTGCCCTTGGACAGAAGCCAGCGGGGCGACTCGGGGAGGAAGAGGCCGCCGACGAACAGGATGCCGACGGGCACGAGCTGAATGGCGAAGGCGATGAGCCACTGCTTGTGATCCGCCGGCAGGTGCTGCTGCACGCCGTAGTTGATCCAGTAGCCGATGATGCCGCCAACCTGCCAGCCGATCTCCCAAGTGCCGACCAAGCGGCCACGGATGGCCGGTGGCGACAGTTCAGCGAGGTAGACGGGGGCCACACCGGAGCAGGCGCCGACGCCGAAGCCCGTGAGCACGCGACCGCTGATGATGTACTTGAGGCTGGGCCCTTTGGCGGCGCAGTTGAGAGCGCCGCCAACAATGAACGGGATGACAGCGAGGTAGAGCGTCTTCTTGCGGCCCAGGTAGAAGTTGGTAAAGTAGGCGGAGAGGGCACCGAAGAAGGCGCCGGCCTGGAAGACGGAGACGATGTTGGCCTGGAGGTTTTGGAGACCGGAGGAGCTGTAGGAGGCAAAGTTGAACTCCGCCTGGAAGGACGGCAGCGCCAGCGTCGTCGCGATGAAGGCCGAGTCGTAGCCAATCGCAAAGGACGAGAAGGAGGTGATAATGGCGCATGCCATGATGCGCCAGTTATACACCTCCTTCGGCGTCGGGCGGTCCTCGGTGAGTCCAAATCCGGCCATTGTGAAGAGGAGTGAGGATGGGTGGCAAGAGAGGAATGAGAGGATGGAAGAAAAAAAACGGAGGGATCTGACTGACAGGTTGGGTTTTTATTGTCCTTTTGGGGGGGGGGGCGAGGCTTACTACTCCGCACCCCAGAATGTTGATTTTTGCGGGGAAACCCCGAGCAACTCCGCGCGGCAGGCATATTCTGTGCGCGTGGGAAAATCCATAGCCGGTGACCAGGGTGCGGAGGCGGTGGTCGTCCCACGACTATGCCCCATGCGTCGTAAGCCCTGATCCGCTGGACCGGGCTATCCCCGCGCTCGACTTCCACCGGGGTAAACGTGCCCGGTCCAAGGCAGCATGCCGTACATATACGCGTCGTTCTTCGGTCGGTCGGGGGCATGAAGGATGCCGGACAAGGACAAACGAAAGAGGCCCTTTTCCTTCCCCCCCTTTTTTTTTTTAATCTCAGTTTTTGAACATCCGTTACGCGTGTCCGCCACCACTTGCCGCTGCAATGTCCGCTCTTACTATCGCCATCGTGGGCTTCTCGGGCCTCATCGGCAAGCGCCACGTCAAGCACGTCCTCGAGTGCAAGGATGTCGAGCTCGTAGCCGTCGTCGACCCGGCGCCCGCTGCGCCGGCCGTCAAGAAGGACCTGGGCGTGCCCGACACGGTCCCGTTGTATACCAGCATCCCTGATATGCTGGCCGTCACAACACCGATCTGCGCTCTCGTGTGCACGCCGCACCAGACCCATGTGCGGCTGGCTACGCAGCTCGTCGAGGCCGGTGTGCACGTCCTGGTCGAGAAGCCGGTCAGCGACGACGTGGCCGACGGCCGTGGGCTGGTTGCGCTGGCCCGCGAAAAAGGGGTGCACCTGCTCGTCGGCCACCACCGGCGATTCAACCCGTACATCATGGCCACCAAGCGGGTGCTCGACAGCGGCGCCCTGGGCAAGGTGCTGGCCGTGTCCGGGCTGTGGACGACCTTCAAGCCGGACTCCTACTTTACGGCGGACCCGGTGGTGGCCTGGCGGTCGAGCCGCGCCAAGGGCGGCGGCGTCGTGCTCAACAACTTTGTGCACGAGGCGGACTGCATGCAGTTTCTGTTTGGGCGCATCGTCCGCGTGCACGCGGAAGAGATCACGCCGCAGAGAGCGGAGCCCGACAAGCCCGACCGCGTCGAGGAGGGCGTGGTGCTGACGTTGCGTTTTGCCTCCGGCACGGTGGGCACCTACGTGCTGTCCGACGGCGTGGTCAGCCCGCACAACTTTGAGACGGGCACGGGGGAGAATCCGCACATCCCGCCTGTGCGCATTGCCGGGAGCGGCGATGAGATCGACGTCTACCGGATTTTCGGCACGCACGGCACCCTCAGCTTCCCCGACATGACGCTGTCGTCGTACGTCGGCGTCGAGCGCAGCTGGAACGAGATCATGACACGCAGCAAGCAGGAAATCGACAACGACCCGCGCGTGCCTCTCGTGCGCCAGCTCGACCACTTTGTGCGCGTGGTCCGGGGGGAGGAAAAGCCCAACTGCGACGGGCAGGCGGGCCTGGCGGCGCTGCAGGTGTGCTTAGCCATTCTGGAGAGTTTGGAGAAAAAGGGGCCGGTCGACATTACCGAATAGGGTATGGTCTAGGCGATAAATACAGCGAGGATTTTGTATACAGCCACATGGCCAGGGAGACTCACCGAGGATGGACACAAGAAAAACGTACGATCCGTGCGGAGTAGAGACGGCGAGCTCGGGGTCTGTCCATGGCCACGCGACCGCAGGATGATGGCTTTGCCGATGGATCGTTGGCTCCTTGGCACTGGCGTGCCGGGGAAGTCAACTGACCTTGTTTTTTTCTATTTTCTCCATCATCAGCCCCTTCCTAGTGGGTAAATGGCTATCTTGGGTTTTTTTTTCCTTCGGCATTTCTTTGTCTCTGCTCCGAGATAAGGGCTCTCGTATGGCCTAAGGAGTATTACTCTGTACAAGTTAGTTGTACTTGGAGCAGCCGAGGACGACATTCTGCTACATATATTCATGCATGTGGAAATAGGGGGAGTCCGGAGTACGGAGTAGACCGCTCGTCTGCGGAGCACACACGCTTCGTGAACTGGAAGGCAAATGATAAGTCTATCGCGGTCTAGAAATCAGTCTAGCCTCCACTGTCTACTTGTACTGTCTTTATAATATGAGTCCGACGTCCTCGCCCTCGCGTGCTGCCACGGCGTCCACCATGGCCTGCTTGGGCGCCTCACGGCCCGTCCACAGCAGGTACTGGTCGAACGCCTGCATCAGCAGGACCTGCAGGCCCGTCCCTGTCTCCCAGCCGGCGTGGCGCTGGGCCACCGCCAGGAGCGGCGTCTTGCGCGGCTTGTAGGCCATGTCGATGCAGAGACCGGTCTTTGCAGAGAAGATGCGCTCAAACTGCGCCTCGGTCGTCTTGTCGGCGGGGATGGTGCCAATGACGACGTCGGGGGCGGAGGGGAGGGCGTCGATGTCGACAATCTCGACGGGGAAGACAGACGCAAACGAGTCGCGCACCGCCTCCGCCGTCGCCCGCGTGCGGTTCGCAATGTAGATGGTCTTTGCGCCGGCACGGTGCAGGGCGTAGACGGCGGCGCGCGACGCGCCGCCCGCGCCAATGACGAGGCCGACGGAGAAGGTGTGGCTGGTGCGTTTGGCGTAGCCGTTCAGGAGGCCCCAGAGGCCGGACCAGTCGGTGTTGTCGCCGACAATGGCGCGTTTCCCGGAGGACTCGTCGACGATGAGGGTGTTCACAGCGCCGATCAGCTTGGCCGTGTCCGTCAGGCGGTCGCAGAGGGTGTGGATGAGCAGCTTGTGCGGCATGGTGACGCTGGCGCCGCCAAACTCGGGGGAGTGCACCAGCGGCGCCAGGCTGTCCACGCTCTCGATCTCGTGGATGGAGTAGTGGTGCGGCAGGTTGTCGTGCTTGAAGCCGGCATTGTGGATGGTGGGCGAGATGCTGAAGGAGATGCCGTTGCCAAAGATGTAGAACTGCTTGGGCGTGACGGCGGCCATGGTGGCGGTTGGAGAAGGGAGCTTGGCGGGGGAGCTTGCAGGAGGGTGAGGAACCGAGCTGTTCTGTTCTGGTGGTGGGAGCTGTGCGAAGCAAATGAGCTTCTGGCTGCCTGCCGCCGCTATACGGAGTACCGAGTACGACGGTCATATTGCCGAGCCTGGGCGGAGTGGATCACATCACGGTTATACATTTTACCAGACTCGCCGGCCCAAGGAAAAACGTTTCCTGAGCGTCAGAGCGTTTCCAGAGAGAACACCCAAAGAGCACATGTCTATTAGAACCCGGTCTACGGAGTAATATGCTTTGCTTTCTCTTCACGCCTTCTTTTCTTCGGTGTCGGGCACGATCAGACCGTTGACCACCTTGAGCCCGCCCTGCCGGGAAGCCTCCTTCCACGCCTCCGCATCGCGCACCTGCAGCGCCTCCTTGTCCGTGACGAGCACAAAGTCGTACTCGAGCAGCTTCGTCTCGGGCGACACGCCGTACTTTTCCGCGTAGCCAGGGCGGTCGCCGACCTTGTGCAGGTCAATGACGAGCGACTCCTTGACGCCGAAGACGGCGTCCGACGTCTCGTACGGGTCGCCGCGGAGGTAGAGAGCCCTGGGAAAACGCAAGTCAGCATACGAGGAAGAGACAAGATACCGGATACCGGCGACGGCCTCAAGGACTCACGTGATCAACCGGTCGTAGCCCTCCTTCTTGAACATAAAGTGCATGTGGCTGGGGCGGTACGGGTGGCGCTTGAGCTTCATCAGGAGCTTGCCCACGGGCCCGTCGTGCGGGATGGGGTACGGCACGGGCACGATGGCGTTGAACATGAGCACGCCGTCGGCGTCGGTCTCGACAATGGCGCGGCCGTCGGGCTCGACGCGGTCCGCGTACTGCACGTCGTAGAAGCCCTTGGAGTCGGTCTCCCACACGTCGACCTGCACGCCGGGAATGGGGTTGCCGGCGGTGTCGCGCACGGTGCACACGGCGAGCAGCGGCTCGCCGTCCGGGTCGTGCGAGATCTGGTGGCCGGCGCCGACGTGGTGGGCATCGGGCGTGTGGAAGGGCCCCAGCACGGTGCCCTCGGTGGCGTTGGCGTGCTTGGGGTGGTCGATGGAGTCGACCAGCAGCGAGAGGCCGAGCACGTCGCTCAGCAGGATGAACTCGTGGCGGACCTCGGTGCTGATCTTGCCGACGTCCACCAGGAACTTGATGGTGGCCTCCCACTCGGGGATGCTGAGGCGCGTCTCGCGCGCAAAGTCGTGCAGGTGGTTCACGAGGCGCTCCAGCAGGAACCTGAGGCGCTCGTCCTCGCAGCTCGAGTTGATGGCGTGGACGTTTTCCGTGATGTTCTCGATGGTGAGATCCTTCATGCGGGAGCGCGGGGGCGGGGGGTAGTTCTCCATGGTGGCGGTGGTGGTGGTGGTGCGGGGGGGGGGGGGAGCTGGGCGAGGGGCGGAGATGGACAGACACGAACGAGGTGGGCGAGTGGTCGTGGGCGAGAGAGGGGGATAAGTAGACCAGAGCAGACTGAGATCCGAGATCCTCGACGGGATATACGGACAGGATATACGGACAAGAGCGACGCGAACAAGACAAACGTCAAACGTGCAATCAGAGGGGTCCGAAACGTCGAACCAGCATGACCTGACCATCACGCCTCATAGGACGACGAAAAAAAACTAGCTGCGAAAGCGGCCGGCGTTGACCTTTGCCGGCTCGCCCCCCCGCGGGGTTTTGCGGAGTATTACATCACCAAGGCGGCTTAGGCCGTTTATCCGCCGTGCTGGCTTCACCATGGCTTCTCGTTGCGTCGTCCGTCTTCACCTTCGTCCTCGCCTGCCCATTTCTCTCCTGACTTTGCCCACCCGCTCTCTCGCCACCATGCAGCCCTTTGAATACCAGGCCAACGCCGCGCGGGTCATCTTTGGCCACGGCACCATCGCCAAGGTGCCGGCGGAGCTCGCCCGCCTCGGCCTCAGCCGGCCGCTGGTGCTCTGCACGCCGCAGCAGACGGCGCAGGCGGCCGCGCTGCAAAAGATCATCGACGACGCCGAGGGCGCGGCGCACGTCGTCGGCGTCTTCGACCAGGCCACCATGCACACGCCGGTGCACGTGACGGAGAAGGCGGCCAGCGTGGCCTCCGAGGCGTCGTGCGACTGCGTCGTCTCCATCGGCGGCGGCAGCACCATCGGCCTGGGCAAGGCGCTGAGCATTCGCACGGGGCTCTACCACGTGTGCATCCCGACGACGTACGCCGGCAGCGAGGTCACGCCGATCCTGGGCGAGACGCAGGACGGCCGCAAGACGACGCGGTCCGACGCCAAGATCCTGCCGGGCACCGTCGTCTACGACGTCGACCTGACGCTGACGCTGCCGCTGGGGCTGACGGCCACGAGCGGCGTCAACGCCATCGCGCACGCCGTCGAGGCGCTGTACGCGCGCAACGGCAACCCCGTCATCAGCCTG
Organism: Ophiostoma fasciatum; assembly: GCA_019925495.1. Classification (NCBI taxonomy): domain Eukaryota; kingdom Fungi; phylum Ascomycota; class Sordariomycetes; order Ophiostomatales; family Ophiostomataceae; genus Ophiostoma; species Ophiostoma fasciatum. The sequence continues at coordinate 17,674 of JADHKM010000014.1, forward strand.
CTGGCGGTGGAGGGCGTGCGCGCGCTGGCCGAGGCGCTGCCGGTCATCGTCAACGGCGCCGACGACGCGGCGACCAAGGAGGCCCGCTCCAAGGCGCTGTACGGCGCCTGGCTGTGCGGCACCTGCCTCGGCAGCGTGGGCATGTCGCTGCACCACAAGCTGTGCCACACGCTGGGCGGCAGCTTCAACCTGCCCCACGCCGAGACGCACACGGTCGTGCTGCCCCACGCCGTCGCTTACAACGCGCCGAAGATTCCGGAGGCGCTGGCCCAGCTGGCCAAGGCGCTGCCCGACAGCAACGGCGACGCCATCCACGGGCTGAACGTGCTGCTGCAGAAGCTGGGCGTCAAGCGCGACCTCAAGTCGTTTGGCCTCAAGGAGGAGGACGTCGCCAAGGCCGCCGACATTGCCGTCAGCAACCCCTACTGGAACCCGCGCTCCATCGAGCGGGCGCCGATCGAGGAGCTGATCCGGCGGGCGTGGGCGGGCGAGGAGGCCAGGGCCAACCTGTAGTGCATAATTTAGGTAGCGTAAGCAACTAGAGTGCCCTGAATTTTACTGCATGCCCTGAATTTTACAGAGCCTGACCTGCCCGCCTTCCCCCTCAGCATACTGGGTCACTTGCCTTCCCTGAATTCCCCGCATCCCGAGTCCCGTGACGGCAAAAGATAAAGCCGGCCTGCCAGTCCATACATACGGCGACGATGCACCAATTCAAGCACCACCTCAAGCTTCACCTGAGCTCAGTCCAGCCATTTCACAAATTCCCACCTCCCATCCCCTCACCTCACGCCACCGCGCCACCTCAACACCTCGCTCACCATGGCTGAACGCACCGTCCACCTCGTCGGCATCGGCGTCACGCATTCGATTGCCTACAGCATGCACAACCACATTGCCAAGAGCCTCAACCTGCCGTGGACGTTCTACTCGACCGAGTGCCCGACGCTCGACGACGCCCTCGAGCTGGCGCACAAGGACACCACGGCGGGCCTGGTGGTCACCATGCCGTACAAGACGGCCATCCTGTCGCGCGTCGACGAGGTCGACGAGCTGGCGACGGCCATTGGCGCGTGCAACAACATCTACTACAAGGAGGAGGGCGGCAAGCGCCTGCTCGTCGCCAGCAACACCGACTGGCTCGGCGTGCAGGGCTGCCTGCTGGAGAAGGCGGGCGACGTGGCGCGCCTCCAGGACGAGGGCCCGCTCACCGGCCTCATCGTCGGCGCCGGCGGCGCCAGCCGCGCCGCCATGTACGCGCTGACGACGCAGCTGCGCTGCGCCACCGTGTACGTGCTCAACCGCGACGACCAGGAGGTGGCGGACCTCGTGCGCGACTGCCAGCGGCTGCCGTCGCCGCCCAAGATTGTGCACGTCAAGTCGGTGGCCCAGGCCCAGGCGCTCAGCACCCCCCACTACGTGGTCGGCACCGTGCCCGACTTTGAGCCGCAGACGGACAGCGAGAAGGAGGTGGCCGCCATGCTCAAGACGCTGCTGGACCGCAAGGACCCCGGCGTGCTGCTCGACATGTGCTTCAAGCCGCGCCGGACGCGCATGATCAAGCTGGCCGAGAGCCTGGGCTGGGCCTGCGTCGAAGGCACGCACGTGATCGGCTACCAGATCGAGAAGCAGTGGCTTCTGTGGGCGGGCGCCGAGCGCGCGGCCAAGCTGGACAAGAAGGGCGCGTGGGAGGTGCTGCTCAAGGCGGCCGACGAGAGCAAGGCGATCAACTTTTAGGCTGTCAATAAAACGAAGCATTCTCTGTTCCGTGCCTTCCGCAGCCCGCCAAACTCCCCGCAGGATCCTGCCGTAATACCCCGTCCGTACCTCCCCGTCCGTACCTCTCCGTACGTACTTGTATACTTACGTACCTTACCCCGCACCCCACCCGGCTAATGGGTTACCCGCTGGCACCGCGAGGGGATGCAACTAGAAAAGGTCACTCACTGCATGCACTGCACACTCAACACACGGAACATAGCACCTGCTCACCACGCGTCTGCCCACCCACGCCACCATGCCTGACCTTCACTCTCTCCCCGAGGGCACGCGCCCGACGCAGGCCATCCGGAACAACGGCCCCGACAACCTCGTCATCGAGCGCCTCAAGCTGCGCGAGCTGGCCGAGGGCTGGCCGTGCTACCGGTGCGTCCTTGTCTCGGTTTGTGCGTGTGTTTTGCTTGGCGAGCTTTGCTGACAGCCCGCCCAGCGATGCCTGCGAGTGGGAGAACTTTGACAGCATCTTCCACCCCGGCGCCTTCGTCTACACCACGTGGTCGGGCCGCGTCGGCTACAAGGAGTTCCTGGCCGGCTCCCAGGCCGGCATGGACAAGGGCGCCTTCATCATGCACCGCTGCCACGGCGTGACCACGGACATCACGCCGGACGCGACGCGCGCCGTCACCAAGATGAAGGCCACCATCACGCAGCGCTTCACCATTGACGGCTGCGAGGTCGACGCCGAGGCCGACTGCCGCTTCTGCTTCTTCTTTGAGAAGGTCGACGGCCGCTGGGGCGCGCGCTTCGTGCGCCACTGGTACGAGAAGGACAAGCTGCTGCCCGTCGACCCCAACCGCGTGCCCAAGATCGACGCCGCCAAGCTGGAGTCGTATCCGCCGGGCTACCGCTGCCTGGCCTACTGCCAGGAGCTGACCATGGGCGTGACCGTGGCGCGCGACATGCCCGGCCACCGCCGGCACGCCGGCACCGCTCCGGGCGACAAGCACGACCTGCTGTACCGCCAGGCCAAGGACTGGCTGGACGGGAAGCCGATTGACGTGTAGATATAGGCCGCGGGCGTACGCGTTTCCGTTGAGAAATAAAAAACCAAAACAGCAAAGGAAACGAATGATTCGCTGCTATGACATGCTTTGCTACACACCCAGGATTCGCTGCTGTTGTAACAGGCTACACATCCAGATTCAGGCGCTTCACCAGCTGGTTCCACGACGCGATCCCACGCTTCGCGTGCTCGACCGGCACCTGGTCGCCCGGCTCGGCCGTCGTGCGCGAGAACAGCTCCATCGAGACCCAGCCCTTGTAGCCCAAGCCGTGGATCAGCGCCTTGGCCACGTCCTCCACCGGCAGGTAGCCGCCGCGGTCCTCCTCGTACATGAAGGTGCGCGCGTTGCGCGACCAGTTCATGCGTGCCGGGTTGCCCTCTACGTAGAACGGGTGGCCGGCCACCAGGGGCGTCTCCATGCGCTCGGCGTCGACCACCTGGATGATGTAGACCTTGGCCAGGTCCACCTCGCGCACCATGAACTCGAGCGTCGCCTTGAGGTCGGCGTCCGCGTTGGGCGTCTTGCCCGAGGGCGCCGCCGGGTCCGCCCACACGCGCCCGGCAATGTTGAACGTGTCGAGGCAGAGGCCGAAGTTGGGGCGGTCGACGCGCTTGACCACGTCCCACGCCGCCTCCACCGTGTCAATGTGCGTGCTCCAGCACAGGTTCTCGTACGCAAACCGCACGACGGGCGTCTCGGCGGCGCCCAGGTCCGCCAGCTCGCGCAGGTCGGCCGCAATGATGTCGCGGTCCCCCGTCAGCTGGTCGGCCGGCAGGAAGTTGGCCGGCACCTGGATCGTCGCCGTGTGCAGCCGCTTGGCCAGGCGCAGCCACAGGCGCATCTTCTCGATCAGGCGGTCGTGCTGCGCGCGGTCGAGCAGGCCTTCGTAGAAGAGAAAGGGCTGCAGGTCCACGACCTCGAGCCCGGCCCGCGTGCACGTCTCGTAGGCATGGCTGCCCGCCTCCAGAATCTGGTCCTCCGTCGGCGTCACGCTCGCCTCCAGCTTGAACAGCTTGCGCGCCACGTACTCGACGTCCTCGTAGAAGACCTCGATGCCGCGGAAGCCCGCCTTGCCGGCCTCGGTCACCTTGTAGTCGAAGTCGTGGACCCAGGCGCGCCCGACCGAGACGCTCATGAATGCAGGAGCGTAAGACATGTTGCTGGTGTTGTGTGTTGCGTAGCTTGCTTGCTTGCTTGCTTGCTGCTTGCTTGCTTGCTTTAGGGGAGTCGAGTGCGGCTGTGAAGGCCTGGGAGATGTGGAAAGCAAGCTCCTCCTTTCCTCGGCGGGCAGCACACTAAACAGCTGTTATACTGGGCTGGGCGAGCGAGCTCTGGCTAAGCTCTACTCCGTCGGCTTTAAAACGGGTCATAATCATTACGCTAGGTCACTACCATGTCACTAAAGCGCACCTAAAGCGCACCTAAAGCGCACCAGACGGCTTCTGCGCCTGCCCCCTCTTCTCCTCGGACCCCGCATACTTCCTGACCTCCCGACGCATAATGTGCTCCGGCGCCCGGCGCCCCGTAAACAGCTCAAACTGCGCAATGCCCTGCTCGGGCAGCACCTCGAGCCCGTGCACCGTGATCCAGCCACGGCCCAGCCCGCGCACCTGCTGGAGCAAGGGCGTGTCGATGGGGTTGTAGGCGAGCTTCCGTGGTCAGCGCGGGAACAACGTCCGGGGAACAGCAGAGCAGAAATGGGACAGGAGAGACTTACATCGACCACGACGCCCCCCGTCTGGCTCGTCAGCCACGAGTCCGGCAGCCGGATCTCGGGCAGCGGCGCGCCGTTCTCGCTGACGCGCGACACGCACGACACAATCATCGTCGGCGGGCTGATGCCGGCCGGCCACGGCTCCTCGATCGACGGCATCGCGTGCACGGCCACGGGGCCCGTCATTTGCCGGGGCGACGCCACGTAGCCGGCGCGGTGGGGGCTGCTGGTGCCGCTGCCGATTCCTCCGCCGATGCCGCCGACTCCCCCGCCGACTCCTCCGCCGCCTCCTCCGCCGCCGCCGCTGCTGCTGATGCTGCTGCTGCTGCTGCTTCTGCTGCTGCTGCTGATGCTGCCGCTCCTGCTGCCCGCGACGTCGAGGCTGTGCACCGAGAACGACCGCCCGTTGAACTGCTCCACCAGCTTCTCCGCGTTGGCCCGCGTGCGGTTGCACACGAAAATGGTCTGCACGCCCAGCCGGATCAGCGCGTACACGGCCGCCTGCGCCATGCCGCCGGCACCCAGCACCAGCGCCGGCGTCCGCCGCCGCACCGTGTTGACGGGCGACAGGCTGCGCTTGATGCACGTGTACACGCCGATCCAGTCGGTGTTGTCGCCAAACAGCGCCGTCACCGGCCCGGCGTGGTTGCCGTCCACCAGCGACTGGAGCTGCGGCGCGCGCAGCGGGATCAGGGTGTTGACCGCGCCAATGGCCTCGGCCTCGGGGCTGATGTAGTCCAGCTCGGCCAGCACGGCCGTCTTGAAGGGCGCGCTGATGCTGGCGCCGCCAAAGTTGGGCTGCCGCACAAAGCCGTCCATGTCGCGCAGCGCCGACGACTGGAACACGCGGTAGTGGTGCGGCATCCCGCAAAAGGCAAACGCCGCGTTGTGCATCACGGGCGACATGGCCGACGCCACCGCGTTGCCAAAGATGCCAAAGACCAGGGGGTCCAGGGTGAAGGAGGCGTAGAGCGCGCGCTGCGCCGCCTGCACGGTCAAGAGGCCGCTCCGCCCCCCGCCCTCCTCCTCCACCAGCGGGTGCGTCACCGGCGTCAGCACCGGGTTCGCGTACTGCGACGCCCGGCCCAGGGGCCCCGTGTTGTAGGCAATGAGCGGCAGCGGGCAGCCGCTCATCTCCACCCGCGCGCGGAACCGCTGCACCGCCCCGTTGTCCGCCGGCGCCGTCACCGGCTGGCAGATGCGCACGAGGTCGCAGCCGTAGAGCTGCGCGCACTGGACGAGCCGCAGGCGGCCGGGCGCGTCCCAGGCCCCCGGGGCCGGCCGCGCGTCGTAGAAGTGGCCGATGATCTTGGTCGAGTGCTTCTGCGCCGTCAGCGCCTGCGCGGCGGCCGCGTCGACGCGCAGGTCCAGCGTCAGGTACTCGGGCGCCAGGCGCAGGCCGTGCCGCACGACGTCCAGGTAGGCGGCCCCGGGCGGCTCGTCGTCGCCGGCGCGGATGTGCAGGATGATGGGGAGGCGGACGTTGCGCCGCAGCGTGTAGTAGCTCTTGGCCAGGTCCGTGGCCGCGGCGTGGTCCAGCGCGCCGTCGTCGCCGAGGACCCGCGCCGGGTGCACGACCAGCTCGATGACGTCGACGATGAGGTCCGTGGTGCGCAGGTCGGCGGCGATGTCGAGCACGCGGTCGACGCCCACGGGCAGCACGTAGGTGTAGGAGCGGCGCTCGGGCGCCAGGAAGGACAGCGAGTGCCGCGCCTCGAGCGTGGACGGGCAGCCGCTCTGGTCGCGCACGCTGTAGATGAGGCGCAGGAAGTCGTACTCGGCGTGCTTGAGCACGAGCGACGGGTGGTACTGCAGGTAGAAGCCGCGGGACAGGGCGTCGGCGTCCGAGGCCTCGGTGTCGGCCGGCTCGGACAGGTTGTAGAACTCAAAGTTGGACAGCGCGCGGTAGCTCGGCGTGATCAGCCGCGACAGGCGCGCGATCCGCGCCAGGTCGTTCGTCCGCAGGTACTGGTCGATCTCGGCGGGGTCGCGCAGCACGTAGATGACGGGGTGCGTGCGCCGGAACGTCGCCAGCAGCTCCTGTCCCGTGTCCTCGGCCGACCCCGGCCCGCACACAATGATGCAGCGCGTCGGGTTCTCGCGCAGCAGCGTGCGCATCAGCGCCAGCTCGCGACGCCGGTACTCCTCGAAGCCGTGCCGCGCCGAGAAGACGGCCCGCGGCAGGCCCGTCTGCTGGTAAAAGTGCTGGTCCGCGTCGACCACGTGGAAGCCGATGCAGCTGGCGGCCAGGATGGCCAGCGACGTCTTGCCGCCGCCGCGGATGCCCAGCAGCAGGATGGACGCATCTTCGTCCCACGGCGCCGGCGCGGCGGCGGCGCCGCTGTCGTCCCGGCCGGTGACGATGTCGACGGCGTCGAGCAGGGCTTTGGTGGCCGGGTTGTTGTCGGGGGGGGTCGCGCTCCTCTTGGTCGACGTCGGCGAGGCGGCCGAGCCGGGCGCCGACAAGACGGGCGCCGACAAGACGGGCGACGTCTGCGGCGCGGCGCCCGAGGCCGCGGAGGACGTCGATGCCGTGGAGGAGGCTGCCGATGCTGCCGATGCTGCCGACACTGCCGACACTGCCGAGGCCGCCGAGGCCGTCAAGGCCGTCAAGGCCGCCGCGCCCGCGGACCGCGATCCTGCCGCCCGTCCACCGACTCGCAAAGAATGTCGCGTCATTCGGGCTGCGCACTCTGCAGTGCTACAGGGCGCCGGTGCGGCGAAAACGTCGTGGTCGGTGCGCTGGGTCAGTTCACGATGGTTTCGTTCGGTCGGTGGGTGGGTGGCGCCCTGCTCGCCTTCTCCGCTCGCTGGGCTGGCTGGGCTGCCTTGGCTCCTTGTTGGTTGGTGGCACGAGACCTTCCGAGCGACTGCCTGGAAGCGGATAAAGAATCAAGCGGCCGCCGGCGGGGTCGCCTTGGCCCCGTCGAGCCAATGGCGTGCCTCCACCTAGCGCCGAATCATTCCCCAGATTTCTCGTCGCTCCCCGGATGTCGCACCCTTCCACCTCGCAGACCCGATACGGTATATACCACCGGCTTCCGCCTTGTTTTTCCCGGAGATTGCCCGCCGATACGCCATCGGTTGAGACCTCATACGAAGTGAACGGCCATGCTCGCCCAGGTAGCTGCTGCCGGGGCAGCGGCGGCCGCGGCCGCAGCCGCAGCAAGGGACGCCGACGCCAGTCTCGCCATCGCCGGGCCAGCAACAGCCTCCTCCCCCCTCTCGGACGTCGACAACGATCTCCATGTAGGAGGGTCGCGCAAGCGCATGCGCGTGTCGCGCGCCTGCGACCTCTGCCGCCGCCGCAAGGAGCGCTGCGACGGCACGCAGCCGGCCTGCCGCCGCTGCGTCTCCATCGGCCGCCCCTGCTCCTACAACCCGAACCGCAAGCGCGGCCTGCGCACCGGCTACGTCCGCGGCACCGAGATCCTGCTGGGGCTGCTGCTGTCGGCGTACGACGATGCCGAGGACCTGATTCTGTCCGTCCTGCGGGCCCGGCAGGCCGGGTCGACGGCGGCGGCGGCGGCGGCGTCGGCCCCGGCGGCCCAGACGACCCAGACGACCCAGACGACCCCCCAGACGGCCCATACAGCCCAGACGGCCCAGACGGCCCAGACCGTCCCTGCCGGCAAGTCGTCCCGCTCGCTGCTCGAGACGTGGCGCACCAGCGCCGTCTTGCAGGAGCTGCAAAGGGTCCTGGCCGCGTCCGAGTCCGAGGACGACGACGACACCTACCTGCAGGGCATCGACGCGCGCCTGACGCTGGCGTTCAACACCCTGCCGCGCCGGCAAGAGCCTTATCCCGGCCCGCCCCCCATCGACAGCCACGACGACCTCGCCCGCTTTGGCACCCCCTCCTTCGGCACGCCCATGCCGGAAGCGCCGCCGCCACCACCACCACCACCACCGCAACCTCAGCAGCAGCCGCTGCCGCCCCCCTCCCCCCCGCAGTCCATCCCCGTCTCGGCCCCGTCTGCTCCGCCCACCTACCCGGGCGCACACCCCGAAACCGACATTGCCGGCCCGTCTGCCTCGACATCGTCTCATCACGCCACCCCCGCCCCCACAATACCCCATAACTGGCCCCAGCTCGTGCAGATCTACCTGACGGGCACGCACAGCTGGCTGCCCATCATCCAAAAGTTCACCCTCTTCCGGTCCGCCAGCATCCTCGCCGGCGACGCGGCCGGCACCTCCTCGACACCTGGACCCGACCGCCCGCGGCCGGGGGAGGTGGCCTCTCTGTGGGCGGCCCTGGCCCTCAGCGCCTACCAGCTGGAGGCGGCGCAAAAGGAGGGCCGGGCCGACGCATCCCCCGAGACGCCCTCCCCGGCCTCCATCCACGCCGTCGCGCGCGACCTCGCCCTGCAGGACGTCCCCGCCCTCGACGTGGGCCACGTGCACGCCTTTCTGGTGCTGGCGCTCGTCGACATCAACCACGGCGCCCGGACCAGGGCGTGGCTCTGGGTTGGGCGCGCCGTCTACGCGGCCACGAGCCTGGGCATGGTCCCGGGGCCGGGCTCGTCCCCGACGGCGGCCCTCGACGACACGCAGCGCCGCCTGTTTCTGGGCTGCTTTGTCCTCGACACGCTGCTGGCCGTGCGCCTAGGCTGCCGGCCCTACCTGACGAGCGCGGACCGCGGACGTGTCGGCGCCATCACCTTTGACGGCATCGAGGAGTGGGAGGCGTGGGCGCCGCTGTTTGGGCCGGCAGCGGGGGGAGCCGGACCCGGTGCCGGTGCCATGCCCGGCCGCGTCCTCAGCGTCTTTGACAGCCTCGGCAACCTCGTGGACCTGCTGGGCCGCCTGCACGTGGGCAGCGCCCCCGCCGCCGGCACCATGGCGCCGCAGCAGCTGAGCGCGCTCGCCGAGGAGTTTGCCATGCTCCTCCGCAAGACGTTCACGGGCCGCGACGACGTGTCCGGCGGCGCCGACGCGCCCGAGCAGCTGCACGTGCTGCAGTGCCGCGTGCTGGCGGCCGTGCTCTACGCGCGCATCCGCGCCGAGCTGGTCGAGCGGCCGCCGCCCGGGCTGGCGGCGGCGGCGTGTCTGTCGGCGGTCGAGCAGGCGGTCCCGCCAGACGTGCGGGCCATGCTGACGGCGCTGCTGACGACGCCGCGGCACGCGCACACCTTTTTGCGGGGGTGGTCGCCGTCGACGCTGCGCGTCGTCCTGGACGTGTTCGACGGCATCCTCGACGCCAGCCTGACGGCCGGCCTGTCCGAGTCCCGCCACAGCGTCCCGCTCGACTACGCCATGCACACGCCGACGCCGCCGCCGCTCCCCACCCAGATGCCCGTCGAGCGCGCCCACGCGCTGGGCGTGCCGGCGCCGTTCCCCGAGGGCGTGGGCGGCGAGGAGGCGCTCTTCAGCCAGCTGGCGCTGCTGGACACGGCAGACTGGTAAGTTTGCGCCCAGCCAGCCAGCCGCCGTGCGTTTGTGCGTGCATGTCGCTAACCGGCAGGTCGGCTACGTCGGCGGACTTTATGGAGCACCTGGGCCTGTCGCGCGACGGGCCGTCGCTGGATTTGAACAGTCTCTTTATGGGATGAGAGAGGCCGGCCAGCTACCAGCCTGCCGGCAGCTAGCCGGCAAGCCCAGCCAGCCAGCCAGCCAAAAATTATATAATGTGATCACGATTGCTGCGTGTGTTGTATTGTCCGTCGTCGTGTCTACTTGCTGCTCCCTCCCCCTACTTCTTCATGCCCTTGGCCGCAAACTCCAGGGCCGCCCGGTAGCCGTACGTGCCCATGCCCGCGATGACGGCGACCGCCTTGTCGGAGAGGTAGCTATGGTGGCGGAAGCTCTCGCGCGCGTGCACGTTGGAGATGTGCAGCTCGACAAAGGGGATGGAGACGCCGACCAGCGCGTCGCGGATGGCGGCGCTGGTGTGGGTGAGGGCGCCCGGGTTGATGACAATGGCGTCGACGCCCTTGGTGCGCGCCTCGTGGATGCGGTCGATGATGGCGCCCTCCCAGTTGGACTGGAAGATGTCCAGCGTGATGCCGAGCTCCTTGCCGTGCGCCGCGGCGGCCGCCTCTACGTCGGCCAGCGTCTCGCTGCCGTAGATGCCCGGCTCGCGCATGCCGAGCAGGTTGAGGTTCGGGCCGTTGATCAGGAGGATGGAGCGCGGCATGGTGGCGGTGGGTGTGATGGTGGTGAGGGGTAGGATGCTTTCTGGCGTAGCTACGAACTAGACTATCCATTACTTATGTATACCGGTTGAATGCTACGGGCCTGACCAAGTCCCGCAACCGGAGCCCCCCGGAGAACCCTGGCCGGCTGGTAAAGCCGGTGCGGGGTTTGGGGTAGGTGGCGCGCCGAGCTCGCAATAGCGGAGTAGCACGATTTTTCTGTGACGACCGAGAGCGGCGCGGGTGGCTGGCCGGCACACGCGGCCGCCAGCGGACGAAGCATTTGCCACGCAATTTGCAATTTGCGTGGAATTTGCCTGCGAGCGCCACGTGCCTGCATCGTGGCAGGCAGGAAGCGGAGCTCCACGAGCGGAGCTCCGTGGGCGTGAACGAGAGCTTTCCCCTCGTTGACCTCGTTCACCCCTCATTTTAGCAGACGTCTGGGGACAAGGAGCTGGTGGCAAGCCAGTGGAAGGGCCAGGAAAGGTGGCCTGGCCGGTCAGTGAAGTAAAGTGTAAATACAGGACGTGGGTGATGATGGTGTATATTTGCGCTGGCCTTGGCAGTAAGCATTGCTTGGCAGTCTACGGCATGCACGAACGAAGCTGTCACCGTGGTCGCACCAGCAGGGTACCACCAGCTCCCAGGCGTATTACGGACTGCAAATGTTTTACGTCAGTAGACGCAGACAACCTGTTCACGGCAGCTCACAGACTGGCCAAAAGAAAGATGCCCAGTTTCTATCTACCAGACTACTTGCTGTGGCTCGCCAGCTTCTCGCCTATCGCCTTGTGCGCCGCCTCCAGCGGGAACGCCTCCAGCGGCAGCTCCGCCCACAGCATCTGCTGGGCCACGCCCTGGTAGATCATGGGCTCCGTGCCGTACAGCATGCGCCAGCCGGCCTTCTCGGCCAGCACGTAGAACTCGGTCACCGGCTTGGGGTGGTAGCACATCTCGAGGACGGCGCCCTTCTGCGGCCGTCCCAGGAACTCGTTGACGATGCTGCGCGCCATCAGCTCGCCCGGCTCCTTGGGCGGGAAGTCGGGCACCGCGCCCACCACCAGGAACGGCGTCTCGAGCGTCTTGGCCTGCTCCAGCGTGGCCACGTGCACGATCTCGATCGGGCACTTGGCCTCGCGGAACCACGACACCACCGCCTCCACCTCGCTGTCCAGCCGGTTCACCAGGTACACCTTGCGCGCCCCCAGCCACTTCCACAGCGCGTAGGCCGCGGCACGGCAGGCACCGCCGCCGCCGATGACCATCGCCGGCTTGCCGGCCGCCTCGACCTCGATGCCCGGGTACTTTTGCAGGAACGCCTCGCGCACGCCCACGCAGTCCGTGTTGGTGCCAATGTAGCGCGGCTTGCCGTCGGGGCCCCGGCGCACAAACACCGTGTTGATGGCCCCGATCATGCGCCCGGCCTCCGTGACGTCGTCCACCTCGGACATCTTGGCCACCTTGTACGGCATCGTCACCGCACAGCCCACCACGTTCTCGCCCTTGAGCGTCGGCAGGAACTCAGTCGCGTCCTGCGTCTCGTGCAGCTCGTACGTCCACGGAAGGCCCGCCTCCCGGAACAGCGTCGCGTGCAGCAGAGGCGCCATCGAGTGCGAAATCGGGTACCCGAACAGGAACGTCTTCCGCGGCTGGCTGCGGATGCTCGCGTCCACGAAGCTGCCACCAAAGGTGTACGACTCCGCGAGGCTGTCCTCCTTCTTCGGCGCGGTGGTGTTCGACATTTTGCTTGTGCTGTGGTTGTTGGGGTAAGGGTGAGGAACAGCAGCTGTGGCGGGGTGGTTTTTTCGTGATACGTCTGTAGGACGACTTTAGATCCTGTGGCGGATAAATCCATAACCGGTCGCTCTTCGTGAACTGGAAGTGGGGAAGAGGGAGTGGGGTAGGAAAGGGTTTTAACCCGCGGTAAGGCCGCCGTAAATACGGAATACACGGAGTAGGCTTACGGAGTACAACTCTCTCGGTCCCTGAGGGGCTGCATCCGGTGTTCACAAGCAGCACAGCCTCTGTTACGGAGTATGCTTACGGAGTACTCCGTATTCGTTCTTCAACATCGCAGTTCTGTCACTCTCAGCGCGAATCATATAGAATTACTCCACCCAAGTGACAGACTTGGTGTACAGAAACTCTTCCAAGCCCTGGTAGCCGTTGAAGCGACCAAATCCGCTCTCTTTCACCCCGCCGTGGGGCAACGAGAACTCGTCGTGGACCGACATCGAGTTGATGTGCACAGCGCCCGATTCCAGTGCTTCCGCCACACGGAAAGCCGCGCCCAGGTTGTCCGAGAAGATGGAGGCAGACAGGCCGTACGCAGTGTCGTTGGCCAGCTCGATGGCCTCTTCCTCTGTCTCAAAGGTGTAGAGAGAGACGCAAGGACCAAAGGACTCCCCGCCGTAGATCTCCATCGACTTGGTAACATTCTCGAGAACCACCGGAGGCACGATGGTGTCAATTCCGGGGCCGTCGGCATGTCCGTCGAAGATGTCCAGCGTCTTGGCGCCTTTGGACATGGCATCGGCGATCAAAGCCCCGACACGATGGGCTGACTTGGCCGTGACAATGACGGGCGTATTGTTTGGTGGCCCAAAGCTCGAGCGAATGGCCTCGGTGAGAGCCTCTCGGAATGGGCCGGCAATCGAGGAATGGACGAGAATGCGTTCCGTAGACATGCAAATCTGCCCAGCCTGATCAAATCGTTAGCGGCCTCGCTTTCTCTCCTTCTACCGATGCACCTCCTTACATTGATGAAAGCACCCGTGGCACACTGCACAGCAGCGCCCTGAATATCGGCATCCTTCAGGACAATGGCATTGGCCTTGCCTCCGAGCTCCATGAGGACAGGCTTGAGATACTTTCCGGCCGTGGATGCAATGATGCTCCCAACCTTGGTGCTGCCGGTAAAGTTCATCTTTTTGACATGGGGATGGGCAATCAGTTGCTCTGTTGTCGTCGCCGCCTCTTCCGGGCGACTAAAGATCAGGTTTAAACATCCGTCCGGGAGACCAGCTTCTCGGAAAATGTCGACAATCGCCCAATAGCAGTGTGGCGACAATTCACTCCCCTTCAAAATCGCCGTGTTGCCTGCTGCCAGAGCAAACGTCACGGAGCGAAGACCAAGATGGTACGGCGCATTCCTGTTGTTCTGTGGGTTAGCTGTCTATTCCTCATGAAACCTCCGTACCGTGTAACGGACTGACCAGGGAGCAATGCCAAGATTGACACCATACGGCCGCTTCAGAACCATGGCACGTATCCCGTCATGGATGGACTCCGGGACCGTGCCTGTGACGGCACCAGCGATTCGACCGGCTGTATCTTTGAGTCCCTCAATGGCTAAGCCGAGGATGAACTTTTGGTAGGATTCGTTCGCTCCGATTTCGTGGTGCATGTATTCACCAAGCTCCGCGTACCGCTTCTCAATGACGTTGGCAGCACGAAGAAAGATGTCACGGCGGTAGGATGCTTTGCTGTTCCCCCACGTGGAAAACGCCTGCTGCGCGGCTGCAATGGCGCTGTCGACATGCTCTGCAGATGCAGAGGAACAGGACCAGACTGGCTTTCCCGTCAGGGGACTGACCACGGGGAAGGAATCATCGCTGACAATTTCCTTTCCCTGGACAATCAAGGGAATGGGGTTGGTCGTAGAGAACTGCCGCGACGGCTGTCTGCTCGACAAAGCAACCGTCACTCTGCGACTGTAAAATCTGTACAGTCTGCTGGCTTGCACTGTCATAGCCATTTTAAGATGATACTCGGCGTATTACTAGAAGCTCCTTGTACCAGCGGGTTTCACCGCGGCCATTATGTGATATTATAGCATCGGTGCAGCGCTTGGCGGAGGCCATTCAGGTGTGATGGCCAAGACTTCGAGATAGGCCGGCAATAAAATATTTCCACCTGGCCCGACCGATAGGCGGATAGAGTTTGGTATCTAAGCTCATGGCGGCTGCTTCATCTCCTTCCCGACTCTTCCTCGGTCTGGCGAAAAGTGTGGGGGACGACCGTAGATCGGCTGTTTTAGTTGTGTGATTGAGAGGAGGCACGGCTGCTTACGGTTGTAGTTCCAGACCGTTCCATTTCGGGTTCCTGGTTACGAGGATGTGACTTAAGCCTGAGCCGGGCAAATATTTGCAGCATTGCCGTGCTATCATCTGTATTTACACTGTAGATAGCCATTGCGAAGATCGACGATTGTGACAATACAAACAGAAGAGCATTGCCTAGGACTGTCTATACACTTTATATCTGGGTGAATGAAAGCTGTACAGCGGTAATAGACCAATGTCTGAGTAGCAAAAAGCCCAATAGAAAGTATAAGCCAACAACTATCTACTCCAATCCAGTCCGAGCAAAGAGGTTCTTCTCTTGGATCCAAATCCGGTACGACTTGCCCCTGTAATAGAGAAGGATTGTGCTGGCGTAGACGACCGTGTTGATGGCCGCAACTTTAGCACCAGTTAGCTTGTTGCCTTCATCGTGGGCAGGGAAATGGAGATAGAAACATACTGATGAAATAAACCGTCATCATGCCGTTGCGAGTGATCCAGTCGTTGATGAACCAGCTCCACGCCCAGGCAAGAGCGCTCTTCCAAACGGAAATGGTAATCATGAGCTCGCCAGAAAGCTCCCGGTGGCAGTCCAGCGCGTAAGTCATGGCCAAGTTTGCGCCCATCTGCGCACCCGTACACAAGACACCGAATCCAAAGATGGGGCCGATCCAGTGCGTGTAGTGGTGGTAGCATGGGGCAGCGATGGCAACACCGCCAAACGTCAGGAAGCAAGCCACGGCCGCGATGGGCAGCCGCATCTCAGGCTCGCGGACGCCGTTGTTCCTGCGCGTATAGTAATTGGCAAGCTGGTCACCCAGCGGTCCGCAGAGGTAGGTTCCAACAACGCTAGAAAACGCGTTAGAGTGAGCCTGCTGAAGGGTGTTTCGCTGCTTGTCTTACCTTCCAATGAAGGGCGCAAGAAAGACGAGGCCCTGCGCGCCGGTTCCAAAGGCGTACGGCCTTTGGGAAGGGTCAGCTGCTGCGGATTTGCATGAAGAGGATCGTGCTTGGGGACCTACGGAGGCGCAAAAAGTTGTGCAATGGTCAAAGCTAGAACGACGTTCCAGCAGAGTGACATTGCGTACACAAGAGTGGCCCATAGAATCGTAGGACTGGGTGGACCGTTAGAGCCGCCATCGCGTCGTAGGAGTGCAAGAACTTACTAGCAGGTCAGAACGATAGGCCGAAGAATCGCCTTCTTCAGCGACACATCTTTGTTGATGCTATCCGGATGCAGCGGATACAGAGTCCGAATGTAAGAATGCTTCGGCACTTCGACAATGCCGGCCTCGACACCAGCCGCCGTCCTCGGTGGTGTCTTGGATCCCTCCTTGGTCGTAGAGTCCACTTCGGCCGTTTCACTCGCCGGGGCTGTCGGCAGACCGTCCAGCTGAGCGTCGGTCGGGCGGAGAATGCTGGGGCGAGGTCCGTAGTAGGCCGTCTCCGGCATAGTAAAGAAAACGGAGATCAAGAGAATGAAGATGGCAATGGCCAGAATGTAGTACGCCCTGGATGAGGAGGTAAGCTATGTGCATCGTGGATGCCAGACGTACCACAAGGATTGGAACGACATACCAGCTCATCCCAATACTCTCGATGATGTAGGCAGAGACCACGGGTCCGAGCTCATTGCCACCGAGGATAGACAAGCCGTAGATGGAGACCTTTTCACCACGGTCATGGAGAAAGAAAATGTCGGTGATCGTGCTCGGAACGATGGCCTCAATAGGACCGGCAAAGAAGCCAGCAAAAGCACGACCGACGAAAAAAGAAGCAAAGTCTTTTTTGGCGCAGCTGTTGTGTCCAGTCAGTTTTCATTTGCTCGGCAAACAGAGGCAAAAAGAGAAAAACAACGGATGCACTTACACGGCGCACCAGATGCAACCAATGCCCATGGTGAAAATAGAAAAGAGGAAAACAGGGCGTCTGCCATATTTGACCGACAGAGGCTTGGTTTTGTTAGTTTTTTTCCAACCAGCTCTGTACACTGTTGACGTCGAACGACGTACCATCATGAACAGCGTCGCAACACCGGACATAAAGAGCGAGATGGCAGCGGACCAAGACAAGTGCGTAATGGACACTTTGAAGAAGGCAGCTTGTGTCTCCATTCCACCAGACATCATGGGCCCGATGAAGCTGCCGAGAAAAGTGTACATGAGGCCATTGAAGAAGACCTGCTTGGTTTTAGTTACCGTTTGCGCGAGGAGGCGAAGATGGTGAAAAGACTCACCAGCCACTTCTTGGGGAGAGACCACCTGAGGGGATCATTGGGGTCGGTAAGAGACGGCTGGGGAACGAGAAGGATGCGACCATCGCCCTTGTGCGCATGCTGCAGCGTGTGAATGTAATCGTTCTGGTCCTCATCGATGAGGACCTCCGTCCCCGGAGCCTGGATGGCAGCCATTTTTCTTGCTAGGTGTGACAAAGCTCACAAACGGATGTGTGCACTACAAAACAAGACACGAACCAGGGGCTGTTATATAACAAGCTGTCGGACTGGACCGCGTAAACAGAACAAAGAGGCGCCATACCTATAAAGCAACCCAGTACTCCGTAAGCCAACGCACGGTGAACTAAAAGGGCACCCTGTACTGGCGGTGTCTCGGTATCTGTAGTGCGTTCGATTACCATCCAATTTGCCGGGAGATAAGGAGGACGGTGAGCGGCCCGACTGCAATTACTCTGTAGACCCATTGCGGAGTATAGCACAATGGTACCCTCTCTCACGGGGCCAGAGATCAAGCGGCGACAAACAGGCATATCCATTCTTGGCAGGTCTTCGTTCCGCCATGTCTCGTAATACGTGCCGAGTATCGGTTTATCTGCTGTCTGGATCCCCGACTCTCGAAAGCGTTGGGTAGCGGCTGGGGCTTGACCCAACATGTGACAGACAAAAACGAGAGACTCCCCTACAGCTGGAAAGATGACACACTGCATTCGAGAAACCGTTAGGACTAGAACAGAGTAGCACCTTGCTTCTTTAGATTTCAACGAGATGCTAGACATCAAGACGGGGAACAGCAGCTGGTAAAGAGAAGATACTTATTTGGAGCCGCATAAATCACTATATGGTTGCATCTAGACGGTTACGCAGGAATTTAAGGACACCCAACGGCTAAACTCACAGTACAAATACATCGGCTTGAGGCTGGATTTGAAGAAAACGACCTGAAGCAGGAGTCGACATATCGACTGGGATTAATTATGTCACAGCACGCAGAAGCGGCTGCTTCTGGTGATCTCACATGCAGTCGAGCCATAGGTTCCTACAACGGGGCCTGGGAATTAAGGTGTGCTGGCCGGCACTAAAGAGCCGGACTCCGGCCGGCTCTTGTTTACGCTAATTTGCACCCACATTCCACCCCGTATTTGAGCTTCACAGTCGCTTACCCACAGCTCCTATCAAGATAGGACATACTCCGTACGGTTGTCTGATTACAGAAGTATATCATATTGGTGACCGGCTGTCCGAATTACGGTCGGAAGAGGTGCGGGCTGCGATTCCGAAACATCTCCGCTCGAGAATGCAGGGCGATAGTGACCATAGTCGGTGCTCGAGCGGGAATCTCACCTACAGTGAGTGCTTGAGTATGGGGGTGGTTTCCCGCGTAGCGGCAGCCAGTATATCTTATCTGACTTTTCCATCTTCTCCTCCGGCTGTCTTGGTGGGCTTCCGTTCTGCCACGCCTGTACACCCGCCACGTCCAGACATTCTGCAACGATGCTTTCCTTTCTTCGCGCGCCGATGCCGCCGCGCACCTCGAGTGCCACACACAACCCCGTCATTTACGAAGAGGGCCGGGCATCCCTGGCTTTCCGCAACCCGGGCTCCGAATACCTCATGACACACGTGCTCCCGCCGACGACCAAGGAGCATGGCGTGTCTGTGATCCAGCCTCCGTTCCACTACCATATCTACCAGAACGAGTTCTTTCACGTCCAGTCTGGCACCGGGCGGTTCTACCGTGGCACGTCGCCCGAGCCGTTTGCCATCCTCAGCGGCGAGCCGGGCGCCCAGGCCACGGCAAGTGTGGCGGCCGGCAACTACCATCGCTTCGAGAATGCCACCACCGACACACCGCTGGTTGTCGACATCCACCTCGCCCCCGAAGACTACGAAAACGAGCAGCGCTTCTTCCGCAATTTCTTCGGCTATCTGAACGACTGCAAGCGGGCAAAGGAGGCGCCCAGCTTCTTCCAGCTCATGGTCTTTCTGGAGAGTGCCGACACGCCGCTGGCTGTTCCCCTGCCCTGGCAATGGGCAGGCAAGGTGGCCAGCCGCATTCTGCTGTTCGTCGCCGCTGGATGGGGCAAGTGGGTGCTGGGTTATCAGACAAGCTACGCCGAGTACTATGAGGGGCCCAAGGGCCGTTAGCCGCCGTGAATTAAGGTTTCTCTAAATATACCGTATCCCCCCATCGACTGCACAGCTGCAGTGGGTATAATGTGAAAACGAACCAAAGTACAAAATCATTGGTAGGGACTGGCCGTACTTTGCAGTACCGCTAGTCGTTTAGCTGTTACTCCCCGCCATACCCCGTGATAAAAGCTGCGATAAGAGGTGCACTACCCGGCTACAAGGCGTGCACTTCCCGCACGATCCTCGTCACAGCTGCTTAAAGGTGACAAAGACAACCACCACGGGCGCCCGAGCCGCCTTCTTCACAACAGCATTGCTCTGAATACAACTTGCAAACGGATCTTGATCATGTCGGCCGCAACCTTCGCGTCAGTCCCCTGGGCACCCGTCACCGATGCCACCACCGGAAAGACGGTCGGCTGGCACAAGCACGATGTCCCCTACATCACTGGGGGAACCTACCTCCAAACTCTTGATCTTTGGGTTCCGGCTACAGAGCCCAAGGATGGCAATCCCAATCCTCCCTCCTCGGATGTCGTGCCCGCCCTGTCCAAGCCGTGGGTGGTCTATGTCCACGGCGGCGCCTGGCGGGATCCCCTCGTGGACTCGTCCTCCTTTGCGAATACGGCAAAGTTCTTGCTCAGCAAGGCAGCTGCGTCCAAGCCTCAATTTGCTGGACTGGCCTCTATAAACTACCGCTTATCGTCACACCCTCACCACCCTACGCGACCGTCGCCGCCGGCCGACCCGGCCCAGCCAGTCGATGTAGCCCGCACGGCCAAGCACCCGGATCATATCGGCGATGTCCTCGAGGCCCTGGCCTATTTACAGAAAGGCCTTGGCATCGCCCAAGACTACCTGTTGTCGGGCCACAGCTGTGGTGCTACGCTAGCGTTCCAGGTGGTCATGAACCGTGCGAGGCTGGGGGACATCACCGCGCCCCCCGTTGCCAAGCCCCGTTGCATCCTCGGCCTCAACGGGCTGTATGACCTGGTCCAGTTCCTGCGGGCGCCGGACGCATCGCACCAGAGTCTCGCACAACTGTATGAGACGTTTACGCGCAACGCGTTTGGCGACGACGAGGCTACATGGGAAGCTGTCTGTCCGGGGGCGGTGGAGGACTGGGCAGAGGAGTGGTCAGAGCCGCACAAGATTGTGCTGGTGCAGAGCAAAGAGGACACACTGGTCCCGTACTCGCAGCTGGAGGCCATGTCCAAGAAGCTGACGGCCACGGGCAAGGCGCCTGTCCGCGAGCTGGACGCGAGTGGGGACCATAACTGGCTTTGGCAGTCGGGAGAGAGGCTCTCCAGTATTGTCGAAACGGTGCTGAGCGAATGGTCCTGATGGGGTTCCATACTTGCCGCACTCCACAGCAGTAGGCGATAAGAAGTGCCACCGGCGCGTCTAGATAGCAGCAATAGAGGACGTTGGCTTTGAGTCTCAAAGATAAGTGTGCCATGGAGTGATTTCGCCACGACAGCCTGCGTGGAATGGGGAGCAACTTGCAAAGAGAATTCATGTGAAGCAAACCCGCGGTCATGGCTCGGCATCTTTCCGCTGCCAGAAGCTAGCCTTACCCGCCCGCGCAAGTGCTACCTGGCTCGGCAGGGTGCAGCATCCGCTACGGTTATCACCCCCTAGAGCCTCTTGCCGCCTTATCAGCTTATTTGGGTCCAGCTTCCCGGTTTCGGAAGATATCCGTCGGATCGGAGACTACCACGAGTTTCATTCTTAATCTGCTTCGCCTCTATTGCTTCGTGGGTCGGCGTTGCTGGGCGTGCACATCGATTTGTGTGTACTCCCCGGAATCGACCTGACGCACAGCCAACCATGGCCGCCTCCAAGCCGTTCTCTGTTGCCATCGTCGGCGGAGGCCTCGGCGGTGTCGTCCTCGGCATCGGCCTCCTTCAGCAAAACGTGCCCTTCCACATCTACGAGGCGGCTGCGAGCTTTGGCGAGATCGGCGCGGGTGTGGCCTTTGGCCCCAACTCCGTCCGGGCCCTTGGCCTCATAGCGCCCGTCCTTCTAGAGGCCTATCGTACACATGCAACGTCCAACGAGAATCCAGAGCTGTTCAGCACGTTCATGCAGATCCGCGGCGGCTCTGACGAGCTCGGCGCCCCCGGCTCGCACCTGTTCAACATCCGTGGAAGCGATCTCGCTCTGGGCAGAACCAACCTGCCCGCTCGGTGTTGCGTCCACCGCGCCAAGTTTCTCGACGACATCGTCAAGCTCCTGCCGCCTAGCGCCACCTCCTTTGGGAAATCGCTGGTTGAGATTACCGAGGACAAGGACAGCGACGGCGGTGCCGGGCAATATTGCCTTCGGTTTGCGGACGGGTCTTCGGTCACAGCCAGTGTCGTAATCGGGTGCGACGGCATCCGAAGTCCCACTCGAAGACACATTCATGGCCCAGATGCTCGGCCGACATTCGCCAACGAGTATGCCTACCGGGCGGTCGTTCCGCGGGCTGTCTACGAAGCCGCTGTGGGCGCGGAGCTCGCGTTCAACGGTCAGCTTTATGTTGGCCGCGGCGGCTACATGGTCACATATCCGGTGGATCACGGGACGATTGTGAACATGGTGGCGGTGCGCAACATCCCGGGGAGTACCTGGAAGGCCGCCACTTGGCAGACGCCATCCGAGGTGGAAGAGGTAACGAACGACTTCCCGGGCTGGCACCCCGAACTGATTGGCCTTCTCGTCAAGTATGGGACGCGGGACAAGTGGGCTCTGTTTGACAACTACCACGCGGACAAGTATGCCAAGGGCCGGGTCTGCCTTCTGGGGGACTCGGCCCACGCAACGACGCCCCATCTGGGCGCCGGTGCCGGCATGGCCATGGAGGACGCCTACATTCTCAGTAACCTCATCGGCGACTGCGCCACTCTGGACGACGTGGAGCGGGCGTTTTTGGCATACGACTTTGTGCGTCGGCCTCGCAGTCAGGAGCTGGTCCGGCTGAGCCGCCTCAGCGGACTGACCTACTCCTTCACCGACGCTGATGTGGGCAAGGATGTGGAGAAGATGAAGAAGGTGCTGCAAGACCGATACGACTGGCTGTGGAATGCCGACCTCCGAGAACACTTGCAAACAGCCCGGGAGTACGCGTCTAGTTCAGCTCCCAGCCGCCTCTAGCGGAACATGGCACTGTATCAAATAAGAGATGAATTCTACAAATTCTTGGCCTCCTGCTCCGTGTCCATACACGGAAACACTGTTCACGGAGCAGCCTCGAGCGGGGGACGCTTGCCGCTTCCCCGCCTTCAAGACGGGGTGGGGCCGGCCTCCTCGGGATCGCCTCTTTGCCAGTTCTGGTCAAACTATACGGTTTGCCGAGACTCGAGCTTCGGATGAATCCCCGCATATCCTGGGGTAAACCGCACACTAGTCCGCAGTTCCCCCCTCGGCACTTTTGGCTGGTCCACTGGTACGTAGCCAACTTCTCCAATGGGAGTCGTCTGATTCCATATAAAAAGGCTCTCAGCAAAACTGCCGTACTTCCGTGAGCAGGTTGTGTAGACACGTTTATGAGCGGGGGTGAGAATACTCCGCCTCGAGTCTTTTTGCATCCTTTTGCTTCTCAGACGATCTCTGGGGGGGGGGGCGTACTTTGTATAAATAGGCCATGCAGCTCGGGTATGGAGTAGATGTATCTTCCTAGGTTTCCAACATCCTTCAGCCTGGGGTATACAGACGTACCATGTCGACATCAGATCACAAACTTCAGTCCAAGTGGCCCGTGGCCTTGGACTTGGCTGGCTCGAGCATCCCATGCCGGGTCGAAGGCGAAGTCGCGGACCTCGTGGTCCTCGGGACCATCCCCTCGGCCATTGACGGCACGTTCTACCGCGTGATGTGCGACCCGTTTGTGCCGCCCGACCCCAACAATGTGCCCATTGACGGCGACGGCAACATCTCGGCCTTCCGGATCCACGACGGCCGCGTCGACATGAAAATCAAGTACGTCGAGACGGAGCGTTACAAGCTGGAACGGCGGGCCAACAAAGCGCTGTTTGGTCTGTACCGCAACCCCTACACCCACCACCCCTGTGTCCGCGCGGCGGTGGACTCGACGGCAAATACGAACCTCGTCTACTGGGCGGGCAAGTTTCTTGCCTTGAAGGAGGTGGCGCTGCCCTACGCGGTCGACCCAGACACGCTTGAAACGACTTGCTACGACCCTTTTGGCCAAGTCAAGTCCAAGACCTTCACAGCCCACCCGAAAGTCGACCCCTACTCCGACGAGCTGGTCGTTTTTGGCTACGAGGCCAAGGGTCTTGCAACCAAGGACATCGTCATCTATGCCATCGACCGAAACGGCAAGGTGCACGACGAGCAATGGATCGAGTCGCCGTGGTGCGCTTTTATCCACGACTGCGTCATCACGCCCAACTGGATTGTCCTTGTCCTCTGGCCGTTCGAGGCGGACTTGGCGCGGATGAAAGCGAAGAAGCAACACTGGGCCTGGGACTACAACCTTCCCGCCACGTTCATCGTCGTGCCCCGGCGAAAGACGACGCCTCTCCCCTCGGGCTGGAAGCCCGGCGAGCACCGCGTCTACTCGTGGGAAAACAGCATGCTGGTCCACACGGGAGGCGCATGGGAAACCGACGACGGCAAGATCTACTTTGAGTCCTCGCGTGTCCACGACAACGCGTTCCCCTTCTTCCCTCCCACAGACGGCAGAATGCCGGCTCCCGATGCCAAGGCGGACTTTGTCCGCTGGGAGCTGGACTTGGCGCAGCCCAGCGGCAGCAAGGTGAAGGATCCGCTGGTGGTCCTCGATGTGCCCTCCGAGTTCCCGCGCATCGACGAGCGCTTCATGACCAAGGAGATCGACTACGTGTTTCTCAACGTCTTCATCCCGAACAAGTCCGACGGCAAAAAGAACATCTTCCACGGCCTCAACGGCATCGCCATGCACAGCCACAAGACAGGCAAGACCCGCTGGTACTATGCGGGCGACGACTCTCTGGTGCAGGAGCCCATCTTTATTCCCCGGACCAAGGACGCGCCCGAGGGCGACGGCTGGGTGATTGCCATGGTGGAGAGGCGCGCCCTGTGCCGGAACGAGCTGGTTGTGCTCGACACCCGCCAGTTTGAGGACCCCATTGCCCTCGTGCAGCTGCCGATGCATGTCAAGGCGCAGGTTCACGGCAACTGGATCGACGCGGCTGCTCTTCCGAAGCGCGTGAGTCTCGTGCGCGAGATCCCGGAAGTCGTTATCAGCGGGCAAGGGTCACTGGAGCCGTTGTAGTAGCGTTATGGGCAGTGATTGTAACAAAGACAATGTTAGCCATCATCGAATACTTTACGAGCAGTACAGAGTAGGGCTGTGTTCAGGCAACCGTGGAGGCCTATATTCGCCTCGTATGGAGTATACAAGTGCAAAAAGACCGAGCCAGGGGCCTTTCTACTTCTTGACCATGCCGTTACGAGTGGACTCTTTGTAGGAGATACGTAGTCGTTCTGTAGTATACCGTCTCAGCCTCACGTATATTTGTCTTTTTTCCTTTCCAGAAATGCTATCACTGACGCCAAAAGCACCCAGTTAATAAGGGACTTCTCTGTTACGGCATTCGATGGCAAGCCAAATAATTTTTCAGGAATTGATGTCAACGCACAAGCAGGACGGAAAAAATATGAATGTGAAAAGAACAAAGCTGTGCGAGTATCTGTTTACTTTAAGCACGAGACCTAGCAGTGGGGCCTGCACAGTTACTTCCTTCCTTCCTTTCCTGCTGTTGTCCGCTCGTAAAGCGACCGCCGTAATAAGGACCAACACATACGGAGTACGTTGCAATGTATGCCTGCCGTTGCCACGACTCGCCGCAGATCCGGTTCCACTTTAAAGGTACATCCCGACTGCTCCGTCTATTTACTGCTTACATCTACGCCGATCTTCCTACGCTGACGTCACAGATTTGAAAATGAACGTCCTCCCTCAAGAATTTTTTTTATTTGTTGCTGTGAATCGAGTAATCATCTTGCCTCCTTGCAATTTTTTTCTTTTCTTCTCACCGCGAGAACAGCGGGCGAACCCGATCAACATTGGCACCCATCTCAACTTTAAAGCGCCTGCCGTTTTGTTTTGATCCTACATTTCTACACACCTCGTTCACGGAAATCAGAGGCCATGAGAGACAGCAACAGCCCTTCGGAGGGGACGACGACAAACATGTCGGAGAAACCGTCGGACAATGAGGATGACCACACAAGACGGGCTCCCGGGCCGCTGTCCGCAGGCAGCAACAACATCAACAACAACAACATCATAAACGGCAACGGCTGTGCCTCGGGCCCCGGCAGCGAAATGCGCGAGCTCACAGTCGAAATGGCCGAGGAGGAGCTGCCGTTCGCCTGGCCGGCGTGGCGGAAGTGGTGGGTGCTGACGGTCATCTTCTTGGTGCAGACGTCGATGAACTTCAACACAAGCCTCTACAGCAACGGGCTGGACGGCATCGCCGACGAGTTTGGCGTGTCGCTGCAGGTGGCGCGGCTCGGCGCCACGCTGTTCCTGGTGCTGTACGCGTTCGGGTGCGAGCTGTGGGCGCCGTGGTCGGAGGAGTTCGGGCGGCGCCCCATCATGCAGTCGTCGCTGTTCCTCGTCAACATGTGGTGCATTCTGGTGGCGCTGGCGCCCAACTTCGCGGCGCTGCTGGTGGGCCGCTGCCTCGGCGGGCTGTCGTCGGCCGGCGGCAGCGTCACGCTCGGCATGATCGCCGACATGTTCGACGCCGACCATCAGCAGTACGCCGTCGCCTACATTGTGCTCTCGTCCGTCGGCGGCAGCATCCTGGGCCCCATTGTCGGCGGCTTTGTGCAGTACAACCTGCACTGGCGCTGGTGCATCTGGATCCAGCTCATCTTTGGCGGCTTCGTGCAGGCGCTGCACCTGCTGACCGTGCCCGAGACGCGCACGACCGTGTGCCTCGACAAGGTGGCCAAGAGGCGGCGGCGGCAGGCCGCGCCGGGCTCTCCCGACGCGTCCGTGTACGGCCCCAACGAGATCAGCCCCGTGTGGCAGCGCATGGACTTCCGCGAGATCGTCCACACGTGGCTGCGCCCATTCCGCATGTTCCTGACCGAGCCCATTGTGCTGTCGCTGTCGCTGCTGTCCGGCTTCTCGGACGCGCTCATCTTCATGCAGATCCAGTCCTTCTCCCTCGTGTACGAGCAGTGGAACTTCAACGCGTGGCAGCTCGGCCTCGCCTTCATCCCCATCGGCATCGGCTACCTCCTCGCCCACGCCAGCTTCATCCCGGCCATCAGGCGCAACATGCGCCAGCGCGCCGCCCATCCCAACGACGAGCACGTCCAGTACGAGAGCCGCCTGTGGTGGCTGCTCTTCACCGCACCCTGCCTGCCCATCGGCCTGCTCATCTTCGCCCTCACCTGCAACGGCCCGCCCGTGCACTGGGTCGGCAGCATGTTCGGCTCGGGCATCATCGGCATCGCCAACTACGCCATCTACATGGCCACCATCGACTACATGGTCTGCGCCTACGGCCCCTACTCGGCCTCGGCCACGGGCGGCAATGGCTTTGCCCGCGACTTTCTCGCCGGCGCCCTCACCAACGGCGCCACGCCTTTCTACACCAACATCCGCGGCGCCAACCACAAGCCGCTGATGAACGCGTCCTTTATTCTCTTTTCCATTTCCGTCCTCCTCGTCGTCGGCGTCTACGTCGTCTACTGGTTCGGACCCACGCTGCGAGCACGGTCGTCGTTTGCCCAGACGATTGCGAAAGAAACGCAAGAACGCCCCCTGCACCGCACCTCCACGGGTCCCGCTACGCCCGGCAGCCCTGAGATGTGGCCGGCGGTGCCGCATGCCCACCGGTCCGCAGCCGTCGCCTTCCGAAACGACGGCGGCGGCGGCGGCGGCCACCTCACACCCGAGACCGGCCGGCCAAAACGCCCTCAGCTCGGCCCCGGATCCCGCACAAGCTCGTACCAGTACAGCCGCGACGTCGCGTCGATACACGCGAGCCGGGCCCAGAGCTACGCCAACAGCCGCGCACACAGTCGGGCACACAGCCTCGACGAGGAGCGGGATGCTGAACACGTGGCACCGCAGACGGGGTCCAGGACAGCAGCCAACGACCTGGCCGCGCGTCTGGAAACCGTGCGGTCGGAGGCTGTTTAAGGGGTGTTGCCCGTGGCTGGCTCATTCGGAGCATCCTTGAGAGCTCTCATACCTTTTGGCGCACTTGTCATTTTTCGTTTAGCATATACTAGAAGGCTTGGACAGATTGAACGAGCGCGGGGTATTTATTTGGATCTAGACATAATACCAGTCTTCATCTCTTCTCCTTGAGAGTGCAAACTCGGGCTTTCTCAGCCTGCAATGCCTTTCTGAATGGATACATCTGCCCCTCGCTCCTACACACGGATGCCCCTGCATTTCCATCCTTAAACTCAACGGCATCGAGACCCGAACCCATGTATAAACATGCGTTGGACCCTTATCACGTGTGTCCTAGAGGAACCCTACTTATTTGTACCAAGTGGGCCTGGAGGTGAATATCAGGCCACTTTTCAGGTCGTGAAAACCCTGAAAATGTCTGCCAGGGTCCAAAGCTCAGTTGAGCGTTCACGTACTCCGTAAACATCCTCTGTGGTAGCCCTTCCAATACCGTCGCCATGCCGCCCAAGAAGGTTGAAGCTGTCAAGGACAATGTCGTTGCCTTTGGCAGGGTTCGCAAGAACCTCAAGATGGGGTGCATTGGCCTGCCCAACGTGGGCAAGTCGAGTCTGTTCAATCTCTTGACCGAGCAGAGCGCCGCGGCAGAGAACTACCCCTTTTGTACAATTGAGCCCAACGAGTCGAGATGCGTTGTTCCCGATGCTCGCTATGTACGTCGACGTGGGCACCAGAACGCCCAGCGGGCTGGAACTGACTGCCGAAGGACTTCCTCTGCGACCTGTGGAAACCGCCGTCCATGTACCCACCGTATCTCCAGGTGACCGACATTGCCGGCCTGATCAAGGGCGCGTCCCAGGGCGCGGGGCTCGGAAATGCCTTCCTGTCGCACATCCAAGCCGTGGACGGCATGTTCCACGTTGTCAGGTATCCCGGCACAGGACCCCGTGGCTCCTCTGCGGCGCCTTCCACGCTGACCCGGCGCCACAACAGAGCATTCGACAACGACGAGGTGCTGCATGTCGACGACTCGATCGACCCCGTCCGGGACTTGGGTTGGTTCTTCCCGTCTTCCCGTCTGCCGGGTCGATCGGATCCAAGCTCACCGTTCTAGATACCATCCAAAGCGAGCTTTGCAAGAAGGATCTCGGTCGGTTCCTGTCCCCGACCAGCCCGGTTTAACCGCCTTCTAACTCCCCGTTGCAGATATCCTGCAAAAGGCCATTGTTGCCGAGGAGGCCATTGTCAAAAAGGCCGGCGGCAAATACAAGATGCTGCCCCTCTTCACCGAGACGACGACAAAGATCCGAGCCGTGAGCGTCCACTTCTCTCCCATGTTTTCCGCCTCATAGGTCCTCTAGGTCTTCTATGTTGTCCTTCCGCAGCTGGCCATGCTCACAAAATGCGGCGCAGATGCTGGAGCAGGACAAGCCAGTGCGCGACGGAAGCTGGACACCGGCCGAGATCGCCCTCATCAACGAGAAGATTCAGCTCATCACGACCAAGCCCGTCATCTACCTCGTCAACTTGACCATGAAGGACTACCTCCGCCAGAAGAGCAAGTACCTGCCGGCGATCGCCAAGTGGGTGACCGAGCACGGAGGCACGCCCCGCGACATCGTCCCCTTCTCCATCGAGTTCGAAGAGAAGCTGCACAGCATGAAGGACGACCCTGCTGCCCAGGCCGAGTTCCTCAAGGAGAGCAAGGTCAAGTCCAAGCTGGACAAGATCATCACCGAGGGCTTCACCAAGCTCGGTCTGCAGTACTACTTTACGGGTCAGACACCCCAACCCCTGTGCGTAAGCAACCTGCTCACCCGTATGCAGCCGGCGAGAAGGAGGTCCGCTGCTGGACGATTCCTGGGGGCTGCCTGGCGCCGCAAGCTGCTGGAGCCATCCACAGCGATTTCGAGAGGGGGTTCATCAAGGCGGAGGTGGTCGCCTTCCAGGACTTCCACGATCTGTGCGAAGGCGGCAAGTCCATGGCCCCGATCAAGGCTGCTGGCAAGTACCGCCAAGAGGGGAAGTCTTATGTAGGTGCTGCCACACGAGCCCCCATGGCTACAGGAGCTGACTTGTTTTCCTTTGCCAACAGGTCGTTCAAGACGGCGACATCATCCACTTTCAGTTCAGTACGTGAGACGGTTCTCTCTGCGGATGTTGATTCTATGGGCCATGCTTACGTTCCTCTCAGACGTTTCCAACAAGAAATAAAGTTGCCCTGTCCAGGCCCGCCGTGGACATCCAGATCCAGTTTCAACAACTGTGCTGGGGTCCTAGACGGCTTAGGCAGCCGCGAGCCTGGCATACGTATCTCGAGGAGGACCGGGGTCTTCTTCAGTCATACGGGGCCCGCAGGCCAACGTCTGTGCTCAATATACAACAATTCAGTAGCACAGGGCAAGACAAATGCAACTTTATCCCGATGGTTGTCTCATGGTTTCATACATCGTGTGCTATGCTGTATGGGTAAGGGCTTCTGGTGTTATTATTACAGAAAGAACAGCGTCTTTGAAATGTGTTGATAAAATACTGGTCCAAGGACCCCGCCTCCAGCTTTGCAAAAATTGTTTACTGGCAGCGGCAGTCTCCAGTATGATACTGATGATGCGCAGCTAAAGTATGAACCGTTCATAGCCTCATGTGGCGGGCGTCTTGGCAGATCAACGTGTATCCTGAAAATCTGTGACTAAACCTCGCTGTAATACTCCGGACTCCAACCCTCAAATTGGGTTCTTATTCCCCGCTTTGTCTATGCAAGTGCCCGTCCAGGACGTCCGCGACGGCCGTCCGCGCCATTTTTTTCAGCAAGGTGCGCTCGCCTGCTTCGCGGTACTTCTCCCAGCTGTCCAGGCCCTCCGCGGTCTGGATGCTGAGCGTCTCGTACCCCTGCTTGATGATCTCGGCCACTTGCAGGCTGGTCAACGTGGACGTCGAGGACCCCTTGATGCGGCTGCCCTTCCCGCCTTTGGCCCCCTGCGCAAGCAGCTGCTTGTAGTGCGCGTTGACGCTCAGCAGCGTGTCGATGCTGTTGGCGGGCCGCACGCCGCCGGGGCCGGCACTTTTCGCGTCGCCCCCCAGCTGGTACGTGTCGCGGAACCGCTCCAGCATGTCGCCGGCCTCGACCACTTTGTAGAAGAGGTCGTCGTATGCGGCCGGCGTCGGCAAAAAGGCCTCGCCCGCCGACAGGCCGAGCGCCAGCAAGTTGACCACGTGGTCGACGAGCGTGTCCAGCTGAGGGTGCGCAAAGGTGCTCGTCGTCGTGCCCGCAGCGGCCCGGGTGGCAGCCGCTCCAGCTGCTCCAGCCGCGGCCTCGCTGCTGTTTGCCGGACGGGCGGCTGCGCTGGCGGCTCCGGTCGCTCCGGTCGTTCCGCCGCCCCCCCCACCTCCCCGCAGGTCGGCGGCGTAGGTCGTCAGAAAGCGCACCAGGCCCAGCAGTGCCCGGAACAGCTCGGGCCAGTGAGGATAGGCAAGGCGGGTGCGTGTGCGCGACAGGTGGGCCACAAGACGCAGGAGGATGCCCACGCACAGCGTGTAGAGCCCGACATCGAGCCGTCGCCGGAGGTTGTGCGTGATGCCGTCGACCATGGCGTCGAGCAGGCTGGCTGCCAGCGGGCGCGGCCCCTTGACCAGCGGCAGGTGTGGTGCGCGCTGCCGGCACAGCCGCACAGCCACGCGGGCATTGCTGCTGCTGCTGCTGCTGCTGCTGCTGCTGTCGCCGTCAGCGCCGCCGCCGCTGCACAGCCGGCGGCACAGCGCGGGATCTTCGACCAGCAGGCGGAACACCATGAGGCTCAGGTGCGTGTACAGCGTGGCCCGCAGCGACCGGTGCGCGTTCTGCAGCAGGTACGACGTCAGCGAGAGGAAGCTGGCAATGGGCGGCTCGCTGCTCGACGGCGTGGCGTGGTGCGGTCCTCCTCCTCCCGTGGCGCCCGCTTTGCTGGTCTTTCCGGCCTTGTCCACCGGCCGCGGGCCCAGCGCGACCAGGTTGAAGCTGAACAGCTTGTTGGCGTGCGTGAAGTCGTACGTGGCCAGCAGCACGGCGGCCTCGTCGCCGGGCAGAGCTGCCAGCAGCTTCTTCGCCGTCTCGGCGTCGTGCACCGGCTTGGAGGCGGCCCTGGCGTCCCTGCTGCTGCTGCTGCCGCTGCCGCTGCCGCCGCCGCCGGCCTCGTCGCCGCCACCTTCGCGCCCTGCCGAGCCCACAATCGCGCCCAGGCCCAGCATGCCCAGCGTGTTGGCCAGCGTCCAGCCCTCGGGCAGGTCGTCCTGGATGTCGATGTACTGGCCGCGCAGGCGGCGGCAGGTGTCGCCCACGCCCCAGAGAATCGTCTGGATGGCCTGCTCGTTGACGAAGTCGTTGAGCCGCAGCTGGTAGGGATTCTGGAACTCGAACTTGTTGTAGTTGGCGAGCAGGCCCACGAGCGTGAAGGAGGGGGTCACCTGCGCGGGCGTGTCCAGGATGAACTGGAGGGTCAGTTCGCGGCACGAGCGTGGTGGCATAGAGAGAGAGAGAGAGAGAGAGACGCACGCGTATGATGGACGGGAACAGGTCCCGCTGGATAAAGTAGGTCAGCAGCGTCGTCTGGTAGGCGCCGGCGGTCATGGCGAGCGCGACGTCGACGGCCGCGCGGCGGATGGCCGGCGTGCGCCCGTGGCGGAGCAGCTGGTCGAGGGCCGAGACAAAGTCGGACAGCACGGCGTCGACGCGGTCGAGCCCGGCCAGCAGGTCGATGACGTCGGCCGACGGGCTGGCGTACTTCTTGGCCAGCGCCGCCGACAGGAACGTCGCCAGCGTCAGCAGCGTGTTCTCGACGGCCGCGGCCGACCCGAGGTGGCTGTGCCGTGCCGCGCCGGCGTCTGCGGACGGGGCTGCCGTGACCCCGGGTGCCGGACCGCCGCCGCCGCCGCCGCCGCCGCCGCCGCCGACGGCTGACCCGTTTTTCCGGTGGCCCGGAGCTGCCGCCGCCACACCGCCCGTGCCACCACAGCCGCCGCCGCCGCCGCCGCCCAGAAGCACGGCCACGGCGCGCGCAAACAGCTGCCGCGTCTGGGCCTCGAGGGCCAGGAGGTCGCTGGCGGTCAGCGCGTCGAGGCGCGCGCGCAGGGCGGGCCGGTTCGGGCGCAGCAAGAAGAACTCGGCCCAGAAGCCCTCGCCCGGCAGCGCGTCGGGGTCGCCGAGCAGCTCATCGTACAGCTGGACAATCTTGGGCTGGAAGACGTCGGGTCGCGGCTGGTGGGTGAGCGGGGACTGGTCCATTGGCCCGGAGGGAGCGGCGCGTCGTGTCGGTCGCAGGCGCAGATGCGATGTGTCGTGCCGCAAAGAGGAGACAGAAAGCAGGTCGTCGGGGAGGGGGAGGGGGGAGGGAGGCGGCCGTGGTGCCTCGTGGCGGCGTGGTTGCGGGAGGCTGTGCAGATTTGGAGACGGTCGACAGAGGCAAGAGACGCTACGGCGAGGCACCTTCCGCCGATCAGCCCCTTGTGGACTTACGTGTTCCCAATTTCGGAGGCCAGCCAACAACCGCTAGCGGGGCTTGACAGTAAGATAGATACGTTGGACGTCGTATTCACCATGGAGGAGACTCCGTAATCCACCACCTTTCGTCCCCTACAGAATGAACAAAAGCATGCTGCAGGCTCCCCTGGACCTAGACCGTCTGGACTGGACCCAACGCAAACGGCAACCGAAATGCACGCAAAAGGAGTCGCTCGAGTCGTCAGTCGTCGTCAAACCTCAGCACAAAGAAACATCAACAAAGAACACAACAACACAAGAACACAAGGAAGAGAACAACCGCCAAACTGCTCCGTATGTCTGTCCGTATGCTCATGCTCTGCCTAGACCCCCCAGCTGCCCCGCCGCTCCCGCATGCCCCAGGCCAGCGGGTTGACGCTGTTCAGATCCGGATGCTGCCGCGCCCACTCGTAAATGTAGAGCTTGAGCGCCCGCCAGCGCGGGCAGCTGTCGTGGTTGTAGCAGGACGACGACGACGGCGTCGGCGCCGCGCCGGCCTTGAGCGCGCGCTCGTCGTCGTCGTCGAGCGAGATGTGTCCCTTGGCGCTCTGGGCCGTGCCGCAGTCGCCGTCGTCGCGCTCCAGATCCTCCACCGAGATGCGCGAGATCTTGGACAGCTCGTCGTCGTACGGCCGCGCCATGGCCGGATACCCCAGCGACAGGTAGTTGTACACCTGGGTGACGAAGCGGTCCGTGAACTCGGTCCGGATCTTCTCCTCCCGCTCCGCCGCCGCCTTTTCCTGCCGCAGCCGCTCGTCCAGGCCCGCCAGCATGTGCAGGCCCCGCGCCTCCGCCGGGGGCGACGCCGCTCTCGACGCCGCGGCGGGCGTGCCGAGCGGCGGCGGGGTGCCGAGGCCGGTGCCGCCCCAGAGCCCTGTCCCCAGCACCGACGGCGACGCCGCGGGCGAAGAACCCCGCGCGTCCATGCGCGCTGGCTCCGCATAGATTGTGACCGGCTCGCCCTGTCCTGAGCCCGCGGGGCCGCCGCCATGGCCGCCGCCGGGCGTGCTCGGCGGGAACGGCGTAGCCAGGAGGACAGGCCGCTCCACGGGCACCATGGACTCCTTCATGTCCCGCGAGTAGCAGAGGCCCTGCCACAGACCTGGCTGCTGCTGTGGCTGCTGCTGTGACTGTTGTGACTGCTGTGACTGCTGCTGCTGAGGCTGCTGCGGCTGCTGCGGCTGCTGCTGGGAGGATCCCTGCTGCGACGTCTCTTCGCCGCCAGCCTTGGCATCCGTTGCCGATCCGTACCGGGACACATAACCGTGCTCGTCCGCGCCATCGCGGTTCAACATAAAGTCAGGCTCCAGCTTCGTCTGCTTCGGGGACAGGCACTTGGGGAACACGAGTTCCTTGCCCAGCATCGGCGGCGCTTTCTTGCGCAGCCGGATCACGTCCCGCTCCGAGGCAAACAGGTCGCGGTTCCGGAAGCCAGCGTGCGCGTTGCGTCCCCGGAAGGCGGTCTCGGCCGGGACCTGCGCACCGGGCCCGCTGCTGCTGTTGCTGTTGCTGTTGCTGCTGCTGCTGCCGCTCGCTACGGCCGCCGTGGCCGCAGCAGCGCTCTGGCGGAGAAGGTCTTCTTCGTCTTCGTCGTCGATCTCGTCCTCGGCTTCGCGAAGCTGGCGTGCGTACGACGGGATGCCGCGGTATCCGTCGCTGGTCCCGGGCAGGCTGAGGATGTCCTCCGGGATGAAGGGCATGTAGCTCTCGCCGATGGGGTGGATGGCCGAGTCCTGCGTCAGCTGTCGCGCCGTGGTCGTCCAGATGGGGTCGCTGGGCGGGCTCTCTATGCTCATTCGGTCGAGGTCCAGCGTCGAGATGCGGTCGAGCTGGGCCGGCCTCGGCGGGATAGCCAGGGGGGCGGCGTCAGTGGTTGCTCCCGCTGGGCCCACGCCAGGTGTAACAAGCGGCGAGGAGGCGGCCCCAGCCCGCACCTTGGCGAGCTGCTCGTGGTGCTCCTGCATCTCGCGCAGCGCCCATCCGACGTCCTCGGTCAGCGAGTCGCGGCGCGAGCGGCGGCCGGCCGTGCGGAGGCGGTAGTGCACGCCGGCACCGGCGCCGGCGCCGACGCCGACGCCGGCCGCGGCCGCGGCCAGGGTGAGGTCGCGGCTGTGGCTTCCGGTGCTGTCGTCGTCCTCGGAGCTCTCGCGGATAGCAAAGTGCTCGGCGCCGCCGGCACGGGCGCGGCTGTTGGGGAAGGCGGCCAGCGCGGCGTCCTCGAGGAGGCGCTTCTCGGCCTCGCGGGCGAGCATCTCAAAGACGGCGGGGGCGGTCTCGTCGTCGCAGGACTCGCGCCGCGCGAGCGACTGCACTTTGCGGTGCTTCTTGCGCGGCTTGGGCGCATAGATGTGGTGGTGGTGCGGCGTGATGTCCGTCTTGTCCGTCGGCTTGGTGGCCGGGCCGATGTCGCCGGCGCGCCGCGAGCGCCGCGTGGACTCGATCAGCTGCGGCGCAAACCGCCGCTTCGGTTCCCGGCTGTCGGCCGCCTTGGCGAACGCGGCGGAGGCAGCGACGGACGGGGCCATCTTGGGCGGCGGCTGCGACCACAGCGTCGGCACCGGGGGCGAGGCGGACTGGGGCGAGGGAGACGGCGTGGGCTCGCCGGCCGGCCCCGGCGGCGGCGCGGCGTGGCCGCCGGGGGCCGGCAGACGAGGCTGGCTGGCGACGCCGCCCTTGCGCACGCGTTCAAACGTCGTCTCGATGGGCACAGGCGCAAACCGGCGGCGGGCCGGCTGCCCTGGCTTCGCCGGAGTGTCGGCCATGCTGTCGGCCAGCTAGAGGTGAGAGGTGAGATGGGAGGTGAGAGGGGAGACTCGACAAGACGAAGACGATCCGGCGCGAGCTTCCAAGACAGCAAGGACAGAGGCGTTGCAAGTCAGAGCGGCATGGCGAAGCAGGGGTGATGCCGTGATCGACAGGGACGCTGGACAGGGACACTCGCGAGGACTCTGAGCTCGAGCGGAGCGGCAGACGGTCGCCGAGAAAGCAAGTCGACAAGGGAGGAAAGGGATGAAAAAACAAAAACGAGGCTTTTCTAGGCCGACGACAATTTTGGGCGACGAATTTTGGTGGACAGCGAGCGGCGGCGGGCGACGATGGGAAAGAGCGGCACCGGAGGAGCAGGGTGTGGCTACTCCACGCCTCGGACGCGAGGGGGAGGGCAGCCGCCGCAGGAAGGCCGCATACAGGCCACAGGCGACGAGGAGGAAAAGGAAAGGGATGTGTGTGGTGGTTGCCCGTGTGGGTGGCAGGGCAGGAGGAGGAGGAGGAGGAGGGGGCCCCGATTTTGGATGGGGGACCGGACCGGACTCACGATGCGCGCGCCCCCAAAGGCGGTCAAGGTCAGCTGCGCCGGCGAACAAAGCACGCAAACGAATGAAAGGCGGCCTGGCTAGCCGGCTGGCAGGCCAGCCAGCGGAGTGGGCTCGTTGGGCACCCACAGGGAGGGCAGGCCAGCCAGGCCAGGCCAGGCCAGAGCTGGGAAGGCGCCAAGGTGGTGACCCCACGCCTGCCCCCCGACGTGCCAAAGGCTGGTGGCCACAGACACTGTTGTGCTACTGTCATTCCTGCAGCGCAGCGACTTCGGTCACAGCGCCTGCCTGGTTTGCCCTCGCCACAGCGGCACGCTGCAGCCATTTGTCATAGCTTTAATACAGTGCAGATAAGGGAGCTTCGAGCCCGCGCACTCTATTGTCGTTGTAGGCCGGTCGCCTTACATTTAGGGTCAGGGTTTTACAGGGTCTTCCTCCGTATTTATTGCAGACACAATGTCTCCACTTGCCTGCCTCCACGCTGTTGTTCTGTTGTGTCTCCATGCCGAGCAAGGCGTGACCAGGAATGCTCGCCTCGCTGCACTTCCTCGCCTGGCACGTCGCATCGCACCGTGCCAATACGGGCACCCTACGGAGTCCTACTACGACGTCGGTCAGGGCGGGGAAGCGCGACGGCAGCGCGACGGCAGCGGGCGGCAGCGGTGAGCTGCAGCTAATGCACGCCGCAGCCAGGCGGCCGTCCTGTGACAGGAAGAAAATGCACGGCCGCTCGTGCGCGCTGCTCTGCGGCCCCACGGCGCTGGCCGGGACGGATCCCAGCCTATCGATATGGGAAGACCAGACCGTCCAGGTCCGTCATCGGCAGGAAGGGCAGGAAGTCGGTGAGGCGAATGTCGAGAGGGTTGAACGCGTCAGACTCGCTTCTGCGATCGACAGGCAGCATCACGGCGGCCGGTATATCTTGGTCGGTGCCTTGAGCGACACCTGCGCCATCCCCTGCTGCTCGACACGTCCACCAGATAGCCATTTTCTCCAGACCGTACCGCTATCAAAGAGCGCGTTCTGGCCGCGTCTGGCCCGTCTGGGCCGCCGCGGAAATTGGCTCCAAGAACCCGTCTGGAGATAGGCCAGCCGCTTGCATCCTATTACGACGCCGTCTTGGCGGTTGCTGCCGTCTGATAGATAAGGCGCGGGTTATCTTTCGCCGATCCACGGCCAGTGTTCAGAATCATGCCCTTGCTGTATGCTTGTTTCTGGTTGTACTTGTAACTCCGTACTTGTAATAATTTCTGACAGCGCAGACCTTGCCTCTGACCAAAACCGGTTCTCTGCCAGGCTTGGCACGGCCCGTCTCTAGTTACTTAGCTCTGCCGTTCTTAGCCACCGAGTGACAGGTACCAACAGCGTCGCTCCAGAGATCAAGTTACGGGGGATTCTGCTTCCCGTGGAGGAAAATCGCGACAAAGGAGTTGGCGTCTGTTCGCTAGGAGCAGTCGCCGTCTCAGACCCATGGCAATCGTGCTAACAAGAGCAGGGGATCGTGAAACAGCAGATAATGGAGAGCTGGACCAGCACGTAAAGCACTGTTACCTCTGTACAAATGAGTATACTTTGTAAGATACTCGTGTATTGTACGGCGTACGGAGTACGCAATGCAAGACAAGCAAGAGTCAGCCTCATGTTGCATCGATAAGCCGCCGTCCAGAGACGGAAGAGGCATACGTCGGATCCTTAAATAGCTGTCTACTACCCCAGCAAAAGTACGCAATCCCAGGAACGCGCTCAGCTCTTATCAGCTTTGCTGTTTCCGGCCAGCGTTTATCTCGTCGTTATCTTGCTGCGTATCTGTTCGCCCACCTCTGTTTGCTGGCTGCTCGTCCTCTCGTCCTTCTCGTCCTTCGTCCTGGCTCGTCCATTTGTTTTCTTTTCTTTCTTTTGCTTCTTTTTATTCCTCCTGCTCTGGCTTTCTTTTTGCTTCTCTTGTACTTCTGTACCGTCCCGCCATTCCCTCGACGCGGCTCGCACGCGGCACGTGCTTCTGAGCGTCGGCCAGTCAAACGGTAATTGCCTTGTTCTCCTTGCTCTTGTCTTTCTGTTCTTTCTGTTCCCTGCTCCCCTGTTCTGCCCTCTCTGCCCGGCACGTCCTCCCGTCTGTCTAAATCTCCTCGTTAAATTCCCCTGCCGTCCTACCTCCCTGCCTCCCCCGCCGCCCGTTGTTGCTGTCTCCGAGCAATGCGCACTGGCATGCAGCTGGCCGGGCGGCAACTGCTGTGGCAGCAGTTGCTGTCGTCCCTGGCACGCAGAAATGACCTCTGCAAATTACACGCCGCCCACCGCTGTCAACTGCTCGCGCTGCTCTCGAGGCCCTGCTTCACGCGACCGTCGTTTCGCCTCCTTCGTGCGCTTCGTATCCTTCGTGTGCTTCGTCCTTCGTGCCCTTCTCCGCTTTTTTAATTCCACGGTTTCGGCCTCGCAAGCTTTTCCTGGTCCTGTTCTAGCATATGCCTCATTCTGTCTTTCGGCCGTCTCTTTTCTCGTCCTGTTCTGTTTACTCGTCCTTTTTCTCCCCCCGTCCTTCTTTTCTCTCCCTTTCCTTCCAATCGCGCGTACTCATGCCTAGACCCGAGACTGGACGCATGTGCTGAAGCGCCCGGCGCCGTCCGTCCGCACGCCATGGTGGTCCACGCCGGCTCGCCTCCTTCTCCCCAAGCCGCCAGCCCTCGCTTCGACGGGATCGAGCCCGGCAATGCGAACGTGCCCGCCGCCGCCGCCGCCGCCACACACAAAGCCCCCCGGTCCCCGCTCTCCCGTCTCGCATCTCCCGTGTCCGGCTCCGACTTGTCCTCGTCGCCCGCGTCGTCCGCCGCCTTCTTGTCCCTCTCCAGCATCGCCGCCTCGACGACGCCGCTGTCTTCGCTGGACGGCGGTGATGCCCACAGCAGCCCCGTGAGCGCCGACAGCAGCGCCGTCGAAGCCGACCGCGACGGCGGCGACGGCCTGGGGATCGTGTTTCCCTCGGTCGGAAAGGCCGGCCCGGATTTGTATGCGCGCGATCGGGACAACTGCCGCCAGAACGTTCTTCTCTGACCTGCTTGTGCTTAGAGCCAAAACGGGCGTCGCGCCTGCCACTGCCGCGCCCACAGCGCCCACAGCGCCCACAGCGCCCACCCTGGCCACCACGAAAATGCCCCAGCCAATACGAGCCGCCGCCGACGCTGCACTAGAAAGGGGCCGCCGCCACCCGGACACGAGGTCCGAAAAACGCACCCCGGACGCCTCTGCCGCGGTTCGAGACACGGTCGCCAAGACGACGGCGACGACGGTGACGACGACCACGACCACGACCACGACCACGACCACGACGCCCGCGATCGAGCCTGCACCACTGGGGGACAAGGCTTCCACGCGAGGCCCCCCAGCCACGCTCGTCCAGCCAAAAGCAATCCGCCCCCCGTCCTTCGGCCGCTCCGCCTCGGCCCACGGAGCCTCCCCCTCCTCCTCCTCCTCGCTGCCCTTTCGCCCCGGCCTCACCCTCCGCACCGCGGGCATGCCCGACAACATCGCCCAGCTCGAGGAGACCGCCGAGCAGCTGTCGGCCACCGGCTCCATCGAAGACGCCATCCGCGAGGCCCACCGCGAGCTCAAGCGCTCCGACAGCCGCCGCTCCTCCATCCTCGCCGCCAGCCTGCGCCCGTCGTCCTCCTCGCGCGCGCCCTCCATCAGCAGCAGCGCCCCCGACACGTCGGCCGCGGATTTCGCCGCCCGGTCCTCCTCCCAGGCCCCGTCCCGACGCGACTTCTCGCGCCAGAGCTCCATCATCGGCCTCAACAGCGCCGCGCGCGCCGGCGCCTTCTCCCCCCACGACTACATCATGTCGCCCGGCTCCTCCTTCACCGGCGTCTCGCTGCACCGGTCCGCCAGCAAAGCCAGCAGCATCGGCAGCGGCGGCGGCGGCGGCGGCGGCGGCGGCGGCGGCGGCGGCGGCGGCGGTCCCTCTGGCAGTGCCGCCGCCCCCTTGGGCATGTCCGACCCGTCCGCCTCGGCCCCCTCGGCCACGGGCGACGACGCCTTCCCCTTCCTCTCCCGCTTCGGTCCCGGAACGGGCTCCGTGCGCAGCACCCGCTCCGGCAAGCTCTCCCTGCCCGAGATTGCCGAGCTCGAGCTCCCCTTCACCCTCACCCAAGACGCCCTCGACGAGGCCGACCGTCGCATCGCCGCCGGCGAGGACGTTCACGAAGACGACGACACCATCCGCGCCAAGGCCCACCAGCACATTGACGCCGACGAGGCCGACGCCGATGCCGACGCCATCCACGGCACCCACACGCTGCTGCCGACGTCCTGGGACGAGCACCCCTCGCTCGGCTCGTCGCCCGACACCGACTCCGCCTTGCTCGCCTCCGCCCACTCGCCTCCTCCGATGGCCCGTCCTTCGGCCGCCGGGTTCTCCGCCTATGCCGCGTCCTCGGCGCACTATGTGCCCATCGCCGCCGCCGCCGACTCCCCGGCCGACGCACAAGACCCGGCGTTCGCCCACCACGCCCGGTCCGCCGAGCAGCCGGGGCGGCAACAGGCGGAGCAGCCCGAGCACGAGACCGAGACCGAGCGTCCCGGCACTGCCGCGTCCGGGGCGACCTTTGAACAGGCACAGACGGCCTTCCGCGACTTTGACGGCGTTCACTGCGACCCCGAGCTGGCTGCCAACCACCGGCTGTCCGACCCGCGGTCCTTCGCTGAGCTCCACCACGGCATGGCCGGCGAGGCCGGCGAGGCCAGCGAGGCCGCCGGGGCCGCCGACACCGCCGCAGACGCACACCGCGAGGCGTCGCCGGTCAGCCCGATCAGCAAGCCACAACCCCAGCGGCAGCCTCGGCCAACCTCATACATCGACCCGCACACCGGTCAGCAGATGCTCTATTATCCCGCCCGTGTTCCCGCCATGCTGCAGCTCCCGCCGAAGCTGTCCCGGAACCGCAAGGCCGCCGAGCGGAACGCGCGGCGGTCCCAGGTCCTCAGCATGATGATGCAGGGGCCGCCAGCGCGCCAGCCCCCGCAAGCAGAGCGCCAGTCGCGCATGTGGCTGCCCGACCCCATCTCCGAGGACGCCGGGTCGCCGCTCATGGATACAGGCGGTCCTCTGGCGGCTCTGGCGTCTCCAACACGCTCAGCGTTCCCCTTGTCTCCCGACGGCAGCGACGACAGGCAGCAGTCCATGTCCACAACACAAGGACCGCCCGCTGGCGCCGCTGATGCCGCTGATGCCGCTGGGCCGTCGACCGGGTCCGCGGCCGGATCCGTGGCCGGGTCCGCGTCCGGGCCCGCGGCCCCCCGCGAGCTGCGCCGCCCGTCCAAGCTCCTCGATGCCGACAAGCGCAAGTCGCGCATGTCCGCGCTCGGCAAACTGCCCCCGCAGCTGCGCGCATCTGCGTACTTTGACTTCCCCGCCGCCACGACCGAGCACATCCAAGTGAAGAACGGCTCCGCCACCGACACGCTGGACAGCATCCTCGACGCCGCCGCCAGCGCCCCCGTGAGCGCCTTCACCGACCACGCCTTTGCCGGCCATCTCGGCCCCGAGGTGTACGGCACCGAGAAAAAGCGCCGGAGCAAGAGAAACACTGTAGCCGCGCCGTATGCGGCCGACGTGCCTGCGTCCAAGTCCAGAAACTCGCTCATGTCCATGGTTGGCCACATCCGGAAAGTCAGCGGCGGCGACGACACACCGCGACTGCGGCGCCGCCTTTCCAAGAGCATGGATGGCCAGGTGAAGGCGTCCGGTCTCGGTGAAGGGCAAACGATTGCCCTTGTGGCACCCGATGAGGACGAAGAAGGCCGTGGCGTTCATGGTGACGGAGAGAGTGAAGACGGGGACGAAGAGGACGAAGAGGACGAGGCGGAAGAGAGCGGCCAGGAAGCCGAGGCCTACCAGGGCGCGCCGACGACTCTGCTCGCCGAGCTCCAGCTGCGCAAGCAGCAGCAGAAGATGCGCACGCGCCCCATCCACAAGGCCTTCCCCAACGGCATGCACTCCACGCTGCTGGAGCTGGACGCCGTGGCCGAGGTCGAGCGCAGGTCCCGCAAGAACAAAAAGGTCAACCTCGCCTGGGAGGAGCCCGCCCTCGACGACGCCGCCGACGGCAGCGACGACGAGGACATCCCGCTCGGCGTGCTTCTGGCCGCCAAGGCCGCCGGCCACAACGACGTGTCTGCCGTCGTCGCCGACCTGAACCGGCCGCTCGGCCTGCTGGAGAAGAAGGAGCTCGAGGACAACGAGCCGCTGAGCCGCCGCCGCGACCGTCTGCAAGGCCGCGACCGCGGCGCCACCAGCATGTACCTCGGCAGCGCCCTGCGGCGCCAGAGCGCGCTCACGCTGGCGCCCACGCCCTCCGCCCTGAACTTGGCCGCCGTCGCTGGTGGTGTTGGTGGTGGTGGTGGTGGCGATACCACGACCGCCGGCGCCCAGGACGGCGCGGACAGCGGCGTGGAGGAGGTCGAGGACGAGCCGCTGGCTGCCCGCCTGCGCCGCATCAAGGCCAAGGAAGAGAGCGAGCTGCCCCGCGCCCGGCCTGTGAGCACGGCCTTTTCTGCGGAGCTGCTCGGCCAGTTTGCCGACCCCGAGGAGGAAGCAGCAGCAGCAGCCAAGGAGAAGCAGGCTCCGTCCCAGAAGCCGGCCGACGAGGCCGAGGAGACCCTGGGCCAGCGCCGCCGGCGTCTGCAGGCGGAGCGGGAGGCCCGCCAGCAGGAGATGGGCAGCGGTCCGGGCGGGCTCGCTGTCAACGGCCAAGCCCTGCACGCCCTCACCGGGTCCGACCGCCTCTCGCGCCGGCTGTCCATGTCCGACATCCTGGCCGCCCACCCGCTGGACACCGTCCGCGGCGCACGGGATCCGCGCGAGGTCGAGCGCCTGCGCCGGCAAGAGGAGGCCCGCATCGCGCGCGAGAAAGAGCACAGGCTCGCCGCCATGCGGGCGCAGATGGCCCCGGGCGCCGTCAAGCCAGCTGGTTTCGCGGGCGTTCCCCCCTGGGCCCAACCAACAGGCGCGGTCGGGGGCTTCGTGGGCAACGCCAGCGCCCTGAATCTGCCGTATTCCAACACCATGGGCGGATTTTCCGGCATGGCAGCACCCTATGGCGGGAACATGGGCGGCGGGATGTGGCAGCAGCCGGCTTTCGGTGCAGCCGCCATGGGCAACAGCGCCATGCATGCCCAGGCAGGCTATGGTGGCCTGCCCTTTGCTGTGCCCACGCAGATGCCCTTTGCTATGCCCACTCGGACGCCCATGCAGATGCCCATGCCCATGGCGATGCCCATGCAGCCGCCGCCGCAGGGCCAGATTGACCGCGTGGAGCGCTGGCGGCAAAGCGTCTTGCCCTGAGGCCATCCGTCTCTTCTTTTCTTTCTTTCTCGCAATGGGGTACACGTCTGCTTGTTTCGATACTGTTTGTGCTGTTGCCTGGTATAAGTTGGCATGGCATGTCACTGTGATTCAACTGTAGCATTGCGATGGCGTTCACTTTGTAATAAACTAGACGAATGCTCCATGAAGAGGACCGACGACCCGCACGGGCAAATAGAAAATACACCGTAAGACAAAATGTAGATTGCGGCAAAAATGAGAAAATCAAAGTCTTACGCGGAACCATGCCTTCTCCTCGCAGGCCTCGACGCGCCCATCTCGACGAGGGTTCCCATGCACCGGCCTCGCCGGGCCTCTCCTGGCCTGGCTGGCCCTCGCGATCCCGTCGCTGCCTGCTCACCTCCGCTTGGTGAAGGACCCGCCGGATTTCTTCTGCAGCTTCGCCGGAGGCGCTGCTGCGGCGACCTGATCGTCGTCGTCGTCGTCGTCATCGTCGTCGTCG
Organism: Ophiostoma fasciatum; assembly: GCA_019925495.1. NCBI lineage: Eukaryota > Fungi > Ascomycota > Sordariomycetes > Ophiostomatales > Ophiostomataceae > Ophiostoma > Ophiostoma fasciatum. The sequence continues at coordinate 61,530 of JADHKM010000014.1, forward strand.
TCGTCGACGTCGTCAAAGTCCACCTCGTCCTCGTTGCCGCCGTCTGCTGCCTCGTCCACTTCCTCCACATCGTCTTCGTCCTCTTCTTCGTCATCCTCCTCAACACCGTCGTCGTCGTCGTCGCCGTCGCTGTCCAGAGCCTCCTCCTGGTCGTCGTCGTCCACAAAAGACGCGCGCACCGTGACAGACGAAGCCGCGCCGTTCACAAGGATCGGGCCCGTCGCATCCTGCTCGTTCTCGTCGTCCAGGCCCTCTTGGTACGTGGTGACCACATCCTCCTCGTCCTCGTCCAGCAGGCCGTCCACGGCCCCGCCGCCCCGGGAGCCGCCAGCCAGGCCGGCGTTGTTTCGTCTCCGTCGCCCGTCGTGGGCACGGCCGGCGCCACCATCCACGCCGTTCGCGGCCCGGCGGGAGAGAGGGCCCCCAGCGGCGGAGACGGCGAAGCCGGCACCAACACCAGTGCCGTTCTCGCCGCCGCGCCCGCCGCCGGCGCGCTGCTGCCGCCGCAGCTGCATCTGGGCCTCCAGCATGTCCAGCTTGCCCTTGAGCAGCAGCAGGCTGTTGAGCCCGCGGGAGCGCTCCTCGAGCACGCGGTGCAGCTCCTGCAGCGCGCGCATCACGCCGGGCTGGTTGGCCAGCAGCGCGCCGCCGTGCGTGATGAGCGTCCACTGCACCCAGCCGATGAGCGAGTGGGCGCGGCCGGGCCGCCGGTGGATGCGCGCCGCCAGCTTCTGCAGCAGCGTGCCGGCGAGCACGGGGTCGAGCCGCTGGATCGTGTTGCGCATCCACGTCGAGTCGGCCGCCGTCGCCGTCGTGTTGAGGCACACCTCCAGGCTGGCGTCATCGCCCGACCGCAGCGCCGCGTTGAGCAGGTGGCCGAGCGAGGCCAGCGTCGGTGCCGGCGAGGCCGCGGCCGCGCGCGAGGTTGCGGCGACCGAGCCCGAGGAAGATGCCTTCAGGCCAACGGCCCCGGCACCGCCGTTGATGCCCCCCGACGCCGCCGCCGCCCCCGCCGCCGCCGCATCGGCCGGCCGCAGGAGGCCGAGAGCGGCGGCCACGTCCACGGTTTCATGCTCGCGGACCAAGTCGCCAAACGTGGGCTCCTGGTCCTGCTGGTCTTGCTCGCCGTCGCCGTTGGCCAAGGCATCGTCGTCCGTGTGTGTCCCGTTGGTCGTTCTCGCGCGCGCCGCCCCCGCCTCGCCGTTGGCCAAAGGCTTCGTCCGTGCCGTCCCGTCCCCGTTTGCCTTGTCTGTCCCGTTCGGCTCCGCGTCCCCCTCGACGTTGTCACCCTCCTCGTCCCCATCCCCGTCTTCGTCCATCTGGCCGGCGTCAGACTCGTCGTCGCTCGAGATCTCGATCGCCTCGGCGCTGCCCACGTGCGCCTGCTTGGGGACCGTCGTCACCGACGTCTTGTCCTCGTTGACCCGGGATTTTAAGGTGGGCTTGGCGCTCTGCGTCGTCTGTGGCCGGACAATCCGGGTCAGATGAGCTTTCCGTTTTGTCGACATGGCTGCGTCGGAAGGAGGGAAGGCTGTTGTCGATCGAGAGAGCAAGGAAGGTTGTCGATCGGAGGGCAGGCAAGGAAAAGGAACGGCAGAGAAAACGAAAAAGAAAAAAAAGACGTTAAAGCAGTAGACCTCGCTGTGCCGGTGTGCAATGCATGTGCGCTGGGACCACAGAAACAAACGAAAACGATCTTCCGATGCGGAGAACAGAATGCAGAGTGCCGGTCGTTGCTGCGTCTCCCTGTTTGATCTGAGAGAGAGGTCAAGAAAAAAAAGTCCTCCACCTATCGTTCAGTTTTTCTTGACCGGCTCGTTAACTTTTTTTTTCTGGCAGTATTTTCTTGGCCGCCTTTTCAACGGGGCCCACATTAGATAGCTTTCAGTCACATGATCAAGTTTATTAAGCTTGGTTATATAATCATGTCACGAGACTCAATTACCTCAGACGAGATGGCCGCTTACAGTGTAAAGTCAGTGTAAAGTGCATCTATATACTGTGCTAGGCTGCCGAATGATCCGCACAGCGGCGCAGTAATACTTCGTAAATACGGAGTATGCAAACAGTTTTACATGCAGCCGTCTGCTACAAAAGCCGTTACCGATCGGGACAGAAAAGACGGAAGAAGCCTCAACGGAAGAAGCCTGAGGGCGGCGATGCACAGGACGGCCGCGCTCGCTGCATCACAAGCCCTTGTACCAAGTACTGCCCGGTACCTGCAGCTGCGTTATCGAAAGCGAGCGCGCGTTAATGTCAGAAACACGTAAACGGCGCTGCGTACTTTTGTACGTCTTCGAACTCTATTCCGTTTGTTACAACGCACGTTCTATGGTCCGGCGCGCATTCAATGACGGATGTGTGCGATGCATTTGTACTCCGTACTTACCGTTGTTTTGGTCGCGTTGCGCTCGACGCGTGATTGGCTGCGCCAATTCCTAGAGGTGAGCCGGGGTACATAAGCACCCGTGCCTTTTACAGCCTTTTTTTCGTTGCCCCTCGGCGTTCCTCTTCTTTCCTTCCCTCTTTTTTTTTCTTCCAGTCTCCGACGCCGATCCAACGCACAGACCACCGCCACACCCACATAAACACACCCTCCGCCCCCCTTTTTTTTACGCCCCTTCCCTCTCATTCCCTTTTGTCCCCATCCAACATAGACGAATCAGAGATAAGAACAGATCAGCGGCACCAGCAGCCTTTTGAAATAAATACCTCCCGCCTGCCGACCGGCACTGACATGTGTTTTTTCTTCTGAATTTTCTGAAAACGCGACGTGCCTCTCGCCCCGCCCGCCAATCAGCGCCCCCGCCGTCCACCAACTTGACTGTTTGCTAGTGCTCCTTCCTTCAGTCTCTCGGAAGGCGGACCCCCCCCTTCTGCATTTAATTTTATTCTCTCGTCACGTTTGCTTGAATTTGCCTTTTCCGACCTTTTCTCTCCTTTTCTTCTATCCCCCCGATTCGCTCCTACCACTTCTTAATAAGCAACCACCCGCCACACCGCCACCGCCGTCCGCCGCCACACGATCACCTATTTTATCGCAAACAGCCAACCACCGCAGAGAATCCACCCCAGCCTTCCCGTATTTCCAACCTGTGAGTATAGCTTCAGCCACACTGGCATGCGCCGCATTTGGCGCGCTCGCTTTTTGTCTGCGTTCTTTACATCCTTTGCAAACGCCCCGAGCGTTCCGTTGTTTTTTTGCCTTGTTTGGGAAAGAGACGGGCCGCTGCACATTTCGTCGAGGGCGCCTGCCCGTTGCTCTTCCATCGTCCACAACTGACCCGTGCTTTCCCCATCCAGCTTCTCGTGCTCGATTTGTGTTCATGACGCCCACCTAACTTCGGCGCAACTTGCATCGCTCTCACGAGGCCCACGAATGGCTCTCATGACATCACCGCATCCGACTGACATAACACCTCTCGACCCCAAACTGCCAGCGAAAATGGCTTCGCTTGACGACCAGCCGGTGCCGGCGAGCAACGGTGTCAATGGGTAGGTCGCATTGTGCTGCTGCGGCTCGTCTGCGTTTGCACCTTCCTTTGTGTCGATTTGTTTGCACGGCTTTTTCCCGAAGCGTTCACCTCCTTCTCTCCTCTTTTCTCGTTCCTACAGTCGTTCTTTCCTTTTCTTCCCGCCTGGGTCTTCGTCGCCGGGCCGGCTTTGTTCCTACCAGACCCGCCGGCGCGTGGCCTCTTCTTGTTACTCCCTCTCCTCCATCCATTCCCATGCTTGGTTTCGTGTCTTTCGTCGGCTCGGCGGCTTCGTTTGCTACCCTTGCCCTCGACTGTCGCACATGTCCTAGCTCGACCCAAACAGCTTGTTGCATTCACCCCGACAGCTGCGCGGCGTTTGCTCGTGCGCGCGATCACCAGCTGATGCACGTCTTTGTTCCGTGTCATTTTATTCCTGTTCTACGAGTCAGACGGGTTTTTCTTATACTCGCGTTCCTTTGTTTAGCTGCTCACCATTCGTGGCATGGACACAAGATCTTGGACATGACGCTGACTTGCTCTTTCACTACAGGCGTCCGTACCCGGCTTCAATGTCTCCCGAACCGACCAGCGTGCCTTTGAAGACAACCGAAGGTGCCGACGGACCCGAGAAGGCTGCGCCTGTGGATGCTGCGGAAAGCACCTTAAAAAATGAAGACGCGTACGCATCAAACGCAGTCCTGTTCGGCCAGACCCCTCCCGCCACGGATGTCGCCAAAGACAATGACGATGACGTCGAAAAGGCGTCGGAACCGGTGCCGGTTACGGGAGAGGCCCCGCCCTCAAACGACACAGAAAAGAAAGAGGTCTCGGATGATGTCGTCGCGGTGACCGCGGAAGCGCCAGCCGAGGCGATCAACCCAGTCGCCGATGGGGAGGTCAGCACGATCGAGGCGGCCAAAGAGCAACAGCTGGACGACACGGCGCGCGCAGACGGCGCCAGGGAGATCCAGGAAAATGCTCCAGGAAGCGCAGCGAAACCAGACGAGAGCAGTGCAGAAACGCCAGCCCAAGCGCCGCTCTCGGCGAGCGAAGCACCTGCGGCGGAGGCGAGCCCACGGCCCTCCTCACCAGCACCAGTCGCTCAAGCAAACGCGGCCGAAGCTGTTATGGACGATGTGCCGCCGGAGGCTCCGCCTGCGCTGGAGTCAGTCGCGGTCGCAGCGCCCGAGAAACCGTCCACGCCTGCGCCCGCACCAGCAGCCCACGCTTCAGTCTCCAGCCTTCTCCCGTCTCTTCGAGACGACCGCTCTCGCGAGACGTCCTCAACCCCAGCCGTCCACGACTCGATCATGGCCGAGGCACCGACCGCCAAGGTTTCTCGGGAGCGCGAGGATGACGACGAAGCAGGGCGGTCAGCGAAGCGTGCCAAGACGGAAGATGCCGAATCGTCTTCTGCTGCCACGCCGAGCGGCCAGGCAAAGGTGGAGGCGGTGGCAGCACCGGAAGCTGCCAGCATGGCCACTGGCGGCGAAATGCAGCTTGATACGACTCCTGTCGTCATGCCGCCGCGGGTACGCGCCACGGCGAAGGAGGGAAGTCTGGCCGACCCTCAGCTTGATGACCAGCCCATCTCGGCCTACGCCAACCGGTCCATTCGCCGCGTGCTTGCGTCCGTTAAGAAGACGAAGGCTGGGCTGAATTTCAAGGACCCCGTGTCCAAGAACTGGCCACAGCTCTGGGAGTCATACACTGCACGGGTCGCCAAGCCGATGGACATCAGTCTGCTGGAGCGCAATTTGCGCGACAACGTGTACGCTGTGCATGCCGACTTTATCAACGACCTCTTTTTGATCTTCGAGAACTCCGTCTCCTTCAACGGCCTCACGAACCCGGTCACGGACGAGGCCAAGTCGCTGGTCGACAACTTTTTTGCACGGCTCTCGGAGTACTCGGCACAGGAGTCCCAGAAGTCGGAGAAGAAGGAGCCGAAGCAGCTGCCCACGCGGCAGACGGAGCCTCGTGCGGCCGCGAATCGCCGCGAGTCGCGCGGGGCGGCCACGTCTCCCGTCGAGGAGTCTGTGATTGCTTACTCGGCCAGCCCCATCAACGTGTCGACGTCTTTCGGACCCGCGCCAGCGTCTGCAGGCGCATCTTCGCCGACGGGGGCTACCATTGTCGCGACGCCAGCGGAAGCAGCCACGCCCGTCTTTGCGGTTCCGTCGTCGGGAGTTCCCATCATCCGGCGCGACTCGGCCAAGAACGACGGCGACCGGCCAAAGCGCCCGATCCACCCACCAAAGAACCGAGACCTTGGCTACGAGCCAAAGAACCCCAAGAAGAAACAGCCCGAGTTCCGGTTTTGCGAAGAGGTGCTCAAGGAGCTGATGAAGGCCAAGCACTACGAGATCAACCACTGGTTTTTGAAGCCTGTGGATCCGGTGGCCATGCAAATCCCGACGTACCACAAAGTGATCAAGAAGCCAATGGACCTGGGCACGATGCAGACCAAGCTGAACCTGGCCGAGTACGCCTCGGCCAAGGATTTTGAGAGCGACTTCAACCTGATTGTCAAGAACTGCCGCAAGTTCAATGTGGTTGGCGAGGTGGTGGACGCTGCCAACCGGCTGGAGGATCTGTTCAAGACCAAGTGGGCGGAAAAGGACAGCTGGATTGCGGCGCACACGGCGCAAGCAGCCTCGGTTGTCAGCCCTGCTGCGACCAAAGACGACGACTCGGACGAAGAGGACGGGGACAGCGAGGACGACGACGAGGCGTCAATGGCCCCTCTGTCGAGCGAGACGATTGATGCGCTGGTCAAACGGCTGTTTGAGGAAAACGCTCGCCTGAACAAGCTGCTGATGGCGAAGGTGCCCGATATGACAATGATCACCACGCAGCAGACGGTGGCGAACATGATCCAGAAGCAGATCGTGGAGGAGAAGCTCAAGCTGGCGGCGGCGGAGGCGGAGCGGCGCAACAAGAGGGCGTCCAAGGCGAAGACGGCCCGTGGCAAGAAGGCGCTGGGCGGCAGCAAGAAGAGCGGGGCGCTGGGTGGGAAAAAGGCTGCGGTTGGCGGCCTAGCCAAGCGCGCACCCAAAGCTCGCGTGTTCGGCCAGGCGGAGAAGAACGTCGTCACCGACGGCATCAACAACCTGGACGGGCAGCAGCTGGAGAGGGCGATTGACATTATCAAGAAAGACACGAGCCAAGAGGTACGCTCCCCTCCCATCTTTTGTTTTCCCTCTGTTGCCAAGCGACTAACTTTTGTGGCAGGAGAGCGAGAGCGGCGAACTGGAGCTGGACATTGATCAGCTGTCGCAAGATGCCCTCGGGAAGCTCTATGACCTGATTGTGAAGGCGTTCCCGCACATGAAGGTCAAGGTCGAAAAGGTCAAGACGTCGAGCGTGGACGCATCGGGGCAGCCGGTGGGCAAGATGGGCAAGCCCAAGAAGCACAAGCCGATGGGCAAGCTGGAGCAGGAGCGCAACATTGAGAAGCTTCGCGAGATCAAGGCGCAGTTCCAGCGGCCGGGGAGCGGCAGCCAGGAGCCCCTGCCGTCGGTCGAGATGAACCAAGCGGTCGAGGAAGAGGAGAGCGAAGAGGAGAGCGACGTGGACTCGGAGGAGGAGTAGGCGGCGGCAAGCGAGGGCACGTTTCGTGTCGGATCTTGGCCGCCCCTTGTCCCCTCGTCGGATCGTCGGATCCTCGTCTCCTCTCTTCGACGGCCCCTTTCGCTTCTTTGTACAAAGTTTTGCTATGGCATGTATTAATGTTGGTCGCCGTGTCGTTTGTTTTCCTTTTCTTCCATGTTCCGCAGGGTGGACAGCCGCGCAGGGACAAGAAGACACGCAGGCGGCGTTTTTGTTTTGGGTTGGTTTGGTTTGCCGTTGGGTTTGGCTACACCGCAGAGGTTGGTCCTGCTCTGTTCTTTGCAGCCGCTGCAGACCGTTTTTGCTCTTGGGCACCAGGCGAACAAAAAAAGGGCCGCGATGGCCGGAGAAGCAAAAGGACATGCCATGGGGCAGTGGGAAGGAAACCGGAAAGGAGCATTACGGCGTCAGGGCAGGGCTCAGAAGCGAGAGGGTGAGACGGGGAGCTGGGGCCGAAGGCATGTAGGGGGTCTGGAGGAGGGAAACATGGGGCTTTGAAGGACGCTTGAGGACCTTGGGGCCCTTTGAAAGACCCTTTGAAAGACCCTTTGAAATTTGAACCAAAACCTCAGCTGCCAGTTTGGGTGACCTTGGATGCCGCGCCACTTTGCACCGCAGACGGGCCGCGTCAGGCAGGGCGTTTCTTTCTGGCCGGAGAAATGCAGACCCAGCGCCTAGTCTGACCATTCGACGGTCGTGGCAAGGGGTGTTCTAGGACGGGTCGCCTGGAGGGCCGTCGACAAGTGGCTGTGCCTGAGTTTGCTCGCCTGCAAAAGTTGGCACTGCAGGCGGCTGGCGGACCCACAGGCTTACGAGTCCATTGCAGTGCGGGTCGTACTTGTACAAGTACGGGGGTACAATACGTACTATTAGGCGCATTATTACAGCGGCTGCCGCAGGACGCGCCTGGCGGCGGGCTGCGGGCTGCGGCGCTGACGAGTCCTTGTTTCTCGTTCGGCCGCGCCTTCCCTGCCTTCCTGCCTTCCCTCCTGATCAGATGCCTCGCACGGAGGAATCCACGTGTCGCTCGGTACCGACACGCTTAAGTCCGCCCCTTCGTACGCACAGTATACGCGGCCCCCCCACGCAAGCCGGGTGTCCGGTAAATTTCCAAGCCCCTAGCCTTGTGGGCGCCGCCGTCCGTTGCTTGGCTTCCATCATTTCTTGGCATCGATCGACTTGCACCTACAACTACACCAACAGCCCAAAACAGAGGGCATCTGTCAGAACCGACAACAGACGTTGACGCCTTCTCTGTGTGCATTTCTTTTGATTGGTTTTTTGGCTTCTCCCTGTCTTCTGCGCCGGTCGTCCAGCATCCGAAGAACAGCCAAACAGCCAAACAACCCAAAAATCGACGACACTCGCCGTCCAGAGCGGCATCGCCATCGCGAGACACGGCGCTCGGCATTGCAGCCGCTGGCTGCCAGTTTTCTGATTTCTGATTTTATATTTCGGGTTTCTGCTGGTCTCGGTTTGTCCTTCCCATGTCGCAGCCAGCTTGCCTCGCTTTGCCGCCGTGATCCGCCACGCCGACACCCCATGTTTGTGTCCTCCTCCGCCGCCGCCTCTACTACGCCTGAGCCCCGAGTCTTTCTTCGTTGTCTCCGAGCGCTCCTCCTCCTCTTGCCATGATGTCGGTGCTGTCGGGCAGCCCCGACTGGCCCGCCGCCGCCGCCCCCGCGACCAAGCCGCCGCCGCCCAGCCCCGGACGAGACGGCGCCTCGCCGTTTGGCCCCCTCACGCTGCTCAACTTTTTCTTCTACCGCCGCATCACCCGCAGCGGCCCCAAGCTGCTGCTCTACCTCGCCGTGCTGCTGGCGTCGCTGCTGCTCGTCACGCGGTGCCTGCCCAACGGCCTGTCCGACTCCATCGTCAGCAGCACCAGCCACCTGTGGACGTTCCGCCCCGGCGGCCGCGGCGGCAGCAGGCGGCCGGCCGGGCCGCCCGGCGCGAACAACGCCTACGATGCCCTGGCCGGCGGCGGCCTGCGCGTCGTCGTCTTTGGCGAGAACGACATCGCCACGTCCATGCTGCACAACGTCGCAAGCACCGTGCCGCTGGGCGCCAACAACGGCACATCGTGGACCCAGGAGTTGTGCCTGGAGGTGAGCACCCCCCGACCCCCCGAGCAGCCCCGTCCTCTACCACGCATGCTAATCCGACAGCTCGGCTGCACCACCTACCTGTCCTATGTGCCGGCCCTCGACGGCCCGCCGCGCTCGCTCAGCAGCAATTCCCTGTACGACGCGGCCACGGAGCAGGTGCGCCAGGACGGCGCGGGCCAGACGCCGGCCAACGACTTCTCCTACGTCGCGGCGGCGTACCCCGGCAGCCGGGCCGCCGATCTGGCCGCGCAGGTGGACCAGTTCCTGCAGCAGCCGGCGCCGGCGCGCCCGCCCAAGGAGACCATCTGGGTCCTGTCCTTTGGCATGTGGGACGTCTGGTCGCTGGCTGCCTTCCCCTACAGCGAGGCCGAGAGCCTGCTGCGCGCCCTGGTCACCGACCTCTTTGTCCACGTCGAGCGCCTGTACGCCGCCGCGCACGACCCCAGCTCCGTCGCCTACTCGGACCTTTCCATCGAGCCCGTGCAGCCGCGGCCGGCGGACCTCGCGGCGGCGGCGGCGGCGGCGGCGGCAGCCCAGAACGAGACCGAGGGCCTGAAGAAGACGGCCCTCGCTGCGCGGGGCAGCACGACGGCCAAGCTGCCCTGGGACGACGCCGGCGCCGCGCCCTTCCGCGTGCTGATCCCGCTGCTGTTTGACCCGTCGCTGCTGCCCGCCTGGCACCTCGACCGGCCCGCGGCCCCGCCGCTGCACACCAAGCCCGAGCAGCTGCGCAACGTGGTGCGCCTCACCAGCCGCTGGAACGAGCGCGTGCTCGAGGAGATGGATGCGTGGGCGAAGAAAAATGCGTCGGCTGGCCGCCCCGACGAGCCGGCCGAGGCGTCCGAGGCGGCGGGGGCCAACACGCGGATGGCGGAGCTGCCCAACCAGTCGGCCAAGACGAGACGGGCGGCGGCCGGCCGGGACCGGCTGCAACGCGACGGCGTCGTCTTCCGGCTGTCCGACTACGTCATGGACGCCATCATTGACGGCCAGATGCAGGCGCGCGGCGTGGCCGACCGCCGCGGCTTCGGCAAGTTTGCCCGCTCCGAGAGCTTTGAGGAGGTCGACAAGCCATGCCTGGCGCCCGCGGCCGCTCTGGGAAAGCAGAAGGGGGACGTCAAGGACAGCAAGGATAGCAAGCGGGCGGCTTTTCCGTCGCCCCCTGCTGCCGTCACGTCCGTGTCGTCGTCGTCGTCGTCGTCGTCGCCGCCACTCCAGGTCTGCGACCACCCGGACCAGCACCTCTTCTTCACCCCCTACAGCTTGGGCCAGCGCGCCATTGGCGAGGTGGGCCGGCTGTCGGCCGCGATGGTGCGCGCCAACCGCACCATGCGGGCCACCTGGGAGGAGGCGCGGCGGACGACCATCGAGAGCGGCCGCATGCCGGGCGCCTGGAAGGAATACTACCTGGGGTCTTGACGGGTGGGGGGGGCTTGACAGGTGGAATGGGCATTTGGGTGTTTGCTTTCTGCAGGGATGCACGGCACGGCGTTTATGGGCTCGATTTGGGTTGATTTTGATGCTGTATGTATGTCACGGTTCGACCAACTGTTTATACAATGGGGTACTATACATGCCACACGTCTCGGCCACCCCTTCGGCCACCCCCTCGTCCACCCCTCGGCCACCCCGGCCACCCCGGCCACCCCTCGGCCACCTGCTTCACTCGTCCATGTCGCGCAGCAGGTTGATGAACAGGCTGGCGCCCAGGGCCGTGCCGACGTGCCACCAGCCGTGCAGCTCGAGCAGCCAGGCCCACGGCAGGCCGACGGCGGCGCGGAGGCGGCGCAGCGTGCCGCACGTCTCGAGGTCGACGAACCAGATCAGGTAGGCGAGGCTGAGCACGCCCGTGGACGCGAGGTAGCGCAGCAGCAGGTGGCGGCGCGAGGCGCGGGGGGGGTGAGCGTGAGCGTGAGCGTGCGCGTGAGCGTGCGGCCAGCGGACGATGCGGTAGAGCGTGCGGGTGCCGACGAAGAAGAGCATGCCCTGGAAGGCGTACACCTGGTGCAGGATCTGGCCCGTCCGCAGGTACAGCGCCGTGGCCACGGCCACGGCCGACCACGACACGGCCGCGGCGACGGCGCGCTGGGGCCCGCGGCTGCGCACGCCGCCCCAGGCGCCCTGCAGCAGCGCGCCGCCCAGCACCAGCATGGCGATCTCGTCGCCGTACTGCGTGCGGTGCTTGAGCGTCGCGTGGAAGGCCGCCGACAGCAGGCCCAGCACCCACATCGACCGCGCAAAGAAGTCGGGCCGCGTCCACGACGGCTGCTGGCGGCTCGGGGGCGGCGTCGGCGGCAGCGACCCCTGCTTTGGCTGGTCTGGCTGCTCCGCCTGCTCCGTCTCCGGCACGGCCGCCGGCAGCCCGGGGTAGCGGACAGCAAAGTAGACTGGCGGTCAGCAACAATGCCACCCCCCGTCTGCAGCACTCAGGGATCAGGGAGCTCACTGTAGGCCAGGTTGGTCAGCGTGTTGACAAACTCGGCAATGTACAGAGTGACGGCGTAGTCCTCCTCGCAGAAGCTGGTTCGGTCAGAGGACTGCAACAGGACGACAACCTGATCCAGCCACCACTCACTTGGCTGTGCTCGTCGGCGGCCCCCACACGCCGGCATTGGAATACCGGTCGCCGGAAAAGTGACGGTTGTGGTGTCCCATGTCGTTTTTTATGTCTTTCTTTTTTCTTTTTTCTCTCTTCTTTTTTTTGTCCTTCGTTTTCTTGAGTTTCCCTGCTTCTTTCTTCTCAGAAATGACGCGGCAGTGCTCTTAATATGTGTTTCTCCTCTCCACGTGCACCCAACTGCCGTGCCCGTCCCGGCCGAAGCATGTGGTTGCAGGCCTCCCGGTCAGCGTGCCGCAACGCAGCCCGTGATACTACTAACACCGTATTGGTCTTGTCTTTTGCGGAGTAATAGGCATGATCCCGTGCAAGCGTGCTCACCGCCCGGCAGAATCGCGCCCCTTATCTCCACCGCCGCCAGTCGCATTTCTCGACGACACGCTCGCGCCTCCGCAGCCCCAGCCCGCCGCCACCACCACCGCCATGTCCCGGTCCCCGTCGTCGTCGGGCCTGCTGCTGCCGCTGCCGGGGTCGCCCGCGTCGTCCTGGGCGCTGTACCGGGCGCGCGTTGCCGCGCTGGTTCGCGGCGGCCGCCTGCCCGTCTTCCTCGCCTTCTGGCTCTTTGGCCTCATCAACAACGTCCTCTACGTCGTCATCCTGTCCGCCGCCCAGGACCTCGTCGGCACCGTCCCCAAGGGCGTCGTGCTGCTGGCCGACGTCGTGCCCTCTTTTGCCACCAAGCTCGTCGCCCCCTACTTCATCCACCGCGTCCCCTACGCCGCCCGCGTCCCCGTCCTCGCCGCCCTCTCGTCCGCCGGCATGCTGCTCGTCGCCACCACGCCGCCGGGCGCCGGTGTCGCCGCCAAGCTCGTCGGCGTCGTCCTCGCCAGCCTCAGCAGCGGCGCCGGCGAGCTCAGCTTCCTCGGCCTCACCCACTACTACGGGCCCCTCAGCCTCGCCGCCTGGGGCAGCGGCACCGGCGCCGCCGGCCTCGCCGGCGCCGGCCTCTACGTCCTGCTCACCGACTGGCTCGGCTTCTCCGTCCGCGCCAGCCTGCTGGCCTCGGCCGTGCTGCCCGTCGTCATGCTCGCCAGCTTCTTCGTCCTGCTGCCGCACGGGCCCTTGCGCCAGGGACACGCCGCCCTTGTTGTGCCCAAGGGACAGCAGCAGCAGCAGCAGCAGCAGTACATGCCCGTTCCAGAAAGCGACGTCGACGGTGACGTCGACGGTGACGCCGACGGCGATGTCAGCGGAGGCAGGGACGCCGCCCGCGAGGGGGAGCGGCTGGCCGCCGAGGCCCTGTCGGCCACGGCAGCCTACGGGACGACGGACGAGGCGGCCCACCACCAGCGCGCGCCGCCCAGCCGCTCGCTCGCGGCCAACGTGCGGCGGACGCGCGCGCTCTTTGTGCCCTACATGCTGCCGCTGCTGCTGGTGTACGTGGCCGAGTACACCATCAACCAGGGCGTGGCGCCGACGCTGCTGTTCCCGCTGGAGCAGTCGCCCTTTTCCGAGTTCCGCGCCTTTTATCCCTTTTACGGCTTCCTCTACCAGCTCGGCGTCTTTATCTCGCGCTCCTCCACGCCCTTTGTGCGCATCCGCCGCCTCTACCTGCCCTCGCTGCTGCAGGTCGTCAACCTGGCCGTGCTCGTCGCCCAGGCCCTCTACTTTGAAAGCGTCCTGCCCTCCGTCTACCTCGTCTTCGCCGTCGTCTTCTGGGAGGGCCTCCTCGGCGGCGCCGTCTACGTCAACACCTTTGCCGAGATCATGGAGAACGTGCCGCCCGCCGACCGCGAGTTCAGCCTCGGCGCCACCTCCGTCAGCGACAGCGGCGGCATCTGCATCGCCGGCTTCGTCGGCATGGCCATGGAGGTCAGCCTGTGCAACTGGCAGGTCCGCCACGGCCGCGACTGGTGCAAGCAGATGCGCCCGAGCCGGCAGTGACGGGGCACGGAGATGAGCGATGTGTTGGCGTTCCGTTTTATGGAGTCTGGGGCGTTGTCTTGTGTTTTTGGGCGAGGGCCGCTTTTGAGTTTGCTAGCATTTTCATGTCCGGTTAGAGCTGCTATTCTGTTTGCCGAGACGGAGCAAGGGTCTGTTCATGCGTATGATTCCATCGAGGTGGTAGAACAATGCACGGGACAAAGCTCTTTGTTGCCGCTTTTTGACGCCGACGCGTTGTGCAGAGCAAGTGTGTTCACACATTTGCAGTCATTGTCTCTGCCTTGGATTAAACCAGGCTTGCTGCCTCTTGGTTCTCCTGCAACTCAATCTTCCCTCCTACTCTCCATCGTAACTCATCGTAACTGACACTTTCCCCCAGACGTATGCTTAGACCATGCAGGCCAGTCTCCGGCAGCACGCCGCATCGGCCAAGCGAGCCTCCCACGCCGGGCGACGGTTCCGCCGAGGCCTCATCTGGACCATCCAGCGGTACACGCGCCGTCGCGCCCGGCGGCAGATGTTGTGGGCGGTGGTCGGCTTGGCTCGTGAGCGGCGGCGAGCGGGTCTTTGCTGATGACAGTGTATGCTTAGGCCTGTTCGTTTCCGGCTCTGGTCATCTCTCATCTTTGGTTGTAGTCTTGCTGAAAAGCGAGGCGAGCACCTGCAACATGCTTCGAAGACCAGCTCGATTCAGATAGCAAACAAACAGAACTAGACCACAGCGTTTCCATCGTGTATTTGTGCCGGAAAAGCACATGGGAAAACAACCAGACATCCGCAAAAACACATCAGGCAGTCGGGGGAATTCTAGGCGTTGTCTTGAAACAGGCGAGCCTAAACGCTGGAGGCAAGACGGGCGGCGGCAAGCGAGCACAAAAGCAGAATACAGGAACCATGCAAAGCATACAGAGCACACAAAACAGACAACAACAGCGTGTGTGGATATCTCCTCCCTCTCGGTCGTCTTGCCTCGTGTGCCGGGGCTGCTGGCGTTATTCCGTGGTCACGGTGCACTCTGGGCAGCGAACGTGCACGCAGTTGCGGCATTGTGGCTGCGCGACGGCCGACATGCCGTCGAGGCCACAGACGTGCTGAGCGGTTAGTCGGGATGGGGGGAAGGGGGGAAGGTAAAAAACGGGGCTGGAGGACATACGCATTTCCACAGGTAGTTGGCCAGGACGGTGATTCTGGGACCCTTGGCCAGACTCACGCCGGATCCGTCATGGTGGACGTCGCTGCGATCGAGGTCGTGGTCCAGGTTGTGGTCCAGGTCGTGGTCCAGGCCGCGAAGGGAACCGCACTGGTGGAAAGACTTGGACGTCAGCCAGAGCCCAGACAACGCATGCAAGTATATATCTATACATACCATTGTGACAAGGGGTCTCCTGACAGCCTCGTGCTCGTCTGTCGTGTGTTTAGAAAAGGACAGGAGGCGGCGTCGTTTGAAAAAAGTCGTCCAGGCCAAAGCGAGGATGCAAAAAGGCAAGAAGGAGAGATCACGAGATGGTAGGTCCAGGAGCCGTGTGGAGGTTGAAAGTTGGTGCTGTCCTCGTAGGGCCGCGTCGAGAAACGGTCGAGGGACTTTAGTATTTATATCTGCGTGCTCTTGACGGCCAAGGCCACTCTGGGTTCCCTTGTTGATCCGGCCTCGGCTCCTCTTTTTGCTGCCTGCTAGCGCCCTTGGCTCGGCGGGAGGCCAACAACCCAAGGGATAAGGTACCGTGTAATACGGAGTGCCAGTGGCGGAGAAGGGGGGATGGATGGGTGTGGCACGGCGAGCAAGGCCGGGCAGCAGGCAGGCGGGCAGGCGGGCAGGCGGGCAGGCAGGAGAGACAAAAGACAGGGCGCGGGAGGAAAGCGAAATGGGGGGGCTAGTTTGGGGCCGTCTCGGAACGATGGGCACTAAGGCGATGGCGAGCAGCGCGAGTTGCGTCTCTGCCGGTGTAAATCTGGTGTTTGGAATGGACGACGCCGAACTAAAACGAGCTCGGTACAGGAAGAGGAAATAAGACAAAGAAAGGCAGACGTGGCAGCGTCGCGGACGGAGAGGCACAATGCCGCGGCGGTTTTATATCAAGACGAAGGAGGCAGTGTTTTGGCACAGCCGGGGAGGGGTGGATGGCAGGGGTGAGCAGAGGCAGACGTGAGGGTGCAGAGGGTGCAGAGGGTGCAGAGGGTGCAGAAGGATGCAGAAGGATGCAGACGGAGAGTAAGCTCAAGCCTCAGTATACAGAGTACGAAAGTGGCAGTGTGCAGTCGATGGTCTAACATGAGCATCTGTACAAGTACGGACGGTTACGGGTGAAAAGGCAAGCACGCGCCCAGAGGACAGACCCGAGGAGGACTCCCGTCTCTTCTTGAGCTGGCCGTGTCCTTGTGACCAGGACGGATAAGACCGAGGAGGGCGAAATTTAAGCCGATTCGTCGAGGCGGCCGGTCCAGGACAGAAGGAAGAGGATTGCGAGGCGGCCGGCCGACAGAAACGAGGCGCGTCCTGGCTTACGGCGGCACGAGGCAGGGCGGCAGGAGGTCGGCCGGAAGCAAGATGGCGCGAGGCCAGACGACAGAAAGGCCGAGACGAGGCGACAGGGGTGGGCGGGATGTGCGTTTGTATATTTATCTGACGCAGAGGATTGCTGAACGAAATTGCACCCGGTGTTGTTTCAAACCGGCCGGGACGCGGATCTCTGTCGGGCTCTGGTTCGGTTGGGCAGAGCATTCTAGACTGGTGGCGATCCAGGCAGCAGACGGAATGGGGAACGATGGGGAACAATGGGGAAGAGTGGTGGATTGCAGGGGGCCGGGGTCAGGTGGCTGCCCAACGTACTCCGTAGATTGCAACTGTACAGTTTTGGTCATCTAAGATACAAGTATTTGTACGGAGTGGCTTACAAGTACAATAGTTGTACGCTACAAGTACGGGAGAGGAATGAGATGCCTGGTCTGTAGAGCGGAAGAGAGCAGTTTTTGTTTTCTTTCCTTTTCTTTCCTTTCTTTTTTCACTTCTTTCCGTCTTGTTGCCTTTTTCCCCTTTCTCTTGCCTGCTTCCCGGTACTCCGTACAGACTTATACGAGGCCACAGCCCTGTTCTCAGCAACCCTGCACCAGCCTCTCGTTTCTGACCCCGTCGCTTTCTTTTTCTGGGCTCATTTCGGCCACCGGTCTGACGCCTGCCTCTGCCCATCCGTCATTTGCCACCCCCTTGTCCCCGCCTTATCGTCCACGTCTGCCCACGCCTCGAGGCCTGCGACAATGGCTGCTTCGCTAGCTCAGCGCCAGCACGCCGTCGCCGTCGACGACAGGTCGGTTTCTGAAATTCTGAACTGGACCGGCCGCCGCCACGGCTCCACCAGCGACCCTTCTTTTCAGCATTTCCCTTCCCTGCTGGGCCGCCGTCCCCTGCCCTGCCGCCCAATGCCCTGCTGCGTCCTTCTGTCCGTCTGCCGCTATTCTCGTTCCGGGCGTGGGCCGCGTACTTTGGCCAGGACGGCGTGCGTCCCATGGGCAGACGTTGCAGGCCAAGCGACGACTACGTGGGCGAGTGATGTCACCACCTCCAACCGCTGCAACGAGACCATCTCGAGACGGACAGACGGAGGGGTGGCTGTGATCCTGCTGCCTCCAAGCATAAGCATATGCACAAGTACAAGTACGCGGGCCGCTCGTATCGGATCTCGTATCCTGTGTACCGACTCGTATTGCCTGCCGATACGAGGGCGTCCTCTGCAAGCGTTTGGCGTGTTTGGGCGTATTGTACAACTACTTGTACAAGCACTTGGCGGTCAGAACAAACGCTCGTCCACCCCGCCAGTCCACCCGCCAGTCCACCCGCCAGTCCAACACCCGCCCGTCCGTCTGCCCGCCAGTCTGCCTTGCGTCTTGGCCGCCCCCCCTGCTCCAGTGACAAACGGCGGCTGCACGCCACGCTGTCGACCACGTTTCAGCAGCGATCGTGCCCAGGCTAGCCGGACCGTGGGAGGGTTGGGAGGGTGGGCGAACGAGTATTATTCGGACGAGAACGGGAGAACGGGACACAGCGTCGCACCGGCGCCCGGCGTTGTTCACTGGTTCCGGCGGTTCTGGCGGTTCTGGCGGTTCTGGCGGCTCTCTGGCCGGTTGTCTGGCTGGTCTGGTCCCGTGCCGATGTCTGTCCACCTGCCAGGAGGGGGGTGTGTCTGTCCGCCTGTCCAGGCGACGGGCGAGTGCCAGGCTAGCTGCTGGCTTGCGAGATTTTGTGCTGGCGTCCACGGGCCGCTGGGCAGGCATCCATCCGTTGCACGACGGCGGACGGCAGACCCGACGGCGGACGGCAGACCCAACGGCAGACGGCCTCGGGCGCTGCTCTCCTTGTCTGTAGTTGTACTTGTACACATGCCAGCCTGGGTGCCAGTCTGGGCGCCGGGTTTGTCAGGCCTGGAATGCAGACTGCCCCGCCGTCCGTTTCATCGTGACAGACTGCCGCGCAGACGCTGCCCTCGCTTTATCCCGCAGCCAACAGCCGGAACAAGTCGGGCGGCGCTACGGCCCTCGCATTCCTGCTCCGTATGCTTATGCTTATGCCTGACCTCGTTCCAGGCCACGTCTTGTCGGCCCGCCTGCAGCGATGCTCTCGGTGTCGCCGTCCAGACGTCGACAGCGGGCTCCGGCTGGTCCCACAACACCCCCTGATCGGCATCCAGAAGCTGAATGGGTTTCTAGAACCGAGCCCATCGGCATGCGGGCTAGTGTTTGAGGAGAGAATGCGGCGGTCGCTCGGATACGATGGAGAGGAGCTGAACTGCTCGCAAAACAAAACATGTAACGTAGTGTCTGCTCTTGATCGGCTCATGGCGTCAATCTGTGTGCCTCAAACGAGCAGGAAATCAAACAAATCAACAAGCCAGACAAAGCAGCAGCAAACATCAGCAGCAAACAAGTCAACACAGCAAACAAATCAAACAATCAGCGAATCAGCAAACCAAACAGATCAAACAAGAAAGCAAAGGCGTAAACGTAATTCGGCATCACACGCTGGCACCCCGTGGCCAGCCTGTCGTCATAACGTAAATGTTCGTAACCGCCGTTTTCCTCTGTCGCCGGCCTCGTCCATTTTCTTCGTCCGTGTCTTCGTCCGTGTCTTTGTTCGGCAACTTGGTCCGTCGGTCCATCATGCTACTCTACTCGCTCGTCTCGTGTCCGGCCGTCTGGTAGTCTGCACCGATGACGCCATGCTTGTAGGCCCGAGCATACCGCTGCCACGCCGGTCAGCCGCCTGCCCAAAGGGGTGGGTGGCCGCGACTTACCGTCTTGCGGCTGGCTGACGCCGCGGACGCGGACGCGCCGCGCGAGGAGGCCGGCCCGTAGTGGAAGCTGGGATCGTTGAGCGCCGAGGCCCCGTCCATGAACACCCTCGGGGCTTCGGCGGCGTGGAGGCGGCGGCCGTTCGTCTGGGCAAAGTCCTGGGCGATCTCATCGGTGATGGAGGCGACGTAGGTGGGCTCGATGTTTTCGTCTTCGTCCTCCTCCTCAGAATCCTCGTCGTCGTCGTCGTCGTCGTCGTCGTAGCCGTGGCTGCTGCCGCTGCCGCCGCTGCCGCCGCTGCCGCCGCCGCCGCCGCCGCTGCCGCCGCCGCCGTCGTCGTCGTCGGCGGTAGCACCCGAGAGGAAGGAACCAAGGTTCATGCCGCTGAGGTCGGCCGCCAGGTCTGCGGCCTCCTCCTCATCCTCCCCCTCCTCCTCCTCGTAGGCGTCGCGTGTGGCCTCGAGCCGGGCCAGGAGCCTTTTGGGGGACATGCGGTAGCGGGGGTCGGGCTGGGCCATGCCGTTGATTTCGCTAAAGAAGGGGTTGTTGGCGATGCGCAGAATCTCGCGCTGCAGCACCTGGGCGTCGTCGGTATGGAATTCGCTGCGGAAGCCGTCAAAGTCGTAGATCCAGACGACGGTGACAAACAGCGACCAGGTGTCGGTGCTGCACGTCTGCGACTCGCGGTTGTACACCTCGGGGGCCATGAAGACCTCGGTGCCGGCGCGCGACCGCGCGACGGCGGCGCTGTTGGACAGGTTGAAGTCGGCCAGCTGGAAGAGGTAGTCGCGCGCGCTGCGGCCGTCGCAGCCCTTGCGCGTCTCGTACAGGATGTTGTCGGGCTTGATGTCGCGGTGGACCAGCCCGTGCTTGGCCATATAGGCCAGCGCCTTGGCCATCTGGTAGAGGACCTCGGTGGCAAGCTCGGCGTCGGGCACGGCCCGCTGGTCGAGCACGAGGCTTTTTACCGACCCCTCCTTGAGCGGCATGAAGATCTCGATCCACCGGTGCTCCTCCCGGTCGAGCTCGACGGCCAGGATGGGGAGGATGTGCTCCTGTCTGTCAGTGCTGCCGGGTCTTGGGGGGTGGATGTGGATGGGGGGGGGGGGGGGGGGGGAAGGGGGGGCCCACATGAACATGGGCGTTGTTGGAGGACAGCATCAGCATGTTGTTGATCTCGCGGATGGCGTGGGCGTGCCGGCGGCCCTCGAGGTTGATGTACCGCTTCACGGCCATGGCCTTGCCGTTGGCGAGCCGCACGGCCTGGTGCACGCAGCCGAAGCTGCCCATGCCCAGCATGTGGCCCTGCACGTAGAGGGCGCGGGCCGGGTCGTAGACGCTGCGCTGGGGGCCCAGGGTGTAGCCGTGCGGCGACAGGTTGAGGTAGGCGCGCAGCGGGTCGTTGTCCCACTCGAGGCGGAACTTGTAGAAGCGCTTGTGCCCGACACACAGGATGCGGTTGAAGAGGCGCGTCACCATCACCCCCCGCGTCTTGCGGTCGAGCGGCACCACGCAGTCGCGCACCGGGTCCGACGTCTGCGTCGTGCCGATGCTGCCGGACCGGCCGGACCGGTCGTACAGCACCACGGCGCCCGTCGGCCGCAGCTGGAAGAAGCAGTGCTTGCGCTGGATGCCGGCGCCGGGCACGTTCGGCAGCATGACGTCGCAGTGCGTGTGCCCCAGCGTCAGCGTCCGCTGGCCGTGCTCGGGAAAGGCCAGCCGCAGCGCCACGCCCCACGCCGTCTTGCCCCGGAGCGGCGCGTTGTGCGCGTGGCCCACCGCCCGCGCCGCGTTCTCGTTGACCGGCACCAGGTAAAAGGCAAACGGCTCGCGGTCCTCCCCGCCGCCGCTGGCGCCGCTGCCGACGTCGTCCTCGTCCACGCCGCCGGCGTCGGGGACGTACTCCATGGCCGCGCGGACAGCTCAGACCGCCGAACGGAAACGGAGACGGGAGCGGGAAGGGGAACGGGAGCGGGCGCGTTGAGGGGGTTCACCGCATGGTGCGGCCGACATGCCGGGGCGCGGTGTGGTGTACGGGCGTACCCAGAGGAAGCGGTGCCCCGACACACGCGTTCTTTCTCCGTGATCCTCCTGGCCGGCAGCGTTGGAAAGGCGGCAGACGGCACCCAGGGCACAGCAAACCGGCAAACCGGCAGGACGGCAGGACAACAAGCCGTGAAGACAGCAGTTGAAGCTCCGATGCGGCGACGATGCGGACGAGCGACGGCAGAGGAGAAGAGAGGACAATAGGCGACCGGCCCTCTGGGGACAACCGACAGGAATACGGGCGGCCGCCTGGGGCCTGTCCCCCTCTTCTTCCGCCCCCCCCCTCCCCCCCTTCCGCCCCCCCGCGCCGGACTGACTGACTGGCTGGCCGGTTGCCAGCGTTGCGAGCAGGTGACTCTTTGCCTCTAGCGCAGGCCAACCAGCCGGGTGATAAGGGCAGCCTGCAGCGCAGAGAGCCACACGCAATCCTTCTTGGCTGCCCCGCCGGCCGTGTGATTGGCGCACGCGTCCTTCAGGCGGCTCCGTCGAGACGCACGCAGCCCGGTCCAGACGAACCGATGGTCCTGTGCGGGCTCGCCGCCCGCGCCGCCCGCACCGCCACGCCATTCTCGCCCTCGCTCGCGCTCGTTCGCGCTCTTTCGCGCTGCCGCCGTCGCGCTGCTGTGCCGCCAGGCCGCCAGGCCGCCTGCCCGCCGACGTGCGGTGACGTGGCCGCCGGCCAGCGCGAGGTTGGGCCACAAGGCTGAGCTCGCCGCGGCCCACGACTGGCCTGCTGCTGCCGCCGCCGCCGCGACGAGCCCCCGAGCCGCAGCAGCCGCCTGTGCGGGGCCACGCCAGGCGGCCGGCCGGCCGCGGACGCCAGAAGATGGGTCGCAGTGTCACAGGCCTGAGGAGGCGATGTCACAGGCCTGGGGACGACGTCGTGATGGTGGGGCCATCGCTGCGGGACAAGCGCTGCTTGAGGGTAAGTACGCCTGCGCCTGCTTACGGAGTAACTACTGCCCCGTCAGCCTACAGCGTCCACGTCACGGCTTGGGCATTGCTCTGTCTGTCGCCGGGAATGTAAATGGGCTCGAATACTCATGCTTGAATATTTTCTACGAGCGCACGAGTAGCACAGAAGGCATCGGATTGTGTTCCGCGTGGCGATTTTATTATGTAATAATGCGGACCGGAGACGGCTTTTTGCGGACGACGACGGTCCGCTGAGCGCCTGCCAGCCAGTCTGCCTGCCTGCGAACCTGCCTGCGAACCCGCCTGCGAACCCGCCTGCGAACCCGCCTGCGAACCGAACACCACGCACGCGCCCACCATGCTACCCCGCGTGCGGCTGGCTGCTTCTGCTGCTGCCTCTGCTGCTGCTGCTGCGCGGCGCGTCCGCCTCGGCTCGGCGGCGGCGGCGCAGGCCCGCCGCTCCTTTGCGTCCGCGCCCGCGCGGCCCGCCGGCCCCCCCTCCGCCTCCCCCTCCGCCTCCCCCTGGGACGACCAGCCGGCGCCGCCGCGCCTGCCGCCCGAGGAGCAGGCCGAGTTCGAGCGCCTCGTGCGCGCCGCGCAGGCGTCGGCCGCCGCCGCCTCGCTCGCCGACGCCGTCGCCGCCGCCAACGCCGAGGCTGCCCAGAAGGCGGAGGCCGAGGCCGCCGAAAAGGCTGCCGCCGAAAAGGCCGCCGCCGACAAGGCTGCTGCCGACACCCCCCCAACCACCCCCCCCTCCGCGCTCAACGGCAACCCCATCGAGGGCGTGTGGCGCGGCGCCCCCCCCGAGTTCGAGGGCGACCGCAACCCGGCGACGGGCGAGATCGGCGGGCCCAAGAACGAGCCCCTGCGCTGGGGCGGCGACGGCGACTGGAGCTACAACGGCCGGGTGACCGACTTTTGAGGAGCATGTACTTGTATACACGGGCCAGACAGAAAATAGTTTAAAACGCTAGGAAAACCACTACACCGCGTCGTCCCCCCCCGCGTCCGTCATGGTCGCGTCCGGATCGTCGGCCGCCTTGTCGCCCCCGCCCTCCTCCGCCGCGTCCTGCGCGCCAGCCGCCGGCCCGTCGTCGGCCGCCTTGTTGCCCTGGGCCAGCGCATCCGCCGGCGTGTCCGCTGCCGTCTCCGCGCTCGCAGCCCCCACGGCCTCTGCCGGCCCGTCCTTCTTGGCGGCGCTCTTCTCGCCGTCTTCGCCCTGCCCCCCCTTGCCCGTCTGGCCATCGGCGTCTGCACGGCTGCTGGCCGCTTCCTTGGTGGCGGGCGTCGGCTCTGCAGGCTTGCCTGCAGGCTTGCCTTGCGCGGCCGTGCTGTCGGCGGCATGCACGTGCCCCGCGTCAGCCAGCGTCTCGCCGTCGCCCTCGGACGACAATGGACGATTCTCCTTATCGCCGTCGCTGCCTGGCTTCCGCGGCGCCGCACGCCACCACTGGCTGGAAAACGACGAGCCCTGCTCTCCGCCGCCGCCGCCGCCGCCGCCGCCGGCCGCCCCGAGGCGTGGGAGCCCGTTGCCAAACGCCACCTTGTCGCTGGGCGCCAGCGCCACCTCGCGCATGGCCTGGCGGATGCGCTCGCGGCGGGCCTTGCCGCGCAGCCGGCTCTGCGCGCCGGCGCCGTTGGTCACCCAGCTGATCTTGACCACCATGAAGCTCATGCCGTCGTGCGGCTGGTGCTGCTCGTGCGGCTGGCCGCCCCATTCGCGGCTGCGGATGCCGAACCGCGTCGTCGCGCTGTACTTGACCAGCGTCGGCAGGATCAGCAACGTCACGTGCAGATCCTTCTCCGCCGGGATGGCCATGGGCCCGGACTTGGGCGGCGCCGTCAGCACGTCGGGCAGCGGATGCGCAGCCGAGGCCGAGGCCGGGTCGTCGGAGGCCGCCACCGCCGCCGCCGCCGCACCCGCCTGCTCGTGCAGGCCGAGCAGCTCGACGTCGACGTCCTCCGGCCACTCGCCGCGGATCCAGCCGCCGTGGATGCACGCGGCCACCACGTCCGAGTCGTCCGTGTAGATGTCGGTGCCCCACAGGGCGCGGCGGTGCGTAATCTCCTCGCGCGCGGGCGCGTCCAGAAAGGCCTTGCTCACCTTGACCGTGAGCAGGCTGTTGGCCTTGTCCTTGATGCGGTCGAGCGGCAGCGGCCGCGGCGTCGTCGCGTACGGGTAGCGCGGCGGTCCGCCCGTGAGCGGGTCGTGCTTGCGCGCCGGCTTGAGTTTCGGCTCGTACACCACGTCGCCCAGGTATTCGCGCGGCAGATGCGCCACGCTGTCGAGCACAGCGCGGGACAGGACAATCTGCTTCGGCTGCACAAAGTCGGCCGCTGGCATGGCCGGCGACGCTGCCTGCAGCGGGCGCTGCAGAGGCGACGCAGGCAGGGCCTGCTGGGCCGCCTGGGAACCGTAGGGCGGCGGAAGCTGCGTCGTCGCGTAGTCGCGCATGCCGCCAGGAAGGGCACCACCACCAGCGGACGACAGGCCGGGTGCTGCGCCTCGGCCGTTGTTTTTGAGGCCCAGAGCGGCCGCGGCCGACGTGGACAGTCCCTGCTCGGGGTGGTGATGATGGTGGTGCGCATGATGATGACTAGAGGGCAACCATGTCAGCAGCTGGTCGTGTGTGGGGACAACGCCCACGCAGGGATGAGTCCAATTCAAGCCCAAAATAAAAAGGAAAAAAGGAAAAAAAGAAAAAGCACAGACCGGTCGGGTACGTACTGGTGATGGTGATGGGCCGCTTTGGCGCGTTTGGCTTTGAGCGCCGGCGTGGCGCGCCCGCTGACGTCGTCGTCGGCCCGGGCCTCCTCGTCCTTGACCTTGCGCCGCTTGGCCTTGGCGTGCTTGCCGCTCGGGTCGGCGGTCAGGTCGAGCAGTGAGTTGTCCGAGTCTTGCCGACGCAGGGAGCCCGGGCCGTGGCCCAGTCCGCCGCTGTTGCCGTTTCCGTTGCCGTTGCCGTTGCTGCTCCCATAAGGCAGCGTGGCACCCGACGAGATGGGGCTGCCGAGGCCCATGCCCACACCGCTGCCGATGCCGGCAAACATGCGGCCAAACTCGCTCTTGATAGACGGCTCGCCGGCCGGGCCGTGCATCTGCGGCTGGGCGCCCTGCACAGCCTGGGGCAGTGGCGACACGCGGCCCCGGCGGTTCATCTCCTGGATCGCCAGCAGGTTGCGGGGTGGGTGGTGGGCGGCGGAGGCCTCGTCGGCGGGCCGGTTTCGAGGCGCGTCAAAAATCGACGGTCCGCTGGCGCTGCCGGGACCACCACTACTGCCGCCGCCGCCGACGCCGCTTCCGCTGTAGGCCACGGACGGCGGAGGCGGGGCCTCGTCCGCGGGGCGACGCAGGGGGGGCGCAGAGAAGCGAGGGGGGCCTTGCGTCGGTGGTTGCTGGTGCGGTTGCTGCTGCTGCTGCTGCTGCTGCTGTGGATGCTGCTGCTGCTGCTGGTGCTGCTGGTGGTGCGACGGCGGGGGCGGCGTCGGCTGCGGCGGGTGTCCGAGACCCAGGCGGCGGCGGTCGGGGGATTCGTAGGGAGCCGGAGCCGGATGCGACGTCGGCGCGTAGCGGTCGCGGGAAGGCGGCGGGGCGTGCGCATACTGGGACGGCGGCTGGCCGCTGTCGCCCGGACGCGCGTGGTCGTAGTGAACCGGCTGCTGCTGCTGCTGCTGCTGCTGCTGTTGCTGCTGCGGCTGCGGCTGCTCGTACGACGGCGGCGGCGGATGTGCCCAGGCCGCGTGCTGCTCGCGCGGGTCGGACGGGCGCCCATAGGGCGACGCAGAGACCGGCGCATGCGGCCGCTGCTGCATGTAGTCGGGGGCGGGCGGCCGCCCCGGATCCGAGCCGACGGTGGCTGCGCGCTCGCGGCGCTCCCGGTCTCGCAGGTCCATCTCCCTCGCATGGCGCTCGCGCTGGTCCCATTCCCGCTCGCGTTCCCGCTCGCGCTCTCGCTCGCGCTCTCGGTCGGCCAGGTAGGCGAGCTGTTGCTGCTCTTCGTAGGTCGAACGCCCCTGGCGCTCGGGGCTGTAGTCGGGCGGGCGGGGGCCGCCGTGGCGGTCGCGGGCGTCGAGCGGGTGCGGCGGCGGCGGCGGCGGCGGCGGGATGCTGGGCATTGCGGAGAAGGACTTGGGCTGGCTGTTGGGACGCGGCACGCCGGCGGCCAGGCGTGGGGGCGGCGGGTGGTGCTCGCTGCCGGGCAGGCCGGCACGCTGCTGATGGGGGGCATACGACTGGGGTGAGTCGTAGTAGTGACCCTGCTGGGGGGAAGCACCGACGGCGGCGCCCGGCCCTCTTGCGTCTCTGGGGTCCCTGGGGTCGCGCGGATCGTAGGGCCGGAGGTGCTCGGGCGGCGTCTGGGGTCGGCGGAAGGGGCTGTAGTCGCTGGCGGCGGAGCGCATCCGGGGCGAAGCATGGATCGACTGCTGCTGGGGCTGCTGTGGTTGTTGCTGTGGTTGCTGCGGCTGCTGGGGCTGCGGCTGCTGAGACTGCTGCGCTTGCTGATGCTGCTGCGGCTGCTGCTGCTGTTGCTGCTGGTGTGGCGGCCCGTACTGCGATGGCGGCGCGTCACGCGGACGAGCGTGCGACGGACCCCCGAGCATGGACGATATCGACATGGAGCTGCCTGCGCCGCCGGCGCGCCCCAGCGGGGGCAGCGCGGGCAGCTCGCGCGCGGACGGAAACGCGGAGGACGCAGAGCCGACGCGCGGCGGCGGCAGGGCGTAGGAGCCGAGCGAGGGGGGGGCGTAATGTCCGCCGGGCTGTTGCTGCTGCTGTTGCTGCTGCTGCTGCTGCTGTTGCGGCGCGCCGGGGGCAGCATCCCGGCCACCGCTCTGGGCGGCGGAGGACGCAGGCGGCGGCGAGGCGGAGTGCGGCGGCATGGCCCGGCCTAGTGATGCAGACGACGAGAGCGACGGCGCGCTGGGATGGCGGGCGTGGTGGCCGGCGGCTGGATGATGGGGGGGGGGAGCGGCGGCGGTGGCGCCCGGGGGCAGCTTGCTGCTGCTGCTGGGGGGCGGCGCGTCGGCGGTGGTCGGCGGGCGCGGCGGGTAGGCGGCGCGCGTCTGGGAGAAGTAGGACGAGTCGGACGGGCGTCGATGGTGCGCGTGCTGCTGGTGGTGCTGTTGTTGAGCTGGGTGATGCTGCTGCTGCTGGCGATCGCCATAGGCCGACGCCGAAGAAGGCGCGCGCGCGTCGGACGGGCGGTAGGCCGGGCGGCCGTAGGGGTCGTTGCGCGACGCAAAGGGGTGCGGCGGTTGCGACGCGGACGCGGACGCGGACGACGACGACGACGACGACAACGGGGTCGGGTTCCGGGGCGCGGTCGCGGACGCGGTCGCGGTCGAGGTCGAGGTTGGGAGCGGAGGGGGAGGAGGAGGCGGCGGCGGGCGGGCGTCCATGGCGCCGACAGAAAAGTCAGGCGAGACCGGTCAATAATTTTGCTTAGCCCCGAACGCGCATTCCAGGCAGGCGTGACGAGATCTGCGTCGCTCCTTCCGTGTCTTCACATGCGCTGGATGATGATGACGACCTTGACCGCCTTTCCAGCCTCGAGAAAAAGGGCGGCAGCGGCGGCGGCGGCGGCGGCGGCGCGTCGGCAGTGCGCGTGCGCATGCGTGCGCGTTGTCGTTCAGGGGCAGGCAGGGGCAGGCAGGGGCGAGGAGCGAGAAGGCAGGGCAGGCAGGGCAGGCAGGGCAGGCAGGCGCGATGCAGGCCGAGATCGATGGGATGGAAGGCGCGACCGACGACCGACTCCTCCGTAGCAGCTCAAAAAGAAATGGTGGCAAGCGGGAGCTGCCCGATCGATCCAGGATCCAGCCGCTTGTTTTTTTTTATTTTATTTTTTTTGGGCTGTCCTTGCTGTCTTTTTTTTTCTTGGCTGGCCTCGTAGGAAATTCGGCAGGACGCTTTCGGGTAAGCTGCACCACATCCTTGCAGAGGCGGCTGGCCGAAAGATGGGGAAGGCGCGGGCGTCGGTGGCGCCCGACCAAAACGGGTCTTTGCGATAGCGCGGCGCAACGGCGTGATGGCAATGGTTCAGCTGCAAAGAATGCTTATCCGTATCTTACGATAGCTCCAGAGAGCGGCCGACACGGTCACGTGACACTCCCGGTACAACGACACGACGACGACCGACGACCGACGTCAACTGACGACGCCCGTGGTCTGCAACAGCTGTGCCGGCCACGATCCTGTCTCTGGAGCGCCGCTGCCTGCTACACACCGCTCTCGGTCACCAAGACGTCACCAATCTGCCTGCCTCGAAAGATGCCCGCAGACGCGCCGCCAGAGTCTAGCCGAAAACAGAAAAACCGGGGTGAAAATCTCAGCGTCGTAGCCCGGCATGTCCGCCGGTTCGGGGCCGATAGCGCAGCCGGCTATGCGTCCCGGTTGAGGCAGCAGCTGGGCGTGCAGCGGTGCAGCAGGTCTGCCGCTGGGGGCGTCGACAAGGCAATGCTTGGGGTTCCGTCCAACTCCGGCAAGGACGGCAGCAGTCCCCTTGACGAGGCGGACGAAGCATGCGGACGTGCCCGTCTTTTCTGGGACCGTCTTTTTCAGGGACGGCCTTTCCGGGCCCGCCGTGGAATCCACCCGGAAACCATCCCCCGGATCTGGGGCGCCTAGGCATATAAGGCGCCGGTTCCCATTCTGAGCCTTGGCAGCCTTGGACGACCTCCTCCCCAAGATGCAAGGCGGACGGTCTCGCCGCCACACCACGACGAGACCATGGCTCCCCGCGCCCGCATGACGCGGCAGCAGTCCGCCGCGGAAAAGGCGCTGCACGACCAGACGGACCTGCTGCCGCGCAAGAAGCTGCTGGTCGTGTTCGCGACGCTGGCGCTGACGCTGCTCATGACGTTTGTGGACCAGAACGGCATCAGCGTGACGCTGCCGACGATTGCGCGCGACCTGGACGCGCAGAACACCATCTCGTGGGCGGGCACCAGCTCGCTCATCGCCAACACAACCTTCCAGATGCTGTACGGCCGCCTGTCGGACCTGTTTGGCCGCAAGCGCGTCTACCTGGCCGCCGTGGCCTGCCTCGCCGTCGCCGACCTGCTGTGCGGCCTGGCGCGCAACGGGCCCATGTTCTACGTCTTCCGCGGCGTCGCCGGCATCGGCGGCGGCGGCATCACCAACCTGAGCATGATCATCGTGTCCGACGTCGTCTCGCTCGAGCAGCGCGGCTTCTACCAGGGCATCATCGGCTTCTTTGTCGGCCTCGGCAACCTGGCCGGCCCCTTTCTCGCCGCCGGCCTGACCGCCCGCACCACCTGGCGCGCCTTCTTCTACCTGCTGGCGCCCCTCGCCGTCGTCGTCGGCGTCGTCGCCGCCGCCCTGCTGCCCTCCCCCAAGCCGCCGCCCGCCGCCGGCCGCTTCGCCGACACCGCCCGCAACATCGACTACTGGGGCCTGCTCGCCGCCTCCGCCGCCGTCATCCTCATCCTCCTCCCCGTCAGCGGCGGCGGCTCCTACTTCCGCTGGGACTCGCCCATGGTCATCACCATGCTCGTCCTCGGCGCCCTGCTCGTCGTCCTCTTTGTCGTCGTCGAGCTGCGTGTCGCCCGCCTGCCCATGATGCCGAGTATGTTCCCCTGCTCTAGCCCTGCTCTGGCCCTGTTCTGGCTGTACGCCACCGCTGACACCCCCCCCAGTGCAAATCTTCCGCAGCTACGCCATCTCGGCTCTCATGCTGCAGAGCTTCCTCCTGGGCGCCGCCTACCAGATCTCGCTCTACTACCTGCCGCTCTTTCTGCAGAACGCCCGCGGCTACACCGTCATTGAGTCCGCCTCGTTTGTCGCCGCCATGGTCGTCGTGCAGTCCACCTGCTCCATCCTGTCCGGCCAGTACCTGTCGCGGCGGAAGCGCTACGGCGAGGTCATCTGGTGCGGCTTTGCCTGCTGGACGTTGTAGGTGTTTCCCCCCCCTGTCTTTCCGTCTTTCCTGTATCCTCTCTGACTCCCCGCCAGAGGCTCCGGCCTCTTCCTCCTCAACACGCGCACGTCGAGCGTCGCCGTCATCGTCGTGCCGCTCATGCTCATCGGCGCCGGCCTCGGCATGACCATGCAGCCGATGCTGGTGGCGCTGCAGGCGCACACGACCAAGGCCCGCCGCGCCGTCATCATCTCCGTGCGCAACTTCTTCCGCGCCCTCGGCGGCGCCTGCGGCCTCGCCGCCGCCGCCGCCGTGCTGCAGGCCGCCCTGCGCGCCCACCTGCCGCCCGCCTACGCCTACCTGGCCAACCACGCCTTCTACCTGCCGTCCCGCTTCGACACCGTCGCCGACCGCGACGCCGTCCTGGACGCCTACATGGCCGCCAGCCACGCCGTCTTTATCATGCAGGTCCCCCTCGTCGGCGTCTGCCTCGTCGCCTGCGCCCTCGTGCGCGACAAGGGCCTCGCCCCGGTCGACGAGCGCAAGGCCAAGGAGCAGGCCGCCGTCGCCGCGTCCGCCCAGGGCGACCCGTCAGGGGTCGCCCTGGTCGACGTGGAGGCAGGCGGGCGCGCCGAGGGCGACGGTCGGCCGGGCACGGAGGCGGAAACGGCGGACACAAAGGCAGAAACGGCGGACACAAAGGCAGAAACGGCGGACACAAAGGCAGAAACAAGGGCGGACGTGACAGCGAGAGCATCATCACAGACCGCTTCGCGAGTGGAGAACGCATAGACATTACAGCTCGGCTACGGGGCTTCACATAGAACACAGAACACGGACATGGACACCACCCGTCACAGACGGACCGTGCCCCGCGAAAAGACCAGCGTCAGCCAGCCCAGGATCAGGCACAGGCCGCCGACGGGCGTGACGGGGCCCATCCACTTGCAGCGCTCCGGGTCGAGGATCAGCGCGTAGATGCTGCCGCTGAACATGGTCATGCCGGCCAGGAAAAAGGTCGACGCCACGGGGTGGCCGCGGGCGGCGAGCATGGCGACCGAGTGGGCGAGCTGGCCGTGAGCACGGGAAAAAGGAACAGGACACACTGCCTCGGCCAAGGGGCACCGCCGTCCTACCTGGTAGTGCGCGGCCGTCGACCAGCTGGCCAGCTTCTGCGGGTCGCTGACGCGGTTCTTGAGCCCGTGCGCGCCGAATGCGCCAAGGGCGACGGCCGCGGCGCCGTACAGCGCCCCGAGGCGGAAGAAGAACATGCCGGCGAGGTGGACGATGCGGCGGCGGCGGTGGCGGAGGAGGCGGCGGCGAGGGTGGCTGCCGTCCTCGTGGGGCAGCGGCGCAGGGTCGTCGCTGTGGACGGCGATCAGGAGCGGCGTTTCCTCGTCGGCCGGGGCGGTGACGTGGCGGACGACCACGGACATTGAACCAGTGAGCCGAGAGAGCGAGACGGCCGTTGCTGTGTTTGTACGACGCGCGTGACCAGCCTCAAAGTCGTCGCGGGCTGTCGTGCGGTGGGTGCGCTGGACGTGCGTCTTTTTTTCTCCGTCGAACGCATCACACGATATCGTCCGATGCCGGTACGATAGCGATAAGCGAGTTGCTTAGTCAGCATCCAGACCGGTGCACGTTCCGGCGACAGGCTTCGCAGCCCAGAAGAACGCACAGTTCGCCAAGGCAGTCCAACAGACGTTTCACTGGGCCTTTGGAGTAGGACTCTTGTGGATGACACCGCCTGCTGTGCTGTCTGCAGTCCTTCTCTGCTCTGTCCGCTGCTGTCCTCTGCTCTGTTTGGCAGCGGCCGACTCCTTGCCCAGACAAGGCGGCCGTTCTCACCTCAAGTCTTCCCCCAAGTCCATGCCTCCGGCCCCTGCAGACAGAGTCAGCGGCGGCAGCGGCAGATGTGCGTGCATGTATGCGTCACGGTCGCGGCCTGTCGTTATGCTCGCCGCGACGACAGTCCGTGTGTAAGGGCCAAGAACGGCACAGCGCGACGTCGAGCGTCGAGCGTCGAGCTTACGATCAGGTGGTCGTGTAGCGACCACTTGCTGCCGACACGTCTGCATTTTCATTTCCGAGATCAGCCAGGGGCGCAGGCATATCACTCGTGCTGCCTATCCGACATCTGCTCACGCCTCGGTGAGTCTCGTGCACAGCTTGGGCAGCGATCGGCGCCTTGGGCAGCAAGCACCGCGCCGTCGCAGTCGAGACGGGGCCACGGCCGCAGCAATCACGAGTGCAGATCAGCGGCGCAGGCAGCGAGCAGCGGCGGCCGCAGCGGGCTGCTTGCTGTGCTTACGGAGTACGGAGTGGCGGCAGCAGCGGGCTAGCAGTCTCGCCCGACGCCGCTACTCCGTACGCCGCCGCCCGCCTCGTCTGGCTCACTGGCTGGCAGCGTTCGCAGGGACTCCGCCGCGGGCGGGCAGCCCAGGCGCTCGCCCTGCTTTTGTGCAGGCCGTTTCAGCCAACCAAACAGACCCACCTGTCTGTCCGTCGCCCTCGGCGCAGGGGGGGGGCGCGGGCGTGCGCCCACCGGTGCGGGCACCTCGCCCTGAAAGAACGATTGGACGGCCGCGGCCAGCGGGCGAGGCCGTAACATATGCTTACTCTTCTGAACAAGTATATTTACGGAGTACTCCGTAGTGCGTCTTGTCAAAAGGCAGCGGCGTTGTCTATCTTGCAGGACTAGCCAGCTGCACCGCTGCCTCCGCCAGTCCGTTCGGCCTCGGGTCACTCGCCGCCATGACGGCCGCAGGACTCGTCGTTGTACTGCTGTACCTGCCTTGACTGAACCCCAGGCTGCCCCCCACCGGTATGGAGTGCTCGCATTAGCGCAGTCTCGGACTGGCTGGCCAGCCAGCACACAGACACCCATCAGGCTCTGCCGCGGGTGGTGGTGTTTGTTGGCTCGGAGGAATGGACTCCGCACGTCGTAATGCTGACTTTGTTCACTTGTCGAGTCGACGGCTGGCCACCCCGGCCGAGATGCGACAGTCAAAAGGGGCAAATGCCGCGTGCTGATCATTGCCTTTGCAGCGGACGTTCCGTCGGTGGCTTTGCTGTCTAAATATACGAGCACAGAGTCCTCGTCGCCCAGGCACACCGCTAGGCAATCCTCTGGTCCCCCACTCATGCCGGCCAGAGGATGGGCGGGCGTCCGCGGTGTTCTGTGTGCGTGTCCTCCGTACCTCTGTTCTGTCTTCGCGTCGCCGTACGGACTGCCTCTCCGCTTCCTTGCCGCCGCCGCACGGCACGCTCTGACCGGGCCGGTCTCACGGCGACGCTCGGCCACCGCATGAGAGCAGCGGCAAGCGGCAAGCGGCAAGCGGCACAGCAAAAGCGGCCTCCTCGGACGTCTGTCGTTTTGCCCCCGGCGCTGGGCTAGCCAGCAGGCCTGGCTGGCTGGTCGGCAGCGACGGGAAGCAAGCTCCCTCCCACGGGCCACCCCCATGTTGCCCAGGACCAATATTACGCAGTAGGATCCATTCCCTTTTCTGCCGTCTAATCGGGACGCAAGCCCACCCTCCATGGCTCGACTAGCGCTCTTCCTCCTCCTCCTCCCTCCTCGTCCTCCTGCGTCCTCCTGCGTCCTCGGTCACTCGAGCGGCGCTCGCTCCAGGCAGGATAGGAAAGGTGCGTCTCGCGTGTGCTGGACGACGAGCCGCTCGCCCTCGCAGCCAAGAAAAACGCCTCTTTTGCGAGGTGCTGCATATCCTTCCGTGGACGGAGAGACGAAGCGTCTGTCGACTTGCAGTTGCCCGTAAAAAGGCCACCTCGCTGTCTTCCTCTCCCACGCCTATTTCTAGCCCCCTGCCCTCTTTGCCGTCCGTCCCGTAAGCGTTTCTCTGTGGTATATAGCCTTGTCTTGTCCTGCGGCTACTTATACTCTGGTCGTCCCAACCTGTCTGTCTGTCTGTCCATAGACCGTCTCCCGCTTCTTTGGTCCGATCCATCGCTGCTCCTTGCCTCCACCCTGCCTGCCTCCACGACATCCTGCCCCATCTCCCATCTCCCCATATCCCATCTCTTCTTGCCTGCTTCTATTCAACATGGAGTCTGCATCTGCATCACGACACGAGCATCTGCCCTTCCGCAACAACCGGCGAAATTCCGCCGGCGTCCCCATGGGCCTCGCCTCCCACGGGTTTGCCCCAGACAGAGTAAGCTGCTGCCGTTGGGTCGTCTCCGTGTGTGGTGGTCTGGTGGTCTGGCCCCGGTCTAACAACCAAAGGACGCTGCCTTTGACGCAGCCATGGTACACGCGCCGCCGCTCAAGCGCTCCAAGACGTCCCTGTCGTCCCACCACCTGCGCTACCCGACCTCGACCTTTATGGCGCCGTCCCTCAGCTCGCCCTATACCGGCGCGGCCGCCACCATGTCGAGTGTCGGTGCCGGTGCCGGTGCCGCCGCCGCCGCACATCACCGGCCGTCGGCGCCGCGGTGCTACCACCCGAGTCCCAACTTGCCTGACTGGCCCTACTTTGGCAGCGCCACCGCCGCCGCGTCGGGCCTCGACGGCCTCGACGGCCTCGACGGCGTGGGCGGCCTCGATGGCCTCGATGGCCTCGACGGGCTCGGCCAGGAGCCCGGCCAGTACCTGCTGACCCGCGGCTACGGCGAGAGCAAGCCGCTGCCGCTGCCGGTGCTGGACACGCCGGCGGCGTCGTCGTCGTCGTCGCAGCCTTCTTGCTCTACCGGGGCCGGCTACGGCTGCGGCTACTACTCCTCCCTCCCGTCGTCCTGCGGCTCGCTCGCCGAGGACGCCGCCACCCTGGACACGGGCCTGAGCGCCCGCTTCAGCGACGCCACCCCCGACAGCGTCTCCGTGCCGCCCGACATGGCCCACGCCGACTCGCAGGACTCCTTCTGGGTGCAGCGGTACGGCGGCCCCGGGGGCGGCGCCGGCGGTGGCGCCGAGGCCTGGCAGGAACAGTGGTGCTTTGGCAGCGACGACGACGTGCGGGGGGCCGGGTCCAAGCACCTGTCGTCGTCGTCGTCGTCCTTTGGCTTCTTCTCCACGCCGCCCGACGCGACCTTTGCCAGCTTTCCCGACTGCAGCTACACCGACGCACAGCAGCAGCAGCAGCAGCAGCAGCAGCTCTTCTACTCCGTCGACATGGAGCGGTCCGGCTCCAACGCCAGCGGCCGGTCCAACGCCTCGCTGCGCCTCCGCGCCAAGACGTCGCTGCTGCGCCAGCTCGACAACGCCACCAAGAACCCGCTGCAGCCCAAGCTGCCGCAGCACATGGCGGCGGCGGCGGCGGCGGCTGCGCAGGCGAGCGTCGTTCCCGCTGCTGCCCCGGTCGTCCTCTTGGACACGGCGATGGCGACGGCACCGGCGCCGGCGCACGCCCACGCCCACGCCCACGCGCTGCCCCCCGCCGGCGGCCACGGCAAGGTGGAGATATCCAAGGCCAAGCGGGAGCGCCCCAAGTCCAAGAAGCTCTACTGCGACCTCTGCGAGCCGTCGCACGACGGCTTCCGCGGCGAGCACGAGCTGCGCCGCCACAAGAGCGCCAAGCACGGCACCGTCTTCAAGAAGTACGTCTGCCGCGACCCCCGCGAGAGCGGCATCGCCACCGACGTCGCCGCCCTGCGGCCCCTGAGCGAGTGCCGCCACTGCCGCGACGGCAAGACCTACGGCGTCTACTACAACGCCGCCGCCCACCTGCGCCGCACCCACTTCAAGAAGAGGGCGCCCCGCAAGGGCAGCAGCCGCGGGCCGTCGGCGTCGGCGTCGTCGGCGTCGGCGTCGGCGTCGTCGTCGTCGCCGTCTCGCGACAAGGTCGGTGCCGGCGCCGACCCCGTCAACGAATGGCCGCCCATGTCCGAGCTGAAAAAGTGGATGGTTGAGATCACCGTCTCGGCGGAGCAGGGCGACGCCGCGACCGAGGCTGGCGACGCCGACAAGCAGGAGCAGGAGGAGGAGCACTACGACGACGACGAGCAGGACGAGCATGATGAACACGACGAGAACGACGACCGCTATGACGAGCACGACGACGAGCACGACGACGAGCTCGACGAGAGCTCGCCGGACGACGGCCCGTCCTCGGCGTCCGCGGAGCCGTCTCCTCTGCCGGGCTCGGCCGGCGCCGCCATGCCCGACATGGACCAAAACTACGCCGCCGCCGCCGCCGCCTTCTATGGCATGGAATATGCCGGCCACCACCTGTGCGCCGCCGCCCCCGCCCAGGGACCGCCGCCCCCTCTTCCCCCCCTCTCGTCGGCCGGCTTCCTCGACCCGCGCGCCGGCTTTAGCCACATGTTCCCCGACCTCGCCAGCTTCGGTGCCGCCGCCGCCGACGAGGTCCACAGCCCCTCGGGCACCACCATCACCCAGGGCACCGCCCACCCGCAGGACCACCACTACCCTCCCTCCTCGTCTTTTACCGCGGGGGACGCCCTCGAGTTTGACTTTCTGTCGCTGAGCGGGTCCATGTGAGCCTGCTTGGACGCCTGCTGACGCGTGCTCGGACGCCGTCTTCTTTTTCATGCTTGATGATGTGATGATCGACTTTTCATTCTCGCCTTCCTTTGGATCACGCTTGTCACGTTTGTTCTCTTGCACCCGGAATGCACTCGAAATGAACTCGAACAGGCTCTTCAAACAAAACGAAAACGAAAAAAACTAAAAAAAAACTAAAAAAAACAAAAAAAAAACAAAAAAACACAAAAAATAGGTCGAGAGGAACGCTGTTCAGACACTCGCTGGCCGAGATGGCAGTCAGAAATGACTTGCGTTTCGGCGGCTCTGTTCTTTATTTGTCTTTCTATCCCGCTTTGCTGGTTTGTCGTTCTTGATTTCTGCACACACACGTTTCTTGTTCTTGGCTTTGGCCCCCGAGTCCTTCCTTTGTCTTCCGGGTTACGTTTTGTTATTGCTGCGCTCCTCCCCGGTTTCGGGCGGCTATGAACGCTGTCCGATGCGAGAGGGCCTTGTTCTCTTGTTTCTTTATTTCATCCACGGCACAGACTGCCAGCAGCTTGGAAGAAAAGCTTGCTGTGGACGTACCGAACCAGAATGCTTTGGAGGGTGTTGAAAAACGTCTCCGAGAGAGAGCAGATTTTTTTTTTTTTTTTTTTTTGCTGTTCTTTACCTCTTGGACAAGCAGGCTGTCCCAGACAACTGGATGTGTTACGACTTATGCATGGATTGCTTTGTATTTCTTGGGGCAACGCATGGAGGGCGGTCTTGGCTGGAGCAGGTCTGTTTTTCTGGGACTATGGAACGTGAGCATTTGTTTTTCGGGCACGCTTGGGACCACGGAAGGGAGCTAGTAGCTGGTTGGTAGCTGGTAGCTAGGCATCGTTTGAACTAGGACTCGACCGTCATGCCTGGTTAGGCATCCAAGTTTCCGTCCTCTCTTGTCTGAATTTCACCACTCCACCACCCACGCATGGAAGCCGTCCTGCATGCGAGCCGGTGCCAGCCGGCCTGGCCATTCTGCTGCCTGCTTGGTCTCCGCCGCCGCCCGTCTCACTGGGGCTGAGCGAAGCAAGAAGGCGCCGCTTAGACCTGCACAATCAGCAGCTCGCCTGCCCACTGGTCGGGTCGCGCGCCGTGGGCCGTGTGGAGAGCGGTCGTCCCGCTTGCCCTCGTGCTGTCATATGACTCGGATGCCTTTACTCGTTACATCGTCCGTTGTCGGCCGGCGGCTGGTGGACGGGGAGACCGGCGAGTGGACGAGTGGATGGACGTTTCAACATTGGCTGGCCAGCCATTCCAAACCACGCTAACGCAGAGCCTCATCGCCTGGCCGGTTGCTCGGTATACTCGGCTCCGCCGCCGCAGCTGTCAGACGGGTTTCTGCGAGAAAGCATGCAAATCAACCGGGACAGTCCTCCGTGTGTTTCTGTGCTCTTCCATGTTCTTCTCTTGAGGCCAAATGGACCAAAATAATAGGCTGCCTGGTCGTAATTGTAGGTCATACAATTTCATTGAGCCAAGCATGGCGACTATCAGACTGCATATCGAGAAAGTGGGCTCTCCAAAGAAGCCCCTGTTGTTGGTGCCCGCTCTTCCATCCGTCTTTGATGGGCAAAATGGGACATTGGGTGCGTACCCAGGACGCATGGACACTCGTCCCCCGGTTCCATGCTCAAGCAGAGTCGGCTTCCTGAGGATCTTCGATTTCCTCCTCGGCGCACTCGGGGCACCTGACGTGCTTCGTGCACATCGTGCAAACCGGGGGCAAGTACATGGGCCCGTTGGAACACTCGCACTTCTCGCGTTGGCACGGGGCATCGCACAGCAGAGGAACAGGATGGGCGGCCATGCACTTACACAATACCACACCGTCAACGTGGCATGGGTGCGGATGCCCCCCGACAGCCACTGCGTGCTGGGCAGAGCCGAACAGACAATGTGGCTGGTGTTGTGTGCCATGTTTCTGTCGCGGAGGTGCGAGTCGGCGTTGTGAGGCAGACTGTGTTGTCTTGGTGCTGGGTGCTGGGTGCTGGGTGGCGGAAAGCTTGATGCGCTGAGCAGAGAGTCAGAGAAGCAGAGAGTCAGAGAGTTGTGAGTTTGAGTTTGTGAAGGAAAGCCCTGGTTTCTCTTCCAGATGGATTCCGACCTCCGGCGAAGGGACACCCTGAATTTATACCCCGAGGACGTGCCCATCCGCCCTTGTCCGGACGTCTCACCCTCGTGGTATCCTCTTCCAAGGAATCTTTAGTATATCTCTCTGCAGCCTATAAAGCGAGCGGCCTCTGGGAGGCTATTCCAAAAGAGAGTCCGGTCAGAGCCACGACGGTCGTGGCGTGTCAACACCGGAAGCCAGAGCTAGTCTTGAGGCTCTGCGGCAGTGCCCACGCGCACACAGCGCGCTCGTCGATTGCTGGACATACGAAGGCACGCCGGCCGGGTTGCGAGCGAGCTCTCTAGCTCCTCTGGGGGCCCGCAGCTAGTGCGGTATGTCTCCTGTTACACGGACCAGTCAGCAGTCCGAGAGGGCGGTGCACCTCGCACAGGGCCCAATGTGAGAGCTGAGCAGCGAGACACGGGGGAGCCGCCGGCGGCCGGCCTTCGCTCCGCGTGGCCAGTCTCGGGGAAATTGGACGTTTTGGGGAGCTGGCTGACACCCGCTTCTGCCTAGTTGCTGCGGCATGAACCAATGTCGTTTCCGCGCTGTGCGCGCCTCGCCTCGCCCGCTCGGCTCCCAGCTCACACCTTCCTTCCTATAGGCAGCAGCAGCAGGCCCGGACGGGGACGGGATTCGCTCGCCCGCCCTCCCCTCCGCCCCCAATGTCAACACCCGGTGCGGAGCCTCAGACAACCGGGGGCGGACCGGTTGAGCCTCAATCGATGGCAAGAGCCTCAATTTCGTTCCGTGACAAATAGGACGTCCTATACACAGCGTAGGACTGTAGGACTGCACGAGCCGAAGAAGGTGGATGAGCATCTGCACCACATGAGCCAATGAAGAAGCTCCTGGGGGCTCTGGTTACACAGCGTAGGACTGCAACGAGCCGAGAGCCATCTGGAGGCTCAAATGCACCAAGCCGTCGCAGAGATGGTCATGGGATGGCCCATGAGGCCCAATGGGATCACCGGCGGAGAACTATCGCCTACGAAAAACGGGTGTGAGCCGCTCGTGCAGACCACGGCGAGCCTCCAAGCCCGGGACAAGCGGCACGAGTGTGCAGGAAACAAGGCATCGCGAGCCGGGATCAGCAGCTGGAGAGACGTACACAGGCCACAAGCACCTCTTGTTGGGATCGGCGCAGACCGGCCGCTGTGAGGGAATATAAAACAAGGTATCAACGTGGCCGCTGTAAAGGAACATAAAACAAGGTATCCTATCCAAGGCCAGGCCTCGAGTTCTGCAGGTCCAGCAGACATGCAATGCCCGTGAAAGCACTGTCTGTATCTCGTAGAGACCTTTTTTGGCGCCGGAGCTTCTACTTCATTGTGCGCTCTGGTTCTGTTCGGGTAGATCAGGACATGCTCTCGTCCGTGTCCATGCACCGCGACGCATATAGGGATGCCGACTCCGTATAGGCAGAGACGCTGCCACGTCCGCCATCGTGCGGTGTTTTTTTTGGCGAAAGGCAAAGCATCTCTTCCCGAACAAAATCTTGAGCCTCAACCTTTTTCTCTTCCATCGCCTGCCCGCTTCATCTTATAGCTCGGCTCGACGGCAATGGCCCACCCAGCCTCCTCTACTCTCCTCCAGTCGTTTCGGACAGCCATGGCAAAGACTTGCAAAAAGGGGCGCACATGGAAGAGACCAAACGCAGCCGGGTCAAGCAAGCTGGCATGTCGAGTAAGATACACATTTGCTCATCGGCTTTTCGTGGTGCTAAAGGACCGTCCGTGAACGTGACCCACGCCTTAGACGCAGGCGGCCCAAGCCACCCCCTATACAGAAGACTGCCTATATAGCATCGTATGACCTTACAGACGCTTTTCCAACGTAGACTGCCTCTCTCCGCGCAAGTTGGCCATTTTGCTCTCCTGCCGACAGTGCAGAGCAATGAGCATACTGTCGTTGTGTTTGTTGTCCGGCGGATGGGCATGGCGTAATCGAGTTGTATTAGTCAGCCAAATTCACGGCTGCGTGGCCAACGGCCAGGGTGGCATCAAGACAGAGCTTCCTTGTCGCCGACACCGTTCGCATGCAACCGCCACCGGCATCATGCGACGCACCTATCTGGCTTTGCTGGCGGGCGTGCAGCTGGCCGGAGCTCGGCAGCCCGGATTCAGCATCCACGAGGACATTCTCGCGCATCCGCAGGTAGGATAGAACAAGAGGAGAAGAGGAGAGAGGGAGATTGATGGTGCGACGTGGCTGGCTGACTTGCTTGTGTCCAGTTCGAGGTCGTGTTTTCCGAGTCGATTGTGGAAGCCGATGCGCAGCTTCTCCTGAGCAGCGCCGCCGCGCGCGCCGAGGCGAGCGTGTCCAGTGCGGCGGCGGCGGCCGTGGACGAGACGGTGCAGGCGCGCGCGTCGACGACGACGACAGCCGAAGATGGGGGTGGAGGAGGAGGAGGAGCAGAGGCGGACGACGGGAGCGCGCAGGTGTCAGAGACGTTTGAGATTCTGAACGCGCCGCCGTCGCGGTACCTGTGCTCGGTGCCGGTGCTGGCGGCGGCGGCGGCGCCGAACAAGACGGCGACGGACCTGGCCAAGGCGGAGGAGGCGCGGGAGCTGAGCCGGGCGGCGGCGCGGGGCACGAGCCTGCTGGGGGCGCTGGAGGGCGAGTGCCTGTTCTTCATGTCGGGCTGGTGGAGCTACAGCTTCTGCTACGGCAAGGAGGTGGTGCAGTTCCACGCGCTGACGACCAAGACGGGCCAGCCGGTCAAGGACCCGCAGAGTCAGGAGTACGTCCTGGGGCGGGTGGCGGCGGCAGCGAAAGGCCACCAGGGCCAACGGGGCCGCCCGGAGCAGTACGGAGGACCGGACGCGCCGCAGCGGCCGCTGGGCGGCGGCGGTGGCGGCGGCGGCGGCGCGGTGGGCGCCTTCCAGGGCGGCAACGACGACACCCACAGCAGCAGCAGCAGCAGCAGCAGCAGCAGCACGGAGCTGCAGGTCAAGGGCGACCAAAAGTACATGGTGCAGCGGCTGGGCGGGGGCACGGTGTGCGACCTGACGGGCCGGGAGCGGACGATTGAGATCCAGTACCACTGCAACCCGGGCGGGACGGGCGACCGCATCAGCTGGATCAAGGAGGTCACGACGTGCTCGTACCTGATGGAGGTGCGGACGCCGCGGCTGTGCGCGGACGCGGCCTTTCTGCCGCCCAAGCCGACGCGCGCGCACCCCATCGTCTGCCGGCGCATCCTGCCGTCCAAGGAGGAGGAGGCGGCGGAGGCGGGGGCGGCGCCGGTCTCGTGGGACAGGCGGGTGGGCGAGCAGGGCCCTCCGGACCCGAAGGACATTGTGATCGGCGGCGTGGTGGTGGGGGCGCGCAGGGCGTTTGGCCGGGGCGAGAACGGGCAGCCGCCGCTGACGCTGACGCCGCCGGCGGGCATCACGTGGCAAGGCGGCGGCGGCGGCGGCGCCGCAGGCAGCCGCCGCGTGGTGCAGGTGGTGGCGGAGGGTGGGGGAGACATGGCCACTGGCGGCGACGACGACACGTACGAGGTGTTGAACGAGGCGGAGCTCGCCAAGCTGGGCCTGAGCATGGAGCAGATCGTGGAGCTGGCGGACAAGGTGAACCGGCTGGCAGGGGGGCGGGGGTGGCGGCTGGAGGCGGTGCAGGTGCTGGGCGGGCCGGGGCTGGAGATCCGGGCGGTGCTGGGGACGGAGGAGGAGGGGGAGGAGGAGGGGGAGGGGGGGGTGGAGGGGGGGAGTACGGAGGCTGATGCCAGCCCGGAGACGGGCAGCACAGACGGGTCGCCGGAACCCGCTGCGGAGGCGGGCAAGGAGACAGCCACGGAGACAGCCGCGGAGGCAGCCACGGAGGCGGTCACGGAGGCAGCAACGGAGGCGGTCCCGGAGGCGGTCACGGAGGCGGCCGCAGCAGGCGGACCAGACGACACGCCGGACGCGCCAGACGCCGGCAGCGAAGAGACGTTCAAAAAGGACGAGCTGTGAGCGTGACACGGCAGGCTCGGCGTTTGGCGCATGGCATCCCTTTGGCTCAGCCGTCTGTATATTTACCTGTAGAAAATACATTCCTGGACTCCGCATCTCGACGCCCGTCCGCGCCGCAGAACGGCCGAGCGCGGGCTGCTCGGCGGCCTGCTCCACGCGGCCTGGCTGGCCGTGCTCCCCGTGGCTCCGCCGCTGCTTTGTATTTGTCCTTTTCCCAGGGGCAGTGGTGCTCCGCCAGACAGGCCCGATATCGCGCCCGCCAGCCGCGGGCGGCCTAGTGTGGCCCAGCTCGTCGCCGCGCAGCCGGCGCTAACGGCGGCGGGCGACGAAAAACTCTGCGCGCGGGCAGCCCATCGGCCGTTCTCTTCGCAGGCGGCGGCGGGCGGTCGGCGGTCGGAGTCGCCCCAAAGCGTCGTCTCCGACGAGAGGCGTGGGCGAGGGCGGCTGGTGAGATTTTTTGGACTCTGGCCAACCTTTTTGGATTTTTGGGGGATTTTTTTTTTTTTTCGCGGCGCCCGCGTCGCCCGCGTCGCCCGTGTTGCCCTGGTCCTGCGTAATTTTCTGCCCGTTGAGACGCGCGGTGCTGTTGTGCTCGTTTCGGCTGGTCGTCTTGTCGATTGTCGTCTCGTCTTTCGTATTCGTCTTCTCGCCTTCTCGCCTCTTTTCTCTCGCCTCTTCTCCTCTTCTCGCCTCGTCTGTCCGCTCGCTCCCCGTAGGACACAGGACACGTCCGCTCCTGCCGCGCACTGCGCCCGCGCCCGCGCCCGGTCGCTCCTCCCCTGTCGGCCGCCCTCGTGGTTCCCCGCATTCTCGCGCCCCGCCTGCAGCCAACCGCCGCCGCCGAACATCCGCTTCGTGATCCGACGACGACCGACCTCTCCGACCTCTCCGACCTCTCCGGCTCCGACCGCCTCGACCGCCGGACCTGCCCGCCGGGACCCTGCCTGCCCGCGCCGGTCCTGCCGCCGGTCCTGCCCGCCCGCCAACGGAACATGTGGGTGCCGGCACCACGATGAAGACCGAAGACGGCGGCCTCGACAACGTCCTCCCGTCGCTCCCCCCTCCGCCTCCGCCGCCGCCCTCGCCCGAGAACGGCCATGCCGAGCCGGCACCCGTCTCCGGCGGGCTCGCTGCCGGGCTCGCCGGCGGGCTCGCCGCCGCGCCGCCGCCCAAGCGCACCGTCTGCGACCACTGCCGGCGACGACGTAGGTTCTCTGATGCTCTCTGCTCTCTCTCCCCCTTCCCCCGCTCACCCTCACCCCCAGGCATCCGCTGCGATGGCCAGCTGCCCTGCCAGCCGTGCATCAACGCCTCGCTCGTCTGCAAGCGAGACCACATCCCGCTGAAGCGCGGGCCCAAGCGCGGCCGCGGCCGCGTCATCAACGAGCTCCGCGAACGCTACTCGCTCGACGCCGGCAGCGCCGCCGCCGCCGCCGCCGCCGCCGCCGCCGCCGCCGCCGCCGCCGCCGCCGCCGCCGCTCGCCTCTCGGCACCGCCGTCCCCCGTGGCCTGCATGCCCGGTGCGCCGTCCGCCGCCGCCGCCGCGTCCGCATCCGCTGCCTCCGCGTCCGCATCTCCGCCCACGCCCCCCTCCGCCACGGACCCCCTCCTCGCCCTCCCCCACGACATCTCCTGGCGCCACGTCACGTCCGACCCCCGGCACGCCCCCGAGCCGCGCAGCGCCTTTTCCTCGGAGCAGTTCCGCCCGACCACCCGCAGCTACCTGCCGCTCATGCCGCGCTGCGTCGACCTCTACTACGAGCACGTCTACCCCATCATGCCGCTGCCCTACATGCCCGCCGTGCGCGCCATGGTGGCGCGGGGCCCCGTCGACCTGCTCTCCTTCTCCGAGCGCAACTACCTGTTTGCCCTGTGCGCCCTCACCTGCTTCCACATGTCCGGCCAGAACATTGCCGCCGACGCGCCGCCCCCGCCCTCCTGGGAGGCCGCCGGCCGCTTCT
The DNA here is from genome assembly GCA_019925495.1 of Ophiostoma fasciatum. Taxonomy (NCBI): domain Eukaryota; kingdom Fungi; phylum Ascomycota; class Sordariomycetes; order Ophiostomatales; family Ophiostomataceae; genus Ophiostoma; species Ophiostoma fasciatum. Next base: position 105,859 of record JADHKM010000014.1, read on the forward strand.
TCCTCGACGAGTGCATCGCCGCGCGCCAGGCCTACGACTTCCTCAACGACCCCTCCCTGCACGCCGTCATCTCCTCCTTCTGGCTGTCCACCTCCTTCTTCGAGATCAACCAGTCCCGCAAGTCGTGGCTCTACCTGCGCGAGGCCCTCACCCTCGCCCAGGAGATGCGCCTGCACGACGACGCCTCCTACCTCGGCCTCGACCCCGCCGAGCTGCTGTGCCGCCAGCGCGTCTTCTGGCAGCTGTTTGTGACGGAGAGGTAGCTTCCGCCTCCCTCCCGTGCATGTCCGGATGATGACGCTAACCCCCAGATCGTTTGCCATCCTTCGAAGCAAGCCCATCACCCTCAAGAAGACGCCCGCCCTGCCGACGACCCGCCACCCGTACGAGACCCCCGAGATCCACGCCGGCTTTCTGCAGCTCATCGGCTCCTACACCCCGCTCGACGAGGCCTTTGTCAACGCCTGGAACGAGGGCTCCGACCCCCACGTCACCGCGTCCACCTATCTGGCCCTGCAGAACCTGCTGTCCATGCGGCCGCCCTTTCTCGTGGGGGCGCACCCCGGCGGCGGCGGCGGCGGTGGTGGTGCAGCACCGAAAGGTCCTGCATCGTCGGCCGGCGGCGGCGGTTCCGTGGTCCCGGCCTCCACGCTCCTGGTCGACGCGGACGCCGCTGCCGCCGTCAAGGTGGAGCCCGGGCTCGAGCAGCCCGGACCGGAACCTGCGCCGCCCGAGCCGCTGCCCGAGACGACGGCCATCCAAAAGGCCGACCTGCTCATCACGCAGCAGTGGCTGCGGCTGATCGTTTGGCAGTCGTCGTTCCGGCAGTCGCTGCTGTCGTGGACGGCGCCGGACGAGAGCATGCGCTTTGCCTTCCCGCTGGCGATTGCCAACCGCACGGCGGCCGTGATCCAGAGCCTGCCGCCGCAGGCGATCGAGGTGCACGGCATGGGCATCTTTGAAAAGATCTTTGAGATCGGCACCTGGTCCATGAACGTGCTGCAGGCCTGCGACATGGCCGGCGCCGACGCCGCCATGGGCATGGGCATGGACTTTGCCGGCGCGTCGGACCTGGGCGTGCTCGGCGTCGGCCGCCTGTCCTACGCCGTGGACCCGCTCGAGTTCTTTGTGCGCACGCTGAGCGCGAGCCCCAACAGCCGCACCCAGTACGCCGAGCGCCTGCTCATGTTTGCCAGCGAGCAGACGGGCGGCGGCCTGCGCATGGCCCTGTCGCCGGGGCTGTCGTCGCCCGATCTCTCGGCAGCGGACGGCAGCGGGAGCGGCACCAGTGTGGGCGGCGGCAATGTGCTCGGGGAGGTGGACGACGATTGCGCGGCGTCCTCCGGGGCCGGGGCCGCCGCCACCGGCGGCGCGCCGGCCGGCGACGGAACGACCAGCCCGGCGGCCTTGTCGCTGGGCGAGCCCGGCAGCGGCGGCAGCCCGGCGTCCGACGCGGGCATCAGCCGCAACCACAGCGTCAGCAGCTTCACGGAAGAGCTGCAGGCGGCCATCGGCTGCGCCGCGTACCACCTGGGGGCCACCCCCGAGTCCCAGCCCCAGCTCCAGCTCGAGCCCCAGCTCCCGCCCCAGCTCCTGTCCCAGCTTCAGCCCTTGCCCTTCGAGCCCCCGGAGCCCGACCCGTTTGAGCGGATCATGAGCCGCATTTGAGGGGGGCGTGCCGGGGTGTTGTGTCTTTTCGGTAGGGAACCGGTTTCCTTTCTTTCTTTCTTGTATCGCGCAGCAGCGCCTGGTTTCACGGGATCATTGTTTGGGAGCATGCCGCTTTTCGGGTTGTTGGATAATGGGCGAGGCAGAGCATATAATTTCGTGATTTGGATGGACAACCACAGAAGCACAGAAGCACAGGACAACCACACGTTTGCCAGTTGCCGGCGGCCGAGAAGATGCAAAGCACGGGCATGGACTACGGCTGTCTCGCCAGGGCCCCATCCGTGCTCATCAAGTCCAAGCATACGGACTGCCAGCAGACCTGGCCCGGGCGCAGCGCTTCTGCACGGGATCCGCCGGCCAACTCTCTCTCTCCCAGACAAGACGAAACAGCGCGGCTGAGACCTGCGCAGGCGAGCCAGCCCCGCGCAGCCCAGACGCAATCAAACGAGGGCCGGCAGGCGGACGGCCGTCTTCCGCAAACGAGCAGCACGCCGCCTCCTTGCGCAGCTGGTGCGACGGGTTCAGCTGAGGCCGCGTACGTCGGGCCTGCAGAGCTAGCTAGACGAGGCGGCTGCAGACGCAGAAAAACTCTTCTGCCGTCAGCCTCCCTGCGTCTGGAAAAAGTCCTCTGCGCCGGACGCAAGGGCTGGTTGAGGGTCGTACGAGTGACCTTAGGCGTACGGTACTTGTACTCCGTAGTTGTACAACAGTAGAACACAATAGAGAACACACTATTGCTTACTCGAACTTGAAAGACACGGCTCAACGCACACGCACACGCACGCTCGCAGGACACGGACCGACGTCAACCAGCGTCGCATTGGACGCGTCGGGCGCCGTGCGCCGTGTGCCGTGCGCTGTGCGCCGTCCGTCACGAAAAAAGCGTCTGCTTTTCGCGTTTCTAATTAAACGAGCGGTTGGTCACAGGCGGCGACGACGCCGTATGTGGAAAAAGCCGCACAGCGTCGCAGTCGCAGCGTCGCAGCGTCGCAGCGGTCTTGGCGGGGGGATGCTACGGAGTACTTTGTACCGAGTCGGAGTATGGAGTACGGAGTATCTTCGCTTCTGTTCCCTGATCACGATTCACCCTTTCACTTCTTCCTTCACCCCTTCACCCCTTCACTCACCCCTGTTGTCCCAGGCCTTCTGCCTTGCTCGGCCCACCGCGGCAGACGCCACAGACGGGCCAGACGCGCCAGACGGCCCAGACGGGCTATGCGCTTGGGCCGTCGGACTAGAGGCCAGACAGAAGAGGAGTCTCCGTACTTGTACTCCGTACTCCTACTCCAAGACAGGCAAAACGGATCGGACTGTGCCCAGCGGATTGGGATGCCCCTTTGCGGTCTCGTGCGGCCTCTCGTTTCTTTTGGCGGGCACTTGTCCCAACGGAGCAGCTGGGCACAGGGTTCTGAAACACGACGGAGCGGAGAGGTGTCGTCGGACGAAGGGACTCTGCGTTGGGCAGCAAAGTTCGTATTTCTCGACGGAATGGAGTGCTCGTATTGCTTAGGCCACTATGCTTAGACGGGCTGCGGCAAGCCCCGAGCGTGCCGTCTTGTACGCCGTGCAAAGTCTCGCGTACTGTACTCCGCACTGTCTACCGCGACTCCGTACCAGTACGGGGCGCCGCGTTCCTGGCTCCACGCGCCCGGGCGGCCGGGCCCCTTTTGCGGTCGCTAGCGCGTGCTCCCGCGTCTGCGCAGAACGGGCAGCGCGCAGACGTCTGAAATTGCCTGGGCAGGCGACGCAAGGGACCGGCGGTGAGACGTTTGGGGAGGAAAAGGAGAAGGGCAGGAGGGGAGGAAAAAGGAGAAGGGCAGGAGAGGATGAGGGGAGAAGGGAGAGCGGCGGAAAAGAAAGAAAGGAAAAAAAGGATCACGAAAGGAAAAAGCAAAGAAAAGAAAAGAAAAAAGAAAAGGGATCCTCCGTGCAGGAAGACGACAGACGGCAGACGGCAGACGGCAGACGGCAGACACAGACGACAGACGCTTGGACGCACTCGGTACGCTGACGTCTGTCCATCCGCCCACAGGAATGCTTGCTTGCCATCGCCCGGCGACCGCCCTCCGCCCACTGCCCTCATTTCCCACCCTGGCCCCCGGCAGTCTTCCGCGCTCCATCGGCCGGATAGCGCCTCCCTGACCCTGCTCGTGCAGCCCCGACACGCCAACCAGGAGGCGCCGTGCCGGCCGTGCAGCCCTCTGCTGCGTTAGTCTGGCATCGCGGCGGGCGGCGAACACGGCTGCGGTCTGGCTGGCTTGCTGGCTGACTGGCTGGCTGGTAGCGTCTCCTGCAGCGCAGCCCCTCTGTTTCTGTTTCTGTTTGTCTTGCTGTTTTGTTTCTGTTGTCTGGTCCTGTTGTCTGTTTTGTGTTTTGTCTGTCTGTCCGTCTGTCTGCCTTCTGCCTTCTGTCTGGGTCCGGTGTTTCTGTGTTCTCCTGTCTCGGCCCCTTTTCTGACCGATCGGCAGCGCACCCTCGCACGCCTGCATCTTGCCAACCAATCTTGCCAACCTCACCGCCACCGCCCGTCATCTACCGCCCGTCATCCACCGCCACCCGCGTCCGCCTGCACACCCGTGGATCCGGCTCCGCGGCAGACACGGCCAGACACGGCCAGACACCGGCGGCTTGGTCTCCTGCAGGCCTGCAGCAGGCCTGCCCCTTTTCTGCCGTTTGCCGTCGTCACCCGCCGCCCGTCATGGAGTCGCCTTATTATACAAACGCCGCACGGGACCGCCGCCTGTCCTCCACGCGCGCCTCGTCTCGTTCGAGCAACCACGGCCACACCGTCGCCCACTCCCTCGCAAACGTCCGCGTGTCCGCACACGCCTCCGACCGATCCATGACCAGCCAGACGCCCTCGCCCCAGCCGACGGTGTCGTCGTCGTCGCACCAGGCCCCTCCGCCCTCCGCCTCCCACCTCGTCCACCGCTTCCAGACGACGGCGGCGTCGGCGTCGTCCGCCAGCGCGCGGTCGTCGTCGCGGTCGTCGCCGGCCCCGAGCACCACCAGCACCGACGCGTCCCGGCGGCGGCGGCGGTCGTCGCTGCACAGCGCGAGCACGGAGCCGTCGGTGGCGGCGACGGCGGCGACGGCGGCGACGGCGGCGAGCGAGACGAAGCCGGTGGCGGCCACTGCCACGTCGAGCTACCTGCAGGAGAAGCTGCTCAAGGAGCGCAAGGTGGAGAGCGAGCGCGTCGGCGGCAGTGCCGGCGGCAGTGCCAGCCGGCAGAGCAGCGACGCCAAGATGAGCCACACGGCGGCGCTGGCGCTGGCGCTGGAGGCCGGCGGCGGCGGCGTCGGCGTCGGCGTCGGCGGCGGCGGCGTCGGCAGTTCTTCGGTGCACAGCTCGCCGGCGCGCGCTCTCTTTGACATCAGCCGGCCCAAGTCGAGCGCGGACCACCGCGAGGCGGCGGCCAAGACAAAGGGCGGCGTGGGCCTCAAGGAGATGGAGCAGACGCTGACGACGCTGCACAAGCAGAACTTTGACCTCAAGCTGGAGCTGTACCACCGGCGGGAGAAGCAGACGGCGCTGGAGGAGCGGTGCGAGGCGCTGGAGGCGGAGAAGCGCGAGGGCGAGGCGCTCAACGACAAGCTGCTGGCGGAGCTGGAGATGCGCGACAAGGCCGTCGAGGAGGCCGTGGCCATGATCGTGTCTCTGGAGGCGCGCCTGGAGGAGGTGCTGCGGGAGCGGGAGCGCACGCAGCAGCAGCAGCAGGCCGACCAGGACGCCGCCTTTTACGCCGACGCCCGCCTGCGCCGCGCCCTGTCGACGGCTCTGGGGGGGGACTACCGGGGGGGGGACTACACGGGGGGGGGCTACACGGGGGGGGGCTACACGGGGGGTGACTACAACGGCGACCGCGAGGACGAGGCCCGCGACCACGACCACGACGACCGCGACGCGCCGTCCTCCCTGGCCGACCGCACCGTCCACCGCATGCCGAGCTTCCTCTCGGAGCGCAGCGCGCTGACCGAGAACCTGCGCAGCGTCTACCTGGGCGCGCGCGGCGGCAGCCTGGCGAGCCTGCCGCGCCTGGCCGACGACGCCGACGCCGACGCGGCCCTGCACCACCACCGCGTGGCCAGCCCCAGCCTCAGCGTGCTCAGCGAGAGCTCCTTTCTGAGCGTGTACGGGCGGAAGGCCCCGAGCGGCGGCCAGGGCGGCCAGGGCGGCCAGAATGGCGGCCAGGGCGGCGGCCAGAGTGGCGCCCCGAGTGGTGACCGAGCGCCGCCCGCGCCCGTGGCCTGTGTCCCGGACATTCCGCGGCAGCAGCCCGCGGCGGCGGCGGCGCCCTCCACCGAGGCGGCGCCGTCGCGGCCGGGGACGGGGACGGCGTCGACGCCGCGGAAGCGGTCCAACTCGGCGGCCCTCCACACGTCGACGGCTCTCCACAACACCCACACCTCCCACAACACCCACACCCACAACACCGCCGCCGCGTTCCACGCGCTCACCGACTTCCTCGGCACCAACTCGCCGCTGCAGCGGCTCGAGAAGATGGAGATGTCGCTGCAGGCCATGAGCGACGCGTCGCGGCCCGGCAGCCAGGACGACCGCCGCGGCGGCGAGATCGAGTCGCTGGCGCGCCACCTGCGCGCGCACGAGATCGGCCAGGCGCCGGCTGCCAGGCGGAGCGCGGGCCAGCCCAACGGCAGGAAGCACGACACACGCGACCCACGTGACACCCTCCGCCGCGTGCGCACCGACGCGCCGCCGTCGGCCTTTGCCCGCGACGCCGCCGCCGCCGCCGCCGCTGCCAGCGCCCACGGCAACCTGCCGCCGACGCCCGACACCATCTCGACGTCGACGCTGCGGCGGTACAAGAACTCTGACGACACGCTGTCCCAGGGGCCGGCGGCCTCCAGCGCGGGCACGACAGCAGCCGCCTCCGCCGCCTCCGCCGCCGCCCCCTCAGCAGCCACCGACCGCAGCTACCTGGCGCTGTCCGAGTCGACGACGAGCAGCAGCGGCGAACCCGCTCGGCCAACAACGGCGTCGGCGGCCGCGGCGGCTGGTCTCCGCGGCCCGTCCGCCGTGCTGCACCCGCCGTCGACGTCGGCGTTCCACAGCCGCCTGCCGGGGGGCCACCGGCCGGACAGCCGCGGCAGCACCAGCAGCAGCTTTGTCACGGACAGCGGCCACTTTCTCACAGACAGCCGGCTGGGCATCCCGCCGCGGCCGCGCTCGGCCGACGAGACCACGCTGTCGCACCACCGCTCGCACGGCCACGGCCGCGGCCGCGGGGCCAGTGTCTGGGGAAGCGGCGGCGCCGACAACTTTGAGAGCTCCGACGACGACGACGACATGGACCTCGACGGCAACGACTCGGCCTCGCTGCACGACTACTGGCTGCGCGAGAGCCTGCGGCCGCCGGGGCCGGCGCCGGGTCTCGGAGCGGCGGGCGCGGTCGGCGGCGGCGGTCGCAGCAGCCGGGGTCGTCGCCACGGGGGCGGGCGCGTGTCGCCGGACCTCTTCCGCTTCCCGACGACGGCCAACGGCTGGGCCACGACGGCCATGTTTGGCTCGCTCGGCGGCCACGGCTACCACGGGTCGTCGTCAGCGTCAGCGTCTGCGTCTGCATCGTACGGATCGTACGGATCGTACGGGCTGCACGGGTCCGCTCCCCTGGCCCACACGCTCGACGCCCTCGGCGCGTCGCTGCCGGCGCCGGCCGCCGGCCTCTTTGGGCCCAGCGGCCTGCTGGCCTCGCCGCTGCCGGCCTACAGCAGCGCCGGCATGCCGCCCGGCCCGCCGCCGCCGCCCCACCGCCGCTCCAGCCTGCACGCCCGCACCGGCTCCTCCACCCACGGCGGCTCCCGCAGCGGCTCGCGCCACGGGACGGGGACGGGCACGGGGACGGGCACGGCGCCCGGCACGCCGTCCATCGGCACGCCGGGGGTTCTGGCGGCGAGCGGCAAGGCCGGCAGCCGGCGGTCGCCGACGCGGGCGACGAGCCAAGACAGCCAACCCGTCGCCGCAGCACCAGCGGCGGCAGCACCACCACCGCAAACAGACCAGGCCGTCCTGGCCAAGCAGCGCCACTACCCGCCGGCCGCGGCCGCCAACACCGCCGCGCCCCGCAACCGCGTGCTCAGCCTCTTCCGCCGGTCGGGCTCGCACGAGCCGAGCGCGGCGGCCGCGGCGGCGGCGGCAGCGGCAGCGGCAGCGGTGCCTCCGTCGCCGTCGCCAGCGTCCGCGCCGCCGACCGACGCGGCCGCACCGTCGCCGGCAGCGGCAGCAGCAGCACCCGCCACGGCCATTGGCGTGCCGTCGCGCGTGCGGCGCGGCGACCTGGCCGGCAGCGGCAGCGGCAGCGGCGCCGGCGACGACGGCGCCGGCAGCAGCGCAACACCGCCGCCCATCCTGCGCAACAACCCGCGCAACCCGTCGTCGCGCGGGAAGGCGGACGTGGCCGCGCAGCCAGCCGCAGAGACAGTGGACGCGGCGGGGGCAGCGGCGGCGGAAGCTGTCCTGGACGCCGACGACGCGCCCACGCCGACCACGCCGGCCACCACCGGCCTGCCGCCTGATGGCAGCGCCAACGCGTCGCGCAAGAAGTGGCTGGGCCTCGGCCGGGTGACGAGCCTGCGCAGCCGCGTGGGATAGGCGAAGAAGGGACTCGACTCGTCCACGCTGACAAAGCACGAATGGGCTTGTAAAATACTTTTGCTTTTCTTTGTTTTTTGTCTTTTCTCTTGTCTTCCAGCGACAGCATGGCGGTACGGTTCGGTTCCTTGTTCCAGATTGTCTTGCTTTCGAGGGCCGCCAGGAAATCGGTTCTGGCCAAATAGCGTAGCACTGATGGGTGGAGGCTGTGAACAGCAGTTGTACTTGTACTGCGTGTGATATTCAGGTATTCTATGCAGTGATATTCAGTTATTCAGTGATATGCAGTAATATTCAGTGCAAAACTCTCAGCCAATGAGCGTCGAGAGTGCACGCTATGGCCGGCGTCTCCCTCACAGCCTCGCGTCTCGGACACGAACCGACCCGCAGCCGCCGACCAGCGCAACCACACGTCGCCATGCAGTCTGGCACGCCCCGGCGTCGCCGCACAGCCGCTCCTGCGGCAGACGAGAATGCTGCCGCCCGTCTTGCGCGCTCGCCGCCGCCGCCGCCGCCGCTGCCGCCGCTGCCGCCGCCTCCACCGCCCGTGTCTTCCTCCTTTCTCACCGTCCCCAGCGTCGTCCTGACCGGCGTCGGCTGGCCGCCGCTGGGAGCCGCGGTGGGCCGGCGCGTGTACCGCGCTGCGGACGCCCGCGGGCTCCTGGGCGGCAGCGGCCCGCACGGGGCTGCAGGCCGCGCACTGGTTGGGGCCCTCTTGGGGGGGGACGGCACCCCCACCCTCCCCGCCTCGGCCTGGGCCGTCCTCAGCCAGTCCGTCTTCCGGCGCGGCACGCCGGTGCGGGCCATGGCCGGCACGCTGGCGGCGGCGGTCGTGCTCAACCACGCGCGGCGCACGCTGTGGTTCGGCGGCGCCGGCGCCGGCTTCTTCTGGCGGCCGCAGCCCACCGAGGACTGGCGCATGGCCCTCGCGCGGCCCGACGTCTTTCTCGGCGACGCGCTGGCAGCCGGCGGCGGCGATCTTCTGCGGTGCATCGCCCAGAAGCGCCTCTGGGACCTGCTGGCCGGCGGCGGCCCGGCGCTCCTCCTCACGGCCGACGACGCCGGGCTGGCCCGCTGGCTGGCCCGCTGGCTCCCTGTCTCTGCCTCTACGACGGCCGCCCGCGTGCTGGTCCGCCGCGCACAAGACACGGCCGCCGTCCTCTTCCTCGTCTGGCTCTTCTCCTGCATCGAGTTTGCCGTGGCGCAGACGTCGGCCACGCTGGCGCTCGGCTTCTCCGTCTGGGCGCTGCTGGGGGACGACGGAGGGCCGTCGCTGCTGACCAGCAGCCTGCAGGGGGGCAAATGGACGGCCGGCCTCGTCATGGCCTGGACCCAGCTGCTGGCCTACCCCGCGGCCGGCCTGCTGCCGCTCGCCGCGCACAGCGGCCTCGTGCGCGCCGTCCGCCACCGCCAGCCGGGCGTGCTGGCGGCGCTCCTCGGCGGCGCCGCGGCCATGCGCGCGCTGCTGCGCTACCGCAGCCGCCTCTACATCGCCATCGAGGCGAGCGGCCTGTTTGTCTTTCTGGCGCACGCGGCCCTCGCGGGGGGGCTCCTCCTAGCCGGGTGGCGGGAGAGGTGGCGAGAAAGGCGCCGTGTCCAGGCAGGCCAATGAGCGGCTGTGCTGCGCGCCGCATCGGCGATGGCATCCAACAGACCAACAGTCACTTGGATCGTCGCGGGCATCCCCGTGCTGTTCCCTGTGCGGGGAAGTATATCATGACAGGCAGACATCCCCGTCAACGTCGATGTGGAGAGATACACCATACTCATCCACAAGCCATCACAGCAGACATGGACGCCGTCGCCAAGATCTCCAAGATGCAGGCCAGGGCCAAGGAGAAGCTCGAGGCCGTCATGCAGGGCCGCGGCGCGCATACGTGTGGGTATTTGTCCGGCCGGCGGGCCGTCTGTCTACCGCCTCTGACGCCTCTGACGCCTCTGACGCCTCTGACGCCGCTGACGCGACAGCCATGAACAACCGCATCGGCGCCACGCGCCACCCGTCGGGCGGCAGCGGCGTGGCCAACAGCGTCGCACGGCCGCCGCGCCGGCCGTCCACCGGCGGCATGATCAAGCGCATCAACTCGCAGCCGGCGTACTAGGACAGAGAAGAAGGCAGGAGGAACAAGGCAGAACGATCAGACTGCACATGTATTGTAATACAAATCTACTGCCAAAGCGCCCTAAAACCGCAGGTCCCAGCCAATCTTGGGCCCCAGCTCGGGCAGCGCGTCGGCCACGCTCTGCACGTCCTTGTCGCCGCGGCCGCTGAGGCAGACGACAATGTCCTGGTCGGGGCGCATGGTCTTGGCCAGCTCGAGGGCGCCGTAGATGCCGTGGGCGGACTCGAGGGCGGGGATGATGCCCTCGAGCTCGCTCAGCAGGCGGAAGCCGTGCAGGGCCTGGGCGTCGGTGGCGGCCACGAAGCGCGCGCGCCCGCTGTCCTTCCAGCTGGCCAGCTCGGGGCCGACGCCCGGGTAGTCCAGCCCGGCCGACACCGAGTGCGTGTCCTGGATCTGCCCGTTCTTGTCCTGCAGCACGTACGTGCGCACGCCGTGCAGCACGCCGTGCGAGCCGCCGCCGAGCGTCGCCGCGTGCCGCGGCGTGTCCACGCCCTCGCCGCCCGCCTCCACGCCCAGCAGCTGCACGCCCGCGTCGCCCGAGAAGGGGTAGAACATGCCCACCGCGTTCGAGCCGCCGCCCACGCACGCCACCACCGCGTCCGGCAGCTTGCCGCGCAGCGCCTGGAACTGCGCCTTGGCCTCGTTGCCAATCACCGACTGGAACGTGCGCACGATGCGCGGGAACGGGTGCGGCCCGATCGCCGACCCGATAATGTAGTGCGTCGTGTCCAGGTTGACCACCCACGCCCGCAGCGCCTCGTTGACCGCGTCCCGCAGCGTGCGCGAGCCCGCCTCCACCGGCACCACCTTGGCGCCGAGGAGGCGCATGCGGAACACGTTGAGCGCCTGGCGGCGGACGTCCTCCTGGGGGGGGGGGGGTCAGTAAACGGAAGCCGGACGAGGGACGCCACGTAGGGAGGGGAGGGGACTCACCGCCCCCATGTACACCGTGCACTCCATGCCAAACTTGGCGCAGACGGTGGCCGTGGCCACGCCGTGCTGGCCGGCGCCGGTCTCGGCAATGATCTTGGTCTTGCCCAGGCGGCGCGCCAGCAGCAGCTGGCCCAGCGCGTTGTTGATCTTGTGGCTGCCCGTGTGGTTGAGGTCCTCGCGCTTGAGCCAGATGCTCGCGCCGCCCGCGTGCGCGCTCAGCCGCTCCGCCTTGTGCAGGTGGCCCGGCCGCCCCATGTAGGGGTAGTAGGAGCGGTACTCGGCCCAGAACGCCTCGTCGTGCAGGATCTGGTGGAAGCCCTCCTCCAGCTGCGACAGGCAGTCCATCAGCGACTCCGGCACGTACTGCCCGCCGAACTCGCCGAACCGGTCCGGCATCTTGTCGTGCAGCGCCGCCAGCTGCGCCACCAGGTTGCTGTCCAGCTCCTGCGCCGTCTGCGCGTCCTTGGGCTGCACGGCAGTCTCGGGGGGCGCCTGCACTGGGGCTGCCGGGGTCTGCGCCGCCGCTGCCGGCTCCCGCCCCGTCAGATACGCGCAGTACTTCTCGACCGCCGCGCACTGCGCGCCGCTGTCGTCGCCGGCGTTGCGCAGGGTGGTGACGATCTGGCTGCCGACGACGACGCCGTCGGCGATGGCGGCGACCGAGGCAAAGTGCTCGTGCGTGGACACGCCGAAGCCGACGGCGGCCGGCTTGTCGCCGCTGTACTGCTTGACGCGGGCCACCAGCGCCGGCAGGTTGGCGTTGAGCGTGCCCAGCGCGCCGGTGACGCCCTGGCGCGACACCACGTACAGAAAGGTGTCGGCCAGCTGGCACAGGATGCGCATGCGCGCGTCCGACGTCGCCGGCGCGATCAGCGGCACGTACGACAGGCCGCCGGCGCTGCACAGCCCGCGGAACGACACCGCCTCCTCCGGCGGCAGGTCGACCACGATGAAGCCGCTCACGCCCGCCGCCTTGCTGTCGCGGATCAGCCGCGCCTCGCCGTACGCCCGCAGCGGGTTGTAGTAGCCCATCAGCAGCACCGGCGCCCGCAGCCCGCGCGCCCGCGCGTCCCGCACCATCTGCAGCGTCGACGTCAGGCTGACCCCGTTCTCGAGCGCCACCGTGTTGGCCGTCTGGATCGTCGGCCCGTCCGCAATGGGGTCCGTAAACGGCACGCCCAGCTCGATCACGTCCGTGCCGCCCTTTTCCAACGCCAGCAAAATGTCCGGCGTGCCCGCCGCCGTGGGGTAGCCGGCCGTCACATAGGACACGAGGGCGGCCTGTTCGGTCAGCATTCAGCATTCAGCATTCACAGGCGGGGTCGGCAGGCCACACAGGAGCATACCCGGTTCTCCGCCTTGCTCCGCCGGAAAGCCTCTCGGATGGCCTCCATGTTGTAGATTGAGACGTGGAAAGGTTGGTGGCGGGGAAAGGTCGATGGCGGGGAAGACGGCGAGGCTGACTCTATATACACCAGAAGAGGCGGACAGCTCAATGCGGTGCTCCGCTGCTTTGCGTGTCTCCGATGGTTCTGGGCGTGCCGTGGCGGAGAGGGGGATGTCGTCGTCCGCTTGCGTCGACGAATTTTTCCCCTTCCGCTTTTGTGTGCTGCGAGAACCGCCGATGCTCGCACCGTCTGCCGCCCGCCCCGCCGGCGAGGCTTGGGGCCGTGCCGCCACGGTGCACAGTGCACGGTGCACGGTGCACGTGTTTCGCCTCAGGGTCTCGCGGTCTCGCGGGTCGCGGGTCTCGCGGGTCTTGCGGGGTCTCGCGGAGTTTCCGTTTTCAGCCTGGCCTGGCCTGGCTATCTTATCGCCGCCTGGAGCGGCGGAAGGGAACTCCGCTGCAGCCGCGGGGCAGGCTGCTGGAAGCGCGCCTGCTGGCAGCGCAACCTGCTGGCAGGAGCCTGCTGGCAGGAGCCTTCTGGCAGGGCCACAGCCTGGTGGGCTGTAGGAAACCGTCCATGTTAACTCGTCTGGGATGACTGACAAAACCCTTCCAAGACCACAGTCTTCCGTGGCATCTGCCGGAAGCCGCCGCTCCGCAGGTCTCCGAAGACGCACAAGCGGCCAGATACGACGAGAAGGGAGCTGTGAAAAGACGGCCAGATACGAAGAAAAGAAGAAAGCTTGAAAGCTTTTCGCTGTCGATGAAGAGGCGCCATGGTCTCTGGCTAGTGGCCGTGCCGTCCGCCGTGGCTCGTGGTCCACCCGCGGACGGGCGAGATTGGATCTCGGCCGACGGGCGGCGAGCCGGCGCACCTCCGTTTACACTGCTCCGCGCGTACTCGGTTCGTCGGCGTGTGCTGCGTAGATATGGACTGGGCCGAGAAGCTTGTCTTGGGCCTGTCTTAGCCTGTCTTGAGCCTGTCTTAAGCCTTCGTCCTGCCAAAGCTGCCGGTCTGACCTTGCAGCTCATCAACACGAATACGTCAACATGGCAGGCATGGCCAGCGAAACCGCCAGCGAGACCAGCGAGACCGCCTGCGAGACGTCGCCTCTGCTGTCGGCGGCCAAGCCGGCGGTGGAGGACGAGCAGGACAAGACGACAACCGGCGACCTGGTGCCCGCCCTCTTCTGGATCGAGACGGCGCTCTTCACCAACGTCTTCCTCGCGGGCTTCGACGGCACGGTGACGGCGTCGACGTACGCGGTGATCACGTCCGAGTTCCGCAGCGCCAACATGGCGTCGTGGATCTCGACGTCGTACCTGGTCACCACGACGGCGCTGCAGCCGCTGTACGGCCGCCTGTCGGACCTCTTTGGCCGCCGCGTCTGCCTGCTGGCCGCCACCGCGCTCTTCGGCCTCGGCTGCCTCGGCTGCGCCCTCAGCCCGGACCTGGCCGCCCTCATCGCCATGCGCGCCCTGGCGGGGGCGGGGGGAGGGGGTCTCATGACGATGGGTGGGTGCTATGAGGGAGGGCGGAAGGGCACAAAGAAGCAACACTGACCCCCAGCCACCATCATCAACACCGACCTCATCGCCCCCGAGAAGCGCGGCATGTACCAGGCGGTGCAGAACATCCTGCACGGCCTCGGCTCCATCCTGGGCGCGTCGCTCGGCGGCACCCTGGCCAGCGCCGTCGGCTGGCGCTTTGCCTTTTTCCTGCAGGTGCCGCTGTGCCTCGCCGCGCTGGCCATTGCCCGCTTTGCGCTGCCGGCGACGACCAGGGGGCAGCAGCACCAGAAGCACCAGCCGTCTGCGGTGCTGCCGCAAGACCCGCTGCCGGCCGCGCTCGGCGACGCCCTGGCCGATCCCATGCTGGAGGAGGCCCTCTGCGGGGAGGACGACGACGTCGAGACCCTGGCTGTGCCCAAAGCCCGGGCTGTGTCCCCCTGGCAGCAGGTCGACTTTGCCGGCGCCGTGCTGCTCATCGCCGGCCTGTCGGTGCTGCTGGCGGCGCTGAGCGCGGGCAGCAACAGCATGCGCTGGGCGGACCCGGCGGTGCTGGGCTGCATCGCCGGCAGCCTGGCGCTGCTGGGCGCCTTTCTGGTGGTCGAGGCGCGCACCACGGCCGTGCCGCTGCTGCCGCTGGGCATGCTGCACGGCGTCGAGCGCGGCGCGCTGCTGGTGGCCAACGTCAGCCTGGGCGTGTCTGGTTATGGGGTGAGTGGTCTCTGGCTCCTTCTGGCTCCTTCTGGCTCCTTCTGGCTCCCTTCTCTGGCTCTGCTCACCCTCAGTTCCTCTTCCTCATGCCCCTCTTCTTCCAGGCGGTGCTGCTCGACTCGGCGTCGGTGGCGGGCCTGCGCCTGGTGGCGTCGTCGCTGGCCACGCCGCTCGGCGGCCTGACCACGGGCCTGGTCATGCGCTACGGCACGGCGCGCTTCGGCGGCGGCGTGCTGGCCTGGCTGGCCCGCGCCGGCGCCGCCATCCTCTTCGCCGGCGGCCTCTGCAACCTCGCCCTCGGCATGCACGACGCCTCCTGGAAGTACGCCGCCTACCTCACCGTCGGCGGCTTCGGCCAGGGCATGTCCTACCCGGCGAGCCTCTTTAGCTTTATCGGGGCCTGCGACGTTGGTGGTGGGTCCCCTGTCTTCTCCGGCCTTCCGGCCTTCTCTGGTCTGGCATCTTCTCCGCTGACCCCCAGAACACGCCGTCGCCACCTACCTCGTCTACCTCGTGCGCTCCGTCGGCTCCGTCTGCGGCGTCGCCGCCATCTCCACCGTCGTGCAGACGCGCCTCCTCAACCGCCTGTCCGCCGCCTTTGCCGGCACCCCCGGCGGCGACGCCCTCGTCCACACCCTCACCCACTCCGTCGAGGCCATCCGCGACCTGCCGCCCGACACCCGCCGCGTCGTCCAGGCCATCTACTACGACGCCTGCCACACCGGCCTGTACTTTCTCCTCGCCATCGGCGTCGTCACCCTGGTCTGCACGCTCCTCATCCCGACGCGGAGGTAGGGTGGACGGTGGACTTTGTACCTGATATTGGCTTGTACAAATACAGAACATGCTTGATGGCTTGGCATACATAGGCTTGGCATACATAGGCTTGGCATACATAGGCTTGGCATACAGAACATAGGCATACAGGACATAGGCTTGACATACATATGGGCTTGAACAAGTCCTCCGTCTGTACGCTCCAACACATCGCACAGCTGTGACGTGCTCTCGGCTGTACGCACTTGGAGTCTGGTTCTCACGCGCCCTCATAATCGTATACCATACATAGATTAAGACAGCTGATTAAGTACAAATGCCCTACAACTCCAGCCCGCCCAAGGGCACCTGGTCGTCCACTTCTCCCACGCTCTTGGCCAGCGCCGGCTGGACGTCGACGGCGGCCGACGCGCCCAGCACGCGGCCGTCGGCGTCGAGGGCCTCGGCGCGCACGGAGGAGACGCGCACGTGGGCGGGGCAGGCGATGCGGGTGGACGTCTCGAAGCCGCGGCGGGGGACGGCCTTGGCGCGCCAGACGGTCTGGAGGGAGCCGTCGGCGGCAGGGGCGTGCTCGGCCCAGGTGAAGCGCCACGTCTTGGTGACGGTGTCGCCGTTCCAGCTGACAAAGAGGCGGACGGCGCGGGGGAGGGAGGAGGAGAGCGACAAGGCGGGGGAGGCCTCCGCGTAGACGGCCGGCGTCTCGGGCGAGAAGCCGGTCCAGTTGAAGCGAAAGGCGCGGTAGTTCTGCAGGCGGTCGCGCAGGAAGCCGCGGCCGAGAAAGGCGTGGAAGACGGGGCGGCCGGCGGCGTCGTACTCGGTGAGCTGGCCCTCGGAGCCCCAGTTGACGAGGGCGCCGCCGCCGGGGAGGGCCTGCAGGGAGCCCTGGGACTTGGTGAGGATGGGGGCGTCGCCGGGGGCGCGGCCGAGCACGGCGGGCGGCTCGAGGGCGCGCGCGAGGGTGGCGGTGCGCGCGGCGTGGTCGAGCGCAATGTACTTGCCGCGCGAGTAGGGGTTGACGCGGATCTCGTTGCCGCGGCCGGCCGACTCGGAGCCGTAGACGGAGTTGTCAAAGAGGGTGAGCACCTCCGTGGGGCCGCCCTCGGACAGGTAGCGCGCGTGGTGCTGGAAGCCGAAGCGCACGCCGTCGCCCAGGGCAAAGTCGCTGCGCGCGCCGCCCAGGCGCCAGATCACCGAGCCGTCGGTGCCGTTGATCTTGAAGACGGTCGACGCGTGCCGCGCCGACACCAGGTAGTGGCCGTCGCGGCCCTTGGCCACCGAGTTGATGTGGAAGTAGTCCCACGCCGTGGCGCTGCTGCGGCCGACGCCCGCGAGGCCGGCCGGCAGGGGGAGGGCCGTTTCTGGGGGTCAGTCAGCGGCGGGGCTATGGGAGAGGAGGTCGAGGGAGGAGGCCTACCGTTCGGGGAGACGTGCTCGAGGCTGCTCCACTCAAAGAGCACCTCGCCGGTGGCAATGTCGAGTTCTGGCTGTCAGACCACAGAGTCACGGCACGCTGTACAATCTGCCAAGTCTGTCCACCGGCACCCACCCTGGAACTTGGCGTCCACGATCCACGTCTGCGTGGCGTCGCCGCCGTAAGCCGCGAGGTCCCGCTGCACGGGGTGGTAGATCTGCAGCAGGGCGGTGGCCTCGTCGTGCACGAGGAACTCGTGCTTGTCCGAGACGCGGTTTCCGCCGGCGCGCAGCACGCGCACCACGTCGTAGTGCGAGCCCAGCAGCGTGTGGCGGCCGTGGCCGTGGCCGTGGTTGCCGTTGTGCAGGCCCTCAAAGGAGAAGAGCACGTCGCGCCCCTGGAAGCGCGCCGCCTGCAGGTTGCACGTCCAGCCGGCAAAGTAGCCGAACCCGGACCACACCAGGTCGCCCGCGCTCGTCAGGATGTACGGCGCCACCTGCACCGACGCCCGGTCGTCCGGCTCGCCGTACGTCGTGAACGGCGACACGAAGAGGTAGCCGGGCTCGCAGGCGCCGGCTCCGTCGCCGCTCTCGGCGCACGGGATCGTGATATTCAGGTGCGGCGGCGACAGGTCGGGGCGCGTGCGGTACGTCCCGTCTGCCCGGGCCACCGCCGCCAGGGCGAGGGCGAGGGCGAGGCTGGTGGTTCTCATGGCGGTGTTCTCGATGTCGATGTGATGTGATGTGATGTCAATGCTGCCTGCAGCACTTGTGGTCGACCAGCAGCCAGTTCTCCGTAATAAAGGAACGACCAGGACAGGAGAGCGTACACGGCACCGGCGCACCGGCGCACTCCGCCCTCACTGCCCGCCTCCCACCCCTCGTCGTCTCGCTCGGCCGCGCGGCCGACTCCAAAACTCGCCCGAAATCTCCGATAAGCCGGCGGACCCACTCCGCCTCCGACTCGCCCGCGCCGCCCAAGCCCGCCTGCCCAGAACACGCAATGCGACGCCGCGACCAGACAAAGCTGCTGGAGCGTGGTCCTCTGCCCCGGTCGGCGCGCAGACCTTGCCTATCGCGAGGCCAGACGTGCGCGCGATAATGGGACGGCGGCGGGCATCGCGGATGGTGCCATAACCACGACCGATTTGCTTATCCCCAGCGGCCGTCGGTCTATATCAAGCTTGCTGCCCACTCTGGCAGAAAGGACAGACACGCTCAGGCTGGACACGGACGACTCATCAAGACGACAAGGCGAGCACTGACACACCACACACACACGTCAACAGCTACAGACGATCACCAGACGAGCCACTTACCGCCCACCACCACCACCATGGCCCCCTTGGACGTGGGCGTCGCCGCCGCGCCGGTGGCCGACGAGGAAAAGGTCCAGCCCGGCCTGGCCAGCGCGGCCGAGAGCGAGAGCGGCTGGTCGCAGACGTGGACGCCCGAGGAGGAGAAGAAGCTGGTGCGCAAGTACGTAATGGAATCTCTCGCCCCCCCCCCCGCCGACGGGCACCTGCTAACCCACAGGGTCGACTTCCTGGTCATGCCCATCCTGATGCTGGTCTTCTTTGGCCTGCAGCTGGACCGCTCCAACGCGTGAGTCCCCTGTCTGCCGCTTGCTGTGCCCTGTCTGCCCCTTGCTGCCCTTGCTGTGCTCCGCTGACCGCCCCCCCCCAGCGGCAACGCCTTGACGGACAAGTTCCTCCACGACGTGGGCATCACGCAGAACCAGTTCAACATTGGCACGCAGCTGCTCAACGCCGGCATCGTCGTGCTGGAGATCCCCTCCAACCTGGTGCTCTACCGCGTCGGCCCCAAGGCCTGGATCGGCGTGCAGGTCTTTCTCTGGGGCTTTGTCGCCACCTTCCAGGCCTTCCAGAAGGGCCTCGGCGGCTACCTGTCGACGCGCCTGCTGTTGGGGTGGGTTCCCTGTCTGTCCGCTCTCTGTTCTAGCGCCCGCCCTCTAACCCCCCAGCCTCTGCGAGTCCGGCTTCATCCCCGGCAGCCTCTTCACCATCTCGCAGTGGTACCGCGCGCACGAGATGAGCCGCCGCTACGCCTTCTTCTTCCTCGGCAACGGCCTCGCCACGGCCGCCGGCGGCCTGATTGCCTACGGAATGTATGTCCACGCTGATGTCCGCGCTGCGATGTCTGTCCTTGATGTCCGTGCTGACGAGCAGACTGCACATGCGCGGCCTCGCCGGCCTGTCTGGGTGGCAGTGGCTGTTTATTGTATGCTCCTGTCTCCTTCTCCTTCTCCTGGCCCGCCTTGCATCCACTAACCACCCAGCTCGAGGGCATCTTCTCCGTCCTGACCGGCGTCGTCTTTGTGACCTTCTTCCCCGGGCTGCCCAGCAACCCCGTGTCGTTCGCCGGCATCCGCTACTTTAGCGACCGCGAGCTCATGATCCTGCGCCAGCGCAAGGCCCTCGACGACCCCCACGTCCACGAGACGGCGCACCGCCGCATCTCGCTGCGCGAGCTGCTGCACATTGTGCGTCCGAACTCGGGTGCTTCTTGTATCTGTTCTCTGCTGACGACGACCACCAGCTCAAAAACTTCAAGCTGTGGCTGCACGTCCTGCTGACCACCGTCGGCCTGGCGCCCTCCACGGCCCTGTGGTCGTACGCGCCGACCATTGTGTCGTCCTTTGGCTACAACAAGCTCAAGTCCAACGCCATGACCAGCGTCGGCCAGTGGATCTCCGTGGCCCTCGTCATCCTCGGCGGCTTTGTGGCGTGAGTCGTCGTCCTTCTGCTCTGCCGCGTCTGACGACCCTGCTGACCTGCCCCCCAGCGACAAATGGGGCCGCCGCGGCTTCTGCGTCCTGATCGCCGTCGTCATCGAGTTCGCCTTCACCGTGGCCTACAAGTGCCTGCCCGACCACGCCCACAAGGGCACCAAGTACGCCATGCTGATCCTGGCCGCCGGGACCTGCAGCTGGTGGCGTATGTTCCCTTGTCTTCCTGCTCGTCTCTTCTTCCTGCTCGTCCAGGCCAAGCCCGCTGACCGCCAGACGCCATGAACGGCTCGTGGATCGCCATCAACGGCAAGTCGCCGCAGGAGCGCTCCATCCGCATGGTGAGTCGTCTCTCCTCTCTCTCTCTCTCTCTCTCTCTCTCTTTTTTTTTTCCCCTCTAACCCCCAGGCCATGTTCATCATGGCGGCCAACTGCGCCGGCATCGTCGGCGGCCAGCTCTTCCGCTCCGACGACCTGCCCTACTACCACCGCGGCTGGACCATTGCCGTGGCCTTTATGGCCTTTTCCGTCGCCGTCGTCCTCGCCCTCCTCGCCGCCTACGCCTACGCCAACGCCCGCATCAAGCGGCGCGTCGCCGCCGCCGCCGGCAGCAGCAGCCCGGTCGACAAGGACGGCCAGCCGGAGGCGTCCCCGGGGGTGAAGCTGTACAATTTCTGAGGTTTCTTCTGTTTTCTGCTTGCTTGCTTTGTTTCTGTAGGGGAATGCATGCAGTACATGTCCATGGACAGACAGCCATCACACCGCAGCCTCGCCGTCGTAGAGGGACTCGGCCGACGCCGACGGCCCTGCCAGCTTGGCCGTCTCGGACGCGTCGCCCAGCCCGTCCGTGTACCGCAGCGCCGGCCGGCGGCGGGGCTCGGCCTGCCGGCGGGCCTGGGTCTGCCGCCGCCGGTCGCGCCAGAGCAGAACCTGGACGGCGGCGGTGACAAAGACTGTCTATGAGCCGAAGCAGCCCAGGTAGAGAAGGCAGGGACGCCAAACGTACCCAGCAGCACCTGGAGAAGAATCGACCAGGTGTAGCCGCGGCGGGCGGCCGGGAAGTCGGTGGTCTTCCAGACGAAGTTGGGGGCCTGTTGTTAGCCTGAAGAGAGAAAAAAGAAAAGAGAAAGAAAACGAAATGAAAAAAAAAAAACACACAATGGCCTGGACCACGTAGGCGAGGTCGTTGGCGACGGCGACGAGCAGCGCCCGCTTCTCGCTGTCGTCCGCGCTGATCTCGCCGATCCAGGTGAGGATGAGCGGGCCGGCGCCGTTCTGGGGGTCAGACGGGCCTGTAGACTGTAGATGGCAGCGAGAGCAGACATACCCCGATCTCGCTGAACCAGTACACCATCTTGCGCGCCTCAATGTTCTCGTAGAGCGGCATGCGGAGGAGCGCGACGGCAAAGCACAGCTGGCGGTCAGCAAGTCTGGAAGCCTCGACACCGTGGACGATGGACAGACGCACATGCACGACGGCCCCCGCGTAGACAAACGGCCAGCGGGCTCCGCCCAGGGCGTCCGAGAGCCAGCCCCACAGGACGGCCATGGCGAGAAAGAGGCCGGTCGAGACCAGGGGGACTGTGCTGTCAGCACGACTGGCCGGCGAGGGGGAAGCAGGGAGAGTGCTGGCACTCACGCTTGTTGATCTGGTCCACGGTAAAGGAGACGCCGGGCACGGGCGGCGGGTCGGCGTTGAAGCTCTTGAGCCAGTAGCCCATGGCGCTCTGGTAGGCGCCGTTGTTCCAGACAATGTAGAGCAGGGCTGCGGGTGAGCGGCTGGCTGGCTGGCAGGCAGAGCACAAGAGGGCTGCACCCACGCAGGAGGTAGGCGTGCCAGCCCCGGAAGATGCGGGCGACGCGGCGCCGCGTCCACGGCTTGGGGCCGGCGCGGCCGGCGGCGGCCATGCGGGCGACGAGGCGCTGGCGCTCGGCCTCGGTCGTCCACCAGGTGCGCTGGCCGCTCTGGGGCAGGTGGGGGACGAAGACGTAGCCGAGCAGCGCGAGGGGGAGCGTGATGGCGCCTGGGTCGTGAGCGCGGCGGACGTGCGTGGCAGGGAGTGGGCGCACCCAGGGAGTACGCACCGTCGACCACGAAGAGCCAGCGCCCTGGTTGTTGAGGAGGGGCACTTCAGAAAGAGGCACGCGAGGAAGAGCACGCGAAGAGGCACGAGAAAGAGGACGCACATCCAGACAGGCCGTACACGCCGTCGAGGCGGCGGTAGGCCAGCGCCTGCAGGAAGCCGCTGAGCAGGCGGCCGACGGAGCCGGCGAGCCAGAAGAGCATGGCGCGCTTGCCGATCTCGCGGGGGGTGTAGAGGGAGCCGAGGAGGTAGTGGATGCCGGGGTAGAAGCCGGATCTGGGGTCAGCGCGGTAAGGCGAGGCCAAGGGAAACAAACAGCCAAGGGAAACAGCCAAGGAAAGAGAAGCACCCACTCAAACAAGCCGACAAAAAAACGCAAGAGGTAGAGCGCGCGGTACGAGGGCACGGCGGCGGCCAGGACGGTGGCGACGCCCCAGCCGACCTCGAGCGAGGGCAGCACGCGGCGCGGGGACACGCGGGTGAGGGCGAGGCTGGCGGGGACCTGGCCGAGCACGTAGCCGGCGGTCCAGACGGAGGCGCTGGTCACCAGCTCGTTGCCGCGCATGCCCAGCTCCTCGCGCATGCCGCTCAGAAAGGCGTTGTGCACGTTGGCCTGGTCCAGGCTCTTGAGCCCGTAGCCCACCGCCGCAAAGGTCAGCACGTACGCGTCCACCTTGGCCAGCAGCCGGCGCTCGGCGGCCCTCTCGGGGGCCCCTCTCTCGGGAGCCCCTCTCTCGGGAGCCGCCCCCTCGGCGGCCTCGCCGCGGAGCATAGGCTCGGTCTCGGGGCCGGCGGCGCGGTGTCGGTCCATGTCGGCGGTCGATGCAGACTCGGCGGGAACGGCGGACAGGCCATGATTCACACGATTTGATTCATAATCGACGTGGGTGGACGTGTGGTCATGCGGGTCCCTCGGCGCAGATGTTGCCATACCGCGCGGCGGTTGCGTGCGTGTCACAGGGGTCACAGGCGCTGTCAGGGCGGAATTACAGGGCTCGTTTCCTACTCGTGCTCGCTACTCGCTACGCTCAAAACATGGGATTGTACACGGGCGCAAAGACGTTGTTGAACCACGCGTCAAAGTCCTGCCCCGTGTCGACGTCCATGCCGGGGGGAAAGGGGCCGACGAGTCCCGGGGAGCCCAGCGGGGTACTGGCGGCGGCCAGATCAGGCTTGCTGGGGGCGACGGCGAGGAAGCGGGCCATGATTTCGTGGCTGCCGATCATGTCGTTGATGATGGCGCGCTGGTGGGCCTCCTCGTCGTCGTCGTCGACAGGGCGGGCGCGAGCGGTGCGCATCAGGCGCAGGACGAGGTCCTCCTCGGCGGCGAGCATGGTGTCGATGAGGAGGGCGCCGCGGTGGGCGATGGCGTCGCAGCGGCGGCGGCGCAGGCGGTCGGCGGCGCGGGCGAGCATCTGGCGGTGGGCGTGGGCGGTGGCGTCGGTGTGGTCGGGGCGGTGGAAGAGCTCGAGGCCGAGGACGACGGCGGCGGTGACGCAAAAGGCCGAGTGCGTCCAGATGGCGAGGGCGCCCTCGGCGACGGCCTGCTCGTGCTCGCGCAGGATGGTGGTGGCGGCGGCCACGCACGTGGCGCGCGTCGGCCGCAGCGCCGCGCTCTGGAACGAGTCGAAGAGCACCGGCCGGTGGATCATGATGATCTTCTCGGCCGCGCTGATGGCCAGCGTGCGCCGCGCCAGCGGCAGCCAGGCCGTGCGGGCGGCGGCGGCGGCGGCCGGGGTGACGGCCGGGGCGGCGACCCGCGGGTTGTCGTCGCGCAGGAGAAAGTCGGGGATCTGCGCGACGTTGGCGCGCATCACGCGGTCGCAGGCCAGGATGTGGGGGTAGGCGTCGGCGGCGGCCTTGCGGGCGGCCATGGGGCCGAGGCCGTCGAGCAGGGGCGGGATCAGGGCGGCGGTGCGGCCGAGCATGCGCACGTACGACGACGTGGTGGCCACGTCGGGCGGCTGCTCGACCATGTCGTAGTCGTCGCAGTTGATGGGGAGGGGGGTGATGTACTGGGAGGGGTGGATGACTGGGGGGTAGGGGTCAGCGGGAGAGAAGAGAAGAAGAAAACAAGGCGACACACCATACGTGTCCGTAAACGGAATCTGAAAGTGGTCCTGGATGACCAGCTGCAGCCACACGCGCTTGCCGGTCTCGAGCTCGACGCGCTCGTGCCAGCCCGGGTCCGGGGGGTCGGCGATCTTGTGCAGGCCGAGGCAGTGGGCGATGCGGACGGCGGCGCCGACGAGGATGGCGTTGAGGTCGGAGCGGTCGAGGTTGTGGGCGATGCGCGTGGAGATGACAATGGCCTGCACGGCGTAGAGGGACACGTTCTCGGCAAAGTTCTCCGCGTACAGCGTGCTGACCATGCCCTGGAAGAGGCGCTCGACGAGGCTCTCGTCGGGGGGGGGGTCCAGGGGGGGGTCGAGGTCAGCGCCGGCGCCGGCGCCGCCGCCGCCATTATTCAGCAGCGTCCACAGCGACACGCTGCACACGGCAAAGTACAGGGCCAGCCACAGCGGGTGGTCCACGGTGCCCGTCGCCCAGAACTGGCGGCACTGCGCCACAAACGTCGGCTCGTGGAAGGCGTTGTGGTGCCAGCGCAGGTGCGCCAGGTGGAACTGCACCAGCGCGCGCGCCGCGTCCGGCGGCAGCAGCCGGTCCAGGTCGTCCACCGCCACGCGCGGCGTCAGCGCCTGCCGCCCCGCCCACGCCCGGTCGCTGTTGATGGACACCAGCTCCGCGTAGCGGCGGCTCTGGTAGCAGCGGCAGCGCCGGTGCGGGAAGCACGTCTGGCTGTGCCGGCCCCACGCCAGGAACTCGAAGCCGGCGAGGATGGAGGCTTTGGTGTTGCGCTCCTGCGTGCCGGAGGCGTCCGAGGGGGAAGCGGAGGGGGCGGGAGGGCCGGGAGGGGGCAGGGGCACCGGCGTCTGCGAAACCGGCGTCGGCGGCACCGGCGTCGGCTGCGCCGTCGTCGCCGTCGCCTCGCTGGTGGGACTCGCCGCCCCCCCGTCGGCGTAGTCGTCCGCCGCCTCCGACGACGACGGCCGACCGTGCTCCAGCAGCCGGATGCGCGCGTCAATCTCGGCGCAGGCGTCGGGGCGGGGACCGCCGCCGCTGCCGCCCCCATCCGGGCCACCCCCATCCGGGCCACCCCCATCCGGGCCACCCCCACCCCCCCCCTCCGGGCCGTCCGCCAGGCGAGCCCGCAGCGCGCGCAGGAAGCGCAGCTCGTCGCGGTGCTGCGACAGCGCCTTGCTGATGCGCACCACCTCGCGCGTGCACGGCCGCGCCAGGCGCACGCAGCGGCCGCACGGCGTCTGCTTGTCGCAGCGGACCTTGCGCTGGGAGCATTCTGGGGGTCAGTCAGGATCTCCTTGGTCGTCCACGGTCGTCCACGGTGTCACCCACCTCGGCACGCCGTCGGCGGCCGCTGGGAGACGCGCAGCCCCGTCCGCCGCGGCGGCGAGGGCTCCGCAGAGGGCGACGCTGAGCGCGACGGCAGCATGTCGGGGCGGGCGTCTGACAATGTGCGGCGTCACACAGTCGGTCGGCGTCGGCGTCGGTCGGCGTCCACGGCAAGGCTGGCGCGCCCGCCTCGCCTCCCACCGCTATCTTACATGGCGCAAAGCCGCGACGCCGTGGCGTGCTATCAGCCGTGTCACGTGGTCGTGCTGGCAGGCTACGGAGGAATAGGATGATCCGGCCTGTCTGGCAGTTCCGTCACGAAGCCTGGTGAAAGACCTCTGGCTCGTGTTGCATCAGTGTCTGTCCATGGTATATGCTTAGACGGTAAATATGAAAAGTAAAATACTGTCAGCAAGGTCAGTATGTCAGTGGTCGCAAGTCAGTAATGTATGACAGACTCCGTACACCGTACTTGTAAATATGCTCAAAGTCCATCCCCACCGCCGGGCACATGGGGCCGACGCTTCCCAGCACAATGGAGCCGATGTGGCCGGAGGACGGATTGATGTAGTTGTACGTAGTTGTATCTTACTTTATGCAAGTCCTACGACGGAAAGGAGCAGCGACAGGGACACCGTGCTGGCTGCCGCAGCTCAATGGCCCCTCGCTGATCCTCCAGCCGGTTTGAGGTCAGACCACAGCTCAGGCCAGTTCAGACAGACCAGCTCAGACAGACCACAGACTCGCCCACAGACTCGCCCACAGACCGATGATGCAGCCCCCGCTCGGCGTTTGCCCGAATCCGAGCCTGCCGACGCTGCTGTCCGACGCTGCTCGCCAGCGCCGCGCCGCCAGCGCCCCGCCAGGCCGTCAGGGCCGGCCGCTCATTGGGCCAATCCTCCCCACCCCGAGGTGCCCTAATCGGCCGGGCGAGTCTCGGAAGCTAAGCATAAGCCTGTGCGCTGTGCGTGCGGCTTTTTGGCTGCAGTAGCTGGCTGGCTGCTGGCTGGCCGCCACAGTGGCCTGCGGGCGCCCGCTGGCCGCCAGCATGTGCCGCCGCTTGGCGCCTCGGCGGGTGTCGTATTTTCCGGCGTGACGCCGCCCGTGATCGAGTCATCCCGCGCCGATTCCGCCTGACTTTTTGAGGACTTTTTGCGGCCGGTTTCTCTTCACCACCCGTCCCGTCCTCTGTCCGACTGCTCTCGCCTGCCCTCCGTCCCCTCCGTCCCCTCCGTGTCCCCCCAACATGCTGTCCGTCTTGAGACTGTCGGCGCGCCAGGCCGCCCGCCCGGCCGCCGCCCGCCCGGCCGTCGCCGCCTTTGCCGTCCGCCGTCTGGCGTCGTCGTGGGCCAACGTGCCCCAGGGCCCTCCGGTAGGTGGAGGGAGAATTGAGAACGGAGGCTGAGAGGACGACGATGCTGACCATCTAGGATGTAAGTACGGTCGAGGACCGGCAAGGCTACGGCCAACCACAGCCAACTACAGCCAGCTGACTCGCTCGTGACGTGACGACAGGCTATCCTCGGTGAGTCTCCTCGCAGCCCGCCGCCCGCCACGCCGCGCACCACTGACCGCCCAGGCATCACGGAAGCGTTCAAGGCCGACTCCTTCCCGTCCAAGATCAACCTCGGTGCGTGCCCCTACAGACCGCCCACACAGCCCAGACTGACCCCCAGGCGTCGGGGCCTACCGCGACGACGCCGGCAAGCCCTTTGTCCTGCCGTCGGTGCGCGAGGCCGAGGACAAGGTGGTGGCGCAGCGCCTCAACAAGGAGTACGCCGCCATCACGGGCGTGCCCGAGTTCACCCAGGGCGCCGCCGCCCTGGCCTACGGCGCCGACAGCCCGGCGCTCGGCCGCCTGGCCATCACGCAGTCCATCTCGGGCACGGGCGCGCTGCGCATCGGCGCCGCCTTTCTCGAGCGCTTCTACCCCGGCGGCGCCGGCCGCCCCAAGGACATCTACATCCCGACGCCGTCGTGGGCCAACCACGCGGCCGTCTTCCAGGACGCCGGCCTGACCGTGCACAAGTACCGCTACTACGACCCGGCCACCATCGGGCTCGACTTTGAGGGCCTCGTCGCCGACATCCGCGCCGCGCCCGCCGGCTCCGTCTTCCTCCTGCACGCCTGCGCCCACAACCCCACCGGCGTCGACCCCTCGCCCGCGCAGTGGCGCGAGATCGAGGCCGCCGTGCGCGAGGCCGGCCAGCACGTCTTCTTCGACATGGCCTACCAGGGCTTCGCCTCGGGCGACGCCGACGCCGACGCCTACGCGCTGCGCTACTTTGTGCAGCAGGGCCACCAGCCCGTGCTGGCCCAGTCCTTTGCCAAGAACATGGGCCTCTACGGCGAGCGCGTCGGCGCCCTCAGCGTCGTCTGCGCCGACGCCGCCGAGGCCCGCCGCGTCGACTCGCAGATCAAGATCCTCGTCCGCCCCCTCTACTCCAACCCCCCCGTCCACGGCGCCCGCATCGCCGCCACCATCCTCGGCAGCCCCGCCCTGCGCGCCCAGTGGCTCGCCGAGGTCAAGCAGATGGCCGACCGCATCATCGCCATGCGCGCCCTGCTGCGCGAGAACCTCGAGCGCCTCGGCTCCCAGCGCGACTGGTCCCACATCACCAGCCAGATCGGCATGTTCGCCTACACCGGCCTCACCCCCGCCCAGATGGACACCCTCGCCAAGGAGCACTCCGTCTACGCCACCCGCGACGGCCGCATCTCCGTCGCCGGCATCACCAGCGGCAACGTCGGCCGCCTGGCCGAGGCCATTTTCAAGGTGACGGGGTGAGGAGCGAGACAGGGGCTTGTAGACGATAAAAGTGGTGATAATGTGATTGAATGGTGATATGGTTATGGAAATGTGATGTGCAATGTGGTGATGTGCAATGTGGTGATGTGCAATGTGGTGATGTGCAATGTGGTGATGTGCAATGTGGTGATGTGCAATGTGGTGATGTGACAATGTTGTGCATCAAAGTAAGGATGGTGCATTAAAAGTGTAAAAGTGTAAGGGTGCATCAAAGAAAGTGAGGAATAAAAGTGTGGATGGTGTATTAAAAAGTGTGCATCGAAAAAGTGTGGAATAAAAGTGTTGATGGTGCATCAAAAAAAGGGTGGATGGTGCATCAGAGAAAATGTGGAATGGGGCGCAAAGAAAGTGTGGTTGGTGGCTTCAAAGAGCATCGAACGAAAAAAGACAAAAGCGTGGAATGGGCGGGTGCTGAATGGCTTCAAAAAAAAAAGTTTTTCAAAAAAACAAATTCGCTAATTATACTGGGTGGTTCGCTATTCTACACTGGGTGTTTCGCTAATTCTAATGATGCTTTCGCTGTCCCAGTCCGCTATCCGCTAACCCAGTCGCTATCCCAGTCGCTATCCCAGTTCAGATGGAGAACCCGGGTGCGGTATACACCGTAGGCCCCACCAGTCCGTCCACTCGGTCGAACCGGTTCGTCAACTCCAGGCGCTCCAGGTCCAGGTCGGCCACCGTGTCGTCCACGGGGCGCTCGCGGAACCCCATGGCGGCCCAGCGCCTCGCCATCAGGGCCGCCTCGCGCCGCAGCTTCGTCTGCTCGCGCAGCTGCTCCATGCGCCGCCGCAGGTTCTCGGGCATGTTCTCCTCGTGGCGCACCATGCCCCCGCGCTGCCGCAGCACCGGGTTCGCCAGCGGGTTGCGCTGGCGCGGCTGCAGGCCCTCGTTGCCCGGCCGCGTCCCCAGCGGGACGCGCTCAGCGCGCGTCCACGGGCGCTGGACGGGGAAGGGCGGGGGCGGCCACTGCAGCGGGCTGGGGTTGGGGTCCTCCAGCAGCGCCCGCGGGGGGGGCCCCGGGGGCGGGGGCGCGCGGCCCCCTGGGTGCCGGGGGCCGCTGCGCTGGAGGATCTCTTCCACTGAGTCGAAGCGAATGTGCCGCCTGGCCCGGGGGGCTCCAGGGGCTGCTTGGGGGGCTTCTTCAGCGACTCTAGCGGCTCCAGCGGCTGCTTCAGCGCCCGCGGGCGGCTCTCTAGGGCCTTCTCTAGCGGGCTCTCTAGGGGGCTCCCCGGGGGGGCGGGGGCGCTTGGGCTGCCTGTCTTCAGCGCTTGCTGAGCCCGCCCGCTCGCGCTTGAGCGAGGGGTCGGGGGGACGCGGGCGCTTGGGCTCCCGGTCTTCAGCACTTGCTGACCCGGCCCGGCTTCTCTCCCTCTTGAGCGAGGGGTCGGGGGGGCGAAGGCGCTTGGGGTCGGAGCCCCCTTCGCCGCCCGAGCTGCTGCTCCGCCCTCGGACCCGCTTGCCCGGCGGGGCGCTTCCCCCTGGGGTCGGGGTTGGGGTGCTGACGGCTGACATCGTCTGTTGGAACCACGAGGGAGCTTGATCGGCGGTTCGAATCGAGGCCAGCGCGCCGACAAGGGAGGAATTTTGATCTTTTTTGTGCTTTTGCTTGATGATCGAGGTATTGACCACTCGACCAAAAGGGCTTCTACACAGGTTAGTTTGAGGATGCGAGATTGTCTGTCAACCTGGTATATAACCTGCCTTGCACAATCCGCTTACATATCCGCTGGCTGCTGTCGTGTCCATTCTGTCTTTTAGACTGTCCGTAGACTGTCTTTCTTGTTTGCATTCTTCTCGTTTGTGATTGTCGTCTTTGTCGTGTCCTCCATTTCATTGTCACCTCGCCCGCGCCAGCCTCGCCAGATCGGCCTGCACGTCCTGCACCTGCTGGCCCATCTCGCGGTACACCCGCGCCATCTCCTTCATCGTGCGCGCCTTGTCGTCGCGGGCGGGCGCCGCCTCGCCCGCCTCGTCGCCGTCGTCGCCGCCGCCGCCGCCGCCGCCGCGGTCCGGGTCCACCCCGTACGCCCGCAGCAGCGCCTTCTGCTCCTGCAGCGCCTCGTCGAGGCGCATGCGGCTGTCGCGCAGGTGGCGCGCGTAGTGCTGCAGCGCCGCCGCCGCCTCGGGCGGGTACACGGCGCGGCGCGCGGCGGCGCGCGCGGCGCGCGCGTCCGCGGCGGCCGCCTGCGCGTCCTGGGCGACGTCGGCCGCGCGCAGCTCCAGCGAGCGCGCCACGGCGCCGTGCTTGGCCTCGAGCGCCCGCAGCAGCGCCGCCAGCGCCTCCGTGTGCCGGTCGAGCAGCGCCAGCACGCGCGTCGCGGCCGCGTGGCGGGACGCCGCGAGGGCCGTCCGGGCGTCTGAGCCGGCGGCCTCCGAGCCGGCAGCCACCGAGCCGGCGGCCACCACCTGCTGCTGCAGCGCGGCCGCCTGCCCCGGCAGCGACGGCACCGCGCGGTGCAGGTACGACGGGTTCGTCGACGGGCTGGCCACGCGCGCCAGCCCCAGCGCCGACCGCTGCAGCGCCTCCGAGACCAGCGCCGCCAGCTGCGGCAGGTGCTGCGGCAGCGACGCCAGCGGCGGGCTGCTCAGGAGAAGGGCGGCATCGTCGGGCGACAGGGCCGCGCTGGCGCCGCCGGTGCCCTTACCAACCACGCGCAATAGAGGTGGCAGTAGCAGCAGCAGGTCCGCCAGCTCGTCCGACACATCAGCGGCAGCAGTGGCCCTCGCCGGCCGCACCGTCGCCCGCGCCGCACGCCGCGCGGCCGCTGTCGTCCCCGGCCGGCTCTCGGCGGCGGCGGAGGCGGCCGGCGGCGGCGCGAGGCCGGCAAGGGCCTGCGTCAGGAGATGCTCGCGCGCCGCGCGCAGGCGCTCCTGTCTCGCCGCCTCGATGCGTCAGCAAGGAGTCACGCTCACCGCCATCCTCACCGTCACCGTCACCACGCAGTTTACCTACCTCCCTCCGAGCAGCTCGCTCGCGCGCGCTGGGCTCCGCCTTGGTCGATCCATCCGGGGCGAGAACCGCAGTGGTCAGCGTGGCGTAGAGCGCCGCAAAGTCGGGGTTGTTCCGGAGGACCGCCTCTTCGACCGGAGGCAGCATCTCCGCGCGTGCATGTCGTCGTTAAGTGTATGCTTAGGCTTGGATTAGTGCTCGCCAGCCGGCCCCGTACGGAGCACCTCAGCGAATGTGGGCCCGGCAGTGCGGGCCAATCACGAAAGCGCACGAAATTTTACGCCAGGCCCAAGACATCTCCGAACGCTCTGCTGCAACCAGGGCAGACGACACGTCCGCCGGCACGCGTCCGACTGTCCGCACACCCACGATGGCGCCGTCTCCGATCCTCCTCTGCGGCGGCCGACGGCTGGCCAACGCCTTTGTGCCGGCTCGCGCGGCCTGGGCCGCCCGCCTCCTCGACACCACCACCTCCACCACCACCACCACCACCACCACCACCGCCCGACGCGGCTACAAGCAGGTGGCGCCGGCCGAGGGCGCGCCGATCCCGTCGGCGACGGCGCAGCGGCCGGACATCCCGCCGTACCCGCTGGGGGAGCGGCCGCTGTACAAGCAGGCGAACACGGGGCTGTACGGGGCGGCGCGGATCCGGTTCGGCAACACGGTGTCGCGGGAGACGGAGATTATCAACCCGCAAAAGAACCGGCGCAAGTGGCGGCCCAACGTGCAGGAGAAGCGGCTCTTCTCGGCGGCGCTGGGCGTGCCCGTGCGCACCCGCGTCAGCGCGCGCGTGCTGCGCACCATGGACAAGGTCGGCGGCCTCGACGCGTACCTGCTGGGGTCCAAGCCCGCGCGCATCGCCGAGCTCGGGCCCTGGGGCTGGCGCCTGCGCTGGCGCATCATGCAGACCCCCGCCGTCCAGGAGCGCTTCCGCCGCGAGCGCGTCGCCCTGGGCCTGCCGGCGGAGGGGCTGGCAGCGGCGGAGGCCGAGGGGGGGGCCGAGGGAGAGGCCGAGGGAGAATGGTCCGGGGCACCACCAGAGGGCGCCGAGGACGTGCAGGGCATGCTCGACCGGGAGGAGACGTTTGACCTGGCACCACAGGAGGGCTTTATGGGGGAGCAGCAGCCCAGCCAGAAGGCCTGACCGGCTCTTGGCAAGCAAAACGACCATGTATTGTAGAAAGACGAAAATACGGCATTGCTTTCCAACCCTCTAATGCGTCCATCCAAATGCAGAGCACTCATGTACGGGTATTCAACAAGCTAGACAAAAGAAAGCGGCGCCACGGGGTACGGCGGAGGCTGGTCCTAGCGGCCTGCGTCGTCCACCTCGCCGTAGCTGCTGGCGCGCCAGTGGCCCTTCTTCTCGTAGAGGACGGGCTTGCGGGGGGTGTTTCTGGAGGAGGACGGCAGCCCGGTGTCGGCGGCAAGCTTCTCGTCGCGCAGGCGGGCGGCGGTGTCGTCGTCGGCAGCGGCGGTGTCGGCGCCGGTGGTGAAGCGGGGGAAGAAGGGGGGGGGAGGGGGGCCGTCGTCGTGCACAGCAGCGCCGGCATCGCCGTCACCATCGCCGTAGTCCACCCGGTAGAAGCGCTGGCCGCCCTCGGCGCGGGTGGGGACGGGGGCGAGCATGCCGGCGGCGGCGCGGAGGAGGCCGAGGAGGACGACAATGACAAAGACGAGGAGGAGGCCCGTGGAGACGAGGGCCTCCTGGACGAGGCTGTTGCGCAGGTAGGCGACGACCTTGTCGACGGCGGCGGTGAGGTCGTCGGAGGTGACGGCGCCGGGGTCGGCGAGGAAGGAGGTGAGGCTGGAGTCGTTGCCGATGGAGGCGGCGGCGCCGGCGGAGAAGGTGTCGTTGGGGAAGAGGGGCAGGGAGAGGTGGGCGTGGTCGTGGACCCAGGTGAGGCCCTCCTCGACGGCGTCGATCTTGATGCCGATGAGGCAGCGCACGATCTGCTGGACGGTGTTGTCGAGCACGGTGCCGTTGAAGACGGCGTTGATGCCGTCGGCGATCTCGTCGGTGAAGACGTGCAGCGTGTGGTTGGCCGCCGCCGTGGCGTTGACCACGTAGCCGAGCAGGTCGCGGTTGATGTCGTCCTGGAAGCTGGCCAGCGCGCCGTTGGCGTCCGTCGCCCACTGCGTCGACACCGCCTCCAGCGACGTCACCACGTCGTCGGCGAAGCGGCTCACCTCGGACGTCAGCGCCGGCGCCTCGCGCCGCACCGCCGCCAGCAGCACGGCCTGGCACGCGCACGAGAAGAAGCCCGCCGCCGCGAGCGAGAGCACAAACAGCGCCGGCAGCGACGTCGCGTACGCCACCGCCCAGCGCGTCCACAGCTGGCGGGGGCTGCCGGCCGCCGAGGCACCGCCGCCGCCACCGCCGCCGCTCCACCGCGAGGCCAGCGCCAGCCCGGCGCCCGCGGTAAAGGGCCGCGACGTGATGTAGACGACGTCCATGGGGTCGTAGGCCTGCTGGGCGAGGGCGCGGGCGCGGCGCTGCTGGCGGCGGAAGCGGCGGATCTCGAGCACGGTGGCGGGGACGAGGGCGAGCACGGCGAGCACGGCGAGCACGGCGACAAAGGCGGTCTTGGCGGTGGCGGCGAGGCCGTAGAGGTGCTGGAAGAAGTCGCGGATGGAGGTGTTGTCGGAGCAGAAGGTCAGGGGCTGCTTCTGGGCGACGGGGAAGACGGACGCGTCAAAGGCGTAGCTGCCGTAGGTGTTGTTGAGCACGGCCTTGACGGCGTCAAAGGGGATGGCCAGGGCGGCGCGCGTCAGGTTCTCGGCCTGGTCGTAGGTCGGGATGGTGGCGTTGAGCGTCTGCAGCGTGTGCACGAAGCTGGTGTCGTCGACGTGGATGCTGCGCAGGTCGTCGACGGGGCCGGTCAGGTTGAGGGTGGGCGGCGTGACCGTCTTGCCAAAGATGCTCGAGGCCGAGGCGATGCTGGAGAAGGCGGCGTTGATGGTGTCCTGCACGCTGCTGACGTCGCTCTCGAGCGTCGTCGTGATGTCGTCGATGGCGTCGTTCATCAGGCGCGTGGCCTCGTCCGCCGCGCCGATGCCCACGTCCAGCCCGCCGTGCACCAGCGCCGACGTCAGGCACACGTACGTGCCAATGTAGAAGTTGACCACGAACAGGATCAGCTGCTCCACGCCCGTCAGGATCATCTCCAGCAGCGCCACCAGCCCCTGCACCGCCTGCGAGATGCCGTCCGCCGCCAGCCGGTTCACGCCCACCGACAGGTAGTGCGGCATCGACGCCATGGCCGAGCCGATGTCCTCCACCTTGGTGCACGCCGCCAGCGCCTGCGTCTCGGCGTCGCCAATGTCGTCGCGCAGCCCGCCGATCAGGATCACCACGCGCACCAGCACCAGCAGCAGCAGCACCGTCCAGCGGTTCAGCCAGATCTGCGACAGCCGCGCCCGCAGGCCCAGGTAGGGCGTGATGTCGCCGGCGGCATCGTACTGGGGGGTGATTGTGGTGGCCGTGTTGGCGTCGGCCGTGTCGGCCGGCATGTCGGCCGGCTCGTGCTTGAGCGAGGGGGGGATGGGATAGGGAGTTTGGCCCATGGTGGCGGATGTAGGTGTGTTTTGAAGAAGAGAAACAGAAGAGAAGCAGAGAAGAGAAGCAGAGAAGGAAGCAGAGAAGGAAGCAAAGAAAAGAAACAGAAGAGAAGAGCGAGAAGAGCAGGAAAGGAGCAGAAAAGGAAGAAACAGAAAACAGATATTAAACCGCAGAGGCGTTCAGAACAAAGACAGTGAATCACCGGCCAGCAGAGACGTGAACACGCAAAGAAAGAAAGAAAGAGGCAGTTGTCAAGAGAAGAAAGGCACCGAGCAGGCACCCGGCGGCGACAAAGGTGCCGTGCCTTGAATAGCCAGGAACAAAAGGCAGGCGTCAATAGGAACAATCGTCGTCAAAGGACCCTGTCGCAGGCCCGCGTGTAAGCGATCGTCAGCCAATCAGACGGCGCTCTCAGAAGCGCGCAGACGGGGTGCAGGCCGGGGCCGCAGTCAGGACGCAAGCAGGACCGCAATTTGTCGTGTCTGTGCTTCGTATCGTATCCGTAAATAAGAGTATTCCGACGGCATGGGTCACGGTGCTGGGCGGCGCTGATTCATATACTCGTGAGTTGCGTGCTGTTAATGTTGGCTGTCCGCTGCCAACTCGCTGCCAACTTTCAGCGCGATCCCGAACCTCGCTCATGGCGCCGACGTCGTCATCGCCCTGACGATGGCACGTCCTGGCGTGGCGGCGGTCATGGCGACGGCGGCGGTGACGGCGTACAGACCAGTCTGCTGCTCGTGAGTGCTCGTGAGCGCTCGTGAGCGCTCGTGAGAGGACGGCCTCCAGCGCTGGGGCTGTGCAGACAGGGCAGGCACAGGCCGAGCTAGGGCCCAGCTAGGGCCCAGCTAGGCGGGCTGTCTGGCTGTCCACCGCCAATCACGGCTGCTGGCGGCGCCCCGTCTCGCCGGCAGAAACAAGGTTGTTCGCGACGTCGCAATCTCGCCGCATGCGGCTCGCCCTTTCTGCCA
This sequence comes from Ophiostoma fasciatum, assembly GCA_019925495.1. NCBI lineage: Eukaryota > Fungi > Ascomycota > Sordariomycetes > Ophiostomatales > Ophiostomataceae > Ophiostoma > Ophiostoma fasciatum. Next base: position 141,529 of record JADHKM010000014.1, read on the forward strand.
AACCCTGTTTTCGCTGGATGCGACGCTGTCGTCCTGGCCTGGCCAGCCAGAGCGAAACCGGCTGTTCGCGCTCGCGCACGTGTGTTGAGCAGATGACGGCGTGGCCAGTCGAACGCTGGTGACGCTGGCGACGCTGGCGACGCTGGCGACGCTGGTGGGACAGACACGATTGGCTCACAGCGGCCGGCGCCTAGGGCGGTCAGGGCGCGGCCTAGGGCAGGGGCAGCTGGGGCGCCTGCGGCAGCAGCCGCTGACCGCTAAAATAAGAACAGCGTGCACGACTGGCTGGCAGAGACGCTGGGTGAAACAGCCAGGCGCCAGAAGGCAGAGGACGCAGGCAGCCAGGACAGCATAGAATAGTCAAAATAGCCAGAAGAGCCAGAAGAGCCAGAAGAGCCAGAAGAGGCAAAAGCAGTCATGCAGGGATTGTCTGTGTGATGCGTGTCGAGCCGCAAGACGCCGTGTGCTTAATTGAATAGAGGGGCGCGATAGCCCAGAGGCCAGCCTCCGCAGATCGGACCAATGAAACCCCGCAATTGTAAAATTTCATGTCACGCACGGCGCAAACGAGGCTGCGCATCCAACACGCTCCACGATCCGCGCTCCACGCTCCACGATCCTCGCCCACCTTCAGACACCATGGCGAACCAGGAGAAGAAAGAGAACATGCTCTGGGGCGGCCGCTTTACGGGTAGGTGTTAGGGAGCTGGCCGCATCTTGTCCCGATCCCGCTAACAGCCAGGCGGCCTGGACCCCCTCATGGTGGCCTACAACGAGAGCATCTACTTTGACAAGGTGCTGCACAAGCAGGACATCCTGGGCAGCATCGCGTTTGCGCGCGCCAACTTCCGCGCGGGCATCCTGACCGAGGACGAGTTTACCAAGATCGAGGCCGGGCTGCAGGCGGTGGAGAAGGAGTGGGCGGCGGGCACGTTCACCATCGTGCCGGGCGTGGACGAGGACATCCACACGGCCAACGAGCGGCGGCTGGGCGAGCTGATCGGCAAGGAGGTGGCGGGCAAGCTGCACACGGGGCGGTCGCGCAACGAGCAGATCGCGACGGACATGCGCATGTGGCTGCGGGACGAGCTGCGGGCCATCGAGGGCCACCTGGTGAGCTTCCTGCGCGTGACGGCGCAGCGCGCCGAGAGCGAGGTCGACTACGTCATGCCCGGCTACACGCACCTGCAGCGGGCGCAGCCCATCCGGTGGAGCCACTGGCTGCTGTCGTACGGGCTGGCGTTTGCGAGCGACCTGGAGCGCCTGCGCGAGGTGATCCGGCGCGTGAACCGGTCGCCGCTGGGGTGCGGCGCGCTGGCGGGCAACCCGTTTGGCATCGACCGGGCGGCCATGGCGGCGGAGCTGGGCTTTGAGACGCTGCTGTGGAACTCCATGGGCGGCGTGGCGGACCGCGACTTCGTGGCGGAGACGCTGCAGTGGGGCGCCATGCTGATGCAGCACGTCAGCCGCTGGGCCGAGGACCTGATCCTGTACTCGACGGCCGAGTTCGGCTTCGTGCGCCTGGCCGACGCCTACTCGACGGGCAGCAGCCTGATGCCGCAGAAGAAGAACCCGGACAGCCTGGAGCTGCTGCGCGGCAAGTCGGGCCGCGCCTTTGGCCACATGGCCGGCTTCATGATGACGCTCAAGGGCCTGCCCAGCACCTACAACAAGGACCTGCAGGAGAGCGTCGAGCCCATGCTCGACCACGTCAAGACCGTCGCCGACAGCATCCAGATCGCCGAGGGCGTCCTCGCCACCCTCGCCGCCCAGCCCGACCGCATGCGCGCCGCCCTCGACCCCTTTATGCTCGCCACCGACCTCGCCGACTACCTCGTCCGCAAGGGCGTGCCCTTCCGCGAGACCCACCACATCTCCGGCCAGTGCGTCGCCCTCGCCGAGAAGACCGGCACCCCCATGAACCAGCTCTCCGTTGCCCAGCTGCAGGCCATCGACGCCCGCTTCGAGCCCGACGTCGCCGCCGTCTTTGACTACGACAAGAGCGTCGAGATGCGCTCCGCCAAGGGCGGCACCAGCAAGGCCTCGGTCCTCGAGCAGATTGCCGTGCTCAAGCGGATGCTGGAGTAGGGGGTGTGGTGTGGTATAGAGGCACGGAGTATATTTGAGCATAGACAGTAGTTTGGTCACATGACGTGGTGTGCTGCGCTGCCAATCTACAGAGTACAGTTTTTAGCGTGCCAGAGCGACGCGACGTGCAACAGACAACCACAAAAGCCCAGCCTACCACGCCCTTCTCGCCGCCCTTCCCTGCCCCATGGCCGGTCTCGACGTCGAGAGGCTCGGCCTCGCCTTTCAGGCCCGGCCCGATCTCGTCGAGCAGATCCGCAGCGCTGCCGGTGCGCCCTTGTCGAGCCGTCCGTCTGTCCTCCTCGCCGTATGCTGACCGCCCAGACTCCCCCGCGCGCGTTTCCCTCTTCAACAGCATCAGCAGCTTTGTCTGCGACCAGCTCTACCCCGGCGATGAGCCGGCGCTCAAGCGGAGGCGCGTGGACGCCGGCGGCGGCCCCGGGACGGCCAACGGACACGCCAGCAGCGGCACGCTCCCGTCGCGCGGTGCTGCGGCGGCGGCAGCACCGCAGTCCACAGACGGCCAGCTCGCGGCAGCGGCGGCCGAGACGGTGCTGCTCGAGATCCGGGACCTCTCCGTGTCCATACCGCAGCGCAAAAAGCTGGACCTCTGCTTCACCCGGTCCTACCTGTACGCCCGCGCGCCGGGCACGGCAGGGCCGGTGCCGGGCATCGTCTACGCATGGACGGACATTGGTGGGTGACCGCTCGTCCTCCGAGTGTCCAAGACCCCCCTAACATCCGTAGAGCACGTCTTCTGCCTGCCCGTCCCCGAAAAGGCGCAGGTGCAGTTCAACTACGTGGTGCTGCCGCGCGGCGCGGCGCTGGCGAGCCTGAGCAAGGCGGCCGCCGCCGCGACCACGCCGGCCGAGCCGCTGCTGTTTACGGTGCCGGCGGGGGCGCCGAAGCCGGGGACGGTGGGGGGCCCGTCGGCGGGGCTGGCGGAGGCGGTGGCGGACGCGTACGGGACGCTGCTGGCGTGGGCGGTGGAGGGCCAGCTGCGGGCGGCGGGCAACGAGGCGGCGGCGCGCATCGTGGCGCCGGACGCGCGGGTGTTCCACAGCGCGGCGCGGCAGGCGTACCGGCCGGGCGAGAAGGCGGTGCACGTGCGGGCGTTCCGCGGCAGCAAGGACGGCTATCTGTTCTTCCTGCCGACGGGCGTCTTCTGGGGCTTCAAGAAGCCGCTGCTGTTTCTGCCGCTGGACCGCATCGTGGCCGTCAGCTACACCAACGTGCTGCAGCGCACGTTCAACGTGGTGGTGGAGGTCGACGTCGGCGGCGTCGGCGGCGTCGGCGGCGACGGCAGCAGCGTGGTGGACGAGGTCGAGTTCGGCATGCTCGACCAGGAGGACTACGGCGGCATCGACGAGAACTACGTGCGCCGGCACGGCCTGCAGGACCGCAGCATGGCCGAGCAGCGCCGCGCCAAGCGCGAGCTGGCGGAGAACGCGCGAGAGGGCAAGCGGCGGGGGGGCGGCGACGCGGAAGACGAGGGCGGAGAGAACGGCGAGGGCGGCGAGGGCGATGAGGGCGTGGGACACCCCGACGACGGCGGCGACGAGCATCTCACAGAGCTGCAGCGCGCCGAGAAGCAGCTGCAGGACGAGGAAGACGAGAACGAGGAGGACTACGACCCGGGCAGCGACGGGTACAGCGACGGCTCTGGGGAGAGCGGGGAGGAGGGGGAGAGCGGTGAGGAGGGGGAGGGTGACGAGGAGGAGGAGGAGGGGGAGGGCGACGAAGACGAGGATGAGGATGAGGGCGAGGGTGAATGAGTGCAATTGACTTGAGACTGTTTAGACTACAATCTACTGTACCACCTACTGTACATCACAGGCTCACCCGCTCCATCTTAAACAGAAGGCGGCGCGTCTTGGGGTCACCCAGGTGCGCTTGCCGTCGCAGATGCTTTGAGGCCGAGGTCGAGCTCGGCCTGGACGACGCGCCAGGGGGTGGCGGCGGCGGCGGCGGCGGCGGCGGCGGCGGCGGCGGCGGCGCCGACGAGGCGGGCGAGGAGGCGGCGTCGTGGCGGAAGGGGTGTTGGTGGGGGAGGTGTGGCTGTTGGTGTGGAGGGAGCTGTGGCTGTTGGTGTGGGGGGAGCTGTGGCTGTTGATGTTGGCCGCCGCGACCCCTTGAGGTGGCCGGTGGCCTGGCCAAAGATGCGGTCGCCGGGCCGGCCGCGCAGCAGGGCGACGGCGCTGGCGAGGCGGCGACCTGCTCGGGGTCGAGGATATTGGCGACGACGATCTGGGCCTCCGGCCTCTCTGTCGGCAAACAGCTCGTAGCCGAGCTCGACGGCGCCCGGCGGCACGCGGCTGTAGTTCTCGAGCAGCGCGCGAAAGGCGCCGTCGACGGTCGCGGTCGCCTCGAACCACTGGGCCGCCGTCGACGGGTCGGCGCGGGGGCAAACGAGGCCATGCCGATCGATGTCTGGGTGGCGGATGCTGTCGTGGATGTCGGTGTCAGGGCGAAGATGGCGAAGACGGCACTCTATCCGCAATGTCGCCATCGCCTGCCGGCTCTCATTGGCTGCAGCTTAGACCGCACTACGTGTTTGTCTGTTCATCTCGTCAAGGCTGGTCGCACACGGAGGAGGTCCGGGTCCGTAGGTGCACATCGATGCCCCCCCACGCTCCACCTACCCCAGCCCCCCCTCACAAGGCGGGCCCCTCCCAGCCGTCGCGCAGCAGGCGGCCGAACCACGACTGCTTGTGGGGAAAGGTGACCTCGCGCTGCTTGTTGAAGCCGGCGGCCTGGAGGTGCTGGATGAATCTGGGGGTCAGTGTCAGCGCGTCACGTGTCACGTGTCAGCGTGTCGGCAGGAAACCCACCTCTCATTGTCCACCCGCGGCTCGATGCACACGCTCATGGTGCGGTAGTCGCTGCAGAGGATCCACTGGACGATGCTGGAGAGCCAGAGGGCGACGCGGCCGCGCGCCCACTCCTCGCCGACAAAGACGTGCAGGCCGCGGTCAAAGTCGTCGGCGGCGGCGGCGCCGACGAGGCGGCCGAGCACGTCCTCCTTGACCCAGTAGATCTCAAAGTAGCCAAAGGGCACGCCGTCCCAGAGCCCGACGACGGGGAAGCTGTGGCGGCTGGCGAGGGCGCGGGGGAGGAAGTCGGGCGCGAAGGCGCCCCAGAAGGCCTGCACGCGCGGCTTGGCCAGCCAGCGCTGGAGCAGGGCCGTGTCGGAGAGGCTGAGCAGGTGGGCGGCCTCCTCGGGCGAGGGCACGCCTGCCGGGCCCTGTCCCTTCCCCCCGGGCCCCACCGGCCCCAGGTAGGGCACCGGGCGCGGCGACAGCGAGGCCACGCGCAGCGACAGGTACTGGCCGGCGGAGGGCACGAAGCGCGTGTAAAAGACCTCGCCCATGCGCGGCGGCTTGGGCCGCGCCGGGTGCCGCACGCCGTCGGTGACCGTGTAGCGCAGCGGGCCGGGCGGGTAGTAGGTGGGCAGGTGGGACGTGGAGAAGAAGGGGCCGGGGGGGGTGCCGGTGGCGGCGACGGTCATGGTTCCGGGCACGGCCCCCGCCAAGGCCCCGGTCACGGCCCCCGCCCCGATGCCGGCCCCGACCCCCTCCAGCGCCGGCGAGCCCGGGCGGCTGGCGGCGGGCGAGGCGCCGCCCTTGGCGATGGGCTGCAGGGTGAAGAGGAAGAGCTGCGGGGGGATCTGCCAGAACATGCTGCGCGAGACGTACATGGTGTCCCAGGCGGGGTCGTCGTCGTTGTCGGCGCCGCCGGCCGGCGCCGTCTCGTCCGTCGCGATCAGCCCCATGCGCTCCAGCTTCGGAATCAGGTGGCGCACGCGCAGCATGCCCTCGCGGCGCACGCGGATGCGCCACTCGCCGCGCGGGCGGCCGGCGGCGGCGGTGGCGCGCGAGGCGCGCGTCGGCGGCAGCACGGCGTCGGGGGCCGGCTGCTGGAAGTACCAGTACAGCGCCACCCACAGCATCATGGCCGTCTGCCGCGTCGGGCTGGCCGGCGGCTTGAACTCGCTCGCGCTCGGGTTGCTGACGCTGGAGAGGAAGAGGCTGTCGCGGTTGAGGGTCGGGCGGCGGAAGGTGTGGGAGTGGGAGTGGCTGGAGTGGCTGGAGGAGTGGCTTGGCTGGTCGTGGCCCGCCTCCTTCCCCTCCTCCTTGCCTTCTTCCCCCCCCCCCTCCCCCTCCCCCTCCGTCTGCAGCACCACCGTCCACCCGACCGGAAAGGGCGTGTGGTGCGTGTTGAGCTCGTTGTTCTTGAAGAGCAGCCCGCCAAACACGGTCACCACCGTAAAGGTCTGCCCGTCGGGCAGGCGCACGGTCGACGAGACCATGGCGGGGGCGGCAGTAGATGGGTGGGAGGTGAGGTCGACGTCGGTCGTGGTCGCGGTCGTCAGTCGTGGTCTGTCGTTGATATGCTTAAGCAGGCACTAATGGCGGGGCAGCGGCACGTGCACAAGCGTTCACGCCACGCCACGCACACGCCACCAGACCTATTCGCTGTCTATCCATGGTGTGTCTGTCGTCTCTTGGCCTGTCTTTGCCGTCTCTCAGCTGTCGTCCGAGCTCGCGTCCGAGTCTCGTCGGCGCCGTCTCCGTTCGCCCGTCGCTCGTCTCTCGTCTGTCTCCTCTCACCCCTCTCCCTTCCAACCTCCCTCCTCTCACCCCCCTCCTTCCCTCCTCCCCTCACCCCTCTGTTCATCACCAACTTCTCCCTCTGTCCCCTCTTCTGCCTCCCCCCCCTCTTCTTCCTCCCCCTCCACCTCTGCCTCCGCCTCCTCCGCCTCCCGGCCCTCCTCCGCCTTGGCCCGCTTCTGCTCCGTCTCCAGCACCTTTTGCACGCCCGCCCCCCCCACGTCGCGCGCCTCGTCCCAGTCGACGTCGTACGCGCAGGCGGCGCGGCGGATCTCGGCGCGCAGCCCGTTGGCCTCGGCCACGAGCGCCTCCCAGCGGCGCACGTCGAAGCCCCGGCTCGCGTACAGCGCCGCCTGCTGGCGCGAGACGGTCAGGCTCATGGCCGCGCTGTAGCTGAGGTCGTCTCCGGCGGCGGCCCCCGTATGCTGCCCACTTCCACGCCCCTGCCGCCCGTGCCGCCCGTGGTGCAGCAGGAACCACAGGTACCCCCCCAGCAGCATCGTCAGGCTCGCCAGGTACGTCACCGGCTCGACCACGTCCCAGCCGTAGGGCGTGCGGAACGTCACGTAGTACACCACCGCCCACCAGCCCACCAGCGCCGCGAACCCCCCCTGCGCCAGCCGCCGCGCGCCCCGGTGCGCCTGCCGGTCGCACGCCCGCTTCACCGCCGCCTGCGCCTCGATCTGCCCCGACAGCCGCCGCAGCCGCATCCGCTGGTAGTACGTCCGGTCCGCAAACGACGGCACCGTCACGCGGGTCTCGGCCGTGCCGGCGGAGCCCTCCACCCGCACCGCAAACACCCGCCCCCGCGCCGCCTCCCGGATGAAGTCGCCCACCTCTGTGCAGCTGCCCCAGCGCACCCACTCTGGGGGGGCAGAGGCCTGGGAAGGGGCCTGCTGCCCGCCATCCTCTTCCTCCTCCCGCCTCACCGCCCAAAAGGTGACGCCCGGCGCCCGCGTCTGCCCCGTCTCGCCGTCCACCAGCGGCGGCAGCTCCGCCTGCAGCAGGCGCTCAAAGTGCGAGAGCGGCTGCTGCGGGTGCAGGAACAGCGACAGCGGCTCGGTGGGGGCGCTGCCTCTGCTGGGGGTGCCGCCTCTGCTGCCGACGGGCAGCGGGAGCGTGCACCGCAGCAGCCGGTTGGGCGTCGTGACGAGCGTGCCGGTGGGCTGCTGGTTGTCCTGCCGGGGTGGTGGTGGCGGCGGCGGCGGAGGGTCCTGGGGCGGCGGCGGAGGGTCCTGGGACGGCGAGGCCTGGCGCGGGGCGGAGGGCGCGTCGTTGCCGGCGCCTTCGCTGCGGTGCGAGGCCCAGGCGCGTGCGTTCAGCGGTGCAGCCAGCGGCGCGGCGACAGCACGTCGAGGCCGGGCGATACACAGAGGTGGACGTAGGACGGCCGCCCGGGGTAAGTAGGCCCGGGAAAGGCAGGCCCGGGAGGCCGTCGCGCCCAGTCGTGGCAGCAGCCCGCAAAACGGCGTGGCCATGGTCGAGGGGAAGGCTGTATCAGCAGGCTGGATCACTGTATCCGTGCTCAAGCCTGCAGCCGCCGCCGTTGGCAGCACAAGGCTGGCTGTCGCGGTCGCTCCATGACGTCACAGCGGCGGTTGGGCGAGGCCTGGGACTTGGTGCCAAGATCCATCTACAAGCACAAGTACTCCGTACCAGCATCTTACATACACAGCAGCAACAAACGCAGCCTTCTGTCGAGGCTCGCTTAACGCCTGCCCACGTGCAGCTCGGCGCCGTGGCCGCTGTGGCGCTGTGGCGCTGTGGTCGCTGTGGGCCGCGGATGCTGCGAGTCGAGGCGTCTACGGAGTACAAGTAAGATACAATACTCCGTACTCGTAAGCATATATTACATTCCGTATTGCGTGGGCCTGCGACGGCAGTCTCGGCCCCTGGAAGCGACGTCCCTGAAGCGGCTGTCCCGGGATTTGCACGAGCTGGTTGTATCTGCCGCTGCAGGGCCCCCACGCCGACAGAAAGGGCAGCTCGCGTGCGGCCGGCCAGTCGCCGGGCGATCGCTGCCGAAGAAGAACCGAGCGGCCGGAGATCTCTCCATTGCGGCTCCGTTCATCTCGGTACGACAGCTACAGAGTCTACTTGTACGGAGTACAAGTATACCGAGTATTTACAGCGCGCCAGGCAGCTAGCGCAAGGAGCAAAGGCCCAAAGGGGCAGGGCAACCGCGAAGCGTCTCGGCGTCTGCTTGCACGAGTCGCTTGTTGTTGTATGGAGTCGTTGTACCGAGTCTGGGACCCAGCAGCATCGCACGGGCCCCGACGGCGACCGCCGTCGGTCAGAAGCCTAGCGTGGAGCCGGCTGTATTTGTAAGTTACGGAGTACGGAGTCCGACTTGGACATCTCGTAAATCTAAGCTACTTGTTATGCCTTGGGCTCACAGGGCCTCGGCCTTGCTGGCGTCAGCTGCCAGCGCCCTAGCGCCAGCGCCCAGCTCCCCAGTGTCTGTCCAGTGCACCAGTGCCCGTAGCGCGCCCAGCCCAGCGCCCAGCGCCCGCAGCACGCCCAGCGCCCAGCCCAGCGCCGCGCGCCGCGCGCCGCCACGCCGCCGCCACCGCCACGCTATTGTCCCAGGGCAGCCCCTCGTCCTAGGGCAGCCCTTCGTACTAGGGCAGCCCCTCGTCCAGGGCAGGGCGCCCGCCAGTGCGCCTGTGCCTGTGCGCGCGGCTTGGCTGAAATAGGCATGTCAATACGGTCGCGGGACACGGCCGCGGGATACGGCCGCGCACGACTCCGCGGTCTACAACTAGACGGTCGAGGTCGCCGCGAGTCCGCGCCTCAGGTCGGCGAGGGTGGCCAGGTCGGCGAGGTTGGCGGGTCGGCCAGGTCGGCGAGGTGCTGCAGGTCCCTCTCTTTCCATCTGCCGCGATCGTCCAAGTACTGCACATGCCCGCCGTGCCTAGATGCGACCCGAGATGGGCGCCGGTGGAGACGATGGACAGACAGACGGACGACGGACGGACAGACGAAGACGACCGACGACCTGTTCGGCCGTACTCCGTCGGCCCAGCAGGGCAGCAGCAGAGCCGCCGTGGCATGGCACCCGTGCGACGGGGGCGGCACGGCGCCAAGGGGGTTCTAGAAGGTGACTCGGCAGGTGTGTGACGACGTATTACTCTGTGGGTATCCCACAGTATATGCTTACGTACGGCCGCCCAGACCCCGAGACGCCCCTGAGGCGCCTGGGCAAGTGCCGTCGCCCCGCTGTCTGCGGGCTGTCCGCGGGCTGTCCGCGGCTGTCTGTCCGCCACGGCCGCCGTCTCGGCGGTTCTTGTTTCGGCACGCTCGCCGTACGGCGTCGCACGGTCGGCGGGCGGTGAGGCAAAAAAGGGACATTAGGAGAAAAAGAAAAAAGAAAAAAAGAAAAAAAGCGAAAAAGCAAAAACCGGCTCAACCTGAGACCTGTCTGGGGCGTGCAGCTGATCCTCTCGATCGAGCAAGCTGCAGGGAGGACGACAGGCCGGCGGACCAGTCGACGGACCAGCCAGTGACGGACAGCCAGTGACGGACAGCCAGTGACGGACAGCCAGTCGACAGCCAGTCGACGGACCAGTCGACCGGTGCAGCGACCGCACCACCAGCCGACCTATCAGCGCGCGGGTTTAGCGTGCCGTCGTCCGAGGTTGGTAGGGCTGAGGGTCTGTCGGCGAGCTAGGGCCAAACGGGACGCCTTCAGCTTCCATCCTGCTTCTGCGCGCGGAAACCGGTTTGCCGTGCAAGTATTAGGGAGTAGCTGTATGAACAGTCGAGTCGGTCAATGTGTACTCCGTACAGAGAGCTCAATGAACAGACAGCACGACTGCGTTCAAGATACCGAGACCGAGACCGAGACGGCATTCTCCGGCCTGGTCCGGCCAGATATCCGCCAGATATCCGCCGGATAGGCCGGCCTGGCCTGGCCTCTGAGACGCCCGACGCCGGCCGGCCCTCGTCTCGCCGGCCAAGAAGCGTCGTCGATCGAGCCTTTGTCCACTTGGCGACGTGTCGCTACGCCCTACCGCGCGCAGTGTGGCGAAGCACTTAGCGCGCAGCTGTAGTCGGGTATCGAGGATACCGTCGCAGAATGCGTCTCTTTGCGTACGAGTACGAGTATGGAGTAATAATAATACAACTACAACTACGGAGTACAAGTACAACAGCATAAGCAGCGATTCCTCCGCCACGGAGATGAAACGCGCGGCCGCTATTCCCGGCGCGGAAGGGCGGCCCAGCCAGCGTCGTGCTGACGCTCCAGGGCCGGCCCACCGCGCGCCTTCCAGGGCGATGGCTGGCTGCTACGGCTGGCTGCTGGCTGCTGGCTGCTGGCTGCTACGGCTGGCTGGCCGCTGGCCGGCCGCTATGGCTGGTCGCTATGGCTGGCTGGCGGCCAGCCGCCGCCCGTAAAAGGCAGCCATTTCGGGCAACCCCACCGCCGCAGCGCCGCCGCGACGCCCGATCCCAGCAGCCTGCGGCGCCTCGCCCGCACCCCTCCTCCCCCACACCGCAGGCCTGCCAGCTAGCGCTGAACCCTAGGGCTGTCTGGTGGTGCCTCGTCGTAAATATGTACAGCGGAGGAAGAATACACTGGCCGCTGCATATTTACGGAGTACACCGCCTACTACGGAGTATACACTGGCTGGCCACCTAAACTGGCCAGCCTAATACACTGGCCAAATACACTGGCCAAATACACTGGCCAAATACACTGGCCAAATACGGCCAAGCCACTCCTGCCCCCTACACTGCTGCCTGCCGCGCCCGCTGACCCGTTCGTCCCTCCCTCCTGCCGGCCCGCCGCCGCCAGCTGCGCTAGCGCCTGTTCCTCACGCCCCCCCCGTGGCTGCCCGCCAGTGGCGTCTGCCTCGTGTCCGCGCTAGCAGCGCCGGCGCCCGCCCTGTCGTGGTGTCTTGGCGGGAGCGCCAGGAGGAGGAGCCAGGAGGAGCCTGCAGGGAAGGAGCCAGTCGCTGCTGCAGCCGCTGCAGCCAGTCGCCAGCAGCGCCAGCAGCACCAGCAGTCGCTCGCCAGAGCCCGTCCTCCGACGCCTTCCCCCTCGCCCTCCTCCTCCTCGTCCTCGTCCTTGTCCTCGTCCTCGTCCTCCCCAGCTGAACGGTCCCCCTCTGTCTCCCCGTCTCGCCCGCCCCGCCAGCCTGCCTGCCGCCTGCCTGCCGCCTGCCTGCCGGCCACCTGCCTGCCGCCTGTCATCGATCAGCTTGCTTACGCTCGCATCCTCGCCTCGGTCCTTGCAGCCAGATCCGGTCCGGCTTTCTCACCTTGGCATTTGTCGTGCTCTCTTCTCCCCTCTCACTCTCCTGCCACTCTGCTCTGTCTTCTCTCTTCCCCTTCTTTCTCGTATTCGTCACCTCTCCTCTTCCCTCTCGCCTCTCGCCTCTCGCCTCGCCTCTCGCCTCCGCCTGCGCCTCCCTGCTCCTCGGCCCCTCTTCTCCTGTCTCCTCCTGTCTCCTCTTCTGTCGTCTGCCCCTGTCCTCCTCTCCTGTCAGCCCCTGTCCTCCCCCTCCCCCCCCAAGCATGATTCGACATCGTCCGTCGTGGCGATTCCCGTTCCCCGTCTGCCGCCCGCCCACCCGCGTCGCCCTCGCCTCCTCCTCCTCCTCCTCCTCCTCCTCCTCCTCTGCTCCCCGCGCAGGCTCGCGCATGTGCTCGCCTGCGTCGTGAGTCGCCACGAGCAAGCACCGACCGCGCCGGTGTGCGCTCTTCTCCTCTCCCTGAACCCTGAACACCGACGAAATGGACGTCCCCCGGGGCCGCGGCCTGCTGCCGCTATATAGAGACGACTGCAGGCCGGCCACCGCCGCCGCCGCCGCCGCCGCCGCCGCCGTTCCCCCCCGCGCCTCCGTCCCCATGTCCATCCCGCACGCCGCCGGCGCTGTCCACCGCGACGACGACGACGACAACGACGACGACGACGACGACCACGTCCGCGCCCCGCCGCCGCCCCTGCCGCCGCCCCGCGTCGTCCCCGTCGACGGGCCCATGTCCGCCGCCGCCGAGGACTACCGCCGCCGCGAGCTCGAGGACTACCGCCGCCGCCAGCAGCGCCTCGCCGCCGCCGCCGACCTGCCCAACTACAAGATGCGCCGCGACCGCCGCGACGAGGGCTACCACTCCATGGAGTCGGCCAGCCGCGGCTCCCGGGACTCGTACTCCCCGTCCTCCTTTGCGTCGCCGGCCTCCTTCTCGACCTCCTTCTCCTCCTTCTCCGCCTCCTCCTCCGCCGCCGCCGCCCACTTCGGCCTCCACCACGACCACTTCCGCTCCAGCGCCGACGCCTACGACAGCGCCCTGCTCAAGAAGCTCGACATGCACCGCTCCCTCGACAACCGCTCGCCGCCCCGCGCTTCTGCCTCTGCCTCCGCCGCCGGCCCCCGCGATCACCCGCTGCGGGCCCCCGTCGCCGACCGCTTCCCCCCGCTGCAGCCGCTGTCCCTGCCCACCCGCATGAAGCAGCACGGCCACGGCCACGGCCACGGTCACAGCCACGCCCACAGCCATGCCCACGGCCACGGCCACGCCCACCACGCCTACGGCTCCCCCCTCCTCCTCGACTCCCCCTCCCGCTTCACCGACACCCCCCTGCACTCGGCCGTGTCCCCCCGCAGCGCGCCGCCCTTCCTCCTCAGCCCTGCCGCCGCCGCCGCCGACCACCGCGGCGCCTACGCCGCCAGCGACTACGACCGCTCCCCCCCCGGCGCCGCCGCCCTCCGCTCCCGCCGCACCGACAGCGGCTCCGTCTCCGTCGCCGCCACCACCGACGACGCTGCCGCCGCCGCCGAAGACGACACCAGCTTCACCATGGAGGAGACCAGCCGCCTGCGCGACTTTCACATCGACAGCGCAGCTGCGGCGAGGCCCCCCACCGCCGCCTCCGCCTCCGCCTCCGCCTCCGCCTCCGCCTCCGCCTCCGCCTACGCCTCCCCCTCCCCCTCCTACGCCGCCGGCCAGAAGCGCCGCGCGTCCTCGCCACCCGCCGGCAGCGACGACCCCCCGCCCCCGCCCCCGCTGCTGCTCCCCCTCTACAGCATGGCCTCGGCCGAGCACCTGCGCTGGCGCGACGCTGCCGCCGCCGCCGCCGCCGCCGCCGCCGCCTCTGCTTCGGCCTCGGCCTCGGTCTCGGCCTCGGCTGCCTCCTCTGCGGGGGCTGCCGGCGCCACCCGCGGCTCGCCCGCGCCGCGCCTCCGCGCCAACACCCCGCAGGACTCCTCCCTCTCCTCCGTGTCCTCCGTCCGCACCGGCTCCTACAGCTCCGCCGCCCGCTCGCCCGGCGCCACCACCGGGTCGTCCTCCCTCCTCGACGCGCCGCTGTCCACGGCGCCGTCGTCGTCGTCCGCGACCACAGCGCCCGGCCTCTCCCCTGGCTGCCTGTCGCCCGCCGACTCCTCCTGCACCTCTCCCTTTTTCACGGCCGCCGCCGCCTCCGCCTCCGCCCCCCTGCCCATCTCCCCCCGGTCCGCGGTGACGCGCCCGCCGCTGCCGCTGTCGTCGTCGCACCGCTCCTCCGCGCGCGACAACGTGGCGTCGCCCACGCGCCGCGTGCCCGACAGCAGCAGCAGCAGCGGCGGCGGCGGCGGCACCGCTGCGGCGCCCAAGATGGCGCGGTCCGAGTTCTTCATGTGCGACTGCTGTCCGAAAAAGCCGAAAAAGTTTGACTCGGAGGAGCAGCTCCGGTAAGTTTCGGTTGTTGGGGAAGCTTGTCGGACACGCTCGGACACGGCTAATCATCCGCTCTCCAGCGCCCACGAGATGGAAAAGCAGTACGAGTGCAACTACTGCGGCAACCGCTTCAAGAACAAGAACGAGGCCGAGCGCCACCAGAACTCGCTGCACGTGCGCCGCCACAGCTGGTCGTGCGCCGCGCTGTCCAGCTACGACCGCGCCTTCCACGAGAGCACGTTCCGGCCCGGCGAGGTCGACACGTGCGGCTACTGCGGCGAGGAGTTTCCGCGGAGCGGCGGCGGCGGCGGCGGCGGCGGCGGTGGCGGCAGCGCGTCCGACGCCGTCCGGCACACCACCGAGCAGGACTGGGACGAGCGCATCCGCCACCTGCAGGACGTGCACAAGTTCCGCGAGTGCAACGCCAACAAAAAGTTCTTCCGCGCCGACCACTTCCGCCAGCACCTCAAGCACAGCCACGCCGGCACCAGCGGCAAGTGGACCAACATGCTGGAAAACGCATGTATGATGGAAGAGGAGCCGCCGCTGCCGATGCGGTAGGCGGGTAGAGGGGGGAGAGGATGTGTTTCGCCTTTCTATCTTCTGTCTTTCTCGGTTCTTCGGTTTCGTGTTGACATCGCAACGGGATTCACTGCATGACGGCGGACGGCGGACGGCGGACGGCGGACGGCGGGGACTTTGTTTGAAAATGCGCACATGAGGTATGACTAGCCGGCCCTTGCGAGTCGAGCGGCCCAATGAGACAATTTCCAGCGTGCAGTGTGCGTTGTGTAGATCGTGTTGTCGGACGGCGTAGATATTTGGATGCTGGCGCTAGGCGGTCAAAAACGGCAGAATTCTTCTCGCCGCCTCTATCGCCGCTCAACGTCGCCGAACCAACACGTCGTCGGCACCTCTGCATCTGCCTTTTTCGGTTCCTGTCCGGCCGCCGCTGCACGGCGCCACCCCGTCCGCACGATGCCGCTCGACCGGGTCCCCGGCGAGGACAACCTGTACATTGGGAGGTGGGTTGTCAAAGTCTAGGAGGTTCCCCCGCTGACCGCCGACCGCTGACCGCTGACGACCAGCCTGTTTATGCTCGGCCAGACGGCGCTGCTCGAGCGCCACGGCATCACGCACGTCGTGTCGGTGCTGCAGTACGCCGAGTCCGAGAAGGAGGCCATCCGCGCCGCGGCCGCCGCGGGGGCCCCCGGCTCGGCCGCGGCTGCGGGTGTCCGCGACCGCCTGTTTGTCGACGTCGAGGACGTCGAGGAGGAGGACCTGCTGGTGCACTTTCCGCGCATCGTGCGGTTCATCGAGGGGGCCCTGCACCCAGAGGGTGGCGGGGACGATGGCGAGGGTGGCGGCGCCGTGTTTGTGCACTGCGTGATGGGCCGGTCGCGGTCGGCCACGGCGGTGCTGGCGTACCTGCTGTGGAAGCGGCCGGAGCTGCGAGGCGGCAAAGGAACGCCTCTCTCCAATACCGACACCGACCCCGACACCGACTCCCCCGTCCAGCGCGCGCTGGCGCTGCTGCGCGAGGCGCGCCCCGTGGCGGACCCCAACCCGGGGTTCCGGCGGCAGCTGGCGCTGTGGTGCGCCATGGGCTGCCCGGCGGACGCCGACGACGCCGTCGAGCGCCAGCCCGCGTACCAGCGCTGGCTCTACCAGAAGGAGGTGGCCGAGAGCGCGCAGATGGGGCGGGCGCCGGGGCGGCTGTGGTTCGGCGACGAGGGGGGGCGGCCAGAGACGGCGGACGGAGCAGCGCCGCCAGCGCCGCCAGCGACTATGGCGACCGCCGCCGCCACCGCCACCACCGCCACCGTGCAGCTGCGGTGCAAGCGGTGCCGGCGCATGCTGGCGGGAACGCCGTTCCTTCTTCCACACGCGCCGCCACCGCCGCCCGCCGCCCGGTCGTGCGCGCACTACTTTGTCGAGCCGCTGTCGTGGATGCGGCCGGTGCTGGAGGAGGGCGCGCTCGAGGGCCGGCTCGCGTGCCCCAACCCGCGCTGCGGCGCGTCCGTCGGCCGCTACGCCTGGCAGGGCTTCCAGTGCACGTGCGGCGAGTGGGTGTGCCCGGCCTTTTCGCTGCAGCAGAGCCGCGTCGACCGGTCCGAGGCGGCGGCCGCCGGCGGTGGTGGTGGCGGTGCCGGCGCCGGCGCCGGGCCGGGCAACAGCAACCCGTTCAACATCCGGCTGCCGCCGGGCGCCAGCAAGGTGTAGCAAGAGGCGGCGCTGCGCTGCTCGCCCTGGCCGGCTGGCTGGCTGGCTGGCTGGCTGTCTGTCTGGCTGGCTGTCTGTCGAGCGCCGCGATGGGGCTCTGTTCGGCCCAATGGTTTCTCCAATAACACCCACAGCAAACAAGTGCCGTGCCGTGCCCTACGGAGTAATACTCCGTACACAGTCAAGCCGCGCCAAGGGAAGCTACGGAGTATGCGCGCGCACAATGGCTTGGCGCACCCACCGCCCACCGGCCTGCATCTCTAGCGCGGTCGCCGACTCGCTCTCCAACGGCGGGGCTCCCCAGCGTGAGACTCCAGCGTGAGACTCCAGCGTGAGACGCCTGTACAAGCACACGTTCTTGTGCGCCTCTCAAGGCCGCGTGATGCGACCTGCATGCGCCGACAGGCAGGCGGCTGAGAAGAGAGGGTCAGCAGGCGTAAGCGCTAGGCGTTGACCTGCTGTGGAGGAGGGTGAGGGGGAAGGGGGGGGGGCGTGTGCGAAGAGGACGAGTCGGAGGCCGCCTGGGCGCCGGCGCGCCTGGACCGGTCGGTCAGACGTGGGTCGACGAGCTCTCTCCCCGCGGAAGCATTCCGAGGGCCTGTCTCGGCGGAGCCTTTCTCGTGTGCGGAAGATGGGGCCAGCCAGGCTGACAAGATCTGACAGAGCCGTCCCCGGGCTTCGGCCGTACGGGCAATACGCCGGCCTGTAAGCATATACGACTAGGCAGAATATACGGGGTAATCGCCGACTGTGAGCATGAAACAGGCTGTATCCAGTGTGCTGTTCGTCAGATGGCTGTGGAATGGGCTGTGGGACCGTAAGCTCTGTTGGTACGCTGTGCCGAATCAGGAGGCTGCTCCGGAGCGGAGGCCCGGAGCACAGGAGAGCGCTGTCCGTCCGCGCCGGCGGAGCTTCGGCGCCCAGAGCGGTGGCCGGCCCGCCGGCCGGTCCGCCGTCAAGGGGCGCCTTTGGGGACCGACGGGAAGAAGCTGGGGTTTGCCAGCCGCTCGCGGTTCCGCTTGGCAATTTCCGCCTGCCTCCTCTTCTCCAGCCTCTGCTGGTACACGTATCTAGACGGACGTCAGCATCGTAGAACGGGTGTCTGAAAAAAAGGGGGGAGATGATACTTTTGCAGCGCAAACACGCGCGGCTCGTCGGTCTTGGCCGGCGCCTCGTCGCCCGTCTGGCCGCCTGTCAGCGCACACGCGTCGGCTTAGAGAACGGCAGCTGGCACTCACATCGCTGTCCTTCTTGGCACCCTCCTTGTGCTTGGCGTCGTCTTTGCCGTCCTTGTCTTTGTCCTTGTCCTTGTCCTTGTCCTTGTCCTTGTCCTTGTCCTTGTCCTTGTCTTTCTCGCCGTCTTTGCCCTTTTCCTCCTTGTCCTTTTCCTTCTCCTTCTCCTTCTTCTTCTTCTTCTCCTCGTACTCCTTCTTCACGCGCTCCACCTCTTCCTGCAGCTTCCGCTCCTTCTCTTCTTCCTCCCGCTTCTTCTTGGCCGCCTCGGCCGCCTTGTCGACGACGGGCGTGCAGAAGCCGCGGTCCTTGAGGTGGCTCGCGCAGATGTAGAAGAAGTCCTGCAGCCGGGTGCGGACGTCATTAGCCGCGTTCTCGCCGAGCAACACCGCGTTCTCGTCGAGCAACAAAGGGCCTACCTACCTTGTTCTCTGCCGTGATCAGGACGCTCGTGCTGGGCTTGTAGCAGATCTCGCAGCCCTTGGCCGCCGTGTCGGCCACCCGGCGGTGCGTGTACACGTTGGGGAACGCCATGCTGTCCTGTCCGGCACCAGGGCGCGCTCGCGTCCTGCAGCCGCGGCGTGGGTGTCGGGAGTTTTTAAGCTCACAAAGCCGCCGCGCGGGGCTGAGTCGCGATAACCGTGCGCAAAATGCGACACTGTATAAAACAGCACTGTGTGAGCGTCACCGGCCAGCGCCCGGCCCTGGCCACGGCTGGCAGCGGCAGAGGGCACATTGTTCAGCCAGAGGACGAGGCTGTCGTACTCGTACGCTTAGATGTTTGATGTTCTCTGGAAACACCAGATGGCAGCCGGTGCTACGCTGGGAGACCCTCCGGAGACGGTTCGCTCCGTTCCCTCCGTAAATCAAAGGTTCCTATCATAGAAACCTTCATCCCAGCCATCAGGGCCGCCATCCATCAGGCCGCCATCCATCAGGACCGCCGGCGACCTCGACTTTTCTCGGCCACGTCAACTCCCGGCGTCCCTGACCGCCTTGCGCCTCGCACCGCCTCGATTCGCAGAGCCTTGCCCACTGAGGCCAACTCGGGGCCCCGCTCTCGCCCTGCGGATCGTCCCTTCCATTGGCCGCAGATAGGGCCTAGACTGAGGCCAACTCGCTGCGGGTGGGGCCCGCAGCCGCCAATCACCGGGCCGCCGGCGGACGTCGAAACGGCACAAGGCGCAGCATAAAGACCACGCTGCCGCCTCCCCCCCCCCGGGGCTGGCCGCCTCTCTCTTCATCCCCTCAACCCAACCCCCAACCCATCTCTGAGCACTCCCGCTCATTGTCCCTCGTTTTTTTTCCTTTGTCTCTCCTGTCTGCCGTGCGCGTTGTCTCGACACGTGGCTTACTTGTTCTTGATCCGCAGCGTCCATCATCTTCGCCTCGCCACAGCATCAAACAGTAGCTTAAATTTACTGTCCCCAGCCGCCGCAACTCTCCCGGGACCGCAACCATGGGTACCATGGCCACCCTCTGGGGTGCCCCTCCGGGCTGCAGCGCCAACATACACGCCGCCCCAGAATATGACTCGGTCGAGTGGACGGTACGCGTGCCTTGATTCCTGTGCCGCTCGTGGAAGCACCCCGTTCTAACGCGCAGCGCAGAGCCCGGCCCATTTCCTCCTCCCCGGCCCGGTTGCGGTCCTCCACACCAGATGGGCTGCCCCGGCGGGGGATGGGGATCCCGCCAACTACTAGGGTCGGCGTGCCGACGCCGGCGCTGGCTCGGCTCGCCTCTGAGCTGAGGCCCCAGCGCCGGCGTCCCAGCCGGGGCCGCCTGGCACAGAACGCTATGCGTCTCGGCTGCCGCTCGCCTACAGCGAGCGGGGCATATCTACTGGCTGGCCAGACCTGCAAAGTGTTGCTGCCAACCAGCAATCCTTTGCGGCAATGCAGGACAGCCAACAGACCCGACCCGGCCCGACCCCTTCCCCCCCCCCCCCCCTACCCTCCCCTCCCCCTCCCTTCCGAATGACGAGTGCTGTGCCGTGGTCGTGCTCCCACGACGGGCCACGCACAGCAGCCGCACAGCAGCCAAGAATGCCCGTCATGCAATCGACCTGGACTACGTCGTTAAACTGGTTCGTTGTCACGCTTTCCGCCACGCTCCCCTCGCCAACGCCCTGCTCCCGCAAGCAGATCGCACGCCACGAACCTCTCCAAGACCAGCAAACACGCCCGCCTCGCGCCTCACCCCGTTTCCCGCAGCTCTGCAGGCCTCCGCGCTGTTTATCTGCTATGGTCCCGCCACGAGGGCGGCACCACCAGACGAACCACCGCCGCCACAGAACTACCACCAACGCACCCACCACCCACAAGAAGAACCACCACCACCACCGCCGCCACAAAAGAACCACAACCATCACCGAAAGTTACCACACCCGACCCATAGATCCGTTCGTATTCTCGCGTACCGTCCAATCGACCGAGTCATGTTCTGGGGCGGCGTGTATGTTGGCGCTGCAGCCCGGAGGGGCACCCCAGAGGGTGGCCATGGTACCCATGGTTGCGGTCCCGGGAGAGTTGCGGCGGCTGGGGACAGTAAATATACTGTTTGATGCTGTGGCGAGGCGAAGATGATGGACGCTGCGGCAAGTCGTCTCAACACAAGTCGTCTCAACACAAGTCGTCTCAACACAAGTCTGAAAACAATCCGTCCGTGATAAGCAAAACACCTCCGTCAAACACATACCCTAAGCAAACCGCGTCGCCCGCTTCTTCGGCGCCGGCGTCCCGTTCCCCGCCATGCCCAAGCCCACAACCTTGGCCCGCCTCGTGGCCATCCGCCTCACCGACGTCCGCAACGCCAGCCCGCCCTGCGCCAGCCCGCCGCCCTGCGCCAGCCCGCCTTGCGCCAGCCCGCTCTTGGCGCCAACGGCACTGGTGTCCGCCGCCGCCGCCGCCGCCGCCGCCTGAGCTGCCTTGGCCGCCGAAGCGAGCGCTTTCCTCGGCGTCGGCGGCTGCAGCCGGGACACGCGCGTCGTCCGTCTCGGCAGGCCGCCGCCCGTCTTGTCCAGCGGGCCGCCCGTCTTGTCCGCCTCGCCGCACTGCTCCGCCGCCGCCGCCGCCGTGGCCGGTGGTGACGCTTCCTCGAGTCCGCCGTCGCCTTCCGCCACAGCGGCCGGCCCAGCAGCAGCGTCGTCGCCGTCCGTCTGCGCGTCCGTTTCGTCTGGCGGGCTCGCAGAGCTGCTGGCCGTCTCGGAGAGGCTGGCTGCCGCGCCGTCCTTGTCGCCGCCCTCGGATGCCTGGAACTTGACCAGCGTCTCCGCCCAGCGCACGCTCTTGGCACACTTGGACGTCTTCTTCGCCTTCCGATGCCGCGCGTGGTGCGTCTCGTCGTCGTCCGGCCGGGCCGGCGGCGCCGGGGGGGAATCAAACACGGACGCTTGCTCGCGCGCCGCCGTCGCCTGCTGCCCTTCGTACGTCTGGCGCGCCACCACGACGCAGGGCGGGTCCGCATTGCCCCTGTTCTTCCGCGTGTTGACCCGCGTCACCGCTGCAAGGTCCCGCTCGTCGTTGCGCCGAAGGCTGAGGCTGCTGGCCGAGAGGCCGTAGCTGTCGTCCCCGTTCAGGTTGAGCGTTCCGGGCAGACGCACGGGGATGAGCGACAAGACGCTTCCCCCTGCCGCCGCTGCCCCCGCCGCTGACGACGCCGCCGCCGCAGCCACCGCCACCGGCTTGGCGCGCGTCCGCTGCGACCGCCGTGGCCCCGATGGTGCGCCCGACGACGCTTCGTCCCGGCTCGACAAGAACGCGGGGTTGAAAACGCCCCCCGTGTCCGCCTCCATCTTCTTCCGCCGCCGCTTGGGCCGCGCCGGAGACGTGTCTTCCAGCGACGGCTTGCTCAGCAGATTCCGCGCCGCGTCGTGGTTCTCGCCAAGGCCGTCGCCGCCGTGTCCTCCCTTCCGCTTCTTTGTCGGGCTCGGGCTCATGTTATGGTCCTTGGCCCGCAGAGGCGCCCGGTTGTCCAGGCTGTCAAAGGGAGCCGTCGAGAGGCAGTCGATTCTCGACACCGGCGAGCCCGACGAGCCTGTGGACCCCGAGGCGCGCTTGGAGCGCATGTGCGCCTTCGACCGGACGCTGGCCGCCGAAACCGCCGCCGTCGCCGCCGTCGTCGCCGTCGCCGCCGCCGCTGCCGCCGCTTCGGCCTTGGCGCTCTTGCCGGCCTTGACCCGCGTAACAAATCTGCGCAGCATTTCCGTCTCGGAATCCTCCTGTGCCCAGTCGTCCTGTGCCGACAACGGCTCCCCTTCCTCCCCCTCCTCCCCCTCCTCCCCCTCCTCCTCCTCCTCCTCATCCAGCTTGCTCAAGTCGAGCGTCATCGTCACCGTCGTGTCCTCGCCAGCCAAGGGCATGGGCGCCACCGAAAAAGGATCGAACGCGACGCTTTCTTCGACCGGCGACGCGAGACACGGGCTTTCCGATCCCGCCCGCATATCGGCTGTGAGCTCCGCAAAGATGTCGTCTACAGCCGCGGCATGCGCAGCTGCTGACGCCATGTCATCCTCGCAGTGCCGGTAGCCGCCAAAGCTGCTGTGCGAAGAGAGCAGATCAGCGGCTTCGCACCGTTGCGCGACAGAGAAGTCGGGGTCCATTGCGGTCGGGCTCGGCCATCTGTCCTCGCCTTCCACCATCTCTTCGACAGCCTCTTCGACGGTCTCTGGAAGCGGCAGCAGCAGCGAGGTGTCCAGGTCATCCGAGGCTGGCAGAGCAGAAACAAGGCACGCATCGCCCGTGGTCTCCGAGACCTCCGAGGCCTCCGAGGCCGATTCGTCCATCGGGCTGGAATACGGCGGCGTGCTTTCGTCCAGGACGTTTGATGTCGTCACCATGGCTGCACCCACGTCGCTGGACGCCCGCCTTTGGTCTGCCTCCTCCGCAGACAGGTCGGCCAGAACGGAGCTGAGAGCTGTGCTTTCCGTCTCCTTTGCGAAAACGTCCGTGCCCTTTGCAGAAGCGTCCGTCTCCTTTGCAAAAGCGGATGCTTCCTTGTCGCCATGGTCCGTCGCATCAGTCTCCCCCGCGGCCTCAGCAGGCGAGCTAGGCGACAGCGGGAGCTCTGCCAACACATGATGGGTCTGCACAGGTGGCCCGGAACCGAAGATATCCAGATTTGTGCGCACGTCGACCACCACCGTTTCGTCCTGCGGTGGCGTAGCTTGTTCTTCGGCAGCCGACGTGTCGAGACGGCTGGTCTCGTCCTCGCACGCAAAGATAGCAATGCTCGGCACGTTCGTTGCCGCAGGCGAGGCCGGCCTCGAGAGGAAAAGGTTGGTGGCCCCCGGCTGGAAGGTGTGTCTCCGGTTTGCCTTTTTCGTCTCCGTTGCTTGGAAAACCAACGGCGCCTGGAGGGGAGAGAAGCTGTGTCGGCGGCCGCGCTGCCGCCCTTCGGGCTCCGCGCTGGTCCGTCCCCTCTCCGCGATCAAAAAGACAGTCTCGCGCCGACGCGTGTTGTGCAACGAGATCCGCCGCCGGGCCTCTTGCGGAGACTCGAGGCAGATCTCCGCCGCCGGCTGATCAAACACAACCGATGCGGATAGCGGAGAAAAGCCCACCGCGTCTTCTCCATGCGGCAGCGCATCCCCTGCGTCCGGGTCGGTCGTCTGGTCGGAGGCAGACGGCCCAGCCAACGCTTGCACTGCCGGGGTCGCGGCCGTCCCTTCTGTCGTCTGCGGCGCAGGTGCTTCTTCGCCTTGCTCGCTGGCCGCCACTGCAACGTCCTGGCATGAGAGCGCAGCCGGCGTTGACAGCCTCCGTTTAGGGGGAGACACGTCGTAGGGCAGCGGCGTCGGTCGCGGCATCATACTGATGCGTCTGCTCATCCGTCGCTTCGCTCGTTTGGTGATGTGCTCCAAGTCCCGCTCGACTGGGAACGACTCGGGAGACTCGGCCGCGCCGCCCACGTCCTTCTCCTGCGCACTTTCTGGCTTCGTCGGGACCGTCTCAGCCGTCGCCGGGGGCACGCGCAACGCGAGAAGAGGCTGTCGGCGGCTGTTCCTCTTCCGCGGGACAAAGCTGGGAGCACGGGGCCCAGAGCTCGCGATCGTCCCGCTGCTGCCTTCAGCCACCGGCAACTCTGCGCTGCCCGAGGCCTCCTCGGTCGTGTCCCGGCGCTCCGTCTCGGCTTCTTCGCCGGGCCCGTCGCCGGGCTCGCCGGACGCGCTGGCGGCCGCCGCCGCCCACCGCCCGTCGCCCCAGGCAGGCACGTGCCGGGCTTCGCGCCTGACCTTGCGCGGGCCCAGCCCGTCTGCCTGCAGCTCCAGGAGGCCCTTGGCGTATCTCCTGGTCTCCAGCGACGTCGGGATGCCGCCGGCCTTCTTCCACACCGTGCGCAGGCCCAGGCCCTTGCTGCCCGCCGGCACGGCAATCCGCTGCCAGGGACGAGGGTGCGGGCGCCACGGCGGCTCGAGGTCGGCGACGGAAAGGGTCGGCGCCATCATGGCGGCGCCGGCAAACCTGCGCGCGAGAAACAACAGTCAGAAAAGAAAAAACGGCATGCAGCTACACGGGCCGGACGAAGCGGGGGGCTGGCTCCTTACCCTGCCAGCGCGCTCAGGGCCGTCGTGTCGTCGGTTTCGGCTGCCGTCGACAGCGCCGGGGCCGCGTCGAAGCCTCGACCGCTGAGCGTGCACGCCATCGAGGCCCGCGTGCACAAATCGTGGCCGGCGCGAGGTTTGTTTTCTTGTCGGGAGTCGGGAGTCGGGGAGTTGGAGGGCTGGGGTTCTGGTCGCGATTCTGCTTCTCGCCGCTCGTATCAATGAATAAATATATCGAGGTCTGGATGCGGCGCAAGGCGGGCGGCTGCGAGCAACGGACGCGTTGGGTCGGCAAAAAGGGTTCGCAGACGTGCGAGCCGTGCCCTGGGGGGGGGCGTTTTGGGGGGCCTTTCTTTTGTTTACATACCAGAAAACAGCCAATCAGCAGCGGGGCGCACGAGCAGCTCCGCCCACCACCAATCAGAGCTCGACCCTGGTCGTCGCAGATTATCACGTGACGATAGCCGATAACGCGGGCTAATTTTTCGTCGTTCTCGCGACGACGACTCCTTTCAGAGACCGCTGCTTGCCGCCGCCGCCGCCGCCGCCGACACCACCGTGACCCTTTTTCGTCCCGCACACATCCCCGCTCGCCATGGCTTCCAAGGCACCGCTGCGCCTGCCGCCATTGCGCGTTGTGCGCGTGCGCGAACCCAACAAGACCGAGCCGAACCCGTGCCTGACCGTCATGTCCTCGGTGTTGGGTGCGTCCCCCTCCCTCTTGTCCCGTCTCGTCTCGTCTCCTTTGACCGTCGTTCTGACAACATAGCATGCTGGGCGTCGGTCGGCTACAACACAGCGGGCTGTGCGGCCGTCGAGCAGTCCCTGCGCGCCTGCATGGACGGCCCGCCCAAGACGCAGAAGCCGCCCAGCAACATCAACTTCCATCTCTCGCGCATGTCCAAGAACATGAACGGCCCGCGGAAACACAAAGGCTCCAAGGACTAGGCGGGGGGTTGGGTGCTTTTTGTCCGGGCTGCACGGGCTGCACGGCCTGGTCGCCGGACGGTGGCGTGCTCGATGCACCCCGCGGGCCCCGTCCAGGCCACCGCTTGCTGCTGTATCCGCCGGCGGCAGGCCGCGAAGATGGCGCGGAGGGCGCCGGATGGGTTGGGATGGTCCTGTACGATAAATCAGATCACGGGGGGGGGGCCGCGTCTGGCTCGGATTCGCACGCCTGTATGAGCGGCCGTGTCTGGTTCGATTGACTGATCGGAGCTTGGGTCGGGAGACAACGCGTACGCACAGCTCTCACAAAATGCAATGAGGTGTTTTGTTGTTCCAGGTGCCTTGCGGAATCCAGATGAAAGGAAAGGAACGGCTGCCGGTGTGGGGTGCCGTGGGCAGAGAGCAAGCCAGCCGCTGCACAAGCTGCTTTCCTGTCGTCGTCTTGCGTATATTTCGTGTGCATCTGAACAGCAAGTTCTATTGTCTTGGACGTTGTAGCATGACGTTGGAGCTCTTTGAAAAGTGTTTCTTCGCCTATATTTGTTTCCCATTTGTCAAAATGTATTTTTCTTTCAATTGTCACTTTTTTTTTTGAAAAATAAAATAAATCACTAAAATTCAATAGCCCAAAGCAGTGTATGATTCGTCCTATTCCAAGCCATTTGCCATAGATTGATTCTGTGCGGCTGCAAAAGGAAGAAATGCAAACCCGATAACGCCATCCTGCCAGACGGACGAGAGCTGTGAAAACAAGGCAACTATCCTAAAGTAAGCTACCCCCCGTGTCTCGTGGACACGGCAAGACACGCAATCATCCTTCGTAGCACAAACCGAGAAGAAAATCATCTTCGACTTGTTCAGATTCATCACGAAGCGTAACGTAGAAAGCCGGCCCCAGCCCAATATGCAATGCATGCCGAAGAACAGGAACAACCCACCCGTCATGGAACTGGCTGAAAGGTGGCTATGCAACCCGCGGGTTCAAAATCACAGGAGAGAACAGACGAGGGCACGCCTCAGAACGTGTCCCCGACGCAGAACAGCTCGATCACGCCGAGGCCGCCGTTGTACATGTTCCGGACCCCATCCCGCCATTCCATAAACGCGATCTGGATGTCCTCGTCGCTCTCGATGCTGATAAAGTCGCCGTCCTCGTCGCGGTACCGCAGCTTCAGGTTGCCCTTGCCGATGCTGCTGTTTGTGAAGCGCGCGAGCTTCACGTCGATCCGATCAATCAACGACTGGTACGTGACATTGAACGCAACGACGAGCGTCACGTAGTTGGTCGTGTCGTAGTTGACCTTCACTTTCAGCTGCGTCGGGACCGGAAGATCGGAGCTCATCATGCCCGAGGTCCCGAAGCCCGAGGTTGCACTGCCGAGCGGCGGCGACACGGCCGCGCCGCCGAACTCGCTGCCCGCCGTCGGCATCAAGCTTGGCGGCGGAGCGCTCGTCGGGCCCGGCGTTGTCTGGCGGGGGTAGATCGGCTGCGTTGGGAACTGGGCCATGGTCGCGCCGTACGACATGCTGGGCTGCTGTTGTTGCTGCTGCTGCTGCTGCTGCTGCTGCTGCTGCTGGAGGCGCATGTTCTGCACGCCCGGGCTCTGGGTGCTTGTGCGGATCGGCAAGTCGTTCCGCGGGCTGCCCGTGTTCGAGCGCGGGATGGTCGAATCGTGTCGCTCGTGCGTCGGATGCAGGTGCGCCGGAATGCCAGGGACAGCAGGAATGCTGCCCTGGCTGCCGCCCGGTGTCCGCCGGCTTTGCTGGCCGTTGATGTCGGGCGTGCTGTAGCTGCGGCTGCGTTGTTGCTGCGAGAGCGTTTGCGGATTCTGCGACATGATGGGCATGGAGGGCCCGCGCGGATTGAGGCCGTTGGCCATGCCGTACGCATTGGACGGGGACGGGCCGTCTCGCGACGGGGCGCGCGGCATAGCTGGCGCCGTGTAGCGGTTGGGCTCGCCGTCCCAGACGGGCTGGGGCGTTCCGACCTTGGGAAAGGCGTAGCCGGCGCCCGGGGGGAAAAAGCCCGAGGTCGTGCTGGTCCGCGACGACACGGGCGACTCCGCCACGGGCGAGAAATAGGACTCTCCGCCGCGGAGGCTGGGCGACGATGCCGGCTGGGACGGCAGCTGAGTCTGAAGACTTAATGACCCTGGGGCCATAGGCACAGGGAATTTGGGGGGAGGCTGTCGCACCATTCCGGCCAGAGACTGTGTGCTGTCCGTTGTGACGGAGCGCATCCGCAGCGGCGCTCCGTTGAACGGCGGCGGCACACCAGTCGGGCCCACATCGTCGTCGTCGTCCGGGTCTTCCGCATACGGGTTCTCCAGGGCGGC
Organism: Ophiostoma fasciatum; assembly: GCA_019925495.1. Classification (NCBI taxonomy): domain Eukaryota; kingdom Fungi; phylum Ascomycota; class Sordariomycetes; order Ophiostomatales; family Ophiostomataceae; genus Ophiostoma; species Ophiostoma fasciatum. The sequence goes on from JADHKM010000014.1 coordinate 169,170, forward strand.
GACGCCCCCGGCAGGCGAGCGCATCCATGCAAAATCGGTCGGCTGGTCGGGGTTCGGGTTGGACCGGGGGTCGTTGAGCTTCCGCTGCGTATCAAGGCCAGACGCCCACTTCTTCATGGACTCTTCGTTCTGGAACTTGATCACAAAGTTCTCGACGCCGGGGTCGCCCTTCCACCAGATCTGTACTGTGTAGGAGCCTGGGACGTTAACAAAAAGAGAAAAAGTCAAGGAAAAAAGTCAAGAAAAAAAAGGTCCTCACCAGGCTTTGAGAAGGAGAGAATTTCGGTCACGTTGGCCATGAAGATGCGCCCTTTCAGCTGCAGCTTCGCGTTCTTGTTCCGGGTCTTGGGGCCGGCTGACTTGGTCTTGTCCTTCTTGTCCTTGCCTTTGTTGGGCGCAAGCTCCTTGCAACAGAGGAGGATGCACTCAAACAGGTAGATCTCGTAGTCCTTCTCCTGGTCGCTCTTCCCGGTCACGACCGTGTTGACGCCGTGCAGCAGCAGCTTGCCGAACTGGTCTACCCGGTGGTTCTTCCAGTCGTCGACGCGGCCGATCAGGTCTTCGAGCGCCTCGTCCAGCAGATCTCGGTCGACCGCCTCGTTGGCGTTCTGGAGCAGCCGTTCTGCGGCGGCGATGCCGGCCTCGAGATCGAGCCGTTCCTCGTCGATTTCGCTCTTCTTCAGTAGGTCCTGCACGGGAAGGTCAGCCAGCGTGCGCGCGGGACAGCAACGACTGCCAACGACAACGCAACGCACCTTGAGCAGCAGAGGATACTTGACCAGCCGCTGCATAGGCTTGAGCAAGAAGCCGTCGAGGGTGTTGAAGTCGACGGCGACGGGGTGGTCGGCGGAGCTGATCTTGTCAAAGTAGTTCTGGGCGAGCTGGGCGGCTTTCCGCTGGTTCGCGATAAAGGGCTGGTAGATTTTGAAGAGCCCCTCGAAGGCGACAAAGGGCGCCCCCCACTGCTGGGCGTGGCGGGGCACCGAGTTGGTGGACTCGATGCGGATGAGGAAGCGGCGCTGGACATCGAGAATGGAGTTGATGTTGAGGAAGATCTGGTGGACGACGTCGCCGTTGATGATGCCCCGCTGCTCCAGCGTCTTTTTCAGGTCGTGCAGGTTCTCGAGATCCTGGACGTACTTGCGCTCGGTGTCGACGAGCTCGCGGACAATGTAGTCGCGGTAGCTCAGCTGCGAGGCCTGGTCGCCGGCGGCGTCGGCCTCGTCGGGCGAGGGCTGGACGTGGAGAAGCAGGCCGCGCTCCTTGGCCAGGTCGAGCACGTGGTTGACGACGGTGGTGACCTTGACGAAGCCGGTGGTGTCGTTGCCGAGCAGGTCGACAATGACAAAGCACTCGGGCGCGGGGATCTGCAGGTCGCTCAGGCAGGCCTTGATGAACTTGAAGACGGCAATCTTGGACTTCTTGGCGTCGTTGGCCTTGGCGTCGTCGACGACGAGCGGGTCGTGGGGCTGGAGCACGTTGTAGATGGTCAGGAGCGGGTAGCCGGTGCGGAACATCTGCCACAGGGCCTCGACGGGGTCGCCGTTGGCGTCTTCGCGCTCGAGCTGCTCGAGGTACTGCAGGTGGCTCTCGAAGCCGGGCACCTGGGCCAGGCGCTGCTTCAGCGAGACGCAGATCTGGTAGAGTGAGCGCGAGGCGTCGGCCTTTTGGTTGATGATGTTGCTGGTGGCGACGACCTGGCCCGATGCCTGGGCGGCGGCGACGGCGGCGGCGGAGGCAGAGACCGAGGCGGAGGCGGCCAGCGTGGCCGAGCTGGCGAGCGAGGTGAGCGAGGTCGTGGACGGGAAGGCCGTCGAGCCCGACATCTGGCTGGAGCGCGTGGTGGCGCCGGAGACGCTCATCGTGTTCTGCGTGCGCGCCGATGCGCCGCCGACGGCGGACGACGTGGACGAGAAGAGCGGTGCGGTGTTCGTCCTCAACAGCGGTGCGTGGGCCATGGCTGCGGCTGCGGCTGCGTCCGCGCGAGGCGAGGGTGCGCTGGAGGCCGGAGACACAGACCAGCCTCAAGAACACGTCGAGTCGGCGGCCGATGGGGGTGGCGGAGGGGGTCGGGCGCTTATCGCTGAAGAGATCCGCAACGAGGGCGGGCGGCACGACGTGATCACGATGTTGCGAAGACGTTCGACGGGCCGCGGGGCAAGACGACAAAGAAGCAGCGAAGCAGCGCAGACGACGGGGGCCAGAAAAAAGAGAGCCGAAACAAAGGCGACAACGGGGGGGCGATACGACCCTTGCGCGAGATCAAGCGGGCGGCGCGCGGCCAGTGTTCGTCATATCAGGCGCGGGGGCGAGCCAAGTCGTACGGCGATGCAGGGTGACGATGCAGGCGACGGTGCAGGCAACGATGCAGGCGACGATGCAGGGCGACGATGCAGGGCGAAAGAGAAGAAAGGGGAAACGGATGTGGTGGAGATGCAAAGCGAGTGCAAGGCGGCGGGCCGTTGTTTCCTCCTTTGGCGGGCGCTCTGTTGTGTTGCCCTTTCTTAATTTGGGACGTCGAAAAGAAGGGTGCAAACGGGGGAATGGCTTCTGGCTTGGGGGGGGGGGGGGCGGCCGTGGAGGGGGGGGGTACTGGTGGGGAAGGTTGTGTCAGGCAGTTTACGGGCGGGCACAACTCCGTACAGCAGCACAGTATGAGAGACTGTGGCCCGTGTGGCTGGCCTGTGGCTCCAGCAGACTCGACCCTCTGACAAGGCCCAGAGGAGGAAGCGCCCGCCGGGATGAAAAGTGGAGCAGCGGCACAGACGGGACCAGTCTAACCGCAGGCCGACGACGACTGGAAGATGGAGGACGAGGCAAACAGGCAAAGGCAAGGCAAACATGCTGCCGCATGTGCCATGGCGGTTCCGGGCTTGCCACCGGCGGCCTGCTGCTGCTTCTGTTCAGAACCAGGCGGGCCTCGTACGAGCGTGGCCAGCCCGGCCGTTGGCGAAGAAGACGACGGTGTGGGGAACGGGAAAAGGGGCTCGATAGCGCTAGCGGTTTCCAGAGAGCATGCTGGGAATCCCTGCTGGGGGGGTAGAGAGAGACAGTGTGCACGCGCAATCGCGGCACGGCCTTTGGGGCCCTTCAGCTGTCGCATGGTTTCCTCGTTGCTTGGGGGGGCATAAAATCTGTTCATTTCCCCGTTTCAAATTGCGGCTATCTGCGCTAGCCTTGACCGGAGGCTGCGGGAACATGGAGGGTCCTTGGGCAGTAACTTATAAGCATACTTGTACGAGTACCGAGTACAAATACAAGAGCGATAAGGACGGCTGGCCGTGGGACAGGCTGGACGCATCGACCAACGTCTTTGACAACGGAGTTCTCCGTCGCATGGGCGTCCGACGCACGGCAGTTGCGCGGGACGCGTATGGAGGCGGGTCCGGAATACAACCCTCCGGGCTGTCTGCGATGGGGGGAAGCAGGACGTACAACTACGGAGTACGCACGTCTCGTCGACCATGTGCTGCCGTTGGAGTCAGCTGCTTGCTGCAGAGTACTCCGTACTTTATGCATGGGCGAACGCGGGATCCCCGTATGCTAGAGTCCTGACAGAACGCAGAGACTCTTGCTACCGGATTCGACCGGAGCTCAGGAGTGCCTGCTGGCGGTGGCTTTTCGTAGACAGGACGCAGAGGTGGGCTGCCTGGCCCTGCTCGTACGGAGACCGTCCCGCGTCCTGTGTTGAGCACTCGCCGTCCCCGCAGAAGACTGCAGCAAACGGGCCAGCCGGTGAAATGGTGCTGAAACCCTTATGCACAGAGTGCCGAGCCCCGGCTGGGAGCAGGACCAGGACGAGTTTCACCACGTTCTGGCCAGCCGTCCGTCCAATGACGCGGAGAGAGCTGACCCCTTGTCCTCGCCGTCTGAACAGGGCGACGGCCGGGTGATTCATACGGCGAGGGTGCTTACTTGTCGATAGGGCGACAGCCTCGGATGCTCTGCAGCTCCTGAACAGCTCGTCTGCGCAACGCCCGTCCGCGCAACGCCCTGTCCAGCGGCCGCGCGGCAGCCGGGCAACCGACAGCGTGCAGAGCATGACTACTTGCTGACAAGACACGCTGTCTAGGCGGATGCGACCCAGACCCCGTCGCACAGAGGTGCACGGCGTAGAACAGGCAATATTGCACTCGGGACTCCGTCTCGTACGACAAGGCCATCGTCATCGTCCGGAGGGAGGAGAGCCCGTCCGTCTTTGTTCCCAGCGGATCCTGACGACACGCCAACGACGCGCTGCCGATCCAAGAGACAAGAACATCCGCAAACGAGCGACGCGGCGAGCGACGCAGACAACAAACCATGACAGGGCGACGGGCGGTTGTGAGGACATGCCCGTTGTTGCCGTATGCTTACACGTACCACGTGACACAACTGAGGCGGGCGCACGCCGCCATTGGCTGGGGGAGTCAGGCAAACCAGAAAAGTGGGTCGGTTGGCAGCCTGCCCGTTTGTTATTCCATCCATCCCACTGACGGACCGGTCGCCACGGCATGACTGCACGACCCGCCCCGTTCCCCAAGCTCAGCATCGTCCGCCTGCCCACACCCGGCGCGACACGCCTACGGAGTAATTACGCTACGCCTCGGAGACCCGACCGCCTCTGCCCCGTCCCGACTGCAAACGGCGCCCGCAGACAGTTTTGAACGGCCTCGAATCGTCCTGATCATTGCGTTTCCTCGCCGTCCTCGTCTTCAGCGTCCTCGCCCTCGTCTTCAGCGTCCGCGCCCTCGTCTTCAGCGTCCTCGCCGCCTCGCCACCCTCAGCGTCCTCGACGCCTCGCCATCCTCTCCCGCCGCCGCTTTCCCCTCCCACGCGAGCGGGCATGGATCCGTTTCAGCCGCAGCAGCCGGACGAGGGCTACTCGGAGGCCCCGCTCCACGCCTCCGGCTCGCTGACATCCTCCGCCGCCGGCCGCGCCGATGGCATAACCGTGCCGCCGCTGCTGGCACGGCACGTCTCGCAGCTGTCCATGACCGCCCGGATGCGTACGTGGTGGCATCCCCCCGCGTCCCGTCATTGCCCGCCCCTCCCCTCCCTCCCGAGACTGACGTCCAGACCTCGCCGAAAGCATCCTCGAGAGCCTGCCCACCCAGGCCGTGGCCCAGATCGTCCAGAAGCTGAGCCCCCGCCTCTACATCGACTTTATCCGCTACCTCCCGGCGGAAATCTGCCTCAACATCCTCGGCTACCTCGACCCGCTGTCGCTCCTGTCCGCTGCGCGCTCGTGCCGCGCCTGGTACGACCTGGCCCTGGACCGGAAGCTCTGGGAGCGCCTGTACTACCTCGAGGGCTGGCGCATCGTGGCCACGGAGCTGCAGGCCTGGGAAGAGAAGATCAACCGGGACCGGCCCGTCCCCTTTGACGGCGGCAGCCACCTCTCCAAGAGACGCGCCATCTCGTCCTCGCGGCGCGCCGAGGGAACCACCGCCCACGCCCACGCCCACGGCCACCACGGCATGGTGCGGGCGGACGCCGTCCGCCGGCCATGGGAAGACGGCGCGTCCGCCGCCGACGCACCACAGGGCGCGCAGGCCTCCTTCTCCTCCTTGACCAGCTTGTTCGGATCCGGCGCAAGGCCCGCGCTGTCGGGGGCTCCGTCTGCCGAGGCCGAGGCCGAGGCCGACATGAGCCTCAAGAAGAAGGGCAAGCAGCGCGCCGTGTCGCCGCCCCCGTCCTCCTCGCTGCCTTTGATTGTGGCGCCGGAGTCGCCGGCCCTGTCGCACGGCGCCGCCGCCGCCGCCGCCGCCGCCGCCTCCTCCTCGGACAGACTGCCTCCGTCGACCCTGTGGGTGTGGGATGCGGCGTCGGACAAGATCCGTATGAACTGGAAGCACCTCTACACGCTGCGTCGGCGGCTCGAGGCCAACTGGGAGCTCGGCCGGTACACCAACTTCCAGTTCCCGCACCCCAACTACCCCAACGAAGGCCACGGCGAGTACATCTACACCATCCAGTTCGACAGCCGCCATCTCGTCAGCGGCAGCCGCGACCGCACGATCCGCATCTGGAACCTGCACACCCGCCGCCTCGCGCGGCCGCCCCTCGTGGGCCACCGCGGATCCGTGCTCTGCCTGCAGTTCGACTCGGACCCGAGCGAGGACCTGATCGTCTCGGGCAGCAGCGACTCCACCGTCATCTTCTGGCGCTTCTCCACCGGCCAGATCCTCCAGCGCCTGACGCGGGCGCACCGCGAGCCGGTCCTGAACGTCAAGTTTGACAAGAACATCCTGGTCACGTGCTCCAAGGACCGGACCATCAAGATCTTCACCCGCAAGGAGCTGCGGCCGGGGGACCTGGGCTACGGCGACAGCGGCAGCGGTGGCGGCGGCGGCGGCGGCGGCGGCGGCGTCGTGCAGCCGGTTCCGATCCACCTCAAAAACTACGGGCGCGACGGGCTGGACGGCGTCGGCCAGGCGCTCGTGAAGCCGCCGTACACCCTGCTGGGCACCCTGGAGGGCCACGGGGCGGCCGTCAATGCCGTGCAGATCCACGGGCGTGAGATCGTGTCCGCCTCGGGCGACCGCAACGTCAAGATCTGGGACTGGCCCACGCTCACCTGCGTGCGCACCCTGATCGGCCACGGCAAGGGCATCGCGTGCGTCCAGTACGACGGCCGGCGCGTGGTGTCGGGCAGCAGCGACAACGAAATTAAGGTCTTTGACCGCCACTCGGGCCTCGAGGTGGCGAGCCTGCGCTCGCACAACCACCTGGTCCGCACGGTCCAGGCCGGCTTTGGCGACCTGCCCTACAGCGCCGAGGAGGACGCCCAAGAGGCCGCCCGCGTCGACCGCCGGTTCCTCGAGGCCGTCGAGAACGGCACGATCACGCCCAACGCCCCGCCGCACGACCGCCGGCACGGCCGCCACAGCGAGCCCGCCGACGACGGCGGCTCCATGCTGCGGCCCGAGGACATCCGGTTCACGGGCGCCAAGCTGCCGCCCGGCGGCGGCGGCGGGCCGTACGGCCGCATCGTGTCGGCCTCGTACGACAGCACCATTATCGTCTGGCGCCGGGACAAGCGGGGCGTCTGGAAGCCTCAGCACCACCTCAAGCTCGACGAGGCGTCTGCGGCAGCTGCGGCAGCGACGACGACGACGACGACGACGACGACGACCGCCCCGGCAGCGTCTCCTTCCCAGCCGCAGGCGAGTGCACCGTATCCGTCGTCTGCGCCGCCGGCGCCGCCGCCGACGGCCATGCAGGTCGATTCGCCAGAGCATGACGGCGGCGCCGCCGCCGTCGCGGCCGACCCGGCTCTGTCGGCGCTGCTGGACGAGCTCATCAGCCAAGGCGTGCATGCCGTGCAGCAGGCGCTCGCGACGCACCCGGCCCTGCTCTACATGCCGGGCGCTCTGCAGGCGGCCGTCGACAAGGTGCCGAGCCCGTTTGTGCGGTCGCAGCTGCGGCAGGCCATCAGCGTCGCTCTGGTGCGGTCAAAGTCCTACCTCGGGGGGCCCTCGAGCGCGGCGGCGGCGGCGTCTGGCTCGGCCTCAACCTCTGCCTCTGCGTTGAACAACACGGCTGCACCGGAAAGCGCGGCGGCGGCAGCGGCGCCTCGGATCGGGACGACCATTAATTCGATTCTGGCGTCGCTGCCGAGCGGCGTACCAGCAGAAGCAGAAGCCGCAGCAGCCAGCACGACGGGCTTCAGCTTGTCCTCTGTCGCGGGGGCGAGTTCTTCCTATTCGGGGGCGGCGGCTCCGCGGGAGGTGGTGGCTGAACTCGCGGGGCTTGCGAGCCTTGCGAACCTTGCGGCGAACCAACCGGCTCCGGCGGCGGCCCCGGCGGACTCGGCGTTTCCGCCGCCTCCGGCAGCGTTGATGGCGGCAGCGGAAGCAGCGAACAACGCCGCCGACGCCGCTCTTGCGGCTGCTGCTCCCGCGGCCGGGCCGCCGCCGCACCACCCGCACATTCACGAGGAGGTGGCGAGCCCGGCGCGCGTGTTCAAGCTGCAGTTTGACGCGCGGCGGATCATCTGCTGCAGCCAGACGCCGGTGATTGTCGGCTGGGACTTTTGCAACGGCGATCCGGAGCTGGAGGAGGCCGCGCGCTTCTTTGGGACGATCGAGTGAGCGACGAGGGGGTGGTGGACGGGCTGCAGGAGCGGGTGCTGTAATATGGAAATAGTATAATGACACGACATGACCGACTGAAGCGCTGCGTACGTGCGTCTCCCATCCACGCGCCTCCTATCCAGCAAACGCGCCCCCCACACTCTGACCCTCCTTCCCAAACCCCCACTCACCCCGCGACCTCCTTGACCTTGCTCTCGGTCTGCGGGGGCTCGTCGATGAATTCGGGGACCTCGTCCTGCATGAAGCTGGGGACGCCGGCGGCGGAGGCGAGCTCGGCGTCGAGCTCGACGTCCTGGCCGAGGGCCTCGAGCTCGGCATCGAGCTCGGCCTCGTCGACGTCGTCGGGGACGTCGTAGGCGCGGGCGAGGGAGGCGTTGATCTCGTTGCTGACGTCGAGCAGGTCGGCCATCTCGTCCTGGAGGCGCTCGATCTTGTCGAGGTCGACCTTGCCGTACTGGCGCCGCAGCTGCTTGTTGGTCGTCTGCAGCGCGTCCACCGTCGTCATGACGTTCTTGAGGTTGTCCTGCATCGTCTGCGCCTGCTCCATGTTCCACACCTGCGCCTCCAGCTGGTCCCGCTGCGCCTCGTACTGCTTGCGCCGCTGCAGCACCTTGAGCGCCTTCTGCTTCAGCGCCGCCTTGCCCGGGCTCCCGTCCCGCATCCGCGCCAGCTTCGCCTGGTACGTCCCCAGCTCCGCGTTGATCGTCGCCAGCTTCGCGTCCAGCGACTCGATCCGCTCGTTGACGTTGCCCACCGCGTGGCTCAGCGTCGGCTTCGGCGCCTTGGCCGTGCTGCCAAAGAGGCGGTTCATGGCGGTGGTAGTGGAGCGGGGAGATCAATCACAGAAGATTTGTCTGCTTCAGACAGAGCGACAGACAGTTTGCTTCCTGGAAAATGTCGCAATGTGTCGGGGTGCGTGAAAGGCAGGGCAAGGTTCACGAGCGGCGCCCCTCCGGCGCCTCTTACGTAGCGCTGGGGCAAAGGCAGCAAGGCTGCGGCGAAGGGCGGACGCGGCCGCCATTGGCTGTTGGCGCCAGTGATCACGTGACATATTTCCAAAGTGGCGGATGTAAGATGGGCTCCTGTGACGGCGTGACAGCCAAACAACTCGGCCAATGCGCCGGCTGTGTGGCTAGCAAGCGAGCATGCAGGAAGAGAGACGGAGCCTGGACGGACCAGCATGCCGAGCCAAAGGTCTCGAGAAAGGCTGTCGGGGGGCGGGGGGCGCGTGAAACTCGCGCAACAGCACGACGCCGAGACTGCAGCCGGTGATCAGCCGTTTTGGGTCACGGGGGGATGGCGGCGTTCAGCCAGGTCCATGCCTAGACCTGTGAGAGCAGCGCGGCCTCGAAGTGCGTCTGTCTACTCCGTAGCGGTTGAATGTCTCGGCTGGGCCCGTTGAAGTCGATGTGGATATATGCTTAGATTGTTCGGGTTCAGGGTCCAAATACAGCGGTTACGGCCTGTATTCATGGGGGCCCAGAATGCCCCGTAATTGCACCCCGCCCTAGCCTATCCCGGCAAGAGCGCTTCACCGCAGCAAACTCAACAGCTCGACGCAGGCCCCTTTTCGCCTCACCGACGTCGACGCCCGCCCGAACAACGCCTCACTGACGTGACGCCCGCCCGAACGTGCGGCTATCTTCGACCCCCGGCTCAGCTGCTCAGCTCTTTGTCTCCTGTGCCCGTCCTACCGCTCCTGCGCCATGGCCGACACCAAGGTGTACCGCGCCACGACGACGGCGCCGGTCAACATTGCCGTGGTCAAGTACGCCCCTTTCTCTCCCCTTTCTCTCCATGTCCCCCCTCTTCCCCCCTCTTCTTTCCCCCGCTGACTCGCGAGGTACTGGGGCAAGCGGGACGCGAAGCTGAACCTGCCCACGAACTCGTCGCTGTCGGTGACGCTGGCGCAGTCGGACCTGCGGACGCTGACGACGGCGGCGTGCTCGGCGGCCTTTGGGGGCGAAGACACGCTGCTGCTCAACGGCGCGCCGGCGGACGTGTCGGGGGCGCGCACGCAGGCGTGCTTCCGGGCGCTGCGGGCGCGGCGGGCGGCGCTGGAGGCGGCGGACGCGTCGCTGCCGCGGCTGGCGGCGCTGCCGCTGCGCATCGTGACGGAGAACAACTTCCCGACGGCGGCGGGGCTGGCGTCGTCGGCGGCCGGGTTCGCGGCGCTGGTGCGGGCGGTGGCGGACCTGTACGGGCTGCCGGACACGCCGGCGCAGCTGAGCCTGATCGCGCGGCAGGGCTCGGGGTCGGCGTGCCGCAGCATGTTTGGCGGCTACGTGGCCTGGCGCATGGGCGCGGCGGCCGACGGCAGCGACTCGCTGGCGGAGCAGGTGGCGCCGGCGGCGGCGTGGCCGGAGATGCGCGCGCTCGTGCTGGTGGTGTCGGCGGCCAAGAAGGGCGTCTCGTCCACGGCCGGCATGCAGCAGACGGTGGCCACGTCGGCGCTCTTCCAGCACCGCGTGGCCGCCGTCGTGCCCGCGCACATGGCCGCCATGGAGGCCGCCGTGGCCGCGCGCGACTTTGCCGCCTTCGCCGAGGTCACCATGCGCGACTCCAACTCCTTCCACGCCACCTGCGCCGACACCTACCCGCCCATCTACTACATGAACGACGTCTCGCGCGCCGCCGTCCGCGCCGTCGAGGCCCTCAACGCCGCCGCCGGCCGCACCGTCGCCGCCTACACCTTTGACGCCGGCCCCAACGCCGTCGTCTACTACCTCGAGCCCGACGCCGACGCCGTCCTCGCCACCTTTGCCGCCGTCCTCGGGCCCCTCGACGGCTGGAAGGACGGCCGCCTCCCCAGCGTCGCCCGCGCCGCCCCGCTCGATCCGACCGTCGCCGCCACCCTCAAGGCCGGCGTCAGCCGCGTCATCGTCACCGCCGTTGGCGACGGGCCTGCCCCCTCCGACGAGCACCTGATTGGGGAGGACGGCGAGCCGGTCAAGCGGTAGGCAGGGCGGGAGGGTCGGGCAGGAAGGAGAGGAGAGAGCAGATGCGATCCGACGAAAGAACATAAATAGTGCGCGGCTGGTATGTGCTGCTGTCTGGCTGTCTGCTGTCTGCTGTCTGCTGTCTGCTGTCTGCTGTCTGCTGTCTGCTGTCTGCTGTCTGCTGTCTGCTGTCTGCTGTCTGCTGTCTGCTGTCTGCTGTCTGCTGTCAGACTCAGACTGCCAGCGCCTGCGCCCGCTTTGTTAAATATTCCCCATACTCCGTACTCTAGTGCATACCCCAGCCCGCCCGCACACTACGTAATTAAACTTTGGCGACCAGCCAAGCTCCTGCCGTCGAGACACATCGCCCGACGCGTTGTCCAAAGAGGGCAACCGCGACCGGCCGTCTTTCGTCCTCAGGCTTCCAACCCGGTGCGGTCTCTCCACCGCCTTTTCGCTCTTTTCTCTTCGGTTCGTTTTTCTTTCTTTGTTTCCACGACCTCGTCACCGCGCCCTCGACCACGCCCTCGTCACCACCGGCCACCGAGCGTTTCCCGCCCGCCTGCCGCCCACCCACTATTGTCGTCCCTGGCTCCGCCCGCACGCGCCTCGCGATCGACCCGCCGTGTCGGCCTCGCCGCCGCGGACCTCAATGTCGGCGCCATGAACACCGTCTACGACATCGACCAGGCCGGCCATGTGGTCTGCACCTACAGCCGTGGCGCGACCGACGACGCGGTCCGCGTGGTGCGTCGTCCTTTGCTTCGCCGCGCCCCACGGAGAGAGAGAGAGAGAGAGAGAGAGGCCCGCGCTGACCTCGGACCCTCCAGGAAAAAACCAAGGTGCCCTGGGGCAAGGCGGTGTTCTACGCCTTCTTGCCAGCAGGGTTCCCGCACAGCGTGACGGGCGACTACCTGGCGTACCAGACGTACGACTCGCTGCAGGCCTTCTCGTCGTCGATCGCGTCGCTGCTGGCGAACCGGGCCGTGCTGGAGGGCCTGGGCGTGGGCAACGCGGCGCAATCGCCGACGGCGGCGCTGGTGCTCAAGATCATCCAGGACACCTTCTCGCGCATGGCGACGATCCTGTTTGCGCACCGCATGGGCCAGGCCATCGAGCCCGAGTGCAAGACGTACCGGTTCATGGCGGACCTGTTTAACGACAGCGCGCTGCTGCTGGACCTGCTGACGCCGGTGCTGCCGTTTGTGCCCAAGGTGTGCGTCATGGTGGCGTCGAGCATCCTGCGCGCGCTGTGCGGCGTGGCCGCCAACGCCAGCAAGGCCAGCCTGTCGGCGCACTTTGCCAAGATGGGCAACCTGGCCGAGCTCAACGCCAAGGAGGCCTCGCAGGAGACGGTCATCAGCCTGCTGGGCATGCTGACGGGCACGGCCGTGGTGCACCTGGTCGAGGACCGCACCGTGGTGCTGTACTGGATGGTGCTGCTCATCGTCGTGCACCTGCACATGAACTACCGCGGCGTGCGCTGCGTGCAGATGCTCACGCTCAACCGCCAGCGCGCCACCCTCGTCTTCCGCGAGTACCTCGACTCGGGCCGCATCCTCACGCCCGCCGAGGTCGCCCAGCGCGAGCACATCCTGCACGCCGTCCGCGGCGAGATGCACAGCAAGAGCGGCGACTACCGCGGCCACTGCGAGATTGGCAGCTACGGCGCCGTGCGCAACACCCGCGCCTGGGGCTACCACGCCTACCACTTTGAGACCAGCGACTACTTCATGGGCGTGTGGCACTGGCGCTCCAAGTTTATCATCCGCCTGGCCCTCAAGGAGAGCGCCGACGACCACAAGAGCGGCGGCGGCGGCGGTGGCGGCAGTGGCGGCGGCGCCGGCCTGCTGCTGCCCTGGTTCGACGCCGTCGCCCACGCGTACCACTTCGACTCGGCCCTGAAGGACGGCCTGGCCAGCCACTATGAGAACGAGGGCCCCCAGGGCTACGTGTCGAAGGAGGTCAAGCTCGGCGTGCTGCAGGCGCTCCAGAACGCCGGCTGGAACATTGACGACGCCCAGCTGGAGACGGCCGATCCCATCCGCGTGCGCGTGGGGGGGGACGCCAAGAGGGGCGGTGAGTTTTGAGGTGCTTCTTTGTGGTCTCCCTGTCCTTCTCTCTGCTAACTCTCCAGCCCCCTCCGAGAAGAACACGGTGCTTGCGAAATCCGACTGAGGCATCCGGGACGACGGCGTTTTGGCGTGCTCGACACGGCTTTGTTTTGCGTTTTTGTTGCATTTTAGTCTACAGACGGGCCGCAAGCCTTGTTCTGAGACGGGGTATTTAGGCAGCAGGGCGGCGGCGGAATCTCGCTTGTGATTTCCTTGCAACATATGTGCTCTCGCCGACCACGCCGACCACGCCGACCACGCCGACCACGTTCCGTCTGACGTCTGTCCCCCCCTCCCTACTGCCAGCCGACGCAGCGGAGGAGCCGCATCTTGATGCCGGTCCAGCTGTTGAGCTTGGGCCGCACGTCGAGGTAGAAGCTGACGGCGCCCGGGGTGGCGGCGGCGGCGTCGGCGGAGCTGCCGGGGCGGCCGGCGTAGAAGTCGATGACGTAGTCGATCTGCTGGCCGCAGCGGTCGACGACCCAGTCGTGGCGGTCAAAGGGGGCGCTGTAGCCGAGGAGGGTGTTGAGGCGGGCGCGGGGGGTGAGGCGGGCGGTGCTGAGGCCGGCAAACGAGTGCAGGCGGGGGCCGGCGGCGCAGCGCCCCGGGCCGGACCCCGTGTAGGGTGCCTCCCAGGCGCAGATCTCCTTCCACGCGCGCTCGTTGACCGCGTTGTGGATCGGCACCACCACCTTCATGTCCGCCACGCGCGCGCCCTCGTTGCCCTTGCGCCGCATCGCCTCAAAGAACATCTTCTCCGACGGGTACACCCAGTGGCCCGTTGCCGGGTCCGCGCCCGTCTCCACCTCGTGGTTGACGGGGCGGGCGGCGGTCGGCGGGCTGTCCGGGGCGGTGGCTGTGCGCGGGATCGAGGACACCACGCGCTCGGTGCCCAGGGCGGGGGCCCGTGGGTGGGCGACGGAAGGAGGAGGGGCAGGGGGAGGAGGGGCGGCGGCCGTCGACCAGAGGCTGAACCAGCTGGAGGACGCGGGCGCGGGCGCGGGCGTGGGCGCGGCCGGTCCCTTGTTGGCCTCCGCCTGCCCCTGTGCTTGCGCTTGTGCTTGTGCCCGTGCCTGCTCGAGCCAGGCCTCGCGCGTCTTGTGGTCGACGGGGCAGACGGCCGGCTCGGCGGCCGAGCTGCTGCTGCTGCTGCTGCTGCTGCCGTTGCCGTTGTTGCCGGCCATGGCTGGACCAGACCGGGAGACCCGTGATCGCTGCGGGGGGCGGAGACGGGCGGTCGGGCGGCGTTGTCGTCGTCGTCGGTGTCGGAGGTCGTCGTCTTCGTCTTCCGTCGTCTTTTTTTGGTTCTGCCGTGGTGGCAAGGCTCTGAGCGGGCGGAAAAACGGTGTTGGTAAGCGCGTTCTGATTGGCCGATAGGCGGAGCATACATCAACGGAGTACGGAGTAATGCTTGAGCATAATACAAATCCGCCGTCGGACCTCGGCGACGATCGTACGATGGACTGCCGGCTGTGCGACAGTCCAGAGCAGGCAGACGAGATGGCGAAGGAGGCAGCACAGGTGCAAAACAGTTCTACTATAACAAGAATGGAAGAAAACAAAAGCTATCCAAAAAACAACGGGTGTAAAAAAGCCGCCGTCTTCCCGCGGATGCAAGCTGGCTGGCGGCCGTCGCCGTCCTCGCCGTCCTCGCCGTCGTCGCCGTCGTCCCCCGTCGGCGCCATTTTGGTTGCCCACTGGCCACTGACCACCGGCCACTGACACTGCCCAACCCTCACGCAAACAGGGCGGCGCCGCCGGTCTCGACGGCCTCGATCTCGGCGAGGGAGACGGGTGGGCGGCGGAAGCGGGCGGGCAGCTCGTTGCGGTCAAAGAACTCGCCCTGGGCGGGGGCGACGGGGCCGAGCTCGCGGCCGCTGGCGCCGCCGACGCCGCGCTCGGCGGCGCTCTTGATGGTCTTGCGCAGGGGGCCGAACTGCTGGGCGTGGTCGCGGTAGGAGCTGAAGGAGCCGTGGGCGGGCGGCGCGTCAAAGTCGGCCGGCAGGCTGTGGCTGGGGCTGGCGGGGTGCGGGTGGCGCGCGTGGTCGACGGAGGCTGGTGGTCAGTGGCCGGAAGACAGGAGGGATCGTAGAGGAATACAGGGGAGTACACACAAGGAATGGTCCGCTTGCCGAGGAACTTGATGAGGGGGGCGCGCTCGGCGTGCTGGGCAGCCTGGCGCAGAACCCGCGTCGCGAACATGGCGAGGGAGGGGGAGGGCGGAGGGGGAGGGCGGAGGATGAGAGGACGGAAGATGCTTTACGCTTCGGCGGTGGCTTTCTGTTCCGTCGACGAGGACGGCGGCCAGCGGGCGAAGCGACGAGCTGTGAGGAGGCGGGGCGGAGAAGCGGCGGCGGCGGCGGCGGCGGTGGTGGTGGTGGTGGTCGACGGAGACAATATATTTAGAAGACGTCGCGAAGTGAGGAACAGCTGCTGACAGTATCGGCAGAATCGGGCGGAGCGGATGCGATGATGGAAGGCTGGGGCCGATGATGCGAAATCGTCCGTGGTTTTTTTCAGTCTATCCTTCCGGGTGAGAGCGCAAAGTGGGTCGCGGGCGCGCTCTTTTGAGCCTGGCGGCGCGTTTAAGGTATACGGGAGTAAGCTGCTGACGCTCTCACATTTGGGGAGGTGGTGGGAGGTGGTGGGTGCTGCGGCCCGCGCTCGCTGTTTTCCTGCCGCGACCCCAACTCCGAGCGCCGGCGGGCGGCCACCATGCAGAGCATGACCGACGGACGTGGGGTCATCCCACAAGCACACACACGGGCTCATGAGGCCATTCGGCACAGGATGGCGAAAGGCCGAGGCCCAACGCGGGAGGGCGCGCGCGCGCGCTCGCGGGCTCGGACGACTGATTCTTAGTCATCCGCACGGGGGCCCCGGCAGTGCGAGGGCGACGGTGCCCGACGGAGCTGCACGGAGCTGCCCGCGAAAAAAAAATGAGAAAAAAAGTGCGCGCCCAACTCACGTGCTGCCAGCGCGAAAAACCGGAATCTCCGAATTTCGGACGCTCAGGTGGTGTCACGTGATGTACAGAGGAACGGGACGGAGGAAAAACACGACCCGTCCGACACACGACCGTACACACGACCTCCGGCACACGACCTCCGACACACGTGTTTGGACGTCTCTGGGCACGTGCTGGCTGGCCGCGGTTGTCAACGGTCGGGCGAACGGTCGGGCTCTGTTCTGTGTGACGCCCTGTGTGACGCCCTGTCATGATGACCTGCCCCCCCACCATCCTCATCCGATACTCCGGAGGCCACCACAACAGTGTGGCCCTGGCGGCTGTCCCTGGTCGTACCCACCGCGGCCGTCTCCTGGCGGTGGCTTGCTGTTGCCCGCGCCCGTTGGCTGCTGCCTGCGGTGGCGGCCGCCCGTGTGGCCAGACGACCGCTAATGCAAGGAACAAGGGACCCGAGGGTGGTCCGGCTGGACGAGTACGGAGTACGGAGCATTGCTCGGAGCTCAGAAGACGGCCTTTGTTTGCTTATCATCCGTCAACAGTGCTGCACGGAATACTCCGTGCACGCCGTCTGGGTCTATCTCTGGTGATCCTTCAGATCCCTAGACTCCTCAGACTCCTTCAGACCATCCTTCCACCAACAGCTCAGACCAACAGAGACGGCTCTTGACAACAGAGACGGCTCCTGGAAAGACGAAAAAGGCGACGGATAGCAGCCCTCGCGCCGAGCTGTCAGCCGCTACAACTACACCTAGCTTACTTGTACATATTACACCTCTTCCGTGCTTATTTACGGAGCAAGTGGCATCCGAGACTCGCTGCTCGCATCCATCCGTCACCGCCAGACAATCCTTCTGCGCGCTAGCCAGCAAAGAGCGGCGCTCCAGGCCGCCGTCCGCCAGCGCCACACGGCCACATGGTGGTCTTGGGCGCCGTTCGAGCCGTAGCGTCGCTGTGCGCCCCAAGCGACCGGGTTGGGGGGAAGAGGGGGGGGGGCTTCCGACGCTAAGGGGCGCTAGCCTAGGTACCACAGTGGACGTATAGTTTGTATTTTGGCGCCGCCGCTGCACACTTTTGCCTCCTTTTTTTTTGTCCCTCGTGTCTGTCTGCCTTTGCCCTCTTTTTTTTTTTCCTCTTAGCTCGGCCGGCCGTTTTTTGACGTTTGCCCCCCCGGCAAGCGGCCTGCCGGAAACGGAAGCGAGAAAAGTACGGGCATGCTCGTAGAACACCGTACTTTGCAGGCAGCTTTCTATAGAAGGCCCCGTACTTCCCCATGGGTCTGGCTGGCCAGACCTGGACCCTTGGACCTTCTATGGGCTTCCTACCTCTGGCCGATCTGTGGACTTTCTGACCTTTTCTCTTCTTCGACGTGTCTTTTCTGTTCTTTGACGTGTCGACGTCTGCTTTTCTTCTCATCACCTGCACGACCCCCACCGATCCTGCCTGTCACCCGCCAGCCAGCCCGCCATCCAGCCAGCCAGCCAGCCAGCCAGCCAGCCAGCCAAGCCAGCCAGCCACACGCCTGAACGGCCTCCCGACGGCGGCCCGCTGGCCAGCACACATCCCCCCCAACGAGTGGCCGCGCGGCACTCAAGACCCAACAACGGACGAGACCCAACGTGCCATCCTGGACGGGACGAAAAACAGGCAGAGGGACGCCGTACAGTCTGCGGAGTACACGTGGTCTGCCCTCCCCCCGACTGGCCTCCCACCGACTGGCAGCCCCCCCCCGACTGGAGCCGCTGGGCGAACCGGGTAGCGGAGGGGACGGGCCCAGCCATCCGTCCGGCCGCCAGCTGCCAGTTGTCTAGGTGTCCAAGCGCTGCGACGTGACCAGCCGCTGGCGCCGTTTGCAGCGCGTATAAGACCGGACGAGCCCGACGACCAGACGGACGCACCGACGAGCAGACAGACGAGCCCGACGACCAGACAGACGAGCCCGGCGACCAGACAGACGAGGACCGGCGACCAGACAGTCAGCACCGACGACCAGACGGAGACATAAGACGCAGACCCAGACGACCGACAACTCGACCATGTCCAGCAAGCTCAAGCCCCTGATCCTGCCGCAGCTGGTGGAGGAGGAGCGGCGCAGCAAGCTCGACGACGCCCAGGGCGGCGGCCCGCACCTCTTTGACAACGGATCGCTATCGGACGTGACGTCGCCGGCCACGCCGACCTTTTCGCACCGCGGCGGCGGCGGCAGCCTGAGCGGCCTGGGCGGCCTGGGCGGCCTGGGCCACCTGCGCTACTCGAGCTCGACGTCGTCGCTGTCGCTGCCGCTGCCTTTGCCACTGCCGTCGCCGTCGTGCTCCGAGTGCGCGGCGGCCTCGCCAGCAGCGGCGGCGGCGGCGGCGAAGCGGCCGCTGGCCGACGTGCAGGAGGAGGCCTGGCTGGAGCGCGTGGCCGAGGACGAGCGCGAGGGCCGGGACCGGCAGGTGGTCGACCTGTATGATTGTTTGTGTAGGTCCATCCCTCTTCTCTTCTTCTCTTTTGCCACTAACGTCCCGCGGCAGGCGACCAGCCGTGTTGCCCGCACCGCCCCGAGGTGCCCGGGCTCGACTGCGACTGGGGCTTTGCCAGCGACGGCGACGCCGCCTACCTGCCGCCCGGCCGCCGCAGCACCAGCGCTAGCACCAGCAGCGGCGGTGTTTACGGCGGCGGCGGCGCGGGCGTCGGCGCCGGCGCCCCCCGCCGCCACCACCGCCGCGCCGGCGGCAGCAGCGTGTCGGGCGCGTCGTCCATTGACGACTGCGACGCCGCCGCCGCCGACGCCGCCTCGGCCTTTTCCGGGCTGACGCTGCGCTTCGGCTCGCACATCCACGCGCTGTCGCGCTGGCGCAGCGGCCGCAGCAGCGGCGGCAGCGGCAGCGGCAGCCGCCGCCGCACCTACGTCAACCTCATCGGCGCCCCGGCCTCGGAGCCCTCGCTGTCCCGCGTGCCCTCTGCGCGCCGGTCCTCGTCGCTGTCCGGCGCCGGCGCCGGTGCCGGCGCCGGCGGCCGCCGGCTGCGGGCCGACTCGGGGCGCGCCGACCTGGCGCGGCCGCCGCTGCCGCGGATGGGAGCCATAGCAGCGGGGGCGCCCCCCGAGGACGAGACGACAGACGAACGGGACGCCCGCGACGGCGACGACCACCACCACACCGACTTGGACCACGCCGACTGGGACGCAGACCGCGACGATGCGTGGCGCCGCAGCCTGGAGCAGGACCGCGCGCAGGCGACGACGCCGCTGCTGCCGCCGCTGTTCCTGGGCGCGCCGCAGCCGCCGCCGGCGGCTGCGGAGGGAGTGGGCGGCGCTGCGGTCGGCGGCGGGCCGGAGGCGGTCCTGCCCCTGGCCACGGCCACACCACCGCCGGTCCTCCCCCTGGCGACGCCGCCGCTGACGTCGCCGACCATGTCGCGGACGGCGTCGGCGGACGTGCTGCCGTCGCCGCCGCTGAGCCGGACGCTGTCGACGGCGGGGGCGGGGGCGGCCGGGGGGGGGGCCGGGGGGGCGACAGGGCCAGGGGGGCCAGGCACAGGCACCGGCGGAACGTCTCACGCGGCGTCGGCGTCGGCGCTGGCGCTGGACGCGGCGCACCACGACGCGTGGTCGGACCGGCTGGGGCACGCCAACTACACGATCGTGCCCAAGCCGTACGAGGTGCCGGCGGCGCGGGCGGACGCGGCGGCGCTGCGGGCGCTGCGGGCGGCGTGGGCGCAGGCGCGCGTCAACTACGCCAAGCACCTGGTGCGCACGGGCGAGCACTACGGCACCACGTCCAACACGTACGTGCTGACCGAGGCCAAGTGGGCGCAGACGGAGCGCGCCTGGCAGCGCGCCCACGCCGCCGCCGTCGCGCACATGCGGGCGCGGGGGCCGGCGGCCGGCGAGGACCTGGACGGCGCGGAGTGGGAGGACACTCTTCACGGCGACTATGTCGGCGGCTACGTCGGCGGCTACGTCGGCGGCGGCGGCGACCCCGACCCCGCCGGCCTCCCCCCCGCCGGCCTCCACAGCGTGTCGCCGGTGGTGCCGCAGCTGGTGGACGCCGAGGGCAAGTTCCCGCACCGCGGCGACGAGGACATTGTCGGCCCCATGGACCGCGCGGCCTGCATCGCGCGCGAGCCCGGCGACCGGCACGGCGTGTCGACCTTTCTGCGCGGGCTGGCGGGCAAGATGCGGCTGCGGAAGTGACCACGATACCCATGTACATAGAAAATGCAGCAATGCAGTAATGCAGTAAGCATAATGCAGCAATGCAGAATGCAGTATCGACTACAGCCAGTACCGCCCCCAGACGGCGTACTCGTCGGGCGTCCCCCGGAACTCAAAGGCGACCGGCGTGACGTCGGCAAAGCCCTCGGCCGGCTGGGGCTCCTGGAACCGCGCGTAGAAGCCGTGGAAGGCGACGCGCGGCAGCGGCTCGCGGTTCTCGGGGTTCATCTGACGGAGGCTCGGTTAGGGGGAAAGAAAGAGAGCAAGGCGGTCAGGGGTCAGCGGCCTACCCCCGGATTCAAAAAGCGCACGGCCGCGTTGTGCTCGCAGACGGCCGGCGTCGTCCGGAACCACACGCAGCGGGCCGGCACGCCGTGCTGGGCGGCGAGGTCGACCCAGAGCCCGCGCGTCGCCCGGTCGGGATTTGTGTTGTCTGGGGGGGGGGAGGTTAGGGGCAGACAACAAAAGGGGGCGCGGGGGGGGAGGACCTCACCTATGGCAACAGAGACCCCTTCGCGCAGGAACGCCGCGGCGGCCTTGAGGCACTTTTCTTTCCTGTCGGTCAGCCACGGTGACCTCGTCGTCCGCCGTCTGCCAGCAGCCGCCCACCCACGTCTTGAGCGTGTCCTGGTTCACGCGGCGGACGCCGTGGGGCGCCAGGTGCGTGCGGAAGAAGGTGCTCTTGCCGGCGCCCGGCGCGCCGCAGAAGACGACGAGCTCGGGGGCGGGGCCCAGGACGAAGGGGGCGGCCCCGGCTGCCCCGGCTGCTTCGGCGGCTGCCCCGGCTGCTTCGGCGGCCGGCCCCGGGTACTGGGCCAGGTCCAGGGCCCGCGCAAAGGCGCGGGGCTGCTCGCCGCGAAAGTACTCGTCGGGCGTGTGGAAGGCGACGCCGAGGTTGGCGGCCAGGTTGCGGTCGCTGCAGCTGAAATCGGCGCCCGAGGCGCGGCCGCCGGAGGACCCCCCCCGGCCGGCGGCGTCGCCGACAAAGAAGCTGTGGGCGCGGTCGACACCGGCATCGCCGGCCTCCGCCACGCCCAGATCCCCGCACAGCTCCTCCCACATGCCGGTGCGCGGCTTGCGGAAGCGGTCGTTGCCAGCGGCCGCGTAGAGGCGCACCGGCAGGCCGAGGTCCGCCAGCACGGCGCCGCACTTTTCCTTGAACGCGGCCACGCGGTCGGGGGCGCCGGGCTTGGCCCTGGCCTTGGCCGTCTTGGCCGTCTTGGCCGTCTTGGCCGTCTTGGCCTCGGGGTGCAGCTTCAGCCCGCCCTGGTTGGAGAAGACGGCCAAGACATAGCTGGTGGTCAGCGGGTTCTCTCAGGGGTTCTCGCTCATCTCCAGACGCACCCCTCTTCGTGCAGAGCCCGCAGCCGCTGCGGCACCGCCGGGTCCCACCACTTCCAGTCGCCGGCGCTCTCGGCGTGCTTCTTGCCCGAGGCCGTCGTGATCAGCGTGTCGTCCTGGTGGTCGTCAGCAGGAGTGGGTGGCAGAAGCGGCGTCGTTCCGCGGAGAGGGCCGCACCAGGTCAAAGGCGGCGATCCTGAGCTTCCCGGGATTTTCTGTGTCCGCCGCCGCCTCTCTCTTCTCCCCCGCCTCCCCCCCCTCCCCCCCCTCGTACGTCGCGCAGAGAAGGCTGGTCGGGGCGCCGGCGGCGGGCGCGCGCTCGTGCCACGCGACGGGGTGCCGCCTGGGCTTCTGCTTCTGCGACGCGGGCGTGAAGAAGCGCGATACAGAGTCCCCTGGCGGTCAGCACACAGTCTGGCCAGGAACGGCCGGGCCACGCCCTCCTCAACGTCAACGCACGCGTAACCAAGCTCTGGATCTTGCGCCTGGACGACGGCGGCGGCGGCGAGATGGACGGGTCGTGCTCGTCGGCGGCCTTGCGCTTGGCGGGGGCGGCAGCGGGGGCAGCAGGGGCGGCGGCCGCCGTGGGGGCCTCCGGGGGCGGCATGGTCGCTCGTGGCCTCGTCTGTGGCGGGCTGGCTGGCCTCGCAGCTCGCTCGCCGTCGTCGCGGAATGGGGACGGACGCGTCTCGCCAGGTTCCGAGAAAAGTGGGCCCAGCAGGCCAATAAGGCTGAAGCGCGGGGCGGGCCAATACCGTCGCCGCACGTCAAGCGGGCAGACAGACGAACCGCCGTTGTATCGTGGTCAGTGGTTGGGCAGTGGAAGGACATGGTTGTTTTCGGACTTAAAGCTTGAGGCCGTCGTCCTGTCGTCCTGTCGTCCGTCGTCCGTCGTCGTGCCGTCCTGTCGCGTGGCACCGCCGACAAAGATAGCCTCCATCTTCGAGGCTATCGTACGGACGCCATTGTCAACCGTTGTAACCGCACGCTCCGTTGCCGACGCCCTTGCAGTGACAAAGCTGGCGGCCCCGGGAATAGGAGCGGAACCACCGCGGCCCAGTCGACCGCTTCTTGTCATCCGGAAAGCAGCTAGGCCGGTCTCGGACGCCAACATGGATAACCGGCACGCATTGACTTCCCGTAGCTTCTATGGCCGACCGTGGGTGCATGTGTGGGTGCATGTGCATGGGTGGGAGGTGATGGAGGTGATGGAGGTGCTTGGGAGAATGCTCTCCTGTTCTGGCAGGGAGCATCTTCTCTTTGGCTATCTTTTTTCTTGTGAACTTGCTGGCAGATACCTGTTGTCCTGTGCTTTGTGTTGTCTGACGGTTTCTGTTGTCCACTGTCTGTCTGTCTACCCACTGTCCTCCGCTGTCTGTCCACCTGCCCACCACCGCCATGGGCGTGCCCGAGACGACGGCCCCCCCGCCGCACCCCGTGGTCGAGTCGGCAGAGAACGACGGGCGGCAGCTGGACAAGGACGAGGCCGAGCTGGAGGCGGCGGCGCTCGACGTTGACGGCCCGGCGCTCGACCCCGACGGCCCGCCGCCCTTGTCGGACCTGGCGCGCGGCCTCGTGGGCTGGGACGCGGCGTCGGATCCGGCGAATCCCAGGTTGGTCGTGGGGAGGACGAGAGGCGAAGGCGAGAATAATAGCGAAGGCTCGCTCATAACAGAAACTTTTCCCCCCGGAAAAAAGTCTACCTCATGGTCATGATGGGCGTCATCTCGACGCTGAGCCCCCTCGGCTCGTCCATGGTCGCGCCCGGCACGGCGGCGACGATGGCGGAGCTGGGCGTGGCGTCGGCGGTGGCGGGCTCCTTCATGGTGTCCATCTACGTCCTCGGCTACGGCATCGGGCCGCTCTTTCTCGGGCCCCTGAGCGAGGTCTACGGCCGCGTGCCCGTCGTCGTGCTGTCCACCTGGTTCTTCAACGCCTGGCTGCTGGGCTGCGCCCTGGCGCCCTCCATGGGCGCCCTCGTCGCCATGCGCCTGCTCGCCGGCATCGGCGGCGCCGGCGTCATGACCATCGCCCCCGCCGTCGTGTCCGACCTCTACCCCGTCGACCGCCGCGCCTTTGCCATGTCCCTCATCACCATGGCCCAGTGCGTCGGGCCGGCGAGTGAGTCTCTTCTGTCCGCCGCTGTTGTTGACCCCCCTGTTAACGGACCGCCAGTCGGCCCCATCTGCGGCGGCTTCATTGCCCAGTCGCTGGGCTGGCGCTGGGTAGGCCCCCCCCTCCCTCCCTGTGCCTGTCTCCCCCCCTCCCGCCTGTCTCGCTCACAATGCAGGCCTACTGGCTCCTCCTCATCGTGGCCGGCGCGACGACCGCCGGCCTGACCGTCTACATGCCCGAGACGTTTGCGCCGCGCATCCTGCAGCGCAAGGCCGCGCGCCTGCGCCGCCAGACGGGCAAGGACCTGCACCCGCTCCTCAACCGCCGCATGCCCGCGCGCCAGGTCCTGGCCCGCAGCATCGTGCGGCCGATCAAGGTGGCCCCTGTCGTGCCGCTGCTCTTCCACTCCACCACTCCTGCTGACTGCCAGCTCCTCACGTGCTCCGTCATGGCCTCCTCGCTCTGCTTCTACGTGGCCACCATCTACGGCTTCCTGTACATCATGTTCACCACCATTCCCGGCGTCTTTGGCGACCAGTACGGCTGGAGCACGAGCATCGCCGGCCTGGCCTACGCACCACGTACGTGTGTCTGTCTGGTGTCCTGTCTCCTCTGTCTCTTCTCTCGGCTGACCGTCAGTGGGCATCGGCATGGTGGTGGGTCATCTCTGTGTGCTTGTGCTTCCTGCTTCCCCCTCTCTCTAACAGCAGCTCGCCCTCAACCTCGTCATGGCGACCAACGACGCCGCCGTGGCCCGGCTGCGCAAGAAAAACAACAACGTCTACGAGCGTAGGTCCCCGTGCAGGCCCTCGTGATTTCTCCGTGCTGCTCGCTCACGTCCAGCCGAGATGCGGCTG
This sequence comes from Ophiostoma fasciatum, assembly GCA_019925495.1. Lineage (NCBI taxonomy): Eukaryota > Fungi > Ascomycota > Sordariomycetes > Ophiostomatales > Ophiostomataceae > Ophiostoma > Ophiostoma fasciatum. The sequence goes on from JADHKM010000014.1 coordinate 193,780, forward strand.
CCGCACGTCGTCTACTTCTCGGTCTGCATCCCCGTCTCGCTGCTGTGGTACGGGTGGTCCACGCAGGCAAAGACCCACTGGTGAGTCCTTTCTTGTCTTGTTGTGGCCTTGTCGTGCACCCTATCGACCCTCATTGCCCCCAGGATCGCCCCCCTCATCGCGCTCACCTTGTTCGGCTTCGGGCTCGTCGGCGTGCTCATCCCCGTCGTCACCTACCTGGTCGACACCTTTACCGAGTTCTCGGCGTCGGCCGTCGCCGCCAACCGCACCGCCCTCTCGCTGCTCGGCGCCTTTCTCCCCCTCGCCGGCGCCCCCCTCTACGGCCGCCTCGGCTACGGCCTCGGCAACACCGTCCTCGCCGCCATCTCGCTCGCCATGACGCCCTTGCCCGTCATCTTTTACAAGTGCGTTGTCGTCGTTTCATGTTTGTCGTGCGTGTGCGTGCTCACCAGCAGATACGGCGCCGAGATCCGCCGCCGCTGGCCCGTGGACCTGTGAGGGCTCCTTTCTACATAGATCTTAGACCATTCATACAGGCGGTCAAAATAGAGGACCACGGTATAGACAGGCAGCTTTACCCGGAAGAAGCAATGAGTCCTCGCAAAGAAGGGGTCCTCTGGCTGCCGACGCTACCCGTAGAGGCTGGAGCATGCCCCTACCATAGCCGTCCTCCACAAGTCACACCACCCGTCTGCAAGGAAGCGGGGGCGGCATGCGGCGGCAATGGGGCTGGCTCCGAGGTCCGTCCAGCTGCTCCCCGCATCGTCGTGCAGGCCGCCGGGGCGCTGGTCTGGCTGGCCTACTTGTAGCTGCGGGCACGGCTAACCTTCTCCCGGCTGGCGCAGACAGTGGGTCGAGCGCGGGAGCGGCTCTGCCGTCTGGGGTATAAGGGCTTCCCCGCGTTTCCCCAGATGTTGGACCAGCGACCAGCTGGCTGGCATATCCAGCTGGCCGTAAGAACCCAGGGCACAAACCGGCCGACCGTTCTCACTGTGGTCAGACATCGACACCACCCCAACATGCCGGCCGTCGACCGAGCCAGCCGCAGCCGGTCCGGCTGCTTGAACTGCCGCAAGCGGCGCAAGAAGTGTAGGCCGACGAGGCCGACGAGACCACCGCCCGGTTGCCCAGAAACTGACGAGCAGGCGACGAGCGCAAGCCGTCCTGTATGCGGTGCCAGCGGCACGGCGACGGCTGCCAGTGGCAGCCCGCCTTCTCCTTCCGCATCAGCGGCGTGGACGCCCGCCACCCGTCCATGTCGCAGCCCCGCCGGGGCTCGTCGTCGTCCACGGTGGGTGGCCTCTGGTCGGAGTGGAGGGACACCGCACGGCGCTCACGAACAGATTGTCGACATCTCGTTTGGCCCGGGCGGCATCAAGCGGACGCGGCGACCGTTTTGCGCGGGAGGGGGTGCGGAGGCGGCCATGGACGTCGACGACGCCGTTGACGACGACAGACAGACCGACTCAGACAACGACGTCGACGACGCCGACGACGCCGACGAAACGGCGGCCAGCTCGCCGTCGGACCAGCAGCAGCTGCCTCCTCCCCTCCCCCAGCCGGGCCACCACGCCTGCGAGGCGTTCCCGGCCGCGCTCCCCCCCCGAAGCGACGGCAGCCCGGCGTCGCTGGACCTGGCGGTGCTGGACTACCTGGCGTCGAACCCCCTCAACCTGGGCCTGCTGCCGGTCGAGGCCTGGCCGGACCACGGCGGCAGCGACCCGTGGCTGTCGCTGTCGGGGGGCTCGGCAGCCGCGGGCTCTGCGGGCGCGGGCTCTGCGGTCGTGCCCGGAGCCGTGGCGCAGCCAGTAGCCGTGGAGCAGCCACAAGCCGTGCCGCCGTCCAACTGGGACGGCGGGGCCACCAGCTGGGACGATGCCGTGCCGCCCATCACGGAGCAGCGGGCGTTTGAGCTGCTGCAGAACTACCTGGACGCCATCTGCCCGTGGCTGGACATGTTTGACAACGCGAACCACTGGCGGACGAGCGTGGCGCCGCTGGCGCAGCGGGTGGACTGCCTGCGGTACGCGCTGCTGACGCTGTCGGCGCGGCAGCAGGAGCGGCTGCTGCGGCCGGGGCGGGCGGCGGAGACGGAGAGCCTGGTGCTGTACCAGGAGGCGATCCGGCGGATCAAGGAGGAGATGTCGGGGCCGGGGGCCGCCCAAGGCGGTGGCGACGGCGACGGCGACGGCGACGGCGACGACAACGACAACGACGACGACGAGGACGAGACGGAAACCGGCGTCCTCGCGGCGTGCATCCTGCTGTGCGTGCTGGAGATGATGAGCTCGTCGCCGCGGGCGTGGGCCAAGCACCTGGACGGCTGCGCGATGCTGCTGGAGGCGGCAGGCATCAACGGCGTGGTGGGCGGCGTGCGCGGCGCGCTCTTCTGGACGTTTGCGCGCATGGACGTGTACCGCGCGCTCATCGACGACACGGTGCCGGCGCTGCCCATCACGCGCTGGTTCCTGTCGGCCGCCTCCATGGCCGCCGCCGTGCGCCTGTTCAAGCACAAGCCCGGCAGCGACAGCTACGCCAACTACGCCGTCTTCCTCTGCGCCGGCGTCGTCAACATTGTGAGCCGACGGAGGGCGGACAAAGAAGAGGCCGGCGGCGGCGGCGGCGGCGGCAGCGGCGGCGGCAGCACCACCACCTTTGTCTCCCGCTGGAAGGCCATGTACGACCTGCTCGAGGGCTGGTACCGCGACCGCCCCGAGGAGATGCGGCCGCTGGTGTGCATGCCGCCGGCGGCGGCGGCGCCAGCACCGACGGCCTCGGCCGCGGCCTCGGCGGCCGCGGCGCGCGGGCAGCAGCAGCAGCAGCAGCAGCAGCCGGCCTTCCGCACGCTGCTCTACAGCTCGCCGGTGGGCATCAGCAGCAACCAGATGCACCACGCGTCCATGATCCTGCTGCTGCAGGAGAAGCCGCGCGAGGTGGTGCTGCTGCCGCGGGGGGCGCACCGGTCGATGCTGTGGCACGCGCGCCAGATCTGCGGCATCTCCCTCTCCAACCGCGACGCCGGCGCCCTCATCAACGCCCTGCAGCCGCTGTGGATCGCCGGCCGCCTCATGTCCCACCCCTCGGAGCACCGCGCCCTGGTCGAGATCCTGCAGGCGTGCGAGCGGCGCACCGGCTGGGCCACGGCCTGGCGCGTGCGGGACCTGCAGGAGTTCTGGGGGGACGAGGTGGACTTGTAGGAGTTTGTAGGAGTGGGATTGCTACTGTGCCTACTGTAGATCTGTCCACCTCCTGCTGTCGTCCACCGTTCAGCCTACATTCATGCTATCGAGTCAGCAACGGTCTGCCAGCTGGAAAGCCCTGGGGCCCAACCTACTTAATCTGGATCGTCTTGGTCTGCAGGTACTCGTGCAGGCCCTCGGCGCCGCCCTCGCGGCCGTAGCCGGACTGCTTGACGCCGCCAAAGGGCGAGTCGGCGGCGGGGAAGAAGAAGTCGTTGACGGCGACGGTGCCGGTCTCGAGGGCGCGGGTGACGCGCAGGGCGCGGGCGACGGAGCCGGTGTGGACGTTGGCCGAGAGGCCAAAGTCGGAGTCGTTGGCCAGGGCGACGGCCTCGGCCTCGCTGGCAAACGTCTGCACGGTCACGACGGGGCCAAAGACCTCCTCGCGCAGCAGGCGCGAGCCCGGCGCCGGGTTGCGGAAGACGGTGGGCTCGACGAAGAAGCCGACGTCGCCGCGCCGCCCGCCGCCGCACACCAGCTCCTCGCAGTCCTGCTTGCCGATCTCGAGGTACGCCAGCACGCGCCGGAACTGCGCCTCGTCGGCCACGGGGCCCACCTTGGTCTCCTTCTTGGTCGGGTCGCCGATGGTGCCGTCCGTGCTGGCCGTCTGCAGCGCGGCCTTGAGGCGGCGGGTGAACTCGTCGGCGACGGAGTCCTGGACGAAGATGCGGGAGGTCATCTGGCAGTTAGTGGCACGGTCAGGGGAGTCAGGGGAGTGGCAGCAGCCCGAGCACAGACGGACCGCACAAATCTGCCCCGTGTTCACGAGAATGCCGGCGACGGAGCGCTCGACGGCGTTGGCCAGGTCGGCGTCGGCAAAGATGAGCGAGGGCGACTTGCCGCCGAGCTCGAGCGAGACGCGCTTGAGGTTGCTGCGCGCGGCGTACTCCTGGATCTTGCGCCCGGTGGCCGTGCTGCCGGTGAAGCCGATCTGGCGCACCGCCATGTGCGACGCCAGCAGCTGGCCCGTCGCGCCCGTGCCGTTGACAATGTTGATCGTGCCCGGCGGGAAGCACTGCCGGATCAGCGGGCCCAGCGCCAGCGCCCCGAGCGGCGCCTTTTCCGACGGCTTGAAGACGTACGTGTTGCCGGCGGCGAGGGCGGGCTGCGGTCAGCGGCGGCGGCGGTCAGCGAGGGGGAGTGGAGGGCGGAAGCCAAGATGGGGGGGGGGGTCACCCACCGCAACCTTCCACGCAAACAGAATAGCCGACACGTTCCACGCGCCGATGCCCGCGCACACGCCAATGGGCTCCCTCTGGATGATGCGGTACTGCCCTGCCGACGTCGGGTACGACGCCTCGCCGTAGATCTTGTCCGCCAGGCCCGCGTAGTACTGGAACAGGTCCGCCGCCTGCCCGTACGCCATGCTCTGCGTCGCAATGGCCGACCCCATCGCCCGCGTCTCCAGCAGCCCCAGCGCCTCCGCCTGCTCCCGGATCAGGCCCGCAAACTTGAACAGCGCCGCCGCCCGCCCCGTCGGGTCCATCTGGCCCCACGCGCCCCGGAACGCCGCCGCCGCCGCGCCCACCGCCGCGTCCACGTCCGCCTCGCCCGCCGCGTGGATCTTGTCCGACAGCAGCGTCCCGTCCGCCGGGTTGTACACCGTCAGGAACTCGTTGGACTGCGCGTCCACGAACTAGCTGGTCAGGGTGGCCGTCGGCAGTGCAGCGTGCGCGTGCGGCGAGCTCACCTCGTTGTTGATAAACAGCCGCGTCTCAAAGGAAGCCATGGTGACTTGGGTCGTCGTGATGGTAGCAGGATGGTAGATTGCTGGGTTTGTCGGGTGGTCTGCGGACCGCGGGCACGCTCTTGCATCTATATCGTCAACCCCGCTTCCATCAGAGGTCACAAGGCATCCAGGTGACCAATCGAGGCATGCTGCACGACCCGAGCGGGCGTGTTGTGGACGGGCGCTTCTGTTTTCCCAATCCGGCAATTCTGAATTGCCCCTTTTGTGTGTTTTCCCGCCTCGCAGGGCAGCCAGGGTCCGGGCTATGCAGCTAGACCGAGCGGCCAAGCGGCCTGGCGTGCCGGCGCGGCGATCCCAGATCGGATGAGCTCTTCCTCGCGCGCTCTGTGTACTTTGTCCACTTCCCCAGACGGAGCTCCCGTCCGTCGTCTGGGGACGGGGGTCGGCCGTGATGCCGGCGAAGACAGACAGCACCGCGAGGGCGGCCTATAAAATACTGTACGAGGAGTTCGCTTTCTTTCTGGTCTGCTTGCCAAAGGCACAGCTCGCCAAAGGCACAGTCTCAGACTCTGACCACTCCGTCCGCAGCACTCCAGCACTCTCCAGCCATGGCCATCCAGCTCCGCGGCCGCCCCCTCTACACCCTGATGAAGGTCGTCACCGGCCTGTCGTTCTGCATGTACGGCTACGACGCCGGCGTGCTCGGCGGCATGCTGCTGCACAAGCCCTTCCAGGACGCCATGGGCAACCCGACGGGCAACTGGATCTACCCCATGATCGTGGCGTCGTAGGTTCCGCAACGGCCCGTCTGTCTGTCTGTCTGTCTGTCGTATGCCACTAACGGCCAGCTACGACCTCGCCGCCTTTGTCACGGCCATTGTCATTGCCACCTTCACCAAGAAGATCGGCCGCCGCGGCACCATCATCATGGGCAACGCCGTGGCCGTGCTGGGCGCCCTGCTGCAGGCCAGCGCCTACAGCGTGCCGCAGATGATTGTCGGCCGCCTGTGCACCGGCTTCGCCATCGGCTCCATCTCCAGCTCCGTCCCGGCCTACCTCAACGAGTGCGGCAGCTCCATCCACGACCGCGGCCCGGCCAACGCCGTCAACGCCATGTTCCTCATGGGCGGCGTGCCGCTGGCGTATTGTGGGTTCTCTCTTTCTGTCTCTTTCTTTCTCTTTGATTCTTCCTCCCTAACAGCCAGGGATCGACTACGGCTTCGTCCACTGGGACGCCCAGGCCAGCTGGCGCATCCCCGTGGTCCTGCAGTGCTGCTTCGCCCTGCCGGCGGCCATCACCATGTACTTCCTGCCCGACACGCCGCGCTGGTACTACGCGCGCGGCCGCGCCGCCGAGGGCGACGCCGTGCTCTGCCAGCTGTACGACCAGGCGCTCGCCGCGCCCACCGTCCAGGCCACCAAGAACGAGATCCTGGCCGCCATCCAGGTCGAGCTCGAGGCCAACGCCCGCATCTCCTGGAAGCAGTTCCGCACCCTCGGCCTCGTCGACCACACCAAGCTCAAGATCATCCGCCGCCTCGTCATCTGTTTTTGGCTGCCGCTGGTGGGTGCCTCTCTTGTCCTAGCTCTCCATCGCCTCCTCCTGCTGACCCCTGACCCCAGCTCGGCGAGTGGATGGGCATCAGCCTGCTCGCCTACTTTGCCCCCACCATCCTCAGCGGCATCAACGTGTCGTCGGGCACCGTCAGCGTCATCTCGGGCGTGCTCTGCACCTGCATGTTCCTCGGGACCGTTCCGCTGTACTGGTGGGTTCTCCGTCGTCGTCCTTCCTCCTGTCCACTCCTGACCGCCTGCCCCCAGGACCATTGAACGGTTTGGCCGCCGCCCGTCCATGATGTACAGCGCGCTCGCCAGCTCCGTGCTGTACGTCGTCTTCATCGTGCTCGTCGCCGTCGGCGGCACCGGCGCGCAGTGGGGCTCCGTCGTCATGCTCTTCGTCATCGTCACCATCCTGTCCTACGGCTGGCAGGCCACCAAGTTTGTCTACTGCAGCGAGATCGCGCCCCTCGAGTACCGCCACCTCGGCGGCGCCTTCTTCTCCGCCGGCGAGTGGCTGTCCGTCTTCATCACCGTCTTCGCCTGCCCCATCGGCCTCGACAACTGCGGCTGGTCCTTTTGGTTCTTCATCCTCGCCGGCAACGTCGCCGCCTGCGTCTTTGTCTTTTTCCTCTGCCCCGAGACCGCCGGCAAGACGCTGGAGGAGGGTGAGTCCTGTTCATTGTCCCTGTTTATTGTCCCTCCTCTCTCTGATGTGCTGACCCCCAGTCGACTATCTCTTCACCGAGCGCGCCCTCGCCGGCCTCACCAAGCGCCGGCCGCCGCTCGAGGTCGAGGAGCCGTCCGAGAAGGGCCTCGGCAGCGCCCACGTGGAGGCCCAGAACGAGAGCAGCACGTGATAGCAGTACAAGAACAATTCCTATGTTGCTGCACAAGTTCGTCACCTGTATATCTATCTATGTTGGTACTGCCTATATTCATCACGTGACCACTTCACCACGCATCCGTGACGGCGCCGTGGCTGGCGTCGCCGACGAGGCGGGCGTACTTGGCGAGGACGCCGCGGCGGACGACGGGCTCCGGGGCGGACCAGGCGGCCTTGCGGCGGGCGAGCTCGGCGTCGTCGACGTCGACGTCGAGGCGGTTGGACTCGGCGTCGATGGTGACGAGGTCGCCGTCGCGGACGAGGGCGATGGGCCCGCCGACGGCGGCCTCGGGGACGATGTGGCCGACGATGAAGCCGTGGGAGGCGCCGCTGTAGCGGCCGTCGGTGATGAGGGCGACGTTGGCGAGCTGGGCGCCCATGATGGCGGCGGAGGCGCGGAGCTGCTCGGGCATGCCGGGCCCGCCGCGGGGGCCCTCGTAGCGGACGACGAGGACCAGGTTGCCGTCGTCGGGGCGGACGGCGCCGGCGGCGAGGGCGGCGTCGAGGGCGTGCTCCTTGTCAAAGACGCGCGCGCGGCCGCGGAACCGCAGCCCCTCCTTGCCGGTGATCTTGGCGACGGCGCCGCCGGGGGCCAGGTTGCCGCGCAGCACGCGCAGGTGGCCGGTGGCCTTGATGGGGTCCTCGAGGGGCCGGATGATGGCCTGGCCCGGGTCGAGGCTGGGCCAGTCGGCGACGTTCTCGGCGAGCGTCCGGCCGGTGACGGTGCGGATGCCGCCGTCGAGCAGGCCCCGGGCGACCAGCAGCTTGATGACGGCCGGCGTGCCGCCGACGCGGTACAGGTCCTCCATGAAGAAGCGGCCGCTGGGGGCCAGGTCGGCGAGCAGCGGCGTGCGGTCGCTGGCGCGCTGCACGTCGTCGAGCGTCAGCGGCACCTCGGCGGTGTGGGCGAGGGCGAGGAAGTGCAGCACGCCGTTGGTGGAGCCGCCGAGCACCATGGTCAGCACGAGGGCGTTCTCAAAGGCGGCGCGCGTCAGCAGGTCGCGCGGCCGGATGTCCTGCGCCATGGTGGCGGTGCGCAGCACGTGGGCCGCGCGCGCGCACTCGCGCGCCTTCTCGGGCGACGTGGCCGGGAACGACGACGAGCCGGGCAGCGTCAGGCCCATGGCCTCGAGCGCCGTCGCCATGGTGTTGGCCGTGTACATGCCGCCGCAGGCGCCGGCGCCGGGGCAGGCGTGGCGCGCAATGTCCTCGAGCACGTCGTCGGGGGTGCGGCCGGGCGCGCCGGCGTCCGTCTTGGCCTGCAGGCGGCCGTACGTCAGGGCGCCGGCGGCCTCGTAGCAGGTGGACACGTTGGTGTGGCACTCGAGCAGCGACGAGTAGCCCTTGCGGATGGTGCCGCCGTAGATCATGATAAAGGGGCGGTTGTGCCGCGCCGCCGCCATCACCACGCCCGGCATGTTCTTGTCGCAGCCGGGGATGCTGATGTTGGCGTCGTGGTGCTGCGCGCACGTCACCGACTCGATGGAGTCGGCAATGAGCTCGCGCGTCTGCAGCGAGTAACGCATGCCTGCGCCGTCAGCATAGCCCCTTTAAGCGGTACAGGCGCGTCGGGTCCTACCCTCGCCGCCCATGGTGATGGCGTCGGACACGCCGACGGTGTTGTACTGCCAAGCCAGCATGTTTTCCTGCTCCACGGCCTTTTTGACAATTTGGCCGAGCTCGAGGACTGCTGGTTAGAGCGTGCTTGGAAGCCTCTTCTCGGGGACGTACGATGCATGCTGTCGGTCAGCGCGTCTCCTATCTATCATGCAGCCGCCCAACTCACTTGCAGGGGTTGCCCTCCCACCACACGGTGGCGATGCCGACGTGCGGCGCGTTCTTCATCATGTCCCGGTTGGGCACGCCGGCGCCGTAGAGCATGGCCTGCGCGCCGGGATAGTCGTTGCCGCGCGTGAGCTTGGCGGACCAGCGGTTGAGCGTGCCGCCGGGCGGCAGGCAGGGGAAGTCGACGTAGCCGCGGGGGGCCTTGGGGTCGGGGCCCAGGACGGGCTCTGTTGGGGACATGGCTGTCGTCTGCTGTCGTCTGCTGTCGTGGCTGCTCTGTCGTGGCTGCTGTCGTGGCTGCTGTCGTGGTTGCTCTGTCGTGGCTGTTGCGGTCGTGGCTGTTGCTGTCGTGGCTGTTTGCTGCTGTCTTAACTGCTGAACGGGTGTCTGCTCAGTCACACCGGAATGACGACACGTGCAGACCGACAACGGCGGCGACAACGGCGGCGACAACGGCGACGCCGCCCACACAAACAACGATCAGCCGATGATCGGCCCCCGCTGCCGTAGTGCGGAGGTTCCCCGCGTGTGGGCGTTGGGCGGAGGCTGATCCTCGTCCGTTTTGTGTCCGGGGCGCAGACTTGCCTAAACGGGGCATTTTAGACGCCAGCGCGTGCCTGGGCGTATCGCGGCCGAGAGCATCCACGTGCACAGCATCCGGGCCAGCTTTCCCGCGCGGGGAGGACGCGGCCGAGGGGAGACGGTTGGATGGAGGACGGATGGACGGAAGTCGTCTGATCGCACGAGGTAGATGAGGGGGAGAACGGTGACGCGTGTACTTGTATATAGATGCCGAGGCGGCGAGCCTCTGGAGTCTGCAACAGACAGACAGACAGACAAGTCTCTTCATCTCTCAGCAGCCGAATCATGGCCATCGAAATCCCCAAGCAGGGCTGGGCGGGCGTGGTGGTGAACGAGGGCCCCGACTTCCACCTCGAGGTGCAGAAGCTGGACGTGCCGGTGCCGAGTAGGTCTCCCGGGAAGCCGGCTCGCAGATCAGCCAGGACTAACAGTCCCCAGAGGACGACGAGCTGCTGGTGCGGCTCAACTGCACGGGCCTGTGCATGTCGGACGTGCACTACATGCTGCACGACTGGGCGGTGCCGACCATGTCGTCGTTTGGGGTGCGGTGCGCGGGCCACGAGGGCGCCGGGGTGGTGGTGCAGGTGGGCGCCAAGTGCGGCGGGCGGTGGGCGGTGGGCGACCGCGTGGGCATCAAGCCGCTGCTGGACGTGTGCCACAACTGCGAGCAGTGCTGGAACGGGCGCGAGAACTACTGCGCGGCCGGCGTCTACACGGGGCTGCACGCGCCGGGCACGTACCAGCAGTACGTGGTGTCGCCGGCGCTGTACACGTCGCGCATCCCCGACGGCGTGCCCGACGAGGTGGCCGGCCCCATCATGTGCTCGGCGTCGACGATGCACCGCGCGCTCGTCGAGTCCGGCCTGCGCGCCGGCGACTGGGTCGTCTTCCCCGGCGGCGGCGGCGGCGTCGGCATCCAGGGCGTGCAGCTGGCGCGCGCCATGGGCATGCGGCCCATCGCCATCGACACGGGCGACGCCAAGCGCCGCCTCTGCCTCGCCCTCGGCGCCGAGGCCTTTGTCGACTTCCGCGCGTCGCCCGACGTCGCCGCCGACGTCGTGCGCCTCGCCGACGGCGTCGGCGCCCACGGCGTCATGGTCACCGCCTACCAGGCCTACGCCGACGCCCTCAAGTTCGTCGGCCGCCGCGTCGGCGCCGCCGTCCTCTGCATCGCCCTGCCCCCCGCCGGCAAGGTCCAGCTCGCCGCCGAGCCCGCCGCCTGGGTCTTCCAGAACCTGCGCGTCGTCGGCTCCCTCATCGGCACCATGCAGGACACCGCCGCCTGCCTCGAGTACGCCCGCCGCGGCCTGCTCAAGGGCGTCGCCGAGGTCCGCGGCCGCTCCCAGTGGGCCGAGAGCGTCCAGCAGCTGAAGCGCGGCGAGGTCGCCGGCCGCGTCGTGATTGATTTTAACAGGGAGTAGCTGCGCTCCGTAGGTAGCAGTTGACTAGCGTGAATCGAGCTCCGCGTAAGCCCGTATGTGCCGCTTCGGATTGGCTGATGTGGCACAGTGCCACTTCTGTAAATCGCACCCCGCACTGTCCTTACCTCGGGCATTGATAATCAGGTCATGATTTGCCTCTGAATTTGCCTCGCCTCACTTGGACTACACAAACAACACACACACACCCACGATGAACCGGCTACCCCGGCCGACGGCCGAGTCCGTCTGCCTCTTCTGCCGCCAGGGCCTCGTCCTGCGGCCGTGGCGCCGCGCCCAGCCGCTTGCGCTGGCCGCCGCCGTGCCGTCGTCGTCGTCGTCGTTGCCGCGCCGCCGCTTTCTCTCCGGCACGGCTGTGCAGACGGCCGCTGCGCCCAAGCCCGCCGTGGATGCCGCCGCTGCCGCCGCCGCCGCCGCCGCCGACAGCCCCTACACGCGCTACTCGCTCTACCCCGCGTCCGCGCCGCCGATGACGCTCCGGCCGCCGCCGCCGCCGCCCGAGGTGGAGGCCGAGGGGCCGGCAGCAAGAGGGGCAGCAGAGGCAGCAAAGACGGCAGCCAGAGGACCGGCAGAGGCAGCAAAGACGCCAGCCCAGGAGGCAACGCCGGCGGAGACAACACAGCCGGCCCCACCGTCCACACAACAGGCTGCCGCCCCCTCCACACAACAGGCTGCCGCCCCGTCCACACAACAGACTGCCCAGCCCGCCCAGCCCGCCCCCCCCCGCAAACGCCCGTCCAAGCTGCGGGCGCCGCGCAAGGCGGCCATGCGGCTGACGCCGGCGGCGGTGGCGCAGGTGCGGTCGCTGCTGGAGGGCCCGGAGCCGAAGCTGCTCAAGGTGGGGGTGCGCAACCGCGGGTGCAGCGGGCTGGCGTACCACCTCGAGTACGTGGACGCGCCGGGCGCGTTCGACGAGCCGGTGGAGCAGGACGGCGTGCGCGTGCTGGTCGACAGCAAGGCGCTCTTCAGCATCATCGGCAGCGAGATGGACTGGGTCGAGGACAAGCTGAACCAGCGCTTTGTCTTTCGGAACCCGAACATCAGTGCGTGCGCGTGTTTCCTTTCTTTTGATGTCCCTTGCTCTCTGTTTATGCTAACCGACCAGAGGAGGAATGCGGCTGCGGCGAGTCGTTTATGGTGTGACGACGCGACGAGAGACGACACTGGATGTACTTGTAGATAGGCTACGAACTCGTATGAATTGTCTGCCGCTGCCGCTGCCAGCCGCCAGCTGGCGCCAGCTGCCATGACGCAGTGGGCCCAGCTTAAAATCCCCTTAGCGCGTCGCCGCCCCACGAACGCGTCTCCTCGCGAGCAGTGCGGCAACGCACTGCATTCCTCCGCATCGACCTGGCCGCGACTGGCCTCGACTGGCCTGACGCTGCCTCGACCTGCCTCGACGACACCCATGTTCTCCCGGTCGGCGCCGTCGTCGCAGCAGGCGGCCGTCGTCGACTGCCCCATCTGCGGCAAGCACGTGCGCCCGGCCGACATCAACGCCCACCTCGACGCCGCCTGCGCGACGCACGTTGTGACGGAGGGGGCGGCCGGCGGCGCAGCAGGCGAGGCGGCCGGCGACGCCGAGAACGGCAAGCGGCCGCCACCGCCGCCGACGCCGACGCCGCCGCCGCCGTCGAGCTCGCAGAAGCGGCCGGCGGCCGCGTCCTTTTTCCAGACGCCGTCGGCGAAGCGGCCAAACGCGGCCAGCGCGGCCAACGGCCAGACATCCAAAAAGCCGCCAGCGACCGGCAATGGGTCGACCTTTACGCTGCAGAGCGGGCGGGGGCCCCCGAGCACGCTGGGCGTGAAGCGCAGCTTTGACGAGGGGCCGGGGCAGGCCTCCAGTGGTGGTGGTGGTGGTGGTGGTGGTGGCGACGGTGCCGTTGTCACGCCCGAGACACCTGCTGCCGCCCCGACAAAACGCGCGCGCACAAACAAGGCGGCGCCGCTGGCGGAGCGGATGCGGCCGCAGACGCTGGACGAGGTGTGCGGGCAGGAGCTGGTGGGCCGGCAGGGGGTGCTGCGGTCGCTGATCGAGGCGGACCGGGTGCCGTCGATGATCCTGTGGGGGGGCTCGGGCACGGGCAAGACGACGATTGCGCGGTGCATCGCGCAGCGGGTGGGCAGCCGGTTTGTGGAGATGAACGCGACGAGCAGCGGCGGCGTGGCCGAGTGCAAGAAGCTGTTCCAGGACGCGGCGCACGAGCTGGCGCTGACGGGCCGCAAGACGATCCTGTTCTGCGACGAGATCCACCGCTTCACCAAGGCGCAGCAGGACGTCTTCTTGCGGCCCGTCGAGGCCGGCACCATCACCCTCATCGGCGCCACCACCGAGAACCCCTCCTTCCGCGTCGTCAGCGCCCTGCTCTCCCGCTGCCGCACCTTTACCCTCGCGCCCCTCGCCCAGGCCGACGTCGAGCGCATCCTCGCGCGCGCCGTGCTGGCGGAGACGGGGGTGGCGGTGGGCGACAGCGCCTTGGGGGGCAGAGACCAGGATGTGGGTGGCAAGGACCGAGACCCGGGCGCAAAAGACCCCGGCGCCAAAGACCCCGGCGCCAAAGTCCCTCCCGGCCTCTCCCCCCTCATCAACCGCGAGCTGCTGGCCTACCTGGCGGCGTTTGCCGACGGCGACGCGCGCACGGCGCTGAACCTGCTGGAGCTGGCGCTGTCGATCGCGGCGCGGCCGCGGGAGGACGGGTCGCCGCTGACCCAAGACGACCTGAAAGCAGCCCTCACCAAGACGCTCGTCTACGACCGCGCGGGCGACCAGCACTACGACACCATCTCGGCCTTCCACAAGGCGGTGCGCGGGTCGGACGCGGACGCGGCGCTGTACTACCTGGCGCGGATGCTGCAGTCGGGCGAGGACCCGCTGTTCGTGGCGCGGCGCATGGTGGTGATCGCGTCCGAGGACGTGGGCCTGGCGGACAGCACGCTGCTGCCGCTGGCCACGGCGGCCTACACGGCGGCGCAGCAGATCGGCATGCCCGAGGCGCGCATCCCGCTGGCCCACTGCGCCGTGGCCCTGGCCCTGGCCCCCAAGAGCACGCGCGCCTACCGCGGGCTCAACAACGCCATGGCCGCCCTGCGCGAGCCCGGCGTCGCCGCCCTGCCCATCCCCGTCCACCTGCGCAACGCCCCGACCCGCCTCATGAAGGACCTCGGCTTCGGCCGCGAGTACAAGTACAACCCCAACTACCTGCACGGCCGCGTCCGCCAGGACTACCTGCCCGACGACCTGCGCGGCCGCCGCTTCCTCGAAGACCGCGACCTCGGCACCGCCATCGACCCGGACCTGGACGAGGGGGCGTAGCCTGTGTCGTGGCGTGGCGGGCCTGCGTGGCGTGGCCTGCGTGGCGTGGTCTTGTCTAGAGTTCTATCAGACAAATGTCAGCCGACAATCAAAATGCCAGTGTAAACAGCGTGAAACTCCAGTCAGACAGCCTCCACAGCAAACGCCGCGTTTGCTCCTCACCAGTATAAAGACCCGGCCGTCCGCCCGTCCTTCGCCCGTCCTTCCGCCCATCCTCCTCACCTCTCCCTCCCATCCCTTCGCCTGTTCACGACGGGCCAGGCGGCGGGCGCCGTTCTCTGCGCACCCGTCGTCTTGGCCTTTTCGATGCGGCCGCCTCTCCTCCGACGCCAATGGGCGGTCCCCACATGTTCCTCCCCCGTTATTCTTGAGCACGGCGGCTGAAATTCCTGAACAACGCTCTGCCAGTTCGAAAGGAGGGGAAGACTGTGGCTCGGTGAGCTGCCGCTCAGTTGGACGTCACCTCTGTGGCCCGGAGCTTCGTGGACCAAACCAGGCCCGCTTTACGGACGTGACGTCCTGCACGCAGCACGCCCTGGCTGTGACACGCGATCCATGGCTGCTGAGATCACGTATTTCTCAAGGCCAACGGTTCCCAGGGCTCGCGCGGTCTTCAGGCAACACCGACGTACCATCGACATCGTCAGGTCTCTTCGTGCGGGCTCCCGGCGCGCGCCTCACGGATCCTATTATCCGCCCGTTTGTCGCAGGCCTGCTCCGCGGCGCTCCGCGGCGCTGGCTGCTGCCTCCCTGTGTTTCCTGCCTTCCTCGCCATTGGCGTGGCCAAGGCGTTCCATCTGCAGCTGGCTTCGCTTCGAAACCGTCTCGCTCACGAGCTCTCAACCAGCAGACGGCTTCCCCTGTGCTCGCCGGCGGAGGAATGCCGCCGGCAGTCTGCCCTACTTGACACGGCGAGCACACGGCTTCTGGGCAAGCCATATACCTTCCCACAGACGCAAGGTCCCCGGAAGACAGCAGAATTCATCGAATGGGTCGAGAACGGGCAGAACACAATGCCAGCCCCTCTGACAAGATGCTGGCAACCGCCACCTCTTCGCTCCGCCGTTCATGAGCGGATCCGTCGAGTTCAGAATATCTTCTCAGCGCTCAGCGCCCCGCTGTCAACCTCGTCGTCGACATGGCGACGCTCGGGCCTGGACGGGCAGAGAGGATGTCTACGTTCCATGGTTCCAATCAGCAGGGCGGCCTACCACCAGGAGACGCAAGATTTCCGAGGTGATCTGAACCTGTTGCCGGTGACGACGATGCCGACACATGAGTCGTGGTGGTGACGGAGACGACCTCTCTCAAACTCTTTTCCGTCTCAGGTGCCGACCGAGGAAGCGACGTGGGTACAGACGGCCCGTCCTTTTCTGTGCTGTGGAGGCTGTCCGACCCATCGTCACTGACGAGTTCTCCGGAAGCTTCTCTGTTCACGAAAATACAAGCATCTTCACCACAATCCTCAGCGTGGCGCAGGGCGGAAGTCTGGAGCTTCAACGGCACCTAGCCTCCCTGCCGCCGTACGCACAACCAGAGTATCTCCTCGACTTGGCATCGTAGATTCTCGATCTGAGCAAAGGCAACACGAACACTGAGCTCGTGGGGCTCACGGCCGCACAATGTCTCCGGCATCTGCTGTCCGGAAAAGAGGCAAACTCAGCTCTACCTTCCGTCAAGGTCGATTGGGACGGCAAGGCCGCCCCGTGCCAGATTCGGGGAGGCGCCGGGCTCACCGTTTCAAACCCAGCCTGTCGACCGCCGCGCCTTTCAGACAGGGTCGCTCTCCGCCGCAATACCAGGCTGGGGGCTGGGTACATCAACACCACGTCCTTCTCAATCAGATACGCTCGACGGTACCAGGCACCTGATTTGAGGAGGGCGACCATCCGGCTCCAGTGGGCAGGTCTAGCCACGAACAGGAACAAGCCAGGGCCACAGAGAGCAAGACCGAAAAAGGCCAAGCCAACAAGGAGGTTATGTCAAGAGGGGCAGGTGAAGTGATCTTCCAAGGGTACTGAGCGTTGTCACGGGACCCACTGTATATATATCCTTTCCCTCTGCCTAGGCAGGCTAGTAGACTTAGACAAGACCATCCAGACTATTCCCACGACAAGCGTAGCCTTCATAGGAGCAGGCCGTGCCTGATGAGACCGAAGAAGAGCATTGCAATGACGCGGCAGCCAGATGGGAGGGCTGGCTGTCCTTTCATCCGGTGGTTGCTCCCCCAATTTCGCTGCCTGGCAGCCCAGTGGCTGAGAGCGGTGACGTATTGCACTGGGGTGGGGCGCGCGGGCGCGCTGAGAGCTAAAACGAGCGCGGCGCGGCTGTGGCTGTGGTGGGCCCTTCCTTCCGCTAGACACAGACAGGCAGGACAGACAAGCCTTTCTGACGGCGCGTCGACGGCGGCCGGCCCTTCGTCTGTCTCGTGTTTCGCCACGACACGCCCCGACTCTGCCGTCCTCCTCCCTGACGGCTCCCTGCCAGCGTTCCCGAGCCGTGTGTCACGCCGTCACGCCTTGTCACGCCTCGTCGCCCTCGTCGACTACATCGCATCGCCGCCGCAAGACGACGACGACGCCGACGCCGACGCCAACCACCTCGGCTTCTAGCCGAGGGTTTTACTTGGCCACTCTCGCGTGGCCAGCCTCGCCTGGCCTACCACCGCCGCCATGGAGCGCCCGCCGCCGCCACCGGACGGGGCTGTCGGCAAGGGATCCGACCTGCTGCTCCTCGACGGCGACGACGGCGGCGGCAGCAGCAGCAACACCATCAACAACAACAGCCGCCGCCAAGACGCGCACAGCAGCCACGTCAACCAGACGCCCTCGACGCCGCTGCTCCTCGGCCCCGACGGGCCCCTCGGCCAACGCCCACCACCACTATCCCAGCCGCCGCAGCCGCCGCGGCCGCAGCAGGGGCCCCCTCCGATGCTCGACCCCTTTGACACCCCGCCCGACGGCCCGCCGCCGTCGTACGAAGAGGCCACCGGCATCTCGCCGTCCGCGCCGCCGCCCTTGCCCGTCCGGCGGCCCACGGCGACGCTCGCCGTCCCCGGTGCCTACCCGACGCGGCCCGTCTCGGGGCCCGCCCGGCTCAGCCCCGGCGCGGCAACGGCAGCGGCAGCGGCAGCAGGCGCAGGCGGCGGTGCCGGCCGCCGGGTCAGCACGGGGGCGCTCCCCAACGGCGGCGGCGGCGGCAGCGTTGGGCCACACCGGACAGCGCGGCCACCAGCGAGGGGCCGGAGCCGGTTGCTGTTCCCGCCGGCGTTCAACCTGTACGGGGATACGTGGGCGCACGCGTACACGCTGGGGGAGCACCAGAACACGCCGCGGTTTGCGGTGCGGCTGCGGCCGGCGCGGCTGGCGTCGGCGACGCTGCTGGCGGTGTACGACGGGCCGGACGCGCGCACGGCGCGGGTGCTGGCGGCCGTGGACGACGCGGTGGTGAGCAGCGGGCCGGGCGGCAGCGGCGGCCCGGTGATGGTGGCGCCGGGCCAGATGGTGATGCGGCTGGCGCCGCCGGCGCTGACGGCGCGCGGGGCGGGGCCGGTGGTGCTGGCGACGAGCTCGGCGATGGGGTGGCGGCACGTGTACGGGTTCACGATGGAGGTGGGCGCGGAGGCGGCGCAGGCGCGCGGCGAGGCCTTTGAGTGGCGGCACAGCGCGGGCGGCGCGGTGGCGGCGCTGCGCGGCGGCGCGGACGGGTGGAAGCTGGTGCGCCTGAGCACGGCGCCGCTGCCGGGCGCCGCGGGGCCGCCGCCGCTGCCGCCGCCGGGCTTCACGACGTCCGACGGCCGCGAGGTCGTGGCCATCTTCACCGACGCCGGCATGAGCTTCACCAAGCACCTCAAGTTCGCCTTTGTCGGCACCGGCCGCTCCGGGCTCCTCGGCCCGCGCTGGGCCGCCGCCGTCGTCGCCAGCGCCCTGGCCATCTGGGCGCGCGAGGTGGACCGGTAGGGCGGCGATCCGCCGCGCTGGCCCTCTGGGCGCCCGATGTGGATCGGGTGGGGGTTTGGGAGGGGGTTGGGGGGGTTCGGGAGGGGAGTTGGTCTGTAGGGGGGGAGAGGGAAGGCATTCTTATGATACCCACGATGAATCGATGCATCCTTCCTGCTACCTGGTGACTGCCTGCTACCTGGTGACTGCCCGCTACACCGACATCTTCATCCCAATGGCCTTGTGCGGCGCGTAGTCGTGCAGCACAAAGTCGTCGGGCTGCCAGCCGTCGATGCTGCCGCCGGGCGGGTGGTTGCGGATCTCGAGCGTGGGAAAGGCCCGCGGCACGCGCGCCAGCTGCGTGCGCAGCGCGTCGACGTGGTCCGCGTAGACGTGCGCGTCGCCCATGACGTGCGTCAGCGAGCCGGGCACCAGGTCGCACACCCGCGCCAGCATGTGCGTCAGCAGCGCGTACGACGCAATGTTGAACGGCACCCCGAGGCCCATGTCGCACGAGCGCTGGTAGAGCTGGCAGTGGAGGTGGCCTTTCGGGGGGGGGTCCGGGGTGGCCGCGCCCTCGCCCTCGCCCTCGCCCTCGCCCTCCGACGAGGTGGCCGGGCCCCCTGCCCCCCCCGGCACCCCCCTCCGCCCCCCAAACGACACGTAAAACTGCGCAAACATGTGGCACGGCGGCAGCACCATCTGCGGCAGGTCGTGCGGGTTCCAGGCCGACAGCAGGATGCGGCGGTCGTAGGGGTTGGTGCGCAGCGCGTGCACGACGGCCGCCAGCTGGTCGACGCCCTGCCCGGCGTAGTCGGCGTCGGGCCCGCGGTACGCCGCGCCAAAGTGCCGCCACTGGAAGCCGTAGACGGGGCCCAGGTCGCCCTCGGCGCGGTCCGCGAACCCCAGCCGGTCCAGGAACGCCCGCGACCCGTTGCCGTCCCAGATCTTGACCCCCCGCGCGCTCAGCGTCGTCGACGTCGTCTCCCCGCGCACAAACCACAGCAGCTCCTCGATCACCGCCCGGTGGAACACCCGCTTCGTCGTCAGCAGCGGCACCACCGGCGTCCGCGCCGCGTCGTCCCGGTGCAGCGCAAACTTGAGCGGCCGCGGCGCAAACAGCGAGTACGTCCCGGTGCCGGTCCTCCTCCGTGTCAGTGGAAATCCAAGACGCACACACGAAAAAAAAAAAAAAAGGACACCCACCGGTCCGGCCGGTGCTCGCCCGTCTCCAGAATCTCCCGCACCAGGTCCAGATACTGGCTCTCCTCCGCGTTGCCCTCAGCGACAGCAGCCGCCGGTGCCTCCGTCTCTGCTGCCGAGGGTGCCGGCGCGGCCGCCGGCGCGTCGTCGCGTGCTGCAGGCATCGTGGTCGTCGGCGTTGGAGCGTTGTGCGTGGACAAACTGTCGGCCAGCCCGGCGCGAGAGGGGCGCCAGAACGGCCGCGAGGAACGACGCGTCGCTACGCGTCGCTAAATTGGTGTCACGTGGTTGATTAGGTAAAGTGGCGGGGCCCGTAAGCATGCCGCAGAGCTCCGAGCTCCGAGCTGACGCCACCTCCAACGACCTGGGCTTGAACGACACCCTTCTGTCCCGACATGTCGGCGTCGCCGCTGTTTACGTGTCTGCGCTGCGCGCGGGCCAGCGCGCGCGTGCGCACGCGTGTGTCGTTGCATGTTCGGCCACCGGTACGACGGCTCTCTACCCAAGACAGCCTCCCCACCCAAGACAGCCCCCCGACCCAAGACAGCCCCCCGACCCAAGACAGCCCAGCCCAAGACAGCCGGCCGGCGGCCGACCAGCAGCCCACAAGCAGCGCCATGTCGCGGCGGCTGGAGGAGGCGACGGAGGAGGCGCTGCTGACGGGGGGGCGGGCGGGGCGGCGGGCGGTGGAGGAGGCCGGGTTCAGCGAGGAGCTCAAGGCGCGGCTGCTGGAGAAGGTGGCGAGCGCGCAGTTCCGGGCAGAGCACGGCCGGGCGCTGGCGGCGGCGGGCGTGGACGCGGAGACGATGGGCGCGGTGCGCGGGGGCACAGCGGCGGCGCGCAGCCTGGCAGCGGCGGCGCCGTGGACGGGCGACGAGGCGACGGAGGACACGGTGCTGCGGATGCTCAACGACGCGCGCAAGCCGCTGGCGCCGGGGCTGCGGGGAGGGGGGAGACGGGCGCTGCCGGATCCGGTGGTGGACCTGCGGCTGCGGCGGCCGCCGGCGCAGAGCCCCGGGCAGCGGGTGGCGGCCGCGCGGGACAAGGTGGCGGCGTACGCGGAGACAGCGGGGTCGACGGCGACGGCGACGAAGACGACAACGACGACGACCGCCGCCAAGACACCCGGCCTCACCGAGGAGGAGCGGGCGGCGCAGCGCGAGGCGTTCCGGGAGCGGTTCACGCCGGGGGCGCGGCCGATGCCGAGCACGCTGTCGGGGCTGGCGGCGCTGGCCAACGAGCGGATCGAGGACGCGATCGCGCGGGGCCAGTTCCGGGACATTGCGCGGGGGCCCGGGGCGGAGGGCGGCGGCGGCGACGCGCGGGCGAGCAACCCCTTTGTCGACACGACCGAGTACCTGATGAACAAGATGATCCAGCGCCAGGACCTGGTGCCGCCGTGGATCGACAAGCAGCAGGAGCTCGGGCGCGCCGTGCGCGCGTTCCGCGCCCAGCTGCGCACCGACTGGCGCCGCCACGCCGCCCGCACCCTCGCCCGCCGCGGGGGCGCCCTCGCCGACCAGATGGCGCTGGCCGACCGCTACGCGCGCGCCGAGGCGGCGCACAACCCGGGGGCCAACAGGGGCAACGAGGCGCGGGCCGTGCCCAGCAGCCACACGGACGACCCGGTGATGGGGGGGACGGCGGCGGCGGCGGCGGTGGCCGGGGCCGGGGCCGGGGCCGGGGTCGGGGCCGGTGATACGAAAACGCCCGAGACTGCTCAGGCGGCCATCGACCTCCTGCCGCCGCTGCGCGACCCCGCGTGGGAGGCGGCGGAGCGCAAGTACCTGGAGGCGGCGGTGGCGAACCTCAACGCGCTGACGCGGTCGTACAACCTCATGGCGCCGGAGCTGGCCAAGAAGCCCTACTTCTCCCTCGACCGCGAGCTGCGCGCCTGCTTCGCCGACGTGGCGCCCACGCTCGCCGACGCCCTGCGCGAGCGCGCCGCGCGCCCGTCCCGCGCCGGCGCCGGCGCCGGCGGCGACCTGGGCGAGGCCGCGGGCCGGCGCATGCTCGCGCGCCTCGTCGGCGGCGAGGGCGGCGCGGGCGGCGGCGCCCGCGACACGGCGCGCATCTACGACAGCCGGGCGCCGCACTACGGCATCAAGGAGATGTGGCGCGATCTGTGGAAGAAGGGTTGAGTTCTAGGACTGTCGATTCCTGCTGCTCCCCCCCCAGGTTCTACCTAGGACTGTCGATTCCTGCTGTCCCCCCCCCCCCCCAGCTCTCACTTCCGCAGCCCCGTGTGGCTGTCCACGGTCGGGTCCAGGCGGTTGGCCAGGCTCGACCGGTGCGGGCCGGCGGCGGCTCCGTGCGCGGTGCCCGTCGTCGATTCGGACGCCGGCTGCTGCCAGCCTGCGTGGGACTGCTGCTGCTGGGCGTGGGCGTGGGCGTGGTGCGTGCTGCCGTACGCCACCGACGGCGCGATGCCGGTGTGGCCGGTGTGGCCGGTCTGGCCGGTCTGGCCGGTCTGGCCGGTCTGCGCGATGCCCTTGGAGAGGTCGCTGTCGACGGCAGGGTCCAGGCGGTTCAGGATGTCGTGGCGGTGGGGCCCGGCGGTGTGCGGCGCGGGGCCGGTGGCGGTGGTGTCGGTGGCCCGCACGACGGGGGGGCCGGCGGGGTATCCCGGCCCGGCCGGCTGCTGGCTGATGTTCACGCCGGGAGCGGTGCCGACGGCGCCGGCGGTGGTGCCGGCGGTGGTGCCGGCGACGTTGTTGCGGTGGTCAGGATGAAGGATGCCCATGTTGATGTTTGCGGTGAAAGTGAAGACGTGGACAGGACGGCGGGCTGCCGACGAGAGGCTCTTCTTATATACCCGGTCGCGGCGCACAGAGGGCCTCCATGAGATCATGCTGCGGGTGCTCGTGCGAGTTCATGACGTCGAACGGCGTGTCTGGCAAGATACGGGCGTGATCCCAGCCGCCGACCGGTTGACAGCCTGTTGACGGCCTGTTTGGCAGCCTGCCAACAAGGCGGCTGGCGTGGCAAAACCGTTGCACGTTCCCCTGCCCCATCTCCGCCCGATCCCCGCCCGATCCATGACGGCGTCATTCTGTGCCTGGCCTGTCAGAGAGAACGGCCGCCTGTTTGTGCCACGGTCCCGCATCCCTCCGTCCGCAACCTGCGGCATGCATGGTGATCACGACCCCAGTCACATGTTTTGTGTCCAAAGTCGTCAATGACGTCATTGATGGACGTTTTGACTTTTGTCCGTGTTTGCAAACACACACTCTCTCTCTTCCTTCACGTTTACAACCTCACTTCACTTCCTCCATGGCACCCGACTACTCGCTGAACCCCCTCACGCTGGGCTTCCAGCTGTGGCAGGGCCTGCTGGACAAGATGCTGTCGCCGCGGCCGCCGGCGGCGGACCGGCCGCTGCGGCGGCCGCGGGTGGCGGTTGTGGGGGCGGGGATCACGGGGGTGACGGCGGCGGCGCACTGCGTGGGCCACGGGTTCGACGTGGTGCTGTTTGAGGCCGGGGGCGCGGAGCGGCTGGGGGGCATCTGGAGCCAGGTCAACGAGACGTCGGGGCTGCAGATCCACGCGGCCATGTACCGGTTCCACCCGTCGGTGCGGTGGTCGCGGGGGTACCCGACGCGGGACGAGATCGTGGCGCAGGTGCGGGCGCTGTGGGAGCGGTACGGGCTGGCGGGCCGCACGCGCTTCGACACGCCGGTGACGCGCGTGCACCAGGACGGCGACGGGCGGTGGGTGGTCAACGGCGACGCGCAGCAGCACGGGCGCTTCGACGGCCTGGTGGCGGCCGTGGGCACGTGCGGCGAGCCGCAGCGGCCGCACCTGGAGGGCGTCGAGGCGTTTGGGGGGGAGGTGTGGCACTCGAGCGAGCTGTCGGGGTGGGTATCTTCAGTCTTGTCTGTCACATCTCTGAGCTCACTGCTAACCTTCCCCCTTCCCCCCCTCCAGCAAATCCGCAAAAGGCAAGCGCGTGGCCATTGTCGGCGGCGGCGCCAGCGCGGTGGAGGCGCTCGAGTTTGCCAGCCGGACGGGGGCGGCGCACACGACGGTGCTGGCGCGCAGCGAGAAGTGGATCATCCCGCGCAACGCCGCGGTGGACATGCTGCTGGCGCTCAACGTGTTTGGGCAGGAGACGCTGCTGTCGCGGGTGCCCGAGACGCTGCTGCGCGTCTTCTTCTACCGCAACGACCTGCGCGAGCTGGCGCCGCCGCCGGGCCGCGGCCGCGGCCTTTTTACTGACACGCCCATGGTTAACTCGGACGTGCTGGCCCAGCTGCGGTCCGGCCGCGCCGCCTGGCTGCGCTGCGACGTCGAGCGCGTGACCGCCGCCGCCGTCGTCGTCAACCGCCGCGGCCAGGGCGTGCCCAAGGGCGGGCCCGGCCACCGCGAGGAGGTCCCCGCCGACCTGCTCATCCTCGCCACCGGCTACCGCCGGCCCTCGCTGGCCTTTCTGCCCGACGACTGCTTCCGCGAGCCCTACGAGCCGCCCAACTGGTACCTGCAGACCTTTCCTCCGAGCCACCCCTCCATCTCGGCCATCAACTGGTGGGTTCTCTCTGTCTGTTCCCCCTTTCTGTCCTCCGCCCTCCTCTGACCCCCCCCAGCACCTACCTCGCCGCCATCGGCACCGTCGGCAACTGGCACATTGGCATCTACACGCGCATCCTGCTCATGTTCCTCGTCGACCCGCTGACGCGGCCCTCGCCCGTGTGGATGCGCCGCTGGATCGACATGACGCGCCTGCTCAAGTGCTTCGCGCCCACCCAGGCCTTTGACTTTTTCACCTACCTCGAGCTCGTCTGGTGGTTCGTCTTTTGCGTCGCCATCAACCCCTTCCGCTGGAAGTGGGCCGTCTTTGTCTTTTTCGGTGTCGGCCTCCGCCTGCCCCAGCGCACCGTCCAGCTCGAGGCCGACCTGCGCGAGCGCGCCGGCCGGCCAGACGAGGACCGGGACCACGGTCGTAGTTTGTGAGGTTCTCAGTTGTATCTTTCAAGTTGTTTATATCACGTGATCGTTTCGTGACGTCATCGCGAGACATGTGTTAATTACTCCGTAAGCTCGACCAGCACAGCTACAAGCATGAGCTATCGTCTCCAAACATGGAGAACCCAGGTGTGTGCCTTTCGGACCCCCCCTCCCTCCCCGTGCGCCTGCTAACCCCAGCCCACGAGATCGAGGGCGTCATCCGCGCGCTGTGCACGCGCTCGCAGGCCGAGCAGGAAGAGGCGCTGGCGACGTATTTCCTGCCCGAGGCCGCGTTTGTGCACCCGCTGTGCCGCGTGCCGTCGTTTGGCCCGGCGGTCGTCCGGGGGTACCTGGGGCCGCTGGCCCGGAGGGGAGGGGATGGCGACGACGACGACGACGACGACAGCAGCCTCGACTCGCGCCGCCTGATCCGGTCCATCTTCCGGTGGTACAAGATCCTGAGCCCGCACATTGAGCTGGGCGTCGACTCGGTGGCCTGGGACCGCGCGACGGACACGCTGTTTGTGGGCCTGCACCAGCGGTTTGCGCTGTGGTTCGTGCCGCTCTACGCCGCGCACGTGCGGCTGGTCACGGAGCTCAAGCTGGTGGCGGTGGTGGGGGACGGGGACGGGGGACTGGGACGGGCAGCAGGCACAGGCTCACGCCGCCGCCGCCCTCCCCAGGTCAACGGCGACACGGCCCCCCTGCGGTACTACATTGCGCGCCAGGAGGACCACTACCAGATCAACGAGGTGCTCAAGTTCTTCTCGCTCGGCGCCGGCGCCTGGCTGTGGACGCTGGTGCAGCTGCTGGCGACGCTCGTGTGCGCCGCCGGCGCGCTCGTCGTCGACACGGCGCTCGGGCTGGTCCTTGGGCGGGGGGGGCGGAAGAGGGTGGGCAGGAAATAGGGGCTCGAGTGGAGTGGCGGGTTGCGTTGAAGCACACTTATACGCCACAGCAAATGCTTATATTTACTTTAGGAGAGAAAGAATGCAGCAAGGCGTATACATCCATGCATCAAACCGTGTGCAGACGGCTGCTCCTTCCTGCTGCTGCGTTGGCCCGTCACTGCATGTCAACACGGTCACTTCAGAACGAACCGCTCTCCTCGCCCAGCCACACCAACACCGCATCCTACACAATGCACCGGTCCGCGCTGCTCCCGCTGCTCCCGCTCCTCCCGCTCCTCCCGCTCCTCGGCCCGGCCGTCTGGGCTGCCGCCGAGCCCTTTTCCCTCGCCTGCCTCTACTGGGACGTCCGGTACCCCGACGGCCCCGGCGGCGGGCCCGTCCTGCAGACGACCTGCAAGCGGCCGGGCTTCGACGTGTACGCCCGGCTGGCGCTAGACACGGCGCTGGTGGTGGCCGGCGGCGCCATCCAAGTGGCCCAGCCGTCGTATGTCGCGGTCTCTGAAGCTCTTTGGTTGCCGCTCGCTCGCTCGCTCGCTGACCCCTCCTCCTCCCCCAGAAACGCCGCCCCCCAGCCCTTCTCCCGCGTCTGCACGGGCTGCCACGTCGGCCAGCCGCGGGCCGTGCTGGTCTGCAGCTGCGCCGGCGCCGCCGCCGCGGGCGCCGGCCCGGCGCCGCGGACGCTCGACCTCGACGCCGCGCTGACGGTCAACGCCGAGGGGCTGCCGTGCTTCCGCGACGGCGTCGTCTGCGCCGCGAAGCTGTCGGAGCGGCAGATTCCTGGAGGGGGATAAGAGAAGAAAAAACGACATAGTATAGCTACAAGAAAACAAAGTATAGCCAAGTCAAGCATGCTCACGCCACCGCCTTGACGAGGTCCCAGCACTTGCGCATGCCCGTGCCCATCGAGTACACGTTCTCGGCCTCGCTGGCCGACGCCCACAGGCAGGCGGCCGGCGGCGCCATCGTGCGCTCGGCGGCGGCCTCGACGGCGGCGGCGACGGCGGCGGCGTCGGCGGCGTCGACGGGCCGCGCCTCAAAGACGTAGACATGCATCGTCTGCCGGAGGTGCGAGTAGAGCCACGGCACGCTGCCCAGCTCCTGGACCAGCGCCGGCGCCACCACCGCCCCGCCCCGCCCGCCGCCGTGCCCGCGGAACCACTCCGCCGCCCAGGCCACCGCCGCCGCCCGCCGCTCCGCCGGCCCGCGCAGGTCGCCCGGGCTGCGCAGGTCCCGGCTCGGCAGCTGCCAGAGGCCGGCCAGCAGGCCCCGGTTGGCGCGCTTGTGGAGCAAAAAGAGCCGCCCGCGCGGCGCCTCCTGGCGGATCGCGCACACGATCGTCTCCACGGAGCGCACCCGCTTCTTGGGCACCCGCAGCGGGAACAGGCGCGCGTGGGCCACGGCGGCGGCGGCGGCGGCGTCCTCCACGTCGAAAAAGGGCGACGCCTGCTTGTCGCCGCTGCTGCTGCTGCTGGCCGTCTTCTTGCGCTTGCTCCTGCCTCGGGCCGCCGGCGGCGGCGGCGCGTCCTGCCCGTCGGCGCACGCGGGGAACGGCTCGCACAGGTCGCACATGTCCTGGTCCTCTCCGCCGCCGTCGTCGCCGTCTGCCACCCCCCCGCGGCCCCGCGCATGCAGGAGCAGGCCTTCGGCGTAGGCGCGACAGGTCGAGCGGATGGGGCAGGCGGCGCAGTCGGGCTTGGCCGGCACGCACACGGTGCTGCCCAGCTCCATGAGCGCCTGGCCCCAGCGGCCGGGGCGGTCGCTGGCGGGGGGGGTAGAGGTGTCGGCGCCATTCTCGCCGTCCGCGGCGCCATCCTCCGGACCATTTCCCTCCCCCTCCCCCGCCACAACCCGGACCAGGGCCTCGGCGGCGGCCCAGAGGAGGTCGAGGCGGGCCTTGTCGGTCTTGGGGTCGGCAAAGAGGCCGAGCTGGCGGCAGAGGACGCGGATGACGTTGCCGTCGACCATGGGGGCGGGGCGGCCAAAGACGATGGCGGCGATGGCGCCGGCGGTGTAGCGGCCGACGCCGGGGACGCGGGCCTGCAGGGCGGCGACGTCGGCGGGCAGCAGGCCGCGCAGGTCGGGGTCGGCGGCGACGGCGCGCGCGGCGGCGTGCAGGCGCGCCGCGCGGCTGTAGTAGCCGAGCCCGGCCCAGGCGCGCTGCACGTCGTCCGCGTCCGCCGCCGCCAGGTCCGCCAGCGTCGGCCAGCGCGCCATCCACCGCGTCCAGTAGCCCACCACCACCGCGATCCGCGTCTGCTGCGCCATCACCTCGCTGATCCACACCTCGTACGCCCGCCGCGCCAGCGCCGCCCGCCCGGCCTCGCCCGCCGCCAGGCACGCCGCGGGGTCGAGCCAGGGTCTGCCCTCGCTCGTGTCGTCACGTGTGCTGCCGTCACCGGTGCTGCCGTCAACAGTGCTGCCATCACCGGTGCTGCCGTCACTGGTGCTGCCGCTCGCCGTCCTCCCGCACCGCCACGGCATGCCGCGCGACGCGCTGACGCCGTCGTACCACGCCAGCAGCGCCCGCCGCGCCGCGCGGCCGGCCGCGCCGTCCAGCAGCAGCGGCCGGTGGTAGTCGACGCCGTGCCGGCGCGCCGGCGGGCAGCACGTCGGCGGGGGCGCTGGCCGGCCGCCGCCCGCCGAAGAAAAGAGGCGCGTCGCCAGCGCCGCGCTGCTCGCCGTGGTCGGGCGCTTCTTGGGCGCGTGTGTCTCGCCGTCCCCCTCGTCGTCGTCGTCGTCCTCCTCTTCCTCCTCCTTCTCCTCCTCCTTCTCCTCCTCCTTCTCCTCCTCCTTCTCCTCCTCCTTCTCCTCCTCCTTCTCCTCCTCGTCCGCGTCTCCAAAGTCGAGCGAATCCTCTCTCTTCCCCTTCGCCCGCGCGTCGCCGTTGCCGGCTGCCTGCTCCTGGATGCGCCGGGCGGCGGCCACCGCACTGGCACGCGTGCTTCTGGCCATGTCGGGACGAGGACGATGCGTGTTTGTGCGCTCCTGGCGACCTCGTATTCCACGAGGACCGCGTAAAAGACGCGTCGAATTTTGGGTGCACGCACGTGCCCCACTTTTCACCATCGTCGCACAGCTGGCCTCTCGACGCACTTGTCTTCACGTCCATCACGTCGATTCGTCGACCAACGTCGTCGTCGCCCACACACCCCACCATGCACGAGCTCTTTCTGACGGCGGTGGTGCCGGACGCCGAGCTGGAGCGCGCGCAGGCGCTGTTGCAGGGCCTGACGGGCATGACGGCGCGCGCCGGGCTGCACCGCGTGCTCTACTTTGCCGGGCCGCCGCAGCCGCGCGGGCTGGCCGTGCGGCGCTCGATCCCGGGGCCGCTGCCGCCGCCGCAGGCGCGCCTGTGGAGCGAGCTGCACCAGCAGCTGGCGCGCCAGTCGTTTGTGCTGCAGGTGCGGTACCCGGTGCAGGCGGCCGACTTTGGGACCGCCGACGGTGCCGACGGTGCCGGCGCCGCCGGTGCCGCCGCCGCCGGTGCCGACAGCGCCGCCTCCCTCCAGCGCCTCAACAGCACGCCGGGCACGCTGCGGTGGACGGACATGCCGGACCCGACGGGCGGCAGCAGCGCCAGCGGCATCCACCGGCTGGTGACGCAGCGCAAGGAGCTCGAGCTGCCGGACACGTGGAACCTGCCGGCCGTCCTGCAGGAGAACCAGTACCAGTGCGTCTGACGGACTGGCTGGCGGACTGTCTGGCTGGCGGACCGACGGACCGACGACTGACTGCCCCAGATTCAAGTCCGAGCTCATCGAGGAGTCGTTTGTCTTTTACGGCGACGGCAGCGAGTACGCCCTCGTGCGGCACCACCGGCTGCCCGGCAGCAGCGGCAGCACCACCACCGGCGGAGCGGCTCCCCTGGCGGCGCTGCCGGCGTGGGACGAGGTGGTGCGGCAGTCGGCGCGGCCGCCGGCGGCGGGGGGCGTCGACCCGGCGGGCCAGTGGCTCTTCTTTGTGCGGCGGCACGTGCTGGCGGACACGTCGCCCGAGGCCATGAGCCAGGCGCTCGAGGCGCTGCAGGCGGCGCGCGCGCAGCTGGCCGGCGCCTTTGCCTTCCGGCCCGTCGACCGCCGCGCCCACGACACGCGCATCGAGCGCCCGGCCAACACCATGCCGGCGCCGCTGCCGCAGAAGGTGCGGGCATAGCCTGTCTCGGAGTACGGATACGGAGTACGGGGTGGCTTCAGACGGCTTCAGACAACAGCCAGGCGACAACCAGTGGACAGCCAGGCGACAGCCAGAGGACAGCCAGGCGACAACCAGAGGACAGCCAGACGACAGACAAGCACGTGAGCCGTGTGTCCAGACGATCTTGCCAATGCAAATTCGGCCGCGAGAGGCGCCGGACGCGACGCAGGCGCGGGCGAGGGGCCGGCACGCGTGCTGGCCTGTCTATTGGCCTGTCTGTTGGCCTGTCTGTTGGCCTGTCTGCTGCCCTGTCTGCTGCCCTGCCTGCTGCCCTGTCTGCTGCCCTGTCTGCTGGCCTGCCTGTTGGCCTGTGTCTGTCTGCCCGCCGCCTCGGCCGTCTCCGGCAGGCGGGGTGCTCTGGCCAGGGGCGGCTGGTCTTATCAGAAGCGCTCGATCCCGAGGTTTGCACCAGGCTATAGGTCATGTTTCTATACCGGCCAAATGACGAGATGCACGCGCTCGAATCGAGCATCGGGCCTTTTTCAGATTGCCTGACCCTGAGCAGGCGCAGAGAGGTCGACGGCACGCGTCCAACCAAGTCGGCAGACACCTGAGCCGCTCTCGGCGGCGGGGAACGGCTCGCAGCCTGGAGAAACGGGGGCATGGTGTGTGTGTGTGTGTGTGTGCATGGGCACGAGCGACGGCTTGACACGCCGGCAGACGGCAGGCCGCCTTGGTTTCAGGAGACAGCGGGAGAGGAGGAGGAGGAGGAGGGCGGGCAGACGGCGCTGCGACCCTTGGCGAGGCTTGCGGCTTGCTCCCTCCTCCCAGCCACCATGTTTAGCGCATGCAACGCCAGGGGAAAAAACTCTGCACGACTCCGTATTGCGCGGCGGAGCAATACGAGTCTGGCCCCTGAGCCGCTAGCAGGCAGTACGGAGTATACTTACTTGTACAACTACAAGGAGTTGGACAGCGCTGATCGCAATAGAGGCCTGGTCTCTGCCAACCACATCGGCGCCGAGCACATTGTGCGTCGTGGGCGAGGCCGGACGGCCTGGCTGCCCGGATTGCCTCTGCTTTCGCCGTTGTGCTGGCCGTTGGTGGACCTTGTCCTACGGAGTACAATGTGCCGATATTTGTGCTTGTCCAAAGCACGGCCTGTTTTCGTGCCGCGCGCCGGTGCTACCGTCACGGTGTACGGCCAGGCGTCTCGGGTGCAGGCACCTTAACTGTGCGAACACTCAACCGTGCAGGCACTCAACTGTGCAGCTTCAACCGTGCCGTCGCACTCCGGCCCGTCTCCCGGCAGCCAGCCGCCAAGCATGTGACGCGGGCCGGCATGAAGCTTGTCGTGCGGGGGAGTACGGAGGACGGAGTACTTCCACACATCTCCCGGAAGCATACGCGGCAGGATTCGTCTTTTAGGCGTCTTCTGCTCGTAGTAGTCCGTTCTCCGTACTCCGTAGTCTTCTTTTCGTAGAGTGTCTGCTCGTAGGATTCCTCCCCCACACGGCCCTGGTCCTCGCAGCCCCGTTGTCACCCGTCGTCCCCCGTCGTCCCCCGTCGTCCCCTATCACACACGCTCCTGTCCTCCGTCACAGCGGGCGGCTGCCCATCACACCCATAGCGCGCTCCTGCAGGCACAGGCCATTCCCGTTTGGGCTCTCGGGGGGGGCCAGCCCTTGTGCGGGATGTGTGCGCTGCGTGCGCTGCGTGCGCTGCGTGCGCTCCTCCCGTTGCACGCACACGCCCAGCAAGGCAATTTTTTCCGCGCTCGTCTCGCGCGTCGGACGCCTCTTGGCACAGGCCCAGCCTGTGATGAGGTTGTGCGTCCGGAGTGCGGGCGGAGTCCGACGGAGGATGGACGGGCTGTCCAGCGCAGGAGGTCGTTGAGGAGGTCTGTCGACGCCGGGGTCGAGGGCCGCGGGTCCTAAGGCCCGAGGTGTCGCTGCCGTCCTGCTGGCAGTTCTCAGATCGTGCGCTTGGGCGCGCCTGCGAGTAGCCTGAGACAGTCCCGGTCTGATGCACCCGCTGCGCTTGTCGCCCAGGCGCACCGTGCGCCTGTTTCATTCTGCGGGCGGCCTGCAGAGCCTGCAGGAGGCCGCAGGAAGTACGACCCTACAGACGCAGCAGATCAAGATACAAGTAAGATACAACTACTCCGTACAAGCGCTCGCGCCGTCGCGACAAGGCTGCGTTTCGCCATCGTTTCTCCGTGCCGTGCACCTGTGCTCCGGAGGCTCGGCTGCGTTCCGGCAGAGAAACGCAGATCTGCCCTTCACGATGCCGGTGGCAGCATGAACCGGCGTTGAAACAAGGCGATTTCAAATCATCTGTCCATCCAAGCATGCAGACCGCAAGGCAGGCAGCAAAGGGCGGCTCTAGGCTACAAGGACGGCCACGAGGACACGTTTGGGATCGCCTGTGTGAAACAAGACGCTTGTCAACGATATGTGACGGTATATTTAGAATCAATAAATGGGAATTATTGAAAGAAAATGAATTAAAATTCAGCACATATTGGAAGAAATAAAATAAAATAAAATAAATAAATATACAAAACATTTACTCCGTAAATATACACATCACGAATATTTTGACTGCCTACGAGTCCTGTCCTCGTACTGAACATCCGACCGTGCCTCGTCGTTCTCGAGCAGAGGCAGACAGCGGTGAGCAGACGGCCTAGCCGCCCATCTTGCCCCGACGGGTGTGATGGGATTTGTGATTTTGCCCACCGGAATCACGTCTTGCCGGGGTTTGCCCGTAGCTTATGCTTTGTGGGCTTGCTTGATGGGTTTGCTCCGGTTTCTGGCTGGACCATGTTCGCCAGACGTGTTTGCCGGGCTGCATGCACACTCCCCTCTCCTCGCCGTCCTTGCTCACCGGTGGCCCGCCGCGGCCCCAGCGGCCGCCCGGGGAAGCCAGCCGGCGTCTGGATGCGGTTTAGCGACCTCTGCCTCCCCCTCCCCCCCCCCCCCCCCTGTCGACCCGGCCGTCACAAAGGATTTGGGGGGTCCGGCCAGGGGACGTGCATATTTTTCAGTCCTGACCCGAGACGGGACGAGGACGAGCAGGACAATATTGCCATACTCTGAAAAAAAGTGACAGGTCGCATCCCTCAGCCTCTCGTCGAGTCGGGAGAGCAGACAGAGCGCGTCTTTTTCTACTTGCAGGCGAAATTGCTGTTCAGCCGTTCGCCTGTCAGTCGGGAGGCGTCAGGAGGTGACGTTGGAGGCGTCGAGTCGGGATTGTATACGGAGTAGGTGAGCGTAGTTGTATACGTACAACTACGCTTACGACTACCTCGAGCAATACTCCTACTCCGTACAAACAGCACCCGCCGATCAGGTAACGGCGCGCCCGCGAGGGATAGGCTGAGAGGGCGTGGTCGAGCCGGTGCCGGACCGCTGCCCCTTTCAACGGCTTTTTCCTCTTGGCTCTCTAGTGTTTTTCCTGTTCTTTTCTCTTGCGATGTACTCCGTATATCGCCAATTCCGCAGACGGAGCACAGAGTATTACGAGTGCGGATGGGACGGTGAACAAGTCTTGGCTGGCCACTGTTCGATGGAGCTCACGTCCTCGACAAGCGACCCGACAGGACTTGGTCGATGCAACCCAGGCGACCTGCCTCGAGCTCGCCGAAGCCTGCTCTGTCCCGCCCACTCCTGGCCTGGCTGGCCTGGCCACTCCTGGCCCGACCCCCCGTCTAGCGTCGCATCCGCCCAGAGCGGTTATGGAGCCCGGGCAACAAGCGGGCGCCGTCCTTGACGTCGCTGACAATGGGCCTGGCCCCCGGCCCCGACGATAGGGGCAAAGCTCTGTGTCTGCCCCCCCCCCCCTTCCCTCGTCGTAGCTGGGGAGCCTCGCGCGCAGTTCGCGCTTGTTGCTCAACCCTGGCGCAAGAGGAGGAGCGCGCCGTCCGGAGCTGGAAAGTGGCGTAGCCGGTCACAATTACCAAGGCTCCGGATTGAATTAAGGAGAGACTTGAAACCACCGGGCAACCTCTAAACCCGGAGTATAAGCATACGCAGTATACGGAGTATGCAGAGGACCTTTTTTTTTTCCCCCCTTCTTTTCGACAGGTCGTATTTTGGACGGCCGCTCAAAGAAATGCCGCAGACCAGGGTCCTCCTCTGGTTCTCTGGACCTCCTCCTCCTCCTTCTCCCCCCCCCGTCCCCTCGTCCGGACGCGGGAACCTGCTTTTGCGGTTTCTGGCTCCTTCTGCCCCCTTCCAAGGACCGGATGCACGGATGCGTCCGATGGAGCGGGCAAGATGGCTGGCCCCCCGATGCCCCCTCCCTCGCTTGGACGTTTCTCGTCTGAAGTCGGGTCGGCGGTCTG
The DNA here is from genome assembly GCA_019925495.1 of Ophiostoma fasciatum. Classification (NCBI taxonomy): domain Eukaryota; kingdom Fungi; phylum Ascomycota; class Sordariomycetes; order Ophiostomatales; family Ophiostomataceae; genus Ophiostoma; species Ophiostoma fasciatum. Next base: position 227,749 of record JADHKM010000014.1, read on the forward strand.
TCAGGAGCTGGTCGCAGAGGGGAGTTTTGGGGCATACGGAGTATATCTAGGGAGCGAGCTCGGTCTCGCTCGAGCCACGGGGATGCTCGAGCCCTGGCGAGGCGTTTTGCCACCGATCCACGGCAATCCGTCTGTGCCGGAGCTCACCTTGGACTCAAAGTATACGGAGTACTTGTATCTTGTCCCTCTCGTCTGACAAGGAGTGGAGCGCATGGGCCAGAATGCGGCCTGGCCAGCCGTCCCAAGTGCGTAGGACCAAGTACGGAGTAACAACTACAAGTACAACTACGGAGTACTCCGTACGAGGCGCCTGTTGGTTGCTCGAAAGGGGATGGCCACCCGAAGCTCGAGCTGTTGACCGGCGGCAGCGCTACCAGGCGCTAGATTCCGTCGACAGGCGACGGCAAAGGGTCTGAAAGGTGTTTATCCTGCTCAAGCTTGCAGACGAGCACAGCCGCTGTCGGCTGTGAAGCGCGCAATCGTACGAGCGGCCCGATCGCTTGCTCGTTTCGGGAAAGATGGGCGTCCGGCGTTGCGCGGACAAGCAGAGACCATGGGCAGACGTCGGCTCCGTACTTGTACTCCTGCATGCGCCAGATGGCGCACAGAGCAGGTGAAGTCTGCAGTGGCCCATGCGTGCATGCGTCTTACGGAGTACTCCGTATATCCTGTACAAGTACAACTACTCCGTACTCCGTAAGCATACTCGTAGACTCGTCGTGCTCGACTCCGTACCGTACAGTCCCATCGACCCGCAATCCCAGGCCGCGTCCTCGGGCCTCATTCTTCATACGGAGCACTCGATACGGAGACTGAGCTCTCCAACGCCGGCATCGTCTCCGGCGGAGAGAGGAGAGAAGAGCCGACGCCAGCGCAATGGGCGTTGGAAAGGGGCTCGACGATCGTGGAAAAAGAGCAGCGGACGAGAGGCCGGTATCGCCGCAGCAACGGAAGCGAAGTACGGAGTAAGATGAATTGATGGCAAGACGAGATGCAGACGGTGACAGACTGAGAAAAGGAGAGGAGACCTGGGAACCAAGGTGGGCGGCGCGCTGCTTGGCCAATGCGACGCTGGAGAGAAAAAGAGGCAGAGGCCCCTTGTCCGGCCCCCTGTCCGGCCTGCCCATACGCCCCCACTCAAGCCGGGATGGGGGGCCCGTTAAATTGGGGGGGGGGGGGCAGTTGAGCGCACCGCAGGAAGGAACTACTGGAACAGAAAGAGGGAAGGCGCCCACGGCCAACGGCGGCAGGGGCCAACGGCGGCGCCGCCTGGCAACTGCCTCCTTTCCGCATTCACTCTGGATGCGCGGGTGATGGGTGATGGATGGGCTGGCTGGATGGCGTCTGTTTGATTTGGTGTTGGCCGTACTCCCCGTATACTCCGTATGATTTGGCCGTGTGCAGCAGCAGCTCCCCTGGCCGCTTTGGGCTAGGCCGGCGAGCTGGCCCCCTTTTGGCAGCGCCGCTGGGCTCGTATTTTCTATTTTATTTATTATCGCGCGCAAGAAAGCTCTTGCCTGGTGGCCGGCCGCCTGTCGGGAGCGCCTTCCGACGCAGTCGGCACGGGGCATACAGTACAACCAACATACACACTGTACACGTACTGTGCACTTGCCGTCCTGCAGCGCCTCCTTGCGCGAGCATGACACATAAATATAAACAAACAAGAAAAAGAAACGAGAAAGCAGGAAAGCAGGAGAAAAAGAAACGAGGCGACGACGAGCAGAATACAAGTATACACAACGGCAAAGACGGCAAGAATGGTACAAAAACAAAGTACAACAACGGGACAACGGACTACTGGCCGGTTCCACACCTCCACAACGCGACACCAAAAAAGACAACAGAGGGAGGAGCCGGCAAGCCCGCCGCGCAGCACACCCGCCCAGGAGGAACCAGAGGAAGGAGCAGCCCGCGCGCGCGCGCGCGCCCTCGCGTCCCCCCACTGCGCTCCCTTTGCAACGCTTGCGGGCGTGAGATACAACTACTCTGTAAAGCATAAGCATATTCTGTACTTTGTCGAGCTCAGTCCTTCTTCCATCCGTCGAACGGTCCGCCTGCCTGCGACTCCCTGCGCACAAAGTACGCCTCATCCACCTGCTCGTCCGAGACCGTGTGGCCCGGCAGATCCAAGACGAAAACCGTTGCCCGTGCAAGTTGCGTGCAATTGCGCCGAGGTCGTCGCCGCTGCCGATCGGCCTCCACCTTTCGTCTACTCCGTACCTCTTTGCTTTTCGTCATCTTTCGTCTTCCGTCCGCCTTTTTTCTGCTCGGTTCCGGCTCCAGCACGGGGACTCAGACACGGCTCGCGGATCACGGGGCCTCCCTCCTCCTCCTGAGCGGGACGGAGAACGGAGTACATATACGAGCACAGCTCCACGAGCGGCGCCAAAGCGAGACACACCGACGCGGCCTTTTGACGCCACCCGCTCTCTCTCCCTCGCCTCCTCGCCGTCTCTCTCCCTGGCCGACGAACGTTCTCCGTGGACTTTGTGGACTCCGTGGACGTGGGATGCGCTGTCCTCTTGCTGTGATCACCACCAGATCGCCTCAGTTGGCCACTCGTCGGCGTGGATCTTTTGATCTTGAGCTCTCGACTTTTGCATCTTGCTCCTCGTGACGACCGCTTGGACAGCCAGCAACAGCCTGAGGTATGTACCCGTGACAGACCGCAACGGCACAACTCCCTCACCCCAGCCCGTCCCCGTTGCCACATTCTGCACAGGCCTTTTTCTGCGCACAGGTCGCTCTGCGCGGTCCTGCGAGCTCCCGCCGTTCTCCCTCTTCGTCCCTCTGCGTCTGTCCCTCTGCGTACCTCTACGCACAACGCCTGCCCAGCGCGGCGGCCCGCTGCGTACGAGTACCACGGGGGAAGCACGGTTGTCTGTGTCTGGACAAGGCCCGAAACCTGCACGGCCAGGGACTCCCCTGTCTGTATGGAGACTGGAGCGGGCGGAGCGCGCCAGGGGGGGTCTCCTTGCGCACGAACACACTACACAAATACGGAGCACGGGAAAGACGATACCCCAACACCCCTGGGCTTGCCCACACCCTCTCTCTGCCAGGCGTCACTGCACCACCGCACCACCGCACCACTGCACCACTGCACCACTGCACTTTATTATGCTACTCGGACCCGCTTGGATGTGCCCGCCGCCTTCGCCTGCATTCCTCGCCTCCTGCTCTCTCCACTGCCCTCCTCGCCTCACATTCCTCCGCGTCCTTCTGCCCTTCTGCAGCCTCTCCGCCCTCTTCCTGTTTTTCTTCCCTCTCCTTCCTGCCTCTGGCATTGCTGCTTACTCGCGTCAACATTCCACGCCGTGCCCAAGCCGACGCGGACCGACACAAGCTGACGTCCAGTTGACGGACATTCAACTCAAAATCAACAACACCCGACAGACACACAGACAGACACAGACAGACACAGACACAGACACCGACCGACGAACCGTCGACTCGCTCCCCCTCATGGTGCCCTTCTCTTCAGCCCTCCAGCAGCAGCAATGGCGATGCTGAGTCCCATGCCCTTGCGTTCGAGCCTCGCCGTCGCGCCCCTCGCCATCCACAAGCCCAGCAGCCACTCCGCCACCTCCAGCGGCGACGATGCCTACCTGAGCACCGCGACCCCCTCGTCTTCGTCCTCGGCCGCCGCCGGCAACGGCAACGGCAACGGCTACGCCAACGCCCAGATGACGCCGCCCGCCACCCCCAATGGCTCCCACGAGAGCCTCGCGCGCGCAGACGAGCAGCTGCAGGCGCAGCAGCTGCAAGAGGAGGAACAAGAACATCAGCAACAAAACTACGTCTTCTCGCCACAGGCCCCTCCAGACCCCCCGCCCGTCTTCCACAACTTCCTGCGCGCCTACTACGCCTTCCACCCCAGCTACTCCCTCGCCGACTCGACCGTCACCCTGCCCATGAACGAGGGCGACGTCATCCTCGTCCACTCCATCCACACCAACGGCTGGGCCGACGGCACCCTGCTCGCCTCGGGCGCCCGCGGCTGGCTGCCCACCAACTACTGCGACGCCTACGACCCGGACGAGATGCGCAACCTGCTCAACGCCCTGCTCAACTTCTGGGACCTCATGCGCAGCACCACCGTCAACGACTCGGAGATCTTTGCCAACCAGGAGTTCATGAAGGGCATCATCGCCGGCGTCCGCTACCTCCTCGAGCGCACCCACTGCCTCACCCGCGAGTCCGCCCTCATCCAGCGCCACGACGGCCTGCGCCGCGGCCGCAAGTCCCTGCTGTCCGAGCTCTCCTCCCTCGTCAAGTCCGCCAAGCGCCTCCAGGACCACCAGCGCTACCCCAGCGCCGTCGAGACCGCCAACGACATTGTCGACGAGATGATCCTCAAGGCCTTCAAGATCGTCACCAAGGCCGTCCGCTTCTTCGACGTCCTCGAGGACGACCGCCGCCAGCGCGCCCCGCCCGCCGTCACCGTCATGGCCACCGTCCTCGAGGAGAACTCGGTCCCGCCCACCCCGCCCGCCGACGCCGTCGCCTTTGAGGCCGCCAACGCCGGCAGCAGTGCCGGCGGTGCCGACACCAACGGCGACGACGCCACCATCACCCTCTCCTCCTCTTCCTCCACCTCCCACCCCGCCCCCAGCATCCCCGTTTCCGCCTCCACGCCCGTCCTGTCGGCGGCCTCCTCCGCCGGCCCCGTCAACAAGCACCTGTCCAGCGTCGCCGCCTCGGCCGCCGGCTACCACCACCGCCTGTCGCAGACCGCCTCCCCCTTGGTCAGCCACCGCCTCTCGTCCTCCAGCATCTCCCACCGCGTGTCGCTGGCGGGGCCCTCGCCTCTCTCCCAACCCCAGAACCTGGTCTCCCATCGGCTGAGCGACCGCCACGACACGTTCCTGTCCTACCTGGGCTCCTTCATCGGCCGCCTGCATCTGCAGTCCCAGTCGCGCCCGCACCTGGCCCTCGCAATCAAACAGTCCGCCACCTCCGGCGGCCAGCTATTGGTCGTCGTCGACGTTGTTTCGGCCCACAATTCTCTCAGCCGAGAGATCCTGCAAAAGTCTCGCCTGGCCATGTGCGACCGCATCGTCGACCTCGTCTGCCTCGCCCGAGACATCCTGACCAACCCGACCCCCGAGGTCGAGGACGTCATCATGCCCCAGGACAACGGCCGCCTCCTGACCGCCGCCACCGACTGCGTCAAGGCCACCGGCGAGTGCGTCGCCAAAACCAAGTGGGTCGTCGAGCGCATTGGCGACTTCGAGTACGAGTTTGACGACGCCACCCTCGCCTTTGACCTCGACCTGTCCGTCTTGGATGCCGCCGCCGCCGAGACCTCCATGAGCAACTCGCTCGGGCCCGCCGTCGGCGCCGCCGCGGCCCTGGCTGCGCCCCCCGTCGAGGAGGAGCGCCCGCGCACCGCCGGCGGGTCCGCCAGCGTCGTCGATTCGGTCGCCTCGTCCTCTGCCGTGTCCGAGGCCACCCCGTCGACCGTCACCACGGCCTCTGTCGCCACCTACTCGTCCACCTTTACCAGCAACCACAACGCCAACTCCTCCATCGACACCACCGCCGGCGCCAGCGCCGCCGGCTCGGTCATGTCGTCGCCGAGCAAGCGCACCACGCGCTCCACGCTCTCCATCGACAAGCCACTGCCCGAGGTGCCCCAGGTCACCTCGCCCATCGAGGAGAAGCGTCTGTCGCGCCGCGGCTCGCTCTCGGTTGTGCGGCCGCCGTCCTTTTCCGACGACAGCAGCGCCGGTCGCGCGGCAATGCCCACCACCATGGCGCCGGCGTCAGCGTCGGCGTCGGCGTCGGCTTCGGCGCAGCGGCCGTCGCTGCCCCCTCTGCCGCGCCTGTCCACACTGCTCCCTGCCGAGGAGTACAGCGCCGCCGAGCAGCAGTCGGCCAGCGTGGCCAGCAACGACGGCGAGTTCAACGCCTCGTTCCGGTCCGAGAGCCTGACGGCGCTGAGCTCTGGCACCACCAGCACCTATGCGAGCCGCGACTCCGAGTCCAGCCTCGTGTCGCAGACGTCGACCCGCGCCACCACGCCCGACATGGCCATGGCGCCCAAGAACCAGCCGTCTCTGTCCGACCTGAGCATGACCGGCAGCGGCACGCTCCCGGAGGAGACCGAGGACGACGTCGAGTCCAAGCTGCTCGAGCGCACGTACGCCCACGAGCTCATGTTCAACAAGGAGGGCCAGGTCACGGGCGGCTCGCTGCCGGCCCTCGTCGAGCGGCTCACGACGCACGAGTCGACGCCCGACGCCATGTTTGTGTCGACCTTTTACCTGACCTTCCGCCTCTTCTGCACGCCCATCAAGTTGACCGAGGCCCTCATCGACCGCTTCGAGTACGTCGGCGAGTCGCCGCACATGGCCGGCCCCGTCCGCCTGCGCGTCTACAACGCCTTCAAGGGCTGGCTCGAGTCGCACTGGCGCGACGAGACGGACCGCGAGGCCCTGGCCCTCATCGTGCCCTTTGCGGAGCACCGCCTGGGCCTCGTCCTGCCGTCGGCCGGCCGCCGCCTGCTGGAGCTGGCCCAGCGCGTCAGCTCCACCGACGGGTCGCTGGTGCCGCGCCTGGTGTCGTCCATGGGCAAGACCAACACGTCCATCTCGCAGTTTGTGCCCGTCGACACGCCGTTGCCGCCGCCCATCCTGTCCAAGAGCCTGCAGCACGCGCTGGGCAGCTGGAAGCAGGGCGGCAGCGCGCCCATCATCATGGACTTTGACCCGCTGGAGATGGCGCGCCAGCTGACGCTGCGCCAGATGACCATCTTCTGCTCCATCATGCCGGAGGAGCTGCTGGGGTCGCAGTGGATGAAGAAGGGCGGCATTGGGTCGCCCAACGTCAAGGCGATGACGGCGCTGTCGACGGACATTTCCAACCTGGTGGCTGACACGATCCTGCAGTACCCTGAGGTCAAGAAGCGGGCGGCCGTGATCAAGCAGTGGATCAAGGTGGCGCACCAGTGCTTCGAGCTGCACAACTACGACGCGCTGATGGCCATCATCTGCAGCCTCAACAGCTCGACCATCACGCGCCTGCGCCGCACGTGGGACATTGTGTCGTCGAAGCGCCGCGAGATGCTCAAGGTGCTGCAGGCCGTTGTGGAGCCGGCGCAGAACAACAAGGTGCTGCGCGGGCGGCTGCACGACCACGTGCCGCCGTGCCTGCCCTTCCTGGGCATGTACCTGACGGACCTGACGTTTGTCGACATTGGCAACCCGGCGACGAAGCAGCTGCCGGGCCAAGACGGGTGCGGCGGCGAGCCGGGCGTCGGCGGCGTCGGCGGCAGCGGCGGCGACGGCAGCGGCGCGGGCGGCGGGCTGACAGTGGTCAACTTTGACAAGCACACGCGCACGGCCAAGATCATTGGCGAGCTGCAGCGGTTCCAGATCCCGTACCGGCTGACCGAGGTGCCGGACGTGCAGGACTGGATCACGAGCCAGATCAGCCGCGTGCGCGAGCAGGAGACGCCGGGCAACAACGTCCAGGTGTCGTACTACCGCAAGAGCCTGCTGCTGGAGCCGCGCGAGAACCAGGCGGCGCTCAAGTCGGTCGTCGACGCCGGCGCCTCGGTCGCCTCGACGCCGGCGCCCTCTATCAAGGAGCCGTCGCGCACAGACCTGTTTGCCTGGATGCGCGGCGGCGGCGGCGGCAACGCGAGCAGCGCGGTGGCCGGCAACGCGGCGAGCGGCACCGGCAACACGAGCAGCGCCAACAGCATCCACGGGGTCTAAACACGACCTCTCCTTTGGACCTCCACCCTTTTTTCTTCTCTTCGCCTTCCCCCCTTCTTCTCTCTCTTCTTCTCTCCTTCTCTTCTCCTCTTCTCCTCCCTTGTCTCTTCCACCCATTTCTTACCTGCATCGCTCGAGCCCTTCTCAATGATACCCACACCTTTCTTTCTCTCTTTCCATTTCTACCAGCTTCCACGGAAGCGCAACGTACGCATGTCCTGTTCCCACGGCCGCATCGACTGGCAGACGTTGTCTTTCTGTTCTTGGCCGCGTCGTCCCCCCGCTGGCCTGTATGAGTGTGTGCCGGGACCAGCGGCTGTTGACGAACGAGGAGACGAGGACACGACAACGATGATGCACCCTGGCGTGTTATTTACTGTTTTATTTATCGTTTTTTTTCTTCTTTCTCTTCTGTTTCTTCTTTTCGTTTGTCTTACGGATGGGACGGGAGCGGACAAGGGAATGTGCTGTTTTTTTTCTTTCGTTTTCCTATGTCTCTGTTGCTCGACTTGAGCATGCCGGGCTGGCGTTTGTTCCTTTTGTGCTTCCTTTGTCGTCTTTTTGGAGAGAAGAGGCGCGGGCGCGCGCGCGCAAAAGTTGGAGATACATTTCTGTTTCAATAGGAGCAGGCCGTGCTGGGTTCGCGCCCGCGGCTTGCGCTGTGAAAATAAAGGTTTCAAGTCTGTCTGTCTGTTGTCTGTCTGTCCGTCCGTCGCCGCAGCAAAGGAATACCACCTGCTGCCGTCCACCGCGCCAAGGGATACAACCTGGCGATCGTATGTCTGCCCACTTCAGTGCTGTCTGCCCACCGCTCCAAAGGAATACGACCCGTCCCCCCTGGCTGGCCAATCGTTTTGGAGGCTCGCGAGGGGTGCGGAGGTTACACCGATCCCGCCCCCAGGCGTCGTCTGCCCGCACGCGGGATACAAAAGGCCGTCGCCGTCGCCGTCGCCGTCCCTCTTGTCCAGACTTGCTCACGGCGAGTGCCAGGCGAGTGCCACGACAAGTGTCTCAACGTCTCTTTTCGTCTGTTCGTCTGCATACACGCTACATACAACTGCAAGCAAGGCTGAGGGACAAGCGTCTCTCCTCGTTCTTCTCGTCCGCCTACTTCCACCCGGCAAACTTGAGCATGCTGCCCTCCTCGAGGAGGGCGCGGTGGAGGTCAAAGGCCTGGAAGAGCAGATGGGGCTCGTGGCCCATGCCGCGCTTGAGGCAGTAGCTGTCGGCCTTGTCGAGGTAGTCGGAGAGGATGGGCTGGTAGAGGGGGTGGGCGCACTTCTTGACGATGACGCGGGCGCGCTCGCGGGGGCTGAGGCCGCGGACGTCGGCGAGGCCCTGCTCGGTGACGACGACGTCGAGGTCGTGCTCGGTCTGGTCGACGTGGGTGCACATGGGGACGATGCAGCTGATGCCGTGGGGGTCGGACTTGGAGGGGCGGCTGCTGGGGGTGTGCATGATGGAGTACTTTGCGTTGCGCAAGAAGTCGGCGGAGCCGCCGAGGCCGTTGAGCATGCGGGAGCCGTTGACGCAGGTGCTGTTGGCGTGGGCGTAGAGGTCGACCTCGACGGGGGTGTTCATGGCGATGACGCCGAGGCGGCGGATGATCTCGGGGCTGTTGGAGATCTGCTGCGAGCGCAGCAGGATCTTGTCCTTGTAGGTGTCCCAGTTGCCGTAGAAGCGGCGGAAGCCGTCCGGGGCGAAGCGGACCGAGGTGGCGGAGGCGAAGTCGAGCTTGCCCGAGTCGAAGAGGTCGAGGAAGGTGTCCTGGATGACCTCGGTCCAGACCTTGAGGTGCCAGAAGCGGGCCTGGTCGAGGCCGCCGATGACGGCGTTGGCAATGTTGCCGATGCCGGACTGCAGGGGCAGCAGGGTCGGGGGCAGGCGGCCCTGGCCGACCTCGTGCTCGAGGAACTCGATGAGGTGGCCGGCGATGCGCTCCGAGGTGGCGTCGGCGGGGGTGTTGTCGCCCGTGGCGTCAATGTAGTCGGCCTCGACGATGCCGACGATGCGGTCCGGGTCGACGGGCAGCGACACGGAGCCGATGCGGTCCTCGACGCGGCTGATGAGCACGGGCTTGCGGTAGGGGGGCAGCTCGTTGAGCGTGATGTCGTGCAGGCCGCGGAAGCTGGGCAGCGCCGTGTTGACCTCGACGATGATCTTGTCGGCCATGTGCACCAGCTCGGGCGTGGCGCCGACGGAGGCGCCCAGCACGAGGCTGCCGTCCTCGAGGATCTCGGACGCCTCGACCACGGCCACGTCGAGCCCGCGCGTGGGCCCGCCGCCGACGCCGCCCGGCCGGTCCTTGGTGTAGAAGCCGTACGCCAGGTCCGTCGGGAACATGGACAGGTGCTTGTCGAAGAAGTGGATGGACCCGTCGTTGATGCCCTTGGCAATGCTCTTGCCCACCTGGTGCGGCGACCGCCGCTCGATCATGTTGAGCGCCGCCCACCGGTTCTCCGTCTCCGCGCCGGCCGACGCGCCCACAAAGAGCGAGTAGCGCATCTGGCCCTGCAGCCCGTTCTTCTCCACGTGGTCGGCCAAGAAGGTCGGCACCTTCTTGGGGTAGCCCACCGCCGTGAACCCGGACCAGCCCAGGTACGCGCCGTTGGGGAAGTGGTGCAGCAGGTCCTGCGGCTGGCACACCTTGGGCAGCAGGGACGCGCGCTGGATCCGCGACGCGAGCTTGGCGGAAGCCATGGCGGGGTGGGGTGTTGAGTGTCTAGGAGGAGATGTGAGAGGAGTGAGGAGTGAGGAGTGAGGGGTGAGAGGTGTGAGAGGCGCAGAGCGCAGAGGAAGGCGCAGAGGAAGGCCAGAGGAAGGCGCAGAGGAAGGCCAGAGGAAGGCGCAGAAGAGGGGTCAGGAGAAGAGGGCCAGGACAAGAACACAATGGAAAGGAAAAAAGAAGGCCAGAAGAAAGAAGTGGAGGACCGTCAGCGGATATAGCTGGAGGGGCCGTCGAATCGCCGGGGCGCCGGGCGGCGGCAGCTAGGTCCGGATGTTCCTGGAAGCGCGCGCGGCGAGCCAGTGGCGGAAGTCAGTGGCGGCGAGGTCTAAGCTACGGCCAGGCCGGAGTCCGAGGGCAGCAGCGAGGGGCAGGCAGGAGGCAGGCAGGAGGCAGGAGGCAGGCAGGCAGGCAGAGAGGCCAGCTACATCAACAAACTACGGAGCACAGCGAACGACCTCGGAATGGGCGCCGAAGTTCCACGCCATTCCGTCCCCCACGCTGGACGCATTGGGCGAGGCTTTGCCGAGCGGCAGCCGAGAAACTGCGGCGGCGCCGCGCTCTGGATCCGTTCGTCCAGGCGCAGCCAGACGGACGCCGCGGGCCTGGGCTGACTGAAAGCCGTCCGGCAATCCCGCCCCGCCGGGGTGGGTCTTGGCCCACGTGAGCGGCCGGAACAACCATGTTGCGGCGGAAGGAGCGGCACCGGATGACCAGTATATTAAGCATAAGCATACTTTGCATAATTAGGAAGAGCTCATTGGCAATTGGGAATCCTTCACGCAACCCTCGACAGCCCTCACACATCGCCGTGCAGCGCCTTCTCGTGCAGGGCCATGGGGGCGATGACGTCCTCGACGGTCTCGTCGGAGAACTTGAGGTCCTCCTCGACGGGGACGGTGTCCTTGATGCGGGTGAGGATGAGGGGGGCGGCGACGACGAGGGCGCCGGCGAGGATGCCCCACTGTTGTCAGGTTGTCAGGTGAGGGGAACAGAAAAGCTTGAAGGGGGGGAGAACGTACGGTGGCCCCAAAAATGGTGGAAAAGGGCTTGCCGACGTCGTCGAGGCGCCAGAAGACGGCGGCGCCGGCGGACTGGATGCCCTTGTAGAAGCCGGCGAGGTTGGCGGCCTTGCGGCCCGAGTTGGAGAGGGCGCCCATGTACCAGTAGATGCTGGTCTGCCAGCAGGCGTCGTAGAAGCCGTAGAACATGTAGAGGAACATGGGGGCGATGTAGGTGCGGCCGCCGGCGGTCCAGTCGATGGGGACAAAGTCGGGCAGCTTGACGCCGGCGCGGGTGCGCTGCTGGCGCTCCCAGGCGTAGCCGCCGCCCCAGATGGCAAAGGTGAGGACGACGAGGACGGCGAGGGCGATCTTGGCGCGCAGGCTGCGGCGCAGGCCGGGGAAGTCGAGGGCGTAGCCGAAGAGGAGGGCGCCGAAGATCTGGGAGAGCCAGTAGAGCAGGTTGTTGAGGGCGCGGGTGCGGGTGTCGAAGAAGGCGCCGTTCATGTCGTTGGTCTGGTAGGTGTAGAAGATGTTGGAGGCGAAGAACATGGGGAACAGCAGCACGATCCAGGGGTCCTGCAGCAGCGTGTCCTTGAGGCCGACGAGCTCGCTGCGCACCGAGGGGTGGCGCATGAGGATGACGCGCGAGCCGTCCTCGCGCACGACCTCGGGCGCGTTGACCAGCAGCAGCGCCAGCACGGCGCCCAGGAACATGAGCACGATGAAGCCGGCGTAGGTGCCGTCGGACACGGTCTTGGCCGTGGTCGTGTGGATGTTCTGGCCCAGGGGGATCAGCGCGCCGATGACGGCGCCCAGGTTGAAGACGATCCAGAACCAGCTGATGTAGCGGCCCTTTTTGCTCTCGGGCGGGTACGCCATCATGATGGTGCCCTGGCCCGTCCACAGCAGGCCGGCGCAGAGGCCGAGGAAGGCGCCCGCAAAGATGACGAAGCCGTCGTTGGCCGTGTGCGAGTAGCACAGGAAGCTCGCCGCGTAGATGCAGTAGCCGATGCCGCCCAGCGCCAGCGTCAGCCGCACGCCGAACGCGTTGGCAAACGTGCCCGAGAAGAAGCCCACCACGGCAAAGACCGAGTACAGCGCCGTCGACGCCTGGTCCTGCGCGTGCGAGTCCACCTGGCCCCCCGCCCCCATGCCCCCCAGCGCGTTGAACATGCCCGGGCACAGGAAGCACACCATGGCCACCATGAACAGCTGCACCTTGGGCGACGCGTACCACAGCTCGTACCCAAACACCCGCACCCCCTTGTACTTCCACCCGGCCGGCCGCACCACCGCCCCGTCGGGGCCGATCACCGCCGTGGGCGGCGGCGCGTCGACACCGGCGGCTGCCGCGGCCGCAGCCGCCGCCTCTGCGTCCGACGCGGCGGGCAGCGTCGTCTCCGCCGCGGGGGCGGTCGTCTTTTCGTCGCCCATGGTGGGAGAGGAGTGGGGGGGGAGAGAAGAGAAAGCGAGACTGATGGGAGACAGCGGCGATGGGAGACAACGGCGATGGGAGACAACGGCGATGGGAGACAACGGCGATGGGAGACAGCGGCGATGGGAAAGCGAGGCTGAAAAAGTCAAGGACGATGAGCGAGGCCGTGGGTTGTTATACAAAAGGACGGCCAGAGAGCGACCTGACAGCGACCAGAGAGCGACCAGACAGGGGCGCGATAGGCTCACGGCCGACGACAGCAGCCGCGGCGATGCTGCACGGGTAAGGTAGCAGCTCTCCACCGGCCGGGAGGAAGGATTCACGCGACGGCAGTGAGGAAATCCGCGGGCGGCGCGGCGCGCAGACGGCCACGGGCAGGCAGGCAGAAGACAGACGGGGTATGGTAGCACGGCGGTAGCGTGGTAGCGTCGACGGGGCAGGTGGTCTCCAAGTGGTGTCGTGTCTGGTGGTGTCGTGTTGTCTGGGTGGTGTCGTGTCGGTTTGGTGTTGGCGACTGGGCGGAGGGCAGAAACAGAGATAGGCGGCGAGCTACGTGACAGCTTGGGGTCTTTTGGCAGTCGACGGTCGGTTGCGCGTGCGCGTGCGCGTGACTTGTTTGTCGTTGTTGGTGGCACAAGGTGGAGCGCGTCGGCGTCGTTGGAGAGGCGAGTCCTTGCGAGGATACCCCGTAGGGGGCACACAGACGGGAAGGCCCTCGATAAGCCGTCAGCCTCGTATCGGGGAGGCTGGACGGTGGGACGGCCGCGGAGGAACCACGGCAGGGGTGCCGATCCGTGAGGAGCGCAAGGGAGAGGGAGGCTGGAGGAAGGAGGCGAAGACGAGGGAAAAGCCAGCAGACTGAGACGAGGACCGAGACAGACAGAGCCAGGCCGAGACAGAACTCGGCCGACTTGGGAGCACAAAGACTACGGACTGCAGAGAGATGCTGTACTACACCCCGTCCTCTGTAGCACCTTGTCCCGTCCTCACCCCCGTCCTCGCCTCCGTCCTCGCCTCCGTCCTCCGTCTTTCTTCCGCGTACGGAGTACAAGTACAGACCCTGCGATCGATAAGGCCGGACCGAATAGGACGCCGCTGATTGGCCCGCACACCCCGGCCGCTGCTGATTGGCCCCAGCCCGGCCCCAGCCCAGGCCTCCGCGCCATCCTCCTTCAGGCAGGCGGCGGACGCCAAGGTCGCTTTTCGTACGGGGCGATCGGCAGTGCCTGGGGCGGGGAAGTATATGTAACGTTTCGTGGATTTGTCTGGTCAAGACTCTTCTTCAGGGCTCGAGCCTGAGCTCTCGATTGCCGTCCGCGGTGGTTGCATGAGGCTTTGGTTGCAGCATGGCCCGGCTTGTGCTACGTTCCGAGGCTCGAGTCGTCGTCGCTGGCCAACCGCCGTGAGGCTGGCCTCGTTGCTGCTCGCGTGCTCGTCCCTGTGGCACAGCGTGCTGCCCGGCGCACAAGACAAGCATGCTTCCAGAGACAAGTCCAGACGGCCGGAGCGGGCCCGAGACGATCCGGGAGCTGGCTGCACCCGAACAGAGCCAAAAGGCCGGGACGCGGCGGGCTTGTCTGCCAACGGCCGCTTGTGCAGCTGTCCACCGTAAGACCAAAGCGGGCGGCAGACGGGAGCAACGTCGTGCACGCTCGGCGTCGAGATAAGGTGTACGGGAGAGCTTAGCAGTCGGAAGATACGAGGAGCACAGACCGAGTCTGGGGTCAACGAGCCATGGCTACTCCGTAGGAATGAATATGGACCAAGAAACGACTCGGCGTTCTAGAACGCAACGTCGACAAAAAGGAGCAAAATGGCAAAAAGGAGCAAAATGGCAAAAAGAACTGCTGCTAAAAACAAAAAATTTGGGACTGTCCGTGGATCGAACACGGGACCTCTCGCAGTTGACTTAGAGTGAACCCTAAGCGAGAATCATACCACTAGACCAACAGTCCTTGTATTTGTTGTTGACGAATGATAGGCTTGCACAGTTATAAATCCGTGTCTCACATTTTAGTCAGCCGCCTGGGACTGCGGAAAAGGCGCAAACCAAGGACAAGGACTTCAGTTTCTATCTAGGTACTCACTGCGGCATGCTGATGCCCAGCCGCTCCGTAAAGGCGTTGTTGAACATGCCCGTCGCGTTCAGCTCCCGGTACACGCCCAGCCAGGCGCCAAAGTCGGGGTACTAGCCGCGCACGTCGTCCGCCGTCGTCAGGTCCAGGTCCAGGCCCCAGTGCACCCGCGGCGACGACGACGAGTCGCCCGTGCAGAGCGCCTCCTTGATGGCCCGCGCCAGCTGCGCCCCCGTCCGCACGCCCACCAGCATCACCACCTCAATCGCACACGTCATCCGGCCCGCCTGCGGCGCCAGGAACGCCTCCGACGCGCCCACGAAGCGGATCCCCAGCGGGCCCGCCAGGTACCACTCGTGCTGCCGTGCCTCGTCGCGGAACACGGCCAGCAGCTTGTCGATCACCGGCACGCACTGCTGGGCCGCGCAGTGCAGCTCCAGCGCCATGGCCTTGATGTCGTTGGGCGGCCCCAGGTTGAACACGCGGAAGCTCTTGTCCACGTACGGCCCGCTCTCCACCAGCGTCGCGATCGCCCGGTTGATCGCCACCGGGCTGATGGCCGGGAACCGCCGCAGCACGCCCACCAGCCGCGGGATCGTCTGGATCCCAAACTGCTCCAGCACCGTGCTCAGCCAGTCCATCCGCGCCCCCGACGACGGCGTCGTCGCCGTCACCCGGTTGCGCTCCACCCGCACGCACGACACGCTGTGCCGGTGCGTCCACCCTGTCGTGTACGGGTTCAGCACCAGCTCAAAGTGGTCCGCCCCGGCCACCGCCGGCGCCACCGGCGCCCACAGCTCCGGCAGCAGCTCCCGCCGCACCTCCCCCCAGTGCGTCGCCGTCCGCAGCTCCTGCAGCCGGAACGCCTCCGTCACCTCCACCACGTAGCTGTACACCACCCCCACGCACCCCATCGCCACCAGCGCCGTCCGGAACCAGTCGTCGTCCTGCTTCAGCACCGCCGGCACCCCGTCAATGGTCGCCGGAAACCGCGCCGCGTCGCTGAGCGGGCCGCCGCCCACCCGCGCGCTGCCCGGCTCGATCTGGTACACCGTCCCGTTCGCTGCCACCAGCACCATGGCGCGCACGAAGCTGGCCATCGGCCCCTGCCGGATGCCCGAGCCGTGCGTCGCCGTCGCCATGGCCCCCGCCAGCGTCTGCCCGTCGTACGCACCCGTGTTGGGCAGCGCCAGCCCGCGCCGGTCCAGCTCCGTGTTGAGCTCGCGGATGGGGATGCCCGCCTGCACGCGCGCCAGCCGGCGGCTGCGGTTGGCAAGGGGCGCCGCACCCACGCTCTCGTCGGCGTCAGCGTCGGAGTCGGCGTTGCCGCCGCTGTCGTAATCAGCCGGCTCCGTGATCCCCGCGATACCCTCCTCGCCGTTGTCCACCATGGACACGCGCCGGAGCAGCACCAGGTCCACGAGCACGGCGTCCGTCGAGTCCGTCACGTTGGAGAACGAGTGGCCCGCGCCGACGGCCCGCACGCGCTGCTGCAGCCGGTGCGCGTCCACCACCACGGCCACCAGCTGCTGCAGCGACTCCGGCCGCACGATCACGAGCGGCGTGCTCGGCTGCTGGCCCACGCAGTTGACCCACCGAGGGGTGTCGCTGTCGCTGTCATTGTCGTTGTCGTCTTCGTGGCCGTGGCCGTGGTCCTCCCCATGCTCGTCGTGGGTCCCGCTGTCGCGCGCCGCTGCCCGCACGGCCAGGCGGACGGCCTCGCGGGCCTCGTCGTGACGGCGTGCGGCCGCGTCCCGCTTCTTTCGTCGCCACAGCGCCGGCCGTCGCTGCTGCTGCTGCTGCCGCCGCTTCTTCTGGCTGCCGCCCGGCACGGGCTTGCGCACGACGTTCAGCACGCTGCCGTGCGCGTGGTCTGGGTTCTCGCGGAACACCCGGTCGAGCTGCAGCAGCGTCTCGTCGCCAAATGGCTTTCTGCGGGCTTGCTTCAGCTGCCGCTCCACCGAGTGCTGGGCACCCATGCTGCAGGAGATAGAAAGCGCGGAAAAGAAAATAAAGATACAAGCGAGGATGCAGAGGATGTCTTGGTCTCTAGGGATGCTGTTTCAAGGAGGGCAGACGCACGGCGTGGTGGAAGGGCGAGAAGGGAGCGTGGTGAAGCCATTTTTGGGGGAAGACGTCGTTTACAGTGTTTACCACCTGTTTTTTGTTGTTGTTGTTGTTGTTGTTGTTTACGTCTATGAAAGAGAAGGCTAAACGCAGCTTTTGAAGCAGTTTTGGAGGAAGCGGCGATGCATCGTCGCGACTCAATCGCTCCTTCTCAACGGCGAGCGGGCTGCGTCCGTCGTGATTGCCGGATTGGGAATGCCTCGGGCTCCTCACTTCTCCGTCATGTCTATCCCACGACTGTTTCTGCTCGTTTACGACATCCTCTGTCTTCTGCCGTCCAATTTGTCTTCAACCATGCACACGTCTTGCTGGGCATCTTGCCGGGCATTCCTGGCACCCCCTCTCTCGGCCCGCACAGCCGGCGGCGCGGCGAACACGAGTGTGCGGCGAGCACGAAACACGGAGCACAGCGACGACCCATCCTACTCCGAAGATTGCCATGGCCGACGAGCCTGCGCTCCTTGGACGAACGGACGGCTCGAGAAGCCCGGCCTGGCTCGGCCAATGCGAGCACGAGGAGCCTGTGCCACTCGTGTCGACCAGACACTGCACAGAGCGGCCAGCCCCCACCCACCGTCAAAGGAGAGACCAGTCCAGCCAGCCACCCCTGCTACGATAAAAGGCCCCCAAAATGAGGAGAGGTTTCGGCTCCATCGTACACTGAACAGTCACGAGCACACACCCGCGTTGACACAGAAGGCCTGAGCGGGCCATAAGCGCCCAAAATGCCACCGGTGTTTGGTGTCTGCGCTTGGCAACTGGCAAGAGGACCAGGAGACAGACACCCCCGCCAGAGGAGAGAGAGAGAGCGGACATCCGGAGATATGGACAGACGGACCCCGCGAGCCCAGAAGAGACGTCGCGGCCGGACGGCCAAGTGGACGGGCATGCGGCAAGAAAAGAGAGAAGACAAGAGAAGCCGAGGGAAGGACAAGCGGAGGCAAAGGGCGCAAACGCAACAGGACACGGGCTGGCGTTGTGCTCTCGTGAGCACGAGGTCCGCGCCGAGTGGGCTGGACGGCGAGCGCCGTCCAATGCCAGCGCGCGAAGCTCGCGCAGTTGCGTCCTCGCGCAGTTGCGTCGAAGCGCTACTGACGCCAGCCAACAAATCAACCATAAACCCATCCACGCAGACACAAAAGGCGTTTTTTTCTCACAACATCAGGGAAAGTTTCCCTCTTGCCAAGTTGGACGTCTGTGTCCAAGTTGCTTCCGTCTGTCTCGCCGCCCCCCATCTTCCCCAGCTGCTCGCTCGTCGCTTCTCGTGGACAGACGGGACCAAGAGGATTCCAACGACACCAGACAAAGGACATGGATCCCATGTCGGCGATGCTGTCTGGCCGTCTTGCCGTCTTCTCCTCGGCGGGCTATTCGCCTCTGCCCCTCCCCGCCGCACTCTGCGCCGTTGTGCCAGAACCGCTCGAGCATCGACGCAACTGCGTCGCGACGCAGTTGCGACAGACTACGTGCCGCCATTATCAACACGTATGCAGTCCAGACGGCCTCCAGACAGCGAAGCAGGCGCCATGGACGGCGAACGAAGCCCAAAATGGTCAAAACGAAAGACGGCCGACAGAGCAGAGGGCTGTTTGGCCCCCAGGAGGCGCCCGCGTGGAGAAAGGACGTCGATACTGCTTGTCCTCGCCCGCGCCCTCCTCGCCTTTCTCTCGGCAGCTGGCCGCTGGCCGCTGGAAGCGTTTGCGTGAGGAGTTCTCCTTGCGTGCGAGGACGAGGTTGAAAAGGACGCCGTCCTGTCCCTTTTGCTGCGCGTCCCCGCAGCCCCCGTCTTCTCTCCTTCTTGTCCCTCGAGCATCGTGACCTCCGTGCTCACCTTGGTGTCCTTCCCCCTCGCTTTCTCTTGTCCTTTCTGGCTGCTCACCCACCCCTCCCTCCCTTCTCGGGCTGTGGCATTGGCCTGTGCGCGGTTATTCGGCCGTGCTTCGCTGTCCCTGGTTCTTCTGCAGCTCCTGTGTCTCACGGGAACCTGAACACTTTGCGTGCTGCTGCGGCACCCCGGAACTGCCACCATGCTGTCTGTGGATGTCCGTTGCAGAACGGCAGCCCCGCTCCACCCGGCGATGCGCGACGGCCTGTGGCGATATTCGCCGCGCGAGGGTGTCAGAGTAGCCAGGTGGGTGGTTCGTTCGTCGGGCTTGTTGGAGTCGACCAAGACGAAGGATGCCTCGCCGGCTGCTGCGATGGCCGCCACTACCACCCAGCCGTCCAGTCCTCTCCGCCGAGACATGCTGCTCCTCGACGCAGCTGCGCGCCGTCCCTTGCCGGGGGGGTGCGGGAATGCTGAGCAGTCTCGCTCGTTGACGCCGGTCACTGATTTGCCGAGCCCGTGCCCATATGTGGAGGTTGGGGGCGATGGCGGCGGCGACGGTCGCCACCGGCGCACGAGCCGAGCAGGCGACAAGCTCGAGCCATGGCCATACCGGACAAACACAGGGTATGTATGAAAGCGGAGTCTGGAAGGGGGTTGGTTGCGTAGAAAAAAAAAGCAAAACGAAAGCGGCAGGACTTGCCAAGAGATGGTTTGGAGGAAATCTGCAGGAGGTCCCAGGAGGTCCCCCTTCTTGACTAACATGGCGATCTCTACATAGGCCAGGTGCTCGTGGCGTGACACGTCAGCCGAGCCAAGTCGAGGCACAGCGCCCACATGTGCCGTATGCAAAGCAGCCGGGGCTACCGGCACCCAAGGGTGCGGCCGCACCGTCCGCTCCTACAGCTCACCCTGGCCACAACAGCCACGCCAACGACGACGCCGCGGCCGGTCCTGAAGACGAGGGTGTCAAGCAGCAAGGCAGCGAGAAGAAGATTGGAAACAAGGAGGGGGAAAATGAGCAAGGCAACGAGGGTGAAGAATATGACGATGACGATGACGACGGAGGAAGCGCCAGTCTTGATGCGGCCATCCTGGCGGCCGTGGACGGGCAGGCGCCGAGCGATAGCCCGGGGCGTGGAGGCAGGTCGGACACGGCGCAAAAGCGGCGACGGGAGTCCGACAACAGCACGAGCAGCAGCAATGGCAGAAACAAGGACGGCAGCAGCCGCAACGCCGGCCGGCGCCATTCGGGGGGCAGGGGGGGAAACGGAGGCAGAGAGCACGGCGACAGCGAGGACGAAGAAGACGGAGGACGCAACGACGGCCCCGGCCCGTCGGACTTGCAAAAGGCCACGGAGCTCATACGATTGGCGTGCCCGTTTCACAAGTTTGACCCGGTCAAGTACGGTAACGGGCAGGTGAAGTACCGGACATGTGCTGGACCCGGGTTTTCCAGCATCCAGAGGCTGAAGTGGGATCTCTCTCTCTCTCTCTCTCTCTCTTTCCCTGTCTCGCTCCCCCCGCGGCGCTGCTGCTGACCTCGTCGCAGAGAACACCTGAGGAGAAGGCACACACCGTTCCAGTGCGAGCGGTGCTACCGGATTTTTGGGACGGGCACAGCCGCGCAGAGGGCGCTCATTGAGCACAAGCGGCAGCAGGTGCCGTGCTCGGTCGACGACCCGGCGCTGCAGGAAGGCATCAACCCTCTGCAGTGGGAAGAGCTGGACCGACATTCGAGCAAGACGAGCCAGGAGAAGCACAAGTTCGAGAAGTGGTTCGAGATGTGGACGATCATTTTCCCGGGACGGGAAAAGCCAGAGTCACCACGTATTGCCCCCTCTCCCTTTTTCTTTCCATCTTGTCCTTTGCTTCATCTCTGACCGGCAGTGTACGATGACGCCGTTCCTGTGCACAGCGGCGAGCCGCTGACGCGAGGCATCTCGACGTTTGAAGGCATCTTCGGGGACGTCTTGCACCAGAAGGGTGTTACCGAGGGCAAGACAGAGGAGGAGACGAGGAAGCTGATGAAAGCTGCTCGGCTGTCCTATACCTCGTACTTGGCTATGTATGGACATCCGGTGCCGGAGCACTGCACGGATGAACCGGACTCGGACATGGAGGACGCGTTAACGTTTGTCAGGACAGCACGATCCCGAGCGGAGGCCGGGGCGGCCACCGGGCCGGGCGCCGGGGCGAGCAAGGAGTCCACGAGCAAGGCGAGCGAGGCGTCCTCTACGACTACGACGAGCACGGCGGCGCCCTATTCCTACCCGTCCGAGTTCTCGCCCTTTGGCGGCAACGGCGGGGCAGGGATTCGGCTCCCGCCTCCGCAAGCCCTGCAGCAGCCTCAACCCCATCCATCACGGCAGCCGGACCTGTCCGCAGCAGCCCGCAGCCGGGGGCCGCCCGCGCAGCACAACCCGCCGTCGCGGCCGTCCTACTCGGTGAACATTCTCGGCCCGGACGATGACGACGACCAGGCCGGGAGCGGCAGTGCGGGCCCTGGCCCGGGCATGCCGTACCTGGTGGCGGGGGAACGCCGGCCGGCACCGCCGCCCATGCAGCAGCCTGCGCACTACAGCTATGGACACGGGTACGGGCCGGGACCGGGGCACGGCGAGCACGGGGGGCATGGCGGACATGGGTACGGCCACGGCGGACACGGGTACGGCCACGGCGGACATGGGTATGGCCACGATGGACATGGGTACGGCCACGGAGGACATGGGTACGGCCACGGAGGACACGGGCACGACGGGCACGGACAGGGGCACGGGCCGACGACACAGGCGCCTGGCAGCTTCACACACTACCTCAACGAGGCACAGGGGTACTACAGCGGACCGATGGTGCCGTGGACGGCAACGGCGACGGCGACGGCGACGGCGTCGGCCCCGATGACGGAGACGGCGGCAATGACGGCCGACCACAGCGGCGCCTATCCTATGTACGGGACGCCGGCGGCGGCGGCGGGGCCGCCGCGGCCGATGGCGCCGCCGGCCGGCCTGCCGGGGATGCCGGTGCAGCAGCAGCATCCGCCGCCGCCGCCGCCGCCGCCGCCGCCGCCGCCGCACTACCGGGAGATGGGGGGCATGGGCGACGGCGGATACTACGGCGGGCCGTACGGGACGCACGAGGGGCATTATGGGCCGGGGATGTGAGGCAGGGGTTGAGGCAGGAAGTGGAGGAGGGGATGAGGTTGAAGTTGGAGGTGGATGTCAAAGATTGAAACTTTTTTGCCTTTTCTGCCGAGTTTTGCTGCGCGTTGTTTCTCCTTTTCTTTCCTTTTCTCTTTTCTCCCTTTTCTCCCTTTCCCATTTGCTCCCTTTTCTTTCTCTTTCCGTATCCGTTTTGCTTTCTTAACCATGAAAAACCAAAAAAAAATGCGCATCTTGAACGCCTGTGATTCCCCATCAACTCATGGACTCGAGATGACGAGTCGTTCCCGTTTCAGCCACAGCTTTGGGGCCCCACTTCAGCTCTGAGACGTCGCCCCTGGGCTCCGCGCGTAGGGCCCGGCGAACGGCGCCGCCAGCGGGCGAGACACGCAAGAGCCGCCGCTGGGGCGTGGCGTGGTTTCCCGCCAGCCAGCCAGCCAACCAGCCAGCCAGCCAATGCGCGGGAAAAGACAGCGACGACTCGCGCTTGCCTCTGCATCTCTCGAGCACCGACCCTTCCTTCCCCATTGTCGTCCGCCGCGCCTTCCTTCCACTATGCGACGCCACAGCCGGACGTGAGCGCGACTCAGCCACAGGCGGACCTGCCCACGCGGTGGGATCACGACAGCGCGACGACGGCCAAGCAGCCAGAATACGAGAGGGGTGGTCACCCAAGCACGACGTCCACCACCACCACCACCACTACCCGAACACGAGACCACCCGCGCGCACGGCGTGTGTGTAGCAGCTCGTTGGGGACCCGCGCCGCCGGCCCTGACTTCAACGACGACGCCGCTTACGCAGTAGACTGGCCGCGTCTCCTCCTTTTTTCCCGCCGCTGCCCGCGATTTCCATCGCTGCGCTTCTTCCGCCATGTTCTCCCGATTCCATCGACGAGCGCCGTCGAACTCGACGCCGACCTCGCCGATCCCGCCGTCCGTCGCTGCTGCCGACCTACCGCCGCCCCCGGCCCCGGTCCCGACCTGGGACGCCGCATCCGCGCTGGACAAGCAGCAGCAGCAGCAGCAGCAGCAGCAGCGACCTGGCTCGAGTGGAAGCACAGCGGCGACGACAACGACGACAGCCGCTGCCGCGACTGGCACCTCCGACCTGCCGCCCTCGCTGCCGCCCATCGCCCGCGTGTCCTCCATGCTGACGGTGGCGCCGGACGACGAGCCCCCCGCCGGCAACCCCCTCGGCGTCTCCACCTCAGCCCCTGCCTCGTCGCTCGACCTCGACGTCCGGCTACCGCGTGGTCCCCCGCTGCCGCCGTCCTCCCCCGAGCCGACCTTTATCGGCGGCGTGGCGCTGGAGAATCTGCGGCGGCAAGGGGCCGGCGGTGCGGGCCGGACCGGACACATGCACGGGCGAGGCGGCGGCGGCGGTGGCGGTGGCGGCGGCGGCGGCAGAAGCAGCGTCGGCAGCTTGCAGGACCTCTCTACGGCGGCGGCGGCGGCGGCGACGGTCCACGCGGCGGAGCGGACAGCGGCGGCCGTCTCGCCGACCAACATGACGACCGCGACCGCGACTGCGACTGCGACCACGAGCACGAGCACCACACCGCCACCCCTCATCGGCGGCCGCTTGGCCTCGCCGCCCAGGGCCTACGGCACGCCCGAGCGGCGCATGTCGCGGTCCAAGCCGCCGCCGCCGCCCATCAACACGAGCCTGGCCGCGCGGCCGTACCTGACGGTGGCGGCAGCGGCGGCGGCGGGCGCGGGCGGCGGAGGAAAAGACCCGCGGTCCGGCAGCCGCTCGGCGTCCTCTTTTGTCACGCCCACCGACCTGCAGTCGTCGGCGGCAGCGGCGGCGGCGGCAGCGGCGTCCGCCGCCAACGCGGCCAACGACGCCTACAACAACAGCAGCAGCAGCAGCGTGGTTGACCGGGGGGGCGGGGGGCTGCTGGCGGCCCACGCCAACGCCGCCAGCGCCGCCAGCGCCGCGGCGGCGGCCACCAGCGCCCGCACCAAGAAGAGCAGCCTGCCCTTCCTCATGAAGAACCCCGTGTCGTCGCTGCTGGGCCGTCGCAGCAAGTCGGGTGGCGGCGAGTTGTTTGGCGGCGGGTCTGGCGGCGGCGGCATCGGGGGCGGCGGCGGCGGCGGGCACGGTGGCGGTGGCGGCATCATGGGCACCGGCGGCGGCAGCAGCGGCAGAGCGTTGGATCCGGGCGGCGGCTGGCCCGCCGCGACGGCCGACGGCACCCCGGTCTACGCGCCCATCCGCGGCACCCGCGTGCACGACTTCAGCGCGCCGCGGCCGGCGCCGGCGCCCGCCGTCGTGCGCACGTCCACGGCCGCCGTGGCGGCAGCGGCGGCCCTCGCCTCCGCCGCGGCGCGCCAACCACCGGGGCCGCCGGGCGACGCATCGGCGGTCCTGTCTCAGATTGTCCCACCGGTGCATCAGCCGCACCAGCCGCACCAGCTGCACCATACAACCTCATCCTTGTCATCGTCGTCTTCGTCGTACCCGCCCTCTGGACGAAATTCGTCTGTGACACCAGAGCCGGCCGTCGGGCCAGGTGCGACGAGCACGCGCGCCAGCACAGTGGCGCTTGCAAGCGAGCAGCAGCAACAACAACAGCAACAGCAGCAGCAGCAACAACAGCAACAACAACAGCAACAACAACAATCACAACAACAGCAGCAGCAGCCACCCGCGTCGACGGCCGCCGACCTGCGCGCGTCCCTCCTCCGCAACCCGTCGCAGGGCGCTCTGCCGACATTGCAGGAACACCGCACGCTGTCGTTTGACGAGAAGCCCCTGCCGGAGCGGCCGGACGCAGCAGACGACTCGCCGCGGAAGGAGACGTCGGCGGAGGCGGTAGCGGAGGCGGCAGCGGAGGCGGCAGCGGCGGCGGCGGAGATGGGGACCACGACTGCGACGGCGACCGAGTCGGAGATGGAGACGGAGACGACGGCGACGCGGCCGGCGCTGTGGACGCGGTCGTCGTCCGTGTCGTCGGTGCCCAAGCACATGAAGAGCACGTCGTCGCGCTTCAGCTTCATGATCGGCTCGGCCAACGAGGAGAAGCGGCTGGAGGAGCGGCACCGGCAGAAGCAGGCCGAGAAGCAGGCCGAGAAGCAGGCGACGGCGGGCAGCAGCAGCGACAGCGGGCCTGCGCCGGCGCCGCGCGACTCGCGCTTCGACGACTTTGACGACGACGCCTTTGACTACGACGCCATGATGGCCGACGACGGCGACGAAGAGGAGATTCCCTATGTCGGTCTGGACGACGAGGAGGATATTCCGTATGTCGGGGCGGACGAGGAGGAGATTCCGTATGTTGGGGTGGACGAGGAGTACGGCGGTCTGGACGAGGAGGAGATACCTTACGTTGGGGACGGTGCCGACGTGCCGGCGGCCGTGGTCGAGCTTGCCGTGGCGGAAGACGACGACCCGGACGGCCTGGACCCGAACAACGACCAGGACAACTTTGCCGGCTTTGTCTTCCAGCGGTCCAACCCGGCCTCGTCGCTCGCCAGCCCCGCTGCTGCCGCCAGTGGTCCGGCGGCCGACCTGAGCTTGGGAGGAGGAGGAGGAGGACCGGGCACCGCGGGAGCGGCCATCCCGACGCCACGCGACGCGCAAGGGCACGTCATTGGCTTTGCCGTCACCCGGGACGACGCCGTCGTGGCCGATGCCGCCGCCACCGGCAAGGACCAGTCGCCTTCCCTGCCCTCTGCGTCGGCGTCGGCATCGGTGTCGGCGTCGGTGTCGGTGTCAATGTCGGTGTCGGTGTCAGTGTCGGCGTCGGCTTCGTCCCTGTCGTCGCCGCCGCTGCCGCCGCCCTTTTCGGACGCGCGCAGCATCGCCACCGGCAGCAGCAGCACCATACAAAGCAGCGCCATCCAGTACGGCGGCGGAAGCATGGGTGTGGGCGGCCTCGACATGGACCGCGACGAGGATGAGGAGCTCGAGACGGACACGGCGGCGACGACCGTGACCATCCGACCGGAGCAGGTGCCGGCCGAGCTGGCCGAGGCGGCCGAGCCGGCCGAGCCGGCCGGGCTGCTGCCGCCGGCGCGAGCGCGACAGCCGTCGGACGACGATCTGTACTTTGACCAGGGGCTGGCGGACGAGCTCGACTTTGGCGACCCGGACGCGTCGTCGGAGCCGTTTGACGAGTCCATCTTTGACAACCCGGACACGGACGCCTACGGGCGGCCGATCCCGGGCGCCTTTGCGCGCGCGCAGGCGGAGCGGCGCGCGGCCATGGCGGCGGCCATCGAAGCGGCGTCGGCGGCGTCTCTGCTTGTGGGCCAGCAGCAGCAGCAGCAGCAGCCGCAGCAGCAGGCGTCCGAGGCGCCGTCGTCGTCGCACATGTCAGAGCACCAGTCGCAGGCGGCGGCGTCGACGGCGCACACGTCCATGAGCTGGCTGGGCGGGACGGGGGCAGCGGGAGCAGCGGCGGCGGACGACGGCAAGGAGGCGGGCTTGACGCTTCTCTCGTCGCAGTTTGCGCTGCCGTCGGCGCCGTCGTCGCTGGCGGCGCAGCGGCGGGCGCAGCTGCCGCCGATCCTGACGGACGCCGAGCGCGTGGCCGCCTACCAGGCGGCGCTCGCGGAGGCGGCCAACCGGGCGGCGGCGTCGGGCAAGTTCCGGCGCGACTCGTCGCCGGAGCCGGGGAGCCCGGTGGCGGGGACGGGCATGGGCGTGGGCGTGGGCGTGGGTCTGGGCCTTGGCCACCTGGCGCACGCGTTTACGAGCCAGCGCGACCTGGACTACGACTACGTGAGTGGTGTCGGCGGCGGCCACGGCGACGACGACGACGACGACGTGGACGGTTTTGGGGCGCGGGCCGTGTTCGACGACGCGTACGACGACCTGGAGGACGACGACGACGAGGCCATCATTGCGGAGGCGAACCGGGAGGCGCTGGCCAACGACATGGACGGCTTCTACGGGCAGGAGTTTAACTTTTACCCGGCGCCGGTGCCCATTCCCGGGGCGTCGTCGGGGAAGGCGGGCTCGAGCGGGTGCGGCGGCGGCGGCGGCAGCTTCAGCGGCGGCGGCAGCAACAGCAGCAGCGGCGGCGGCGCCGACATCGAGTATGCCAACGGGGGCTACTTTATCCCGACGGGGGCGCTGGGGCGGAGCACGTCGGGGCGGGTGGCGTCGCGGGAGCCGAACCTGACGCCGATCACGGAGCGGTCCGAGTACTCGAACCGCAACAGCGTGCTGTCGCTGGCGGTGCCGGGCAGCTTTGGTGGCAGCGGCGGCGCGGACCTGCGGTCGCCGGGGCTGGCGCAGCTGGCGCTGCTGGCGGACGGCGACGACAGCGACCTGAGCCTGTCGGCGCTGCTGCGGCTGCGGAGCAAGACGTTTGGCGGGGGCGGTGGTGGTGGTGGTGGAGGTGGTGGCAGCGCTGGCGGCGGCGGCAGCCCGGCGAGCGTGACGTCGAGCCGGGAGGGCAGCCCGCGGCTGCGGATGGCCTCGATGGCGATGGCGGCAGCGGCGGCGGCGGGGGCGGCAGTCGACCGAGAGCGTGCAGCGTCCCCGAGCCAGCTGGCAGCGGCGGCGGCGGCGGCGGCGGCGGGGCCGGTCGGCTTTTCTTACAGCAGCGCGCAGCACCACCAGCGCGTGCCGTCGGCAGGACGGGGGGGGATGGCCGGCGGCAGCGGCTTCGCGTCGTCCGAGGCGGGCAGCGACTACGGCAGCAACAGCGGCAGCCCGACGCTGACGGGGCTGCCCGGCTTGTCGGGGCTGGTGGTGACGATGCCGTCGGTGACGGACACGACGCTGGTGACGTCGCCGGCGGGTGTGGCAGACGACGGCGTGGCGACGGCGGGCCTGCACGGCGTCAGCAGCGCGAGCTCGCTGTCGGGCTCGGGGCTGTGGATGCAGGGATCGGTGCCGGCGGTGCAGCAGGCGCGGCCGTTCTCGCCACAGTCGCCTCGGTCTCCACGCTCGCCGCGCTCGCCGCGCTCGCCGCGCTCGCCGACGTCGCCGCCGCCGATCCCGCTGCTGTCGTCGCGGCGGCCGGGGCTGGGCCACCGGCACAAGGGCTCGGCGGACAGCATCTCGTACGTCAAGGAGGAGGACGGCAGCGGGGAGGGGCGGTGGGTGATGGAGCGGCGGCGGCTGGGGGACACGGGCGAGGTGGAGCTGCTGGAGCGGGAGGTGGTGGAGGGGATTTAGGGTCAGCGGAAGGTTTGAGGACTTGGAAGCATTGGGTTATTGGGTCGTTAGGTCATTGGGTCGTGGCAGGCGTCGTTTGCATTTTCAGGACGGAAAAGCATGGGAAGGTACTTTAGACACGGCCAGTCGGCCTGGTTGGGACAGGCAGAATACAGCCGGAGAATGGCCGAAGAGGACGGCCGAAGTGAAGTGAAGCGGCGGTGAAGAGGAGGTCGGATGAGGATTTCAGTGCAGCCGTCATCGTCACAGTCGTCACCACATCGACTCACACTCACCGCTCATCACCACTCACCACTCAACACACTCATCCTCCACCACCACCACCACTCACCACCACTCACCACCACACCACCACCACCCACCACCCACACACGAACGACATGGCCACCCCCGAGACGAAAGACGCCGCCGCCGCCGCCGCCGCCGCGCTGACGGACCGCGAGCTGGAGATCCTGGGCAAGGCGTGGCGGTGCCTCAAGAGCGCGCCCGAGGTCGACTACGCGCAGCTGGCGGGCGCGCTGGGCATGACCAACGACCGCAGCGCGGCCAACGCGTGGAGCCGGATCAAGAAGAAGCTGTTTCCGGAGGGGGGGGAGGGGGGGACGAGTTCGAGAGGCGGGGGGGGCGGCACGCCGCCGGCCACGCCGACGAAGAAGCGACGGGGCGGCGGGACGCCGTCGCCGACGAAGCGGCAGCGGCGGAAGGCAGGCGGGAAGAGGGGGGCGGACAACGAGGTCGCCGAGGCCGGTGCCGAGGCGGAGGACAACGCCGCCCAGAACGTCACCCAGGACACCGCCGAGGACGTCGCCGACATCCTGGCGGTGGTGAGCCCGGAGGCAGGCGTCTAAGCTTACGAGTACGGAGCTCCGTCGTCTGCCGAGGATGAGACGACCGAGCACGAGCACGGAGCACACGTCGCATCGCTGCGACGCTGGCGGCTTGACAGCGGGACACGGCCGGGGTGGATGCAACCTTATGCAGGGACAGTAGCGCCCAGTAGCTAGCCGAGGCCATTGAAATAGGTACAGAGAAAACTTTCGCCTTTTCGTGCTTTTCGTCACCGCGTCCATCCCCGTCCACTTCTCGTCCATCCTCGTCCACTTCTCGTCCACTCGTTCCGTCCACTTGTTCCGTCCACCTACCTGGGCCTACCTCCACGTATCCGCCTCCGTGGCGGTGGACACGCCGCAGCCCTTGGGCACGGTGTAGGAGCGGTTGGGGTCGCTCTCCCAGACGATGGTGCCGTCGGCCTCCTTGCGGATGTACTTGTACTCAAAGGTGGTGCCGGCGGGCAGGGAGACGGTGACGGTCCAGAGGGGCGCGGCGGCGGTGTAGGAGGCGGCGCTGAGGGCGACGGCGCTGCTGGGGTCCCAGTTGCCGAGCGCGGCGATGGAGCCGACGAGGAAGACGTTCTCGCCCCAGACGGTGGTGGCGGTCTCGCGGAAGGAGACGGCGACGGCGGTGGGGGTGGAGCAGGCGGTGGTGGTGGTCTTTTTGGTGGTGGTGGTGGTGGTCGTGGCCGAGCCGTTGACGCTGACGGTCGGCCCGCTGGTCAGGGTGGACGGCCACGACGAGACGGTGGCCGTCGAGTAGGAGCCGGCGACCGACGTGGCCGAGCACACGCTGGGGACGCTGGAGGCGGCGGTCTGGCCCCAGGCGGGGGGCACGACGGCGGCGCGGCGCATGCGGGCGGTGAGGAGGGCGGCGTAGGACCAGGTGAGGTCGCGGGCGGAGAGGGGGGCGCCGGAGGCGCGGTCAAACTGCTCGCCGAGGGAGCCGTTGGCGCGGGCGTAGGTGGCGACGAGGCCGACGAAGCCGTCGGCGTAGGCGCGGACGGCGGCGGTGATGGCGGCGTAGGCGTCGGAGGCGGCGTCGTAGGAGCCGACGGCGGCGGCGGCGTAGCGGTCCTGGAAGAAGGCGAGCGAGGTGGCGGTGACGTCGAGCCCGCCGCGGCGGTCCCACGTGTAGAGGGCGTCGTAGAGCTGCTCGGCGGCGGCGAGCGTGGTCAGGTACCAGGGGTTGCCGTTGTAGTAGCTGTCCTCGGGGTAGCGGCCGACGCTGACGGCGGCCGTCGAGGCGATGCCGCTGTTGAGCGTGTAGATGGACCGGAACGCGTCCGTGTACGCCTTGTGGTTCGCCAGCGCGCGCGCCGAGCACGGCTGCAGCGTGGCGTCGTCGCAGTCCGCCTCGGGGTCGAACACGTGGATGCTGGCCAGCACCGCGTTGGCGTCCTTGCCCGAGCGCCCGTTGTTGACGTTGAGGTTGGCCGTCACGTACGCCCCGTTCCAGAACGACTGCAGAAAGCACAGCACCTGCGGCGCCACCGCGTCGCACGCCGCGCAGCTGCCGCCCACGCGCCCCGCAAACGCGCTGCCCTCCACCAGCGCGCGGTGCTGCGCCGCCAGCGTGAAGAAGGACGAGCCCGAGACCTCCTCCCAGAGGTCTGCCAGTCAGCACACGACGGACAGACGAGACGACAGACGACAGACGACAGACGACAGACGACTGATAAACAGACAGACAGAGAACCCACCATAGCCCGTCTGGTTCCAGTACTGCGCCACGTAGGCCAGGTCGTTGCGCACCACCGGCCACACGTTGGCCGCCGCGTAGCTGTCGTAGCCGTTGTCCAGCAGCCAGTTGCCAAAGCCCACCAGCGCCGTCGCCCGCAGCGCCGGCCCGTCCCGCTGCGGCCGCCCCCACCCCCCCGTGTACGGCGACTCGTCCACGTTGAACTTGGGCTCGCCCAGCCCCGTGCCGTCCGCCAGCGACCCCGACGGGTTCGACACCGTCTGCAGCGCCGCCTGCGCGTCCACGTACTCCATCAGCACCGTCTGCAGCTCGCTCGCCCCGTTGCGGAACAGCTCCACCAGCGTCTTGACCACGAGCGCGGCGTCGCGGGTCCACGTGTAGAAGTCTGGGGTGCGGTCAGCAGAGAAGAGGAGACGAGGAGAGAAGAGACAAGGAGACCTACAGTCCGGATTGCTCGTGCTCGGCGACGCCAGGATGATGCCCGACTTGACGCTGGCCGCGTACTGCCCGCTGCTGCCAATGTTGCTGAGGATGCGCTCCAGCGCCACGTCCGTCTCCGTCGCCAGCCACGCGTCGACCGTCCCCGTCGCCCGCGGCTGCAGGCAGCGGGGCTGCGGCGCCGCGAACGCCGTCTGCGCGGCCAGGGCGGCCAAGAACCAGCGGGACATGGTGGGTGTGAAGAGCTGAGAAGATGAGATGGGGGTGGGCAAAAGTGAGTGAGGGTGAGGAGAGGAGAGTCAAGACAGCAATGGAGACGATGGGCGAGACAAGCTCTTATAGACGTCGACGAGCGTCGTCTAGGTCACGTGACATCACGATGCGCACCGAAGACGGGCCGATGGGCTCGGCGGAGGGCACCGGGGCGCTGGTGGATGTGAATGGATACTTGGGACAATGAGGCATAGCAGTGGATGGCAGACAGGCAGTAGACGGCAGGCAGGCAGTAGAAAGGCTGCAGGCAGACAGTAGACAGACAGTAGACGACAGCAGACGACAGCAGACGACAGCAGACGGCAGACAGACAGACAGTAGACAGTAGACGACAAACGACCAACATCACAGACATAGACCACATCACAGATGACGGCCTGCACCGACACAGCACACGCCCTTTCACATGTCGTCGGACCCCGCCCGATGCGGAGGCGGAGAATAGGAAGATTCGAGTATAGACGTGCCATGTGGACCGCCGTCTGGGGTCCAGGGTTGCATCGTTCGCTGGCCCCGCGGTCGTTTGACCGTTCAGCCCAGACAGGCCGGCCGCCAGGAACGGCAGCGGCCCGGCGTCACTGCGGCGGCAGATTCGACCAGGCACGCCTGGGCCTACACGCTGGGCCTGCACGCTGGGCCTGGACGCTGCCTGCACCTGCAGGTCTTCGGACCGCGCCCAGCATCCGAGCCCGGCAGCCGCGCTCTAATCCCCAACGAGACGTGTCCGGCCGGCCTGCCTGCTCAAGAGGGACTAGGCGCGGCCAGCCATCGGCGGATCGGGTCATGACGTGGCTGGAGGTGTAGTGCTGCAAGGGCTGTACCTGTACGGCTGTACCTGTACGGGCTGTACTGTACGGGCTGTACTGTACGGGCTGCAGGCTGAAGGCGCGTCGAGGCGACGGTCAGGTCACGACTCAGGCCAGCCGCTCAGGCCAGCCGATTCAGGGTCCTGTTCCTCCGGCGTTGGTCCGGGGAGTAAGGCCGAGCCATGGCCGGACGGGTGACGGCTGACGTGACCAGACGACGCCGTGCGTGCCGACTCAGAGCGACCTCAGAGCGACCTCAGAGCCTTCCCCAGACTTCCCCAGACCCCGCATCGATCGGATCGGTTTATAGACGACACGTCCGATAAGATATCACGACACGACACGACACGACACGACACACACAGCACACACAGCACAACACAACAGAGAAATGCTCCCCCTCCTCCTCTTCGTGGCCGCCGTGGCCGCCCTGTCGCCGGCGGCGTGGCGCCAGCAGTCCATCTACTTTGTGCTGACGGACCGCTTTGCCCGCACCGACAACAGCACCACGGCCAGCTGCGACACGAGCCAGCGGGTGGGTGCTGTCGTCTGTCGTCTGTCGTCTCTCCCCGAGCCCAAGCTGACCGCCAGGCCTACTGCGGCGGGACGTGGCAGGGCATCATCAACCAGGTGGGTGCCGGTGTCTTGCCGACGGCTGACTCCCCCCCACTGACCAACCCCAGCTCGACTACATCCAGGGCATGGGCTTCACGGCCGTCTGGATCACGCCGGTGACGGGCCAGTTCTACGAGAGCACGGGCGACGGCACGTCGTACCACGGCTACTGGCAGCAGGACATTTACGCGCTCAACCCCCACCTGGGCACCGCCGCCGACCTGGCCGCCCTCGCCGCCGCCCTGCACGCCCGCGGCATGTACCTGATGGTGGACGTGGTGGCGAACCACATGGTGGGCCCCTGTAGCAGGCAGACAGACAAGAGACGACGCTAATTCCAGGGCTACCGCGGCACCGCGGTCGACTACAGCGTCTTCCGGCCGTTTGACGCGCAGAGCTACTTCCACGCCTACTGCCTCATCTCCGACTACAGCAACCAGACCAACGTCGAGGACTGCTGGCTCGGCGACACCACCGTGACCCTGCCCGACCTCGACACCGCGCAGGCCGCCGTCCAGGCCCTGTGGTACGCCTGGGTGGCCGACCTGGTGGCCAACTATTCGAGTGCGTCCCCGGTAGCCCCAGGACCGCATCACCGCCTCACGGCTCCCTGCTCCACTAACGTCCAGTCGACGGCCTCCGCATCGACACGGTCAAGCACGTGCAAAAGGACTTTTGGCCCGGCTACAACGCCGCCGCCGGCGTGTACTGCGTCGGCGAGGTGTTTGACGGCGACCCGGCCTACGCGTGCGCCTACCAGGACGTGCTGGACGGCGTGCTCAACTACCCCGTGTACTACCCGCTGCTGTCGGCGTTTTCCTCGACCAGCGGCAGCCTGAGCAGCCTCGCCAGCACGGTCGCCGCCGTGGCCGCCGCCTGCGCCGACCCCACGCTGCTGGGCACCTTTGTCGAGAACCACGACAACCCGCGCTTCGCCTCGTACACGAGCGACTACGCGCTCGCGCGGAACGCCCTCTCCTTTCTCTTCTTCGCCGACGGCATCCCCATCGTCTACGCCGGCCAGGAGCAGCACTACAGCGGCGGCAGCGACCCGGCCAACCGCGAGGCCGTCTGGCTGTCCGGCTTTCCCACCACCGCGTCCGCCCTCTACCAGCACATCCGCGCCTCCAACCAGATCCGCCGCCTGCTGCTCGCCCAGGACGCCGGCTGGGCCGCCGCCCCCAACGACGTCTTTTACCAGGGGGGCAGCGTCCTCGCCATGCGCAAGGGGTCCGCCAGTAAGGTCCTGACCGTCCTCACCAACGCCGGCGCCTCTTCTTCGTCCTCCACCCTCGCCCTCGCCGGCTCCGGCTACGCCGCCGGCGCCGCCCTCGTCGAGCTCTACTCGTGCGCCGCCGTCACCGTCGACAGCAGCGGGTCCGTGCCCGTGCCCATGGCCGCCGGCCTGCCGCGCGTCCTCGTGCCCGCCGCGTGGGTCAGCGGGAGCGGCTTGTGCGGGACCTCGACGACGACGGCGGCGGCGGCCTCCAAGACGACGACCTCGACGACCTCGACGACCTCGACGACAACCACCTGCCCCTCCACCGTCGCCGTCACCTTTGCCGAGACGGTCACCACGTCCTACGGCGAGAACGTCTTCCTCGTCGGCTCCCTCGCCGCGCTCGGCAGCTGGGACCCCGCCAGCGCCAGCGCCGTCGCCCTCAGCGCCGCCGCCTACACCGCCGCCGCGCCCCTCTGGACCGCCACCGTCTCCTTAACTGCTGGCACCACCTTCGAGTACAAGTTCGTCAAAAAGGAGGCCGACGGCAGCGTCGTCTGGGAGAGCGACCCCAACCGCTCCTACACCGTGCCCACGTGCGCCGCCAGCGCCACCGTCTCGAGCAGCTGGAGGTAGTGAGTTGGGCAAGCATGTATTAGGGCGAACCGATCGACGAAGTAAAAGAATCAAATCAAAAAATCAAAAATCAAACAATCAGAAATCAAACAATCAAACAATCAAACAATCAAAAATCAAACAGACTGGACATCAAAGGAAACCCCCACCACTACACCCCCTACCGCACCGCAATCGTCCACACGGCCGGCGCGGCGTAGCGCAGCCCCGGCAGGGCGCTGTCCTTCTCCGCCGCCGCCGCCCACTTGTCGAACGAGGCCGGCAGCTGCCCCTGCAGCCCGAGGCCCTCGCGCAGGTGGTCGTACAGCTCGTGCACCTCCTTCTTGGGCCGCGTCCACCGCCCCAGCCGCCCGTGCGCCGCCCCCAGCAGCGCCAGGTGCTGCCGCGCCTGCGCCGCCAGCAGCCCGCGGTTGCCGTCCGCGTCCTCGGTGGCGGCGGCGGCACCGCCATCGGAACCGTGGCTGGCCGCCCTCCTCCCCGCCGCCGCCGCAATCTGCTGCAGCACCTGCTCGTACACGGCCATGGCGTCGGCCGGCCGCCCCGCCTCCGCGTACAGGCTGGCCAGCAGCTGGCTCGCCGCCACCGCGTCCGCGTCCAGCCAGCCCCGGCTGCGCCGCAGGTTGTACCACAGCCGGTCCGCCAGGTCCACCGCCCGGTCCAGCTGCGCCGGCGCCTGGCCCGCGTACGCGTGCACCAGCGCCACCCCCAGCGACAGCACCGTCGCCGCCCCCCACCGCCGCCGCACCTCCCGCGACTGCCACAGCGGCAGCAGCAGCGCCTCCAGCCGCCCGCAGTCGCCCTGCGCCCCCAGCAGCCGCACCAGGCCACCGACGTCCGCCACCGTCAGCGCCCCCGCCACGTCCACCTCCTCCGCCGCCAGCACCCCAAACACCGCCGCCGTCACCGTCCGCGACAGCGCCAGCAGCTCCGCCCGCACCTGCGCGCCGGCACTGCCACTGTCGTCTCCCGCCGGCACCTTCACGTCCACCAGCGCCAGCAGCGCCGCCAGCTGGTACCCGTAGGCGATGCCCGCGCTCGTGCTGCGGTAGTGGTCCTGCTGCGCCGCAAACGCAAACGCGAACCGCCCCACCCCCAGCGCCGCCCCCAGCGCCCCGGCCTCCAGCAGCGACCGCACCGCCGCCAGGCCCGCCCGGCACGCCTGCACCGCAAAGTGCCGCGCCTGCCGCGCCTGCTCCGCCCGCTCCCGCCCCAGCTCCGCCAGCAGCGCCGCGTAGAACCGCCGCACGTCGTCCTCCGTCGTCGGTGCCGCCGCCGCGGCTACAATCGAGCCGTACCGCGCCCGGAACACGGGGAACAGCCGCCCGTCCAGCACCGCCACCAGCTCCGTCCGCTTCGCCTCCGCCCAGAAGCCGCGCAGCCGCGCGGCCGCCACCAGAGCCGCCTCCATGTCGCCGCCGCGGCCCTCCTTCTTGTCGTCCTCCACCACCCCCGCCAGCGCCTCGCGGTACTCCTCGTACAGCAGCGCCTCGTACAGCAGCGATGACAGCAGCTCCGAGAACGTCGCCGCCGACATCGCCTTCTCCCCCCCGCTCGCCAGCTGCCGCTCAAACGCCGCCACAAACAAAAACACCACGTGGCGTCGGCTCGCCGTCCCCAGGTGCAGCTCGATCGCCGCCGTCCCCGCCGGCACCACCCCCGCCGGCAGCCCGTCGTCGCCAAACACCAGCAGGTGCCGCAGGTGGTGCAGCAGCGCCCGGCCCGCCGCCGCCAGCCCCGCGCCGCCCGACGCGTACACCCGCGCCAGCCCCGTCGCCGCCGCAAACAGCTGCGCCGACACCGTCTGCGTCCGCAGCACCTCCACCACCGCCGTCTGCAGCACCGCCGCCGCCTGCGCCGTGCCCTTGCTGCCCGTGGTGCCCTTGCTGTCCTCTGCCCGGTACAGCGCCACCACGTCCCGCAGCCGCGCCAGCGTCTCCGCGTGCCACAGCCCGTGCTCCGCCTTGACCTGCGCGTACGCCTCGAGCGCCACCGCCACCGCCCGCTCCGCCCGCACGCCCGCCACCGCCTTGCTGCTGCCGGCCTTGCCGCCGCCGCCGCCGCCGCTGCTGCTCAGAATGCGCACGTACAGCGTCGACAGCCGCTGCGTCACCGTGCGGACGGTGCGCTCGATCTCGACGGTCGTGGTCGTGGTTTTGGTCGTGCTCGTGCTCGTGGCCGTGGTCGTCCGCAGCATCTCCTCGTACAAGGCCACCGCCTCGTGCTGGTGCGCCTCGCTGCGCTCGCTCGCCCGCGCCAGCGCCAGCGTCGCCGTCTGCACCACCGCCGCCGCCGCCCCAAACACCGCCGTCGCCGTCGCCCGGTACGACGCCGCCACCTCGTACAGCACCTGCGCGCTGGCCTTGCCGTGGTGCTCCAGCGCGTAGCTGTACTGGTCGTACACCAGCGCCACCACCTCCGCCGTGAACTCCGCCGCAAACGCCCCGTGGTGCTGCACAAACGTCTCCCACAGCACCGCCCCCAGCGCCTGCAGCTCCGCCCACCGCGCCGCCCGCGCGTACACGCCCACCAGCGCCACCGCCGCCCGGAACGCGTCCTTGTGGCAGTGCGTCCGGCCCTTGTTGAGCACCGCCACGATCTCCCCGTGCTGCGCCGCCGCCTCCTTGTCCCGGCCCAGCAGCTCGTACTCCGCCGCCAGCGCGTACAGCGCCTCCACCGTCAGCCGGTGGCCCGCCCCCAGCTTCGTCCGGCACGCCTCCACCACGCCGGCCTGCAGCGCCACCAGCTGCTCGTGCCGGTGGAAGGCCCCGTAGAAGCCGCGCAGCGCCCCCAGCGCCTCCTGGAACAGCGCGTGCTCCGGCGACCGCCCTGACGCCGCCACCGCCCCGTACACCCGCCGGTACACCTGCTCCGCCTCGTCCACCCGCCGCTGCTGCCGGTGGCACGCCGCCAGCCGCAGCGCCAGGTCCACCGTCTCGCGCGCCGCCGTCTCCTCCGTCGTCGCCAGCGCCAGCGCCAGCTTGCTGCTCTCGCCCCCCGCCAGCACCGCCTTCCAGCTGAGCGCCAGCGCCTGCCGCACCGCCGCCTCCGCCGCCGTCCACTGCCCCAGCGCCACCAGCCAGTCCACGTGCGCCCGCGCCGCCGCAAAGAACGTCGCGTCCGCCTGCCCGCCCGCCTTGCGGCAGCGCTCGTAGTGCGTCTCGTACACGTCGCGGACCGTCTCCGTGGTGGCCGCAGTCGTGGTCGTGGTCGTGGTTGTGGTCACGGTCGTCTTCCTCGTCATCGTCGTCGTCGTGATCTCGCGCACCACCTCCGTGATGAGCACCATGGTGCGGCTCGCCTCCGCGTCCGACGCCGAGCGCCCCTGCGTCTTGAACCAGCCCCAGACCGCCCCAAAGATGCGGCTGGCCACGTCCACCGCCCCCAGCGAGCGCAGCAGCTCGCCCACCGCCCGCAGCGACATCACCACCTCCTCCGACGCCAGCGCCGCGTGCTCGTACTCCGTCCACACCACCACCAGCACGTTGGTCGCCTCCGCGTCGCGCCGCGCCGTCCGCAGGAACCGCGCGTACGCCAGCGCCACCCGCAGCTTGGCCGCGTCCACGTCCACCGACGCCGCCGTCTTGCTCGACGACGCCCGCGTCAGCCCCGACACCCGCCGCCACAGGCCCACGTACACCCGCTCCGCCCACGCCCCGCGGCCCTCCGCCTCGTACGACGCCGCCACCCGCAGCATCAGCGCCAGGTACAGCTTCACGTCCGTCACCTCGAGGTCCTGCGCCGTGTCCAGCAGCAGCTCCCCGTAGCCCACCACAACCTGCCTCTTCTGCACCGCGCCGCCCCCCCCGCGCGTCGCCTGCTCCTCCTCCTCCTCCTTCCCCCTCTCGCCCTCGCCGCCCTCGCCCTCCAGCGTCACGTCGAGCCCGCCAAAGAACTGCTGCAGCTGCACCGCCTCGCGCGAGTCCTTGCCGTCCCGCGCCCGGATCAGCTCGTAGATGGACCGGTACACCGCCACTGTGCGCTGCTCCTCGCGGATCGCCACGTACAGCGCCGCCAGCTTGCGCAGCCACCCCTCCACCGCCTCGCTGTGCTCGCCAAAGCGCGCCCGGCTCACGTCCATCTGCAGCTGCAGCAGCGTCTCGCGGTACGTCACCAGCTCTGTGCGCGACGCAAACGCCATGCCGTCCGTCACCGCGAGGAATGCGTCCGCGCACGCCACCACCAGCGCGCTGAACCGCGACGACAGCACCGTCTGCCCCAGCACCGTTGCCCGGTAGTAGCACCGCGCGCTCTCCGCCAGCGCCCCCTGCTGCCGGTACACGTGGCCCAGCAGCACCAGCGTCTGCAGCACGCTGGCGTGCTGCTCCGTGAACACGGCCTCGCGGATGCGCAGCGTCAGCGTCAGCCGCGCCACCAGGTCCGCCCGGCGCGCCCACACCTGCCGCTCCAGCAGCGCAAACGCCACGGCGTCTGGGAACACCGCCTTGAAGTCCTTGCTGAGGGCCAGGCTGTTGTTGTTGTTGCTGCTGCCGCCGCTGCCGCGGAACTGCGTCGACGCCTCAAAGTGGTACAGCCAGTGCGCCAGCACAAAGCCCAGCAGCGGGTGCCCGGCCTGCAGCCGCGCCGCCGCCGCGTCGTCCAGCTCGTCCATGGTCGGGTCGCTCAGCAGCAGGCCGCCGCCGCCGCGCCGCAGAGACAGCCGCGCGTACAGTAGCAGCCGCAGCACCAGCTGGTGGTGCGCCTCGGCCGCCGCCGGCAGCCCGGATGCCTTGCCGCCCAGATGCTTGTGCAGCGCGCTGCGCACCAGGCTGCTCTTGAAGCGCACGCGCCCGTCGCGCACCAGCACCAGGTCCGGCACCCCCCGGGCCACCAGCTGGGCCACCGCCACTGGCTCGCGCAGCGTCTGCGCCTCCACGTCCACGGCCAGGATCATGGCCAGGTCCTCCGTCGCCAGCGGCGCGTCGGACACGAGCAGGAACGACAGCAGGTGGCGCAGCTCGTGGTGCTTCGGTAGGTCCAGCTGGCCCACCGTCGCCAGCACGATGTCGCCCACGTCCGCGCTCAGCGCGTTGGCCGCCTCGACGAGCGCTGCCGCCGTGGGCTGCTTCGCGCCGGCCGCACCGGCCGCGCCGGCCATGCTGGCCGCGCCATAGAACCGCAAAAGGTAGCTGCCCGCCAGCCGCGCCCACAGGAACGAGCCCTTGGCCTTGCGCGCGAGGCCCTCGACCACGGTCTCGCGCTGCGCCGGCGGCAGCGCCATGAACAGCGCCGACCGGGCCAGCGTCTGCCGCAAGAAGCTGCGGATGTCCTGCGCCACGTCCGCCTCCGTGATGGCGCGGTGGCGCACGCCGGCGTGGCCCGGGAACTTGTGCTCGTAGCGCGAAAAGACGATCGTGCGCACGTTCTTCACGCCCAGCACGTACTTCTGCAGCTGCTGGAACAGGGCCGCAATGGCCGACGGCGCACCCCCCGCCGCCTCCTCGAAGCCGTCCAGCAGAAGCACGATGGGCTCCTCGCTCTTCTTGAACGTGTTGAGCCCGATCTGCAGCGCCTTCCAGAGCGCCTCCTCCAGCTTGGGGCCGCCGGTCTCACCCTGAACAAAGGCCGCCGCCAGGCTCTCGTACAGCGCCGCGTTGCCGACGCTGCGCTCCAGCAGCTGCGCCAGCAGGCCCTTGAGGAAGGCCAGCACCGTGGCGCCGGCGTGGTCGTCCGAGGCTGTGGGGGTCGTCAGCAGGGGGTCGGGTCAGACACAGGAGGAGAGGGAAGAGACGGCACGTACGAAACGTGTACAGCAGCACGCTGTACGTCGTGTTGTTGAGCGGCCGCTGCAGACGCTCCTCGATCCAGTCGGCCAGCACCGTCTTGCCCGAGCCCGGGCCGCCGGCCACGGCCAGCATCTTGTCGCCCGACTTGAAGAACTCGACGAGATCGCTCTTGACCCACTCACACGTGTCCTCGGCGCGCTCCAGGTCCTCGGCCAGCTCGGCGTACAGCGCCAGCCGGAACGGCTCGGCCGGTGCGTCGTCGAGGTGCCGGCGCAGGGTCGCCACGTCGAGCCCGTGCGCCGACGCGCGCTTGCCCAGGCTCTGCTGCCAGATGCGGTCGTACAGCGCGGTCTTGCTGGCCCAGATGGCGTCAATGTCGTTGCCAAACAGGTCGTTGAGGTTGAGCGTGACCTGGTGCGCCGCCGCCGTCTTCTGGGTGCCCAAGTTGAACAGCTGGTTGCGGTAGTGCACCGAGACGGAGCCCGCGAGGCCCACGAGGGCGCTGTAGAGCCGGCTGATGTCCGCCTTGACCTCCTTGGTCGACGCAAAGATGCCAGGGATCTGCGTGACCTGCGACACCAGCAAGCCCAGCTCGTACAGCGTCATGAAGGCCGGCAGCAGTGCGCCCGCCTGCCGGTGCCCAATCTCCAGCAGCATCTGGCAGCTGGCCAGCGCCGCCGCCGCCGCCTGCCGGCTCTCGGGGGCGAACTGGCCCACGCGCTCGCCGAAGCGCCAGATCTGCAGCCCAAAGAACTGCGCCGTCCGCAGCACGCGGTCCCAGTCGCTGCCCTTGCGCGGCATGTGGATCAGCCGCTCGTCCGCAATGTACTGCAGGTACGGCGCCAGGTCGGCCTGCCGCAGCAGGCCCACCTCGTAGGGGCCGAGCTTGGAAAACAGGCCCTTGACAAACTGCACCACCTCGGCCACGCGCGAGTCCGGCTGCACGCCGCTGCCGTTGGTCGTCGTGCGCGTCAGCGTGTCCGAAGACGACATGGAAGAGGCGGACGAGACAGCCGTCGTCGTGACCGTCACCACACCGTTCTCCGAAGCCTTGCTGGCGGACACTTCATGGACCGTCACCTGCGGCCCGACAGTGCCGTTACCCGTCTTGGTGACGACCGTCTTCGGGCCCGTCTCGGCGACCGGCTGCGCCTTTTGGATTTCAACAGGGGTCGTCGCCATGGCTGCAGAAGGGGTGTCGGATAGAGCGTGAGCAACAACAGCTGGACCAAGCAGAGGTGACTCCGGCTGAGCAGGGGCCACGACAGAGGGAGACGAGTCGAGCTGAAGAGGCGCAGAAACGTCGCCAAAAGAGACAGCGGGAAGCTTGGGTGCCGCAGATGCAAAGGCCGAGCCCGTGGGCGTGCTGGAAGCAGAGAGAGCAGACGTCGTCGACCGGACAGACTTGGTCGGAGACGCAGTGGGGGTCACAACGGGGCCCTCTGGCTGAGAAGCAGAGGCAGTGTCAGCCGAAGACGAGGAGGCAGTGGACCGACGTTTGTTCCTGATCTCTGTGTTGTTAGAGGTTTGCACGGAATGACAGACAGACAAACAGACAGTCAGGTAGGAACGTACTCGAGATGGTCTTGCTGATTGGCAACATGCTCCTTGGACAAGTGTCCCGCAGTCAGAAGAGATAGCTGGCGGAGAGGTAGAAAGAAGAACAGGGCCGTAAGGTGCAGAAGAGAGAACACGGGCGGAGAAATCAGAATTTATACTCAAACACCGGGAACAGAGCAGAGGCAGGATGACGCGGGTCGAAGCGAAGCGAGCAAGGGTAAGATTAAACGACGCAAGAGCTGAGCATTGCTCAAAGGAAGACCAGCTGTTTTCTGTCGGCCGACCCTGCCGCGGACTCTGTACTCGCAGGTGGACGGGGGCAGTTGAACAGGCCGGATGGGTCCCGCAGCAGAGAAAGACAGCCCGAATTCGCCGAGACGCTGTCTCTGCCAGAGGATCAGTAGACATTAGACGCCCGCTCTCCGCTCCGCAGCAAGGCACTGATCATCCCTCAGCAGACCAAGTCCGCCCCGCGGCCAAGACGGTGCACCGCCGCCGCAACAAGGCACGTCAGCGGGCGTCTCGCTGTTGATCGTCGTGCGGTCCACAACCGCCAACAACGCAGTGCGGGCCGACCGCCCTCTGTCTGTCCAAACTGGACTCGGCGATTGGTCCCTTTGCCCCTGAGCGGTCGCGGCCAGGACCAGGACCCAGCCGCCCACGGAACGGCTGCAGACAAGGTGTCTGCTTCGGGAGTGATCGGCGTGTCCTGTGCAAGCTGAGCGCCGGCCGGAAGGGCGTCTGCCGCTGTCTGAGCTCGTATTGCACGGCCTGCACAAGCACTCCGAGCCCTGTCCGGGAAGGCGGCTGTCTGTTGGTGCCACAGGAGGCCACTTTCCGCGGCCACAGCAAAGACCAGAGGCTGGCCCTGCAGCCGGCCGACGGCGACAAGGCAGCCAATGGATTGCTGCCACCCGCAGAGCCCGGCCGCAGCGAGGGCAGCGGCGTGCGGTCATGCGGATACTGCGTATGGATCCACATGCCGAGGCAGCGTCTGTCTGCGCGCGCGCCCTTGACAGACGGGCACCACCCATGAGCTGTCTTCTCGCGAACCGCCCTGCCCTCTCTCGCTTGCCGCCCTGCCGTCCGTCCGCCGGAGCCACAGGCATGTGGGCCGCAAAGGGTCTCTGGACGCGACCTGTCACTCGTCCAAATACGAGAGTGCGTGATGCTCTCGACCCGTTTCCCGGCTGCGAGGCCGCGTCCGGCCGCTCAATCCGGCATGGATTGGCTGCCGTGGGCCAGCTGGACAGACAGACGGGCCGGCGGCGGGGTGGAGTGCGCAGCGGAGCCTGTTCGAGACGCGTGTTGCGTGCGAGCTCCGTCCCCGAGGGTCGACAACACAAGGGAGGCCGGGGAGGGGGAGGGGGGGGGAGGGGGAGGTGCCTTCTTGGGCGAGCGGAGCGCGGAAGAGGAAAAAGGGACGATGCCCGGTTTCTGATGTGCCGTGTCCTGTATGGGCGTGCTGACAAAGATGGCAGCCAGCATCGCCGGCACCCGTACGGAGCGGGAAGGAACTTGGGAGGCAGTTGCCATGGCCGCTGCTGTTGTCTGCTGGCCGCGCCTTCTTCTAACCGCTGGAGGGGGATCAGCCAAAAGCGGCAAGTGCGACCCCGGACAACGAATCCTACGGGCGTTGCCGCCGCTTGTGGCACGAAAGGGTCGAGGGGCAGGAGCAGGGTTCTCTCCATATGGCTCCGTATGCTCCATCTGTAGGGCAGGCGCGTCTTCCTTCCGAGTCGGGAAGGCCTAA
This sequence comes from Ophiostoma fasciatum, assembly GCA_019925495.1. Lineage (NCBI taxonomy): Eukaryota > Fungi > Ascomycota > Sordariomycetes > Ophiostomatales > Ophiostomataceae > Ophiostoma > Ophiostoma fasciatum. Next base: position 271,521 of record JADHKM010000014.1, read on the forward strand.
GCAAGAGATTCCAATAAGGCTAGTGTGTCTCTTATACGAGAAGTACGGAGTATTACTCCGTATTGTCAACTGTGAAAACTGAATATAGGCGCACTCCTTCAACGACAAGAAAACTAACAGAAAATCAGGGAAAAGAAAGAAAAATGAGAATTGAAATGAGAAGTGAGAAAAAAACAATAGAAAGAAACGACACGCCGACAGTCCGTTGGGCAATTTCCTGGTGCTCCCGAGCTGCACAACGACTTGATGTGGTCTGGAGACCGTTTTCTCATTTCTTTTCTTTTTTTTCAACCGTGTCTCACCTGCAGAGCTACGGAGTACGGAGTATTGTCGTCCCCCGCTCCCTCTCATTTCGCCTGCACGCCCGCTCAGACATTGTCTCTCTGGCGTCCCTGGATTGCGTCTGGATTGCGTCTCCCTGGCCAGCCCAGCCGCCCCCATTTCCCAATCGGGCAATGCTCATCGTCCCGCCTTGCACGTCGAGAGCTGGAAAGGACAGCTCCACCAACGCCAGCGCCGCCCGAGGCGGGCGACCGCAACGCTCACTGGACGCGGCCGAGACGAGCTCTCCACAAAAGAGGTCCCCTCTCCAGCAGGTCGTCAAGGAACAGGTGCTTCGGCTCTGGTCGGCCCCTCGCGAAAAAATTTTATTGCTTTTTCTTGTCCGGTCCGGCGGCCTCGGTTCCGGTCTGGTAGGTCCTTTGCTTTCCTTTTCATTTCTCGTAAACGACAGGTCAGATGGCGGCGTGCGTAGGACGAAGCGGCCAAAGGACATTGTGGTAGCGGCTGCCGGCCTGGTTTGTCTTTTCTCGCCTCCATGATGCCGTGCTACTGGCCATCCAGTATAACTACTCCCTTACGAGTATTTAGCACAACCAGCGCTTGGCTATAGAATTTTTCTGTCTATAAAAATCACCCGGATCAAATCGTACAGTGAAAGGAAATAAAATACAAGCCGGCACAAGGGCAGTCGCCTGCAAGAAGCTGGCTTGCCCAACCGTGTAAATGAATGACGTGTCTGTGCTGGGTCCCTCGGGTTACGAGCGGACACTCTCCGCCTTCTCTGCATCCTTGCTCTGTGCGCTCATCACCGCCTTCTGGGCGGCGTCCGGGTCGGGGATGCGCGTGGTGGGCACGAGGAAGGCGGCGGCAAAGGTGGCGGCGGTGGCGGCGACGGCAAAGGCGAAGACGTGGCGGATGCCGACCATGTAGGCGTCGAGCACGGCGGCGAGGTCGGGCCCGGAAAAGGTGCTCCAGAGGCCGGCGGCGCCGGCGGCGCTGACGGTGCTGGGGGGGATGCCGGGGGCGTGGCGGGCCAGCTGCTGGTAGATGGTGTTCTCGAAGATGGACTGCGCGGCGGTGGTGAAGAAGGCGCCGCTGATGGTTTGGCAGGCTGTGGGGGTTAGGACGAGAGACGAGAAGAGGACGAGAAAAGGATGAGAAGAAGACAGAAGACAGGACGGGAACGTACTAAAGAGAATGCCGACGGTGGCGGCGACCTCGGCGGGCTTGGAAAAGGCCTGCAGGGCGGTGACGGGGACCTGGTTGCCGAGGCCGATGCCGAGACCAAAGGGGATCTGGGCGCCGACGTACCAGGCCTTGGAGGTGTGCAGGTCCATGCGGTAGAAGAGGACGGCGCCGACGAGGGCGACGAGGGGGCTGGCGAGCTCGACGGCATGGGGCATGCGCGTCCTGCTGATCCAGAAGCCGCTGAGCAGCGAGCCCAGCGAGTAGAAGCACACAAAGGGCAGCGTGTAGACGCCGCTCATGATGGCCGAGTCGCCCTTGACCGACTGGAAGTAGATGGGCAGGTAGAAGAGGATCTGGAAGTTGCTGGCGTTGGCGCTGTCGGTCAGTGGGCGGCCGAAAACAAAACAACCCTCCCCCCTCTCTCCCCCACATACATCCATGCATAGAAGCAGCTCGCCCAGGTCATGCGCGGCCGGAGCAGGTAGAGCGGCCACATGGCGCGGGCGCCGAGCAGCCACTCGTTGGCGAAGAAGGCGGCGAGCAGGACGAGCCAGAGGACGAGGGTGGCGACGACGGCGCCGTCGGACCAGGGCCGGGCGAGGCCGCCCCACTGGAGGGCGAGGGTGTAGCAGACGAGCGAGGCGCAGAGGAGGGCGAAGCCGGAGACGTCGAGCTGGACGAGGATCTCGGACCAGGAGGCGGGCCGGGGCCGGACGTGGGGGGGCACGCGCAGGAAAAAGACCTGCAGCACGAGGGCGAGGCCGCCGACGGGCAGGTTGACCCAGAAGCACCAGCGCCACGAGACCTCGGAGGTGAAGACGCCGCCGAGCAGCGGGCCCAGCACGGTCGAGCCCATGAAGACGCCCATCCAGAGGCCGATGAGCATGGGCTGGGCCCGGGGCGCGGCGACAAAGTTGATGAGCAGCACGGAGCCGCCGAGGGTGCCCGAGCAGCCAAAGCCCTGCACGGCGCGGCCGACGATGAGCGCGACCGAGCTGGGCGCCGGCGCCGCGATGACGCTGCCGACGAGGTACAGCACCAGCGCGGCCATGAAGACGCGCGGCGCGGCAAAGTACGTGTAGAGCTTGCCCCAGGTCGAGCTGGACGCGCCCACCAGGATGAAGCACGCGGCGCTGTACCAGGCGATCTGGTTGAGCGACTGGAAGTCCTTGGTGATGGCGGGGATGGCCGTGGCCACGATGCCCTGGGCAGTCAGCCAGTGTCTGGGCATCGAGAGAGCTGCCCTCCGCCGTCGCCGTCGTCTTACCAGATCGAGAGCCGACACCACCGTGGTCAGGTTGATTGTGGCCATGATGACGAACAGCTTCCAGGAGGTGGCATACTGCGGGGTGCTGTCGGCGGCCGGGGTGCTGTCGGCGGCCGGGGTGCTGTCGACGGCCTCGCCGCCTGCTGCGGGCGAGACTGCACGTTCCGAGGGCGTCTCTGGGTCCTGCATGGCGTCGGTGGAAGGCAGGAAGACCGATGCTGCGGACGCTCTCGGCGATCCATCAGAGGCAGGACACCATATATACGTCGAGACTGCTCTGTTGACATGGATTCACACCCCCAGCCCGACCGGACACCGGCCGGGGGGCCGGCCGGTGAAGGTGCTCGTCCTTCGTCTGTATGAGTCCGTGTAAATAGGCCCATTGCCAAAGACGGTTAGGCCGTGCCTTGGACCGGCGGCCGGCGGTCGAGCGCGGTGATAGTATCACGTGACATGTCCGGCCGGACGTCGGGGCGAACGTCTGACCAAGCACACAAAGGCAACACAACAGGAGCGAGCACACTGCGTGCCGGAATCTGCTCCAGGATCAGCATCATGGCGGGCTTCACCGGGGAGTTGCGGGCGTGCGTTGAGACGGACGACGAGCAGCAGGAGCAGCAGCAGCAGCAGCCGCTGCTGAAGCGCAAGCGCAGCGTGCGCAAGGGCACGCACAGCTGCTGGGCGTGCAAGCGGCGCAAGGAAAAGTGCGTGTTTGACGGCGGCGGCGACGTGTGCAGCGGGTGCGTGCGCCGGGGCACGCGCTGCGTGAGCCAGCACTTTGCCGACGACGACGCGCAGGCGACGGCGGCGGCAGCGGGCACGGCCTCGGCGTCGGGCGCGGCCACGGCGACAGCCACGCGGCTGCAGAACATTGAGAACATGGTGGCACGGCTGGTGGCGCAGCTGCCGGCACAGCTGCAGGCTCTGTCGCAGCCGTCGGCGGCAGCGCCAAACCTCGTGACGACTCGGCCGCCACCACCACCACCACCAACACCTCCGACACAACTCCCCTCGGCCGAGCGGCTGGCGACGACGACGGGCGCGGCGCGGCTGCAGGACGTGGCGCAGGTGCTGCGGGGGGCGCTGCCGTGCGCGCGCGACCTGGGGCTGCTGCGGGCGGCGACGGCGCGGCACCCGGTGCTGTCGGTGCTGCACATCACGACGTCGTACGCGACGCTGCGGCGGGACGGCATCCAGCCGGGGGACGGGGTGCTGGGGGCGCCGCCGGCCGACCCGGCCGACCCGGCCGACCCGGCCGACCCGGTCCTGCTGGCCAAGTACCTGATGCAGGTGGCCGTGTTTCTGCAGGAGATGCAGCCGGCGCGGTACCCGGAGCTGCGGGGGCTGGCGGAGCCGGCGGGCGTGCTGGCGGAGCGCTGCGCGAACGCGGCGATGCGGCTGGTGCTGCGGCAGGACGAGCTGCTGGGCGGCGGCGGCGGTGGTGGTGGCGGTGTCGGCGCCCGTGTCGAGAGCCTCGAGGCCGTCCTGCTCGAAAGCCTGTACCAGTGCAACAGCGGGCGTCTGCGCCTCAGCTGGATGGCCGGCCAGCGCGCCCTGCTGCTGGCGCGCACGATGGGGCTGCATCTGGCAGCAGGAGGCGGAGGCGGCCACAGCCGGCGCGAGAGCGTCCCACGCTGCGAGCAGCCGGCCACGGCGGACACCCGGGCTTCGCCAACGGAGCTGCCGCACCTCTGGTTCCGCATCGTGCACTTTGACCTGCAGCTGTCGCGCATGCTGGGGCTGCCGCCGGGCGGCGGCGGCGTGGTAGCGCCGACAGCGGCGGCGGCGGCGGCACCAGAGGACAACGACCTCGTCGGGGCATACGACGCCGCGGCCGACACGCCCGAGGGCTACCTGGAGCAGGTCTACCACCACGTCATGGTGCGGGCGCTGGCGCTGGCGGCGGCGGACCGGGCGTCGCTGTCGCCGGCGGCGCGCGAGGCGGCGACGCAGGCGCTGGACGCGGCGCTGCAGCGCGCGGCCCGCAGCCTGCCGAGCCAGTGGTGGCTGCCGCCGAGCCTGGCGCCGAGCCTGGCTGCCGCGAGCGCCTCCTCCACGGCCGCGGACGCCGAGTTCTGGGCCCTGCGCCGGCTGCTGACGCAGATGCTGCACCACGACCTGCGCAACCAGCTGCACGTGCCCAGCATGCTGGGGGTGGGTGTCGACGAGGATGCCGACGGGGATGTTGATGAGGATGCCGACAAGGATGCCGCCGCCGCCGCCGCCGCCGCCGCCGCCCGGCAGCGCTCCCAGATGGCCCGGCTGGCCTGCGCGCACGCGTCGCGCGAGGTGCTGTCGCGGTTCGTCCTGCTGCGCCACGTCAACTGGACGGCGTCGAGCTGCCGCTTTGCCAACTACCTGGGCCTCATGGCGGCAATCACGCTCGTGCTGGCGCACCTGGGGGGCGGCGGCGGCGGCGGCGGCCGTCAGCAGTCGCGCCATGGGCACCGCGGGCCTGCCGTCGACAGCGACGACTCCCTCGCCGTCGACGTGGACCGGCTGCTGGCGCACCAGGCGCTCGGCGACCGCGCCATGATGGAGCAGGCGCTGGAGACAACGGAGCGCATGGGCCAGGAGAGCGGCGACGTGCTGTGCGCGCAGAGCGCCGACGTGCTGCGGCGGCTGCTGGAGATGGAGGCGGCGGGCCGGTCCGGGGGGGTGCGGGCCGACCGCAGCGGCGCCGGCGATCCCCGGCCAGCCTCCAAGGCCGAGCGCATCTACGTCCCCTACTTTGGCGCCATGCGCATTATGCGGGGGGCGGGCCGGGAGGAGGAGGAGCAGGAGAAGGAGGCGACACCGGACGCGGAGACGGCCGGGGACGAAGCGGCCGTGATGGACGCCGCCGGCACGGGCGCGGGGTTCCTGCCGCTGTCGGACGGCGTCGACCTGGTGGATCCGCTGCTGCTGGACCTGCGCGGCGAGAACTGGATGTCGCAGAACATTGACCTGACGTTTCTCGACTCGTTTGTATAGGGCGGCAGGCGTTGTATTGTATGTTGGACCCGGAGTCCCGAGAGTCACGTGACTCCTCTGCTCCCACCAATCAGAGGCTCTCCTAGGCCAGACAGGCTAAATCTCTGCCTGTCGGCCGTCGCCTGTCTGTCTCTCTCTCTTCCTCCTACATAGTCAGCTCTAGACAGTCCACATGCAGTCCTGTCTCCGTCCCACGACCTCCTAGATTGTATATGAGTGGTGTCGGATACAAGGATGCTCGTTTAGTGCATAGGGGGAACGAGCGAAATGAAAGTGGGTCTGAATCGCGACGCGTATGCTTACGGAGTAATCGAACCTCGCACCAACTTCAACGCGGAGGCACGACAGCCACGACAGCCACGACAGCAACGGCAGCCGCGTGGACAGCAGACGCAAGGCCACCATGGACGCAGGCGAGCACGAGGAGCGGCCGGTGGATGATGTGGAGGATGGGGGGGACAGCCAGGAGGAGGACGAGGGGGCTTGGGAGGACGTGACTTCGAGCGAGGACAGCGAGGACAGCGACGACAGCGAGGACAGCGACGACAGCGACGACAGCGAGGACAGCGGGGGCAAGCGCCGGCGCCGCGCTCAGCAGAGACGACGCGCGCTTTTTGAACTCGAGGCCATGGAGTCGGACGACAGCGAGCCCGACAGCGAGCTCGACAGCGAGCTCGACAGCGAGCTCGACAGCGAGCTCGACAGCGAGTTTGCGTCCGAGGACGCGTCGGTCTACTCCGAGTACAGCGGCGTGACCGACGACTCGTGGGACAACGAGGTGGAGCTGATGCCGGACGGCAGCGTCAGCGTGATGCCGGGGCCGGACCGGCTGCAGCGCTTGCTCGCGTCCCTGCGCACGCCGCGGCGGGTGTACGGCGACGCGCTGACCATGCACGAGGACCAGATGGAGCGCGAGCTGGCGGACTGGGCCAACCTGGAGGGGCGGGGGCCGGCCGGGGCGGGGGCCGGCGAGGGGGCCGGCGAGGGGGCCGAAGCAGGGGCAGAAGCAGGGGCAGAAGCAGGGGCAGAAGCAGCAGCCGGCAGCGCGGCGGCGGCCTTCCCCCAGTTCATGCGGCTGCCAGCGGAGCTGCGGCTGCGCGTGTGGGCGCTGCACTGCCCGGCGCTGGCGCGGTCGCACCGCGTGGTGCGCGTGCTGCTGGACGCCCGCGGCGGCCTGCAGCCGGACTGGACCATGTCGCAGCAGACGCGGGCGACGCGGCGCTTCATGCGCGTGTGCCGCGAGACGCGCGCCATGGGCCTGCGCGCGCTGCCGGACGAGCTGCCCATCTCCCCGGAGCGCCCCGACGACGGCGACGTCGGCGCCGACAACGTGCTGCGCTTCCGCGCCGCCACCGACCTCGTCCACGTCGTCGTCGAGGCCTCCTACGGCGGGCTCCGCATCTTTGCCGGCCCCGACGGCCGCCCCGACGCCGCCCGCTACGCCGCCGCCGACGCCGAGGCCGCCAGGGGCGGCACCAAGGCCGGCGCCTGCGGCCCCCCGCCGCGGCCCCTGCCGCCGTTCCCCTACGCCGCCGTGCGCAACCTCGTCCTCAACGACGACGAGGTCCGCTCGCGCCGCCCCGGCGCCTACCTCGACCGCATGCCCGACGGCTCCCCCCACATCCTCATCATGCACGCCGACTCCGCCTCCCACCCGCGCCCCGCCGAGCTGCGCAGCCCCGAGCTCGCCCAGGCCCTGCGCCACCTCTTTCCCGGCGCCACCAACGTCTACGTCGCCGAGCCCGGCGCCCTGCGCCACGCCGACCGCTGGGTCGCCCACCTGCGCAGCTACCAGCGCTGCCACATCCGCATCCACGAGCGCGGCCGCCTCGGCCGCTTCACCGACCCGCTCGAGTACATCTACTGCTGGCACGCGCCGCCCGGCGAGGCGGGCCGGGCGCCGGGCGCCGCCGACTTCGAGGACGAGGTCGTCGTCAACCACGTGGCCGCGTGGCGCGCGCAAGGCGTGCGCTTCTCGCGCCTGCTCTGCTTCGAAAACGACCCCGGCCTGCACGACTACCACCTGCTGCAGGCGCACTGCCGGCCCCTGGGCACGTGGCCCAACGACGACACCGGCCAGCCCATGCAGGACGAGGACCCGTCGGGCGTCGACGATGTCCAGTCCTACTACGGCGAGGACATGGACGATGACGACGACGGCTTTGTCGTGGACGACGACGAGGAGGAGGAGGAGGAGGAGAGCGACGACAGCGGCAGCGGCGGCGACGAGGTGGTGCCGCTGTCCGAGGAAGACGCGCCGCCGCTGGAGGCCATGTTTTCCAGCCCCGAGCCGGAGGAGGACGGCGACGGCGACGACGACGACGACGACGAGCAGGTCCGCCACGCGCCCCGCGGAAGGAAGCGGCGCATTGTGTCAGACGACGACGACGACGACGAGGACGCCGACAGAGCGTCGCCGGCGAAGCAGCGGCGGCGGCGCCGGACTATCCTGTCGGACGACGAGGAGGACGGGAGCGCGAAGCGAAACGCGCCCTCCAGCAGCACCTCCAGCAGCACGTCCCATACGGTGGACGACGACGACGACGACGACGAGGAAGAGGCGCCGCGGAGGCCGATGACGCTGGCCCAGCGGCTGCGCTTCCACCGCCAGCAGAACCCCATCTTGGATGAGGAGGAGGAGGAGGAGGAGGAGGAAGAGGACAGCGACGAAGGGGACGGGGGCTCCGAGTAGCCAGATTCGTCTGATCTCCTGGCGGGGCCTATCCGGAAGCTGGTCCCGGATTGCGGTGCTGGCGCAACGGCCTTACCCCAGATTTGGCACTGCGCGCGGGAATGCCACCACCTCATTGGCGAGGCGCCGGGAATACCGCCGCGCATCGGGTCAACGACCACCGAGCAGGCAGGCAGGCATGGCATCTACTCTGTATTTGGCATTTGTCTATATAAAGCCCGTCCGTTCGTCCCCCCCGGCAGGCTGTTTGTTCGCAAGCCACCTCTCGACCTCTCGACCTCTCCACCTCTCGGCTGCTCCCCCGTCCGCTCAACATGGCCGCCGCAGCCCTCCCCCTCGTCTCGGCCGACGAGGTCGCCCGCCACAGCCGCCTCGACGACCTGTGGCTCGTCGTCGACGGCGTCGTCTACGACGTGACGGCCTTTGCGCCGCGCCACCCGGGCGGCACCGCCGTGCTGCTGCGCTGCGCCGGCACCGACGCCTCGCGCGCCTACCACCGCGTCCACGGCCCGGGCCTGATCGCCGCCGAGCTGCCGCCCGCCTGCCACGTCGGCCGCCTGGACCCGGCCTCGGTCACCGCGCAGTGGCGCGCCGCCGCCGTCGTGGCCGCCGCCGAGGCCGACGACGCGGCCGGCGACGCGGCCGGCCAGCAGGGCCACCCGGAGAGGCGGCCCCCGCTGGCCGAGATCCTCAGCCTGCACGACTTTGCCGCCGCCGCCGAGGCCGCGCTGCCGCCCCAGGCCTGGGCCTTCCTCTCGGCCGGCACCGAGGACGGCCTCGCGCGCGACGCCAACCAGGCCGTGCTGCGCCGCATCGGCCTGCGGCCCCGCGTGCTGCGCGGCGTCGCCGCCCCGCGCCTGCGCCTCGGCACCGCCCTCTTTGCCGGCCGCTGCCCCCTGCCCGCCATGCCCGTCCTCGTCGCCCCCACCGGCTCCTCGCGCACCGCCGGCGACGGCGGCGAGCGCGTCCTCGCCCGCGCCGCCGCCGCCGCCGGCATCATCCCCGTCATCTCCACCGTCGCCTCCTACCCCTACGAGGCCGTCCTGGCCGAGCTTCCCGACGACGGCCGCGCCTTCTTCCAGCTCTACGTCGACGCCGACCACGCCCGCACCGAGGCCCTCCTCCGCCGCCTGCTCGCCGGGCCCCAGGGCCACAAGGTCCGCGCCGTCTTCGTCACCGTCGACCTGCCCGTCAGCTCCAAGCGCGAGGCCGACGAGCGCGGCCGCATCCGCGCGGCGCGAAGGCGAGCCGGGGCCGACCACGACGACAACCACGACGACGACCACGAGGCCGCCGCCGCCGGCATCGCCCGCCAGACCAGCGCCTTTCTCGACGCCGGCCTCTGCTGGGACGACCTGCCGTGGCTGCGCCGCACCATCGACGCCGCCGTCGCCGCCAACCCCCGCCACCCCTACGCCCCCGCCGCCGGCAGCCCGCGCCCCCCCGTCGACCCCCTCCCCCTCGTCCTCAAGGGCCTGCAGCGCGCCGACGACGTGCAGCGCGCCGTCGCCAGCGGCTGCTGCCAGGGCGTCGTCCTCAGCAACCACGGCGGCCGCGCCGCCGACACCGCGCCGCCCGCCGTGCTCACCCTGCTCGAGCTGCACCGCACCTGCCCCGAGGTCTTTTCCGCCGCCGCCGCCGCCGCCGCCACCGCCGCCACCACCACGACGGCCGGCCGCTTCGAAATCTTCGTCGACGGCGGCTTCCGCCGCGGCTCCGACGTCGTCAAGGCCCTCTGCCTTGGCGCCTCCGCCGTCGCCGTCGGCCGCCCCTTTGTCTTCGCCCTCGGCTACGGCCCCCGCGGCGTCGCCCGCGCCGCCGCCCTGCTGCGCGACGAGATCCAGACCACCATGCAGCTCTGCGGCCTCGTCGACCTCGTCCGCGACGCCAGCCCCGACCTCGTCCACACCGCCGACGTCGACCACCTCGTCCCCGCCGGGCCCCACCATCCCTACGCCCGCAAGGTCGCGCGGCCGGCCAAGCTGTAAAAGTGTGTGGAGGGTCAATAGTCTGTGCTGCTGGTCTACCTTTTGCAAAGTCCGCATCCTTTGATAGTCTGCATCCTTGGATCGTCTGTGTCCCCCCAACCTCCCACTCCCACTCCCACTCAGACCCCCCGCACCGGCAGCGGCTTGCGCTCCGTGTAGTGGCGCGGCAGCCGGTTCTCGCCCTCGGCGTACGGCTGCCCGGCCTCCTCGCGCGCCATGTCGTTGACCCATTTCTCGTTGCCCGGCAGGCCGCCACCGGCCGTGTCCGTCTCCGTGCCCGTCTTCTTCACGCCCACCTCGCGCCACTTGGCCGCCAGGTAGTACCAGCCGAGCGCGTTGCCCACGGTGCCGACCTCGTCCGACACGCCCGTGCGCGCCGCCTCGCTCATCTTGGCGTGCAGCGCGCTGTCCGTAAACAGCGCCAGCAGGTGGCCCGCCACCGCCTTGTAGTCGCCCGGCTCCACCAGGAAGCCGTTGACGCGGTCCTGCACCTGCAGCGGGATGCCGCCGGCGCGCGTGGCGATGACGGGCCGCCCCGCGTGCAGCGCCTCCGACACCTTGACCTCGAAGCCCTCGCGCGTCGACAGCTGCAGCACCACGTGGGCGTTGGCCACAATGGTGTTGAGCAGCTGGTCGTTGGGGTCCAGCCGCATGATGCTCATGTCCTTGGCCAGGTGCGGGTAGTGCTCCTCCACCTGCGTCATCGTCTGGTCGTAGATGATGGACGCGTCCGGGTCGTCGACGGAGCCGTTGCCGCACACCACCAGCTGCGGAATGTCCGTGGCGCCCGTCTTCTCCAGCTGCCGGCGGAACTCGGCGTAGGCGTCGATGACCGTCGGGATGCCCTTGGCCGGGTCGAAGCGCGCCACCTGCGCAATGTACTTGCGCGCGGGCCAGTCGAGCTCCGTCATGCGCTGGGCGTGGCACGCCGTGTTGTAGATGTGGCCGTAGTAGCCCGTGTCAAAGGAGCTGAGGTGCTTGTTGAGGCCGTCCAGCCAGTCCGTGGTGGCCGGCAGGTAGGCCACCTTGGCGGGCGGCACGGTATGGGGCACGAACTCGGGGATCGGGTGGCTGATGAACATGTCGGCCAGCTTGATGCGGTCCCAGAGGAAGGCCCAGACGTCCTCCTGGGGCGAGCCCGCCTTGGCGACGAGGTCGCTGCGGATCTGGATGTGCGACCGGTAGAGCACGGGCCGGTCGGGCGTGAGGCGCTTGATCATGGGGATGAGGCCGGGCATTTGGGGGTCGTCGATCTAGAGATCAGCATGGTGGGAGGACAAAAAGGGGGACAGAGGAACCTACCACAATGATGTGTGCGCCGCCTTCTTCGGGCGGGCGGAGGGGCCCGCCCTCGGAAAACCAGTAGCGGTTGGCGTTCTCGCCGATCCAGCTGGTGATGGCGGCCTTCTCGTCGGCGGAGATGCGCTGGTCGGGGTGGCTGACGCCCTGCAGGATGTTGTGGACGTTTTTGGTGATGCGGAAGATGCCGGGGCGCGGTTTAGGGACTGTTGTTGTTAGAGAGGCTCGGAGGAGAAGAAGAAAGAAGAGGAGAAAAGATAAAGTAAAATAAAATACCCACCATACCACGTCAGGTCGACGCCGATGAGCCGCGAGAAGCGGACGAGGGCGTGGCGCATGAGGGCGACGCCGCCGCCCTGGGGCGTGCTGCTGAAGAAGGCGACGCGGGTCTTGTCGGCGCGCAGGCGCGCGGCCATGGCGGTGACGGCGGCCCAGGTGCGGGGGCCGCAGGTGTCCTGGTAGTTCTGCAGGGTGGTGAGGTGGGCGTGGAAGCCGGCGTCGGTCTGGACGACGCCGCGCCAGCCGACCTGCAGCAGGGGCGCGAGGGAGGGCCCAAAGTGCAGGATGCACTTGCGGGCCATGGAGTCGGCCTGCTCGTCGACGCGCTTCTTGTCCCAGAAGCTGGCCACGTCCTTGTTGGCGTGCTCGTCGTCGCCGTGGTCGGGCCGCAGGACGATGGGGATGATGTCGAGCTCGAGCCAGAGGCGCGAGCACAGGCCGGGGCTCATGTACTGGAGCGTGGTGGGCAGGCCGGCGCCGATGAACTTGGAAAAGTTGGCCACCTCGTACTGCTTGATCTCCTGGACAATGTGCTCGGCGATGCGGTCCTCGCTGCTGGCGCGGTCGCCCTTGTCGTCGAGCGCGAGGTGCTTGACGGAGAAGTCGACGAGGTACACCGAGTCGTGGATGGCCAGGGCCACGACGGCCGTGTGGTCGTCGGCGAAGACGGCCGATATGCCCAAGTAGAGCGTCTGCACATCAGCAGGAGGACTAAGTATGCTTGGCGACAACGTCAGGGCTCACCCACCGTCAGCGACGGCCCAAAGGCGCCCTCGGTCTCGGCGAGGCTGCTCATGCGCCGGCGGCGGTGCTCCGAGGTGCCGCCGGAGAAGGTGCGGCCATTCTTGAACGCCATGACGGCCTGCGCCAGCGGACGGAGGCTCGTGAGGTGGTGGCCGGGCAGGGGGCTGCTGTGGCCGGGCGTGCCAGCGCTGGAGGACGCGGACGAGACCGCGGACGTCGATGCTGCGGCGTGTTAGCGGCCGCTAGGAGCTCGGTTCGAAGCTCTAGTGGGTCGGTGGTGGACGGCGGGCGGACGAGGATGCGTGTGCGGAGGAGTACGGGCGAAAAAAAAGGACAGATCGTGAGATGCAAAACGCGAGAGTCCAAAAGGAGGGAAAGACGAGGGGTCGCCAAGCGAGGGGTCGCCAGGAAGGCAGAGGGCAGGCTGCGTGCGGAAAGAGCGGCGGGCAGCGGCGGCCAAGGAGCTGCCGCCGCATTGGACAGACAAAGAGCACGAACCTGGGTCATCTGACAGCCAGCCGTGCAGGCCGAGGTGGGTCACGCGGTGGTGCGTTGCGCCTGCTGTTTGGCCGGTCATTGGAGGCGGTGGACGGGGAAGGAGGGTGGGTGTCTTTGGGGTGTCTTGGGGGTGTCTTGGGGGTGTCTTATGGAAAAGAGAAGGTGCGACGGGTTGAGGCAGAAGACGAGTGGGAGAAGGAAGGGTCTGCACGGGGGCGGCCGACTTATGCTTATGTTCACCCGAGAGCTTCTACAGAGTACAATTACGCACGACCCGGCCGGACACGGCGGGCCGTCCTTTTTAGTGAACCCCGCTCACGTCGCGGCGGCCGGACGTCATCGTTCGATACAAAGAGAGCGGCCGTGATGCAGATGCCGAGTGCTGGCGTGGGGCGCTAGTCTGGCACGGAAGCTCGCGGAAGGTGCGGAGGGTGGAGGCAGGTCCAGCCCGCGCGACATCAGCCAATTTGGGGACCACCCGAGCCCAGGCGAAGTCAGGTCATCTGCTCTCCAGTTAAGCTTCGTTGGCGAGCCCAGCACACCACCAGCCAGCACGCCAGCCAGCACACCAGCCAGCCACCGGCCAGCACACCGGCCAGCACGTCTCGCCGGCCATGACAACGTACGAGTGGTTTCCAGGGCGCGCTCTGGGCGGCCATGGCTCGAGCTGAGTCTCCTCGTCGGTGGACAGCAGGGCTGTCTGCAGGAAGACGGCGAGAGACGGCGACAGTTGAGAATGCGCATCCCGGCGACGGAACGAAGCGGCGCCTTTGGGACGAAGCGCACTGGGCCATGGCGCCCATGTAGCGAAGATAGCCGACAGCTGCGCGTGCCATGGGCGCCTGACTGGAGCCGGGGCGCGAAGCAGGCTGTCGCAAAGAATAGCAGCGACGTCGAGCAGCATCCTCCTCGGGCATCTTTCTCGGGCCATGGCATCGGGTTTCCGTCTTTTACGGAGCTAAACACGAGGAGATGAAACAAATCCAGCCTCGCGCCAATTGAGGGAGGGCAGCCTGGCCGGCCCAAGTGCGATGACGCGGCCCGCTGGCGTCGGCCGTTTGGCAGCTCTGCGCGCGGGTCCTTATCAAAAGGCCCGGCCGGCCTCGCGCATCCGCCATCGACATCGACATCGCACACCGACATTACTCCGTATGGCGCCCTGGTTGTCCGTTCTCTGGCTGGCACTGGTCGTCGCCGTGGCCGTGGTCGCCCTCCCCAGCGACCCCCCCGGCGACCCCCCCAGCGACCTCCCCAGCGACCCCCCGGCCCTCCTCCCCAGCGAGGCGGCCGCCCGCAGCAACGCATTCGCCATCTTCAATGCCGTGCACTCGGCCATGCGGCAGTGGGGCTCGTCGCTCAACCACAACGGCATGTCGCTGTTCCTGGCCACGGTGCCCGCCGGCCAGCTCTTCTACCACGGCGGCCACGAGACGCAGCGGCCGGCCGGGCTCGACGGCACGGGCGTCGAGTGGCTGGCCTTTGAGGTCGAGCACGCACAGATGTTTGGCATATCGCGGAGCGGGCCCTGGAGGGGGCCAGGAGGGGGGGGGCCAGGGGGTCCCGGGGGGCCAAAGGGGCCGGGGGAGCCTCGCGATCCCCCAGAGCGTCCCCCAGCAGACGGAGACGACCGCACGCTCTGGGACGCGCACTTTGCGGCGCGGCTGGACGAGCGCCGGTCATTCCTTGCCGACGACCAGATGCGGCTCGGCGACGACAGCGATGACGGCGATGATGACGACGACAGAGACCCGCCGAGACGACGCCCCGACTTCCGGCCGGCCCGCGGCTACCTGCACACGTACCGCGCCAACCGGCCGCTGCGCCTGCTGTACATTGACGGCATGGCCGCGGGCAAGACGACGATGGGCTGCCTGGACACGCAGGACCTCCTGCTGCTAGACGGCAACGACGGCAGCGGCGGCGGCGGCGACGACGGCATGATGGGCGAGAGGCGCCGCGCGCTGGGGCTCTGCGCCCTGGCGCGGCAGTGGCAGTGGGCCGACGGCCCCGGCGGCCGCATCGACGGGTTCGTGCGCGCCGAGGCCGGATTCGAGATCATCTACTGCGACCTGCAGACGCCCGCCGGCGGGCTCGACGTCGTGTCCATCGCGGCGACCCCGTTTGCCAACGAGACGGGCGGCCGCGGCGGCAACGACAGCGGCCGCGACTGGGACGACGACGACGACCTCCCCGTCTTCTCCCACGCCGAGTACCTGCGCGCCGTCTCGCTGCGCTACGAGGGCCACCCGGCCGGCCGCATCGCCGTCGACTGGTCCAGCATGGTGTCGGCCTTTTTCTACGGCGCCGACGACGCCGGCGTCAACCTGACCAACCCCGACGCCGCCCGCCCGGAGCTGCCGCGCCTCGTGGCCACGCCGCCCGCCGCCCGCCGCGGCATCCGCGCGCGCCTGGCCGCCGTCGTCGCCGCCCGCGGCCCGCCCCCCGGAGCGGCCGCCGTCGTCGACTGGCAGGGCATCGTCGACCTCATCGTTTCGCGGCACGCGCGCCGCCTGGCCCTGCTGGCCCGCGACACGTCGGCGCCCCTTGCCCGCCGCGCCGGCGCCATGCTGCCGGCGCTGCTCTACCCGCACATGCGCTATGGCAGGGAGGCTGGGGCCGGCGCCGATGCCGACGCCGACGCCGATGCCGATGCCGATGCTGCCACCCTCCGCCGCTGTACGCAGCACTACCTCGCCGCGGCGCGCGCGCAGGAGGCCGTCTGGACGCCCGAGGACCGCGCGATTGCCGCTGCCGTCGAGACGGTCACGCACGCCATCTGCGCGTCGCTGCTGGACGTGCACGCCATTCTGGCCAACGGCACCACGGCCGCATCTGCCGCCAACGCCAACGCCAACGCCAACGCCACCGACGCCGCCGTCCGCCGCGTTGTCGACGACCTCATGGCGCGGCTGCAGTGGACGACGTGGCGCGCGTGCGACCCCTGCGCGCAGCCCGACGAGCTGTGTCTCGTGGCCATGTTCCCGTGGGGCGCGGCCGAGGACCACTTCCACCCGCGCTGCCGGTCCATGGACGACCTAGACTTTCGCACCGGCTACTGGATGGGGGGTAGGATGTGAAATAGAGGGTGGTAGGACAGAAAGGTTTATTCATCCGCTGCTACAGGCTAAGCCTTGTCAAAGCGCTGGCCGACCGTCTTCCAGTTGATGACGTTCCAGATGGCGGCAAAGTACTCGGCCTTGCGGTTCTCGTACTGCAGGTAGTAGGCGTGCTCCCAGGCGTCGATGCCGAGCAGGGGCACGAGGCCGCCGCTGACGGGGTCCTGGTTGGCGCGGGTGACGAGGGCCAGCGTGCCGGTGGCGGCGTCCTTGGCCAGCCAGGCCCAGCCGGAGCCCTGGATGCCGGCGAGGGCGGCGTTGAACTGCTTGACGAGGGCCTCGGTGGAGCCAAAGTCGCGCTCGACGGCGGCCTTGAGCGCGCCGCTGGGCTCGCCGCCGCCGTCGCGCGACGCCGGCGCCAGGTTCTCCCAGAAGAGCGAGTGGTTGACGTGCCCGCCGCCGTGGAAGTTGAGCAGCGGCGCCGCCGCCGCCGCCTTGCGCGCGTCGCCCGCCGCCTCCGCCGCCGCGATCGTCTCCAGCGCCGCGTTGAGCCCGCTCACGTACGTCTGGTGGTGCTTGCTGTGGTGCAGCTCCATGATCTTGCCCGAGATGTACGGCTCCAGCGCGTTGTAGTCGTCTGTTTGTTAGCCGCCGCCGCCGCCTCCCCCTTTACCCTTGGCAAAGAATTGGTAAAAGAATTCAGACGCACACGGCAGGTCCGGCAGCGTCGCCTTGGTCCGCACAAAGGCCGTGCTGAGGGCGGCCGGCCGCGCCGCGCGCGCGCGCAGCGTCGACCGCAGAGTCGTGCGCAGGAGAGAAGCCATGATGATGATGCGATGCAAGAGTGTCGCGCTCAATTGGACAGAAGAAGCAAGACAGAAGACGAGAGAAAGACGAGAAAGACGACACGGAAGCCAGCCGAAGATCGAGATGGCAATCTACCGCGGAACCGCCGTCCCACCCGAGCTTTGCCGTCCTGGGCGTGGGCCCTCTCCCCCGCTGGTGGGGTTGTGGTTGTCGTCATGACGTACTGGTCAACTGTGGCGTCGTGTGGCTGGAGAGGCTCTCTATCGATAAGCCCCACCATCGCCATCGCGTCGCGTCCGCGATTCCAATCCTCTTACGGAGAACAACGACCACGCCCTGACCACGTCCGACCAGGCAGAGCGGACCCGTGCCCGACCATGCATTGCGGTGCCCCGTCGTCCTGCTGCCGACCATGTCCTACTACGACGTCGACGCCATCCTGACGGATGCAGAGGTGCCCCCCCCCCCCCCTCCCTCGCCTGTCCCGCTCTTGAGATCAACCCCGACTAACCCCCAGACCATCCCCTGCGACTTCCAGATCGACGTGCCCGGCCTCGGCTACCTCGACCAGAACCCGGCCGCCGACACCCTGCGCGCCGGCACGCGCGTGCTGCTGCCGCTGTGGCTGGCCGAGATGCTGGCGCTGGCGGGCGGCTCCAGCGGCCCCGCCGACGACGACGACGACAACAACAATAGCAGCGCCGCCGCCGCCGCCGACCCCCGCCCCGCCTTCCTCGCCCTCAACCTGCCGCCTGCCCTCCGCAACGAGGTCGTCCAGGCCCTCAAGGCCGACCCGCGCGCCGTGCCGCTGCGCGACCAGTCCGCCCACTTTTACGGCCTCGCCACCCGCATGCTCGACCTCTTTGAGGACGCCGACCTCGCCGCCGTCCTCCGCGCCGCCTTTGTCCGCCGCACCGCCGAGGTCGCCCTCCACGCCCGCAAGCTCGGCACCCAGGCCGGCGCTGGCGGCGGCGGCGGCGGCGGCGGCGGCGGCGGTGTCTACCTCGGCGGCGGCGGCAGCAGCTCGGCCGTGAACACCGGCGGCACCTCCTCCTCCTCCTCCGCCGCCCCTGACGACCGCAAAGACGACGCCGCCGCCGGCAACACCAGCAGCAACCTCGGCCTCGGCTGGGCCGGCCAGGAGTTCCTGCGCGGCCTCGACGAGTGGGAGCGCGCCATCTTCCGCCAGGCCCACGACGGCGCCAAGGCCGCGCGCGAGTTTGTCGACAACGTCAAGCGCAACTACTGAGCACCAAGAGGGAAAAGGAAGGCTGGCCGCATCGCTAAAAAATAAAGAAAGCTACGTCCCCGCGTATTGGTATTATAAAGGAAACCGAAAACATCGACGCCGCCACCCCAACGTACCAGAGGAGCTCAGGCCTCGCTCGTGTCGTCCGCCGAGGTGTCCGCATCCGAGCCACCCGAGCCATCCTCCTCGTTCTCGTTCTCGTCCGCGGAGGGAACACTGTACACGTGGAAAGCCTCGTTAGGCATCTCCGAAAGCTCCGCAGCGAGGCCTCCTCCCGCCTGGGGAAGTGGCGGCGGCTCAGACGCGTTGCTGTCGCTATCAGCATCGTAGATCCCGCCGTAGTGGCCTCTGTTCGTGTCGTTGTCGTCGTCCTCCTCGTCCTCCTCCGCCTCGCTTCCGCCGCCCGCGGTCGACGGCCAGGCCCCCGGCGTCCGCTTCAGCCACCACGCCCGGCTGCCGTTGTCGTACGGCCGCACGCGGCGCGCAATCATCGGCGTCGACGCGATCAGTGTGTGGTGCGCTAGGCCCGCCAGCCACCGGTTTTGCTCGTCCGTCAGCTGCGGCCGCACCACCGGCAGCGGCGCCTGGTTCTGCAGCAGCGCCCGCACGTAGACGCACTTGTGGATCGTGCAAATCGCACAGTCGTGCTTCTCCTGCGAACCCGCGTTCCGGTTTCCCACCCGCCCCGGCGCGTTGTAGTTGACACCCTCCAGCGCCGGGAAGCTGCGCAGGTACACGTTGTGGCCCCGCGTCCGCGACAGGATCCACGACGCGTCGTCGTGGATGTGCCACTTGATCTCGTTGCGGAACGCGCCAAAGTTGACCAGCGACACGCTGTGCAGCGACGGGAAGCAAAGGATGAAATCCACCGTCGGGTCCATATCCTCTGCCGTGTTCACGATCCAGTGCGGCATCGTCGGCGTCATGTCGAAGCCAATGTGCCCCACCGCCGTCGCAAACTCCGGCAGCTGGCCCTCCTGCCGCAGCCGGATCAGGTCGTCCATGACCGCATGGTTGACAATGTCGAGGTAGACCATGTCGTGTGCAAAGCTAAAGTGCAGCGCCCGTCCGCGCTCCAGCTGCACCACCCGGTCCCACAGCTTCATCACCTCGTTGCGCGCCTCCCGGCACACCTGCAGCAAGCTGCGCCGGAACCGCGTCACCCGTGCCAGCTCAGGCATGGTCGCCAGCCGCAGCACCTGCCGTGTCCAGTACGACCGCTTGTTGTTAGGCCGCCGGATGCGTTCCGAACCCCGGTACAGCCGCACCCGCAGCGGGTGGCTTGGTGCGTTGGCCGCCTCCGCTGCCAGCCGCCACACATGCACGCGCAGCTCGGGCGGTAGCTGCGAAAACTGCGGGAACGTGCCAGGTGGTGTCGTGGACTTAGACCGGTGCTGCGGTCCTGTCCATCTTGTAGCATTGACGTCGTCCTTGGCGTTCACAAAGGACGCGCACGCCGTCCGTCCCCCGCCTTCTGTGCGGTGGCCGAGTGGGCGGTTGGGATCCGGCGGCGGTATCGGCGTCGGGTACCATAGGCCTGGAGTTGCCGCACTGCTGGCAACGGCTGTGGTTGTGTCGTTGTCGTTCGCGCTGTCAGAAGCACCTAACCCAAACGGCGAGAAAACCGACGGAGCGGGCACTGGCAGCGACCGTAGCACCGCCCCCACGGCGTGCGGCGACGACTCCTGCACAGACGAAGATAGGGACGAGGACGCGGACGAGGATATCGAGGACGATGCGAGCGGCACGGAAGACGCGGCCGACCCCGCGCCGTTTGTCGGCGTTTCACTCGACGACGGCTGATTCTCGGCAGCGCTGGAAAACGACCGCGAGCGGACGCGTGGTTGGCTCAGCCGCCTCCTCTTGAAATCTTGTCTCCGGGGCTCCATGAGACGAGAATGGGTGCAGATGGTGCTCAGACGGCGCCGCAGTCAGACTGGTCGGGGCAGCGGGAAAAGAGAGAAGGTCAAGTCGGACAGTCGAGTCGTCGAGTCTGTAGGACAGCTTTCTGGCAGCCGATGCGCAATCGTGTTCTCTTCGCGCTCAGGACCCAGGCCTGGATGGTGACGGGTGCGGTCGATGGTATATGTAGTGCGGCGTTGTCCCAGGGAGAACGTCAAGGCTGAGGCGACGTGGCGTCATGGACAGAAAGCGGGGAAGGTAAGCGCCGGCAACAGACAGCCCAAACATGCGATGCCTTGGGAGCAGGGCGACGAGCGAGGGCGACGGCGACGGAGGCGAGGTCGACAGAGCTGCGAGGAGTGGTCGGGATGAAGTTGGGTCGATGCGGCGAGCCTCGGCAGATAGCTTATCTGCCAAAGGGGAGTCCACCAAAACCGCCCCTCTCCAAAACGTCAGCGGGGCAAACAAGGAGGAGCAAAGGTCGGCCGCGCGCGGAACACACACAAAGAAAGAGCCCGCTCTGCTGGGGAAATCAGGCAGAAATCGGGTCGCAATCGAAAGCCGTGATTTCTGGCCTCGATTTTCGTCTGTCTTTCCCTCTCGCCGTCGTGTTCGTTTTCCTCTCTTGCCTCGTGGTGTTCGGCGGTCTGTTGGGCAGTCTGCCCACCGCTGCTGGTAAGAGGGGGCTGCTGGAGCAGATGACCGAGGGCGAGCCGTGGCTCGTTGGAGGGCGCCACACAGTCGCGCAAAGGGTGAAGAAAAAAATTGATGAGAAAGGATGATGAGGGATGCGAGAGGCCACAAGCCGAGACAAGAAGACGACGTGACCAGGATGCCTGTGTCAGCAAAGAAGGAGCCTGCAGAGGGAACTGCGACCCGTGGCACGTGCCTTCCGTCGGCATGGGCGACTCCTTCCCACGCTGGTTGTTTTTGACTGGCCGGTCGGTGTCTCCTTCCCGGTCACTGTCTCTACTTGCGCTGCTGTGGTTCGTGTTCAGGAAGGCGCTGCGACGTCAGACGCGCCTTCCGGGGCACGGGCAGCGCACCAATCAGACAGAAAAAGCTGATACATTGTCATTCCCGTGGTATTCGAAAACTACGCAGTGGGCTAGACATTGGACAACACAAAAAGACACAAAAAGAGACAAGCAGCATCGCGACAACACTGGATACAACGACAGAACATGCACGGCGTCCAAACATCCTCCACATCCAACCGTTCTCTTCCGAGGTGGTGCGACGCACGGACAAGACTCGAACCGCCTTCTCTTCCCTCACGAAAACATAATGTGCAAGGCGCGCTTGAGAGGCGGCATCTGGGCGACGCGGGCGCGGTAGGCGTTGATGGCGTCCCAGTCGAGCTCGCGGCGGCCGGTGTCGACGTCGATCTGGGAGGTGCGCAGCCAGCCGCGGCGCTTCCAGATGAAGCCTCCGATCCAGAAGACGATGACGATGGGGGCGGCCAGGAAGGACTTGAAGAAGCCCTGGGCGTCGTTGAAGCCGCCGCCGACGGGGCAGAGGGCGACGTAGAACTGGGCGATGAGGACGACGACGCAGAGGAAGAGGCCGAGCCAGGAGCCGTAGACGCCGCCGAGGGCGCGGAAGGGGATCTCGGACAGCGAGTGGCCGTGGTGGCGCCAGGCGGAGCGGAAGCGGATGTGGGCGAGGCAGATGGAGCCCCAGGTGAAGAGGGCGGCCAGGCCGGAGATGGCCAGCAGCCAGTCGAAGACGGAGGACCCGTCGGCGTCGAGGCTGACGTAGGCCAGGAAGCCGAAGAGGATCAGCACGACGACCGAGGCCAGCGGGCGGCCGGAGCGGTCAATGTAGGTGAAGAGGCGCGGGGCGTAGCCCTGCTGGGCCAGGGCGGTGAGGGTGCGCGAGCCGCCGTAGACGGCGGAGACGCCGATGGACAGCACGGACACGAGGATGACGACGTTCATGAAGGAGTCGAAGCCCTTGAGGTTGGCGTTCTTGCCGACCAGCACAAAGGGCGAGGCGTTGACGTCGGCGTAGGGGCTGGCGCCCAGCAGGCGGTCGTCGGTGGAGCTGATGAGCAGGCCGACGAAGAAGAGGCCGAGGATGTAGAAGAGCGTGATGCGCCAAAAGACCTGCTTGATGGCGCTGGGCAGCGCCTGCACCGGGTTGTGGGCCTCGGCGGCGGCCAGGCCGACCAGCTCGGTGCCGCTGAAGGAGAAGGCGGCCGTGACGAAGACGCTGCAGAAGCCGCGGAAGCCGTTGCGGAAGGCGCCCGGGTGGTGCCACAGCCGCGCGCCCCAGTAGTGGCCGTACTCGCCGCTCTTGGGCCCGCCGCCGAGCACGAGCACAAAGGCGATGATCATGAAGATGACCGTGGCCGTCAGCTTGATCATGGCCGACCAGAACTCCTCCTCGGCGTAGCCCAGCGCGCCAAAGACGTTGACGATGATGATGAGGACGAGGAAGAGGGAGATCCAGGCGGCTGTTTGTTAGCGGACGGACGACACACAAAACGAGGAGGAGGAGGAGGAGACAGACCATGCGAAATGTCTGGGTTCCAGTAGGCAATGGTCAGGCTGCAGACGGTCAGCTCCAGGGGCAGCACGGCCGCCCACTGCATGACGTAGTTCCAGCCCATGGCGAAGCCCCAGGTCGGGTCGATGAAGCGGGTCGAGTAGGTGTAGAAGCCGCCGGAGACGGGGAACATGACGGCGAGCTCGCCGAGGGCGTAGACGACGTTGAACATCATGACGCCGATGATGACAAAGTCGATGAGCAGCGACGCCGGCCCGCCCGTGTACAGGGCGCCGCCGGAGCCGACGAAGAAGCCGGCACCGATGGAGCCGCCAATGGCAATCATGTTGAGGTGGCGCGGGCTCATGCGCCGGTCCATCTCGATGATGCCCGGGCCGTAGTGGCGCCGCTCAAAGGACTTGAGGCTCAGCCCGCTGCGGATGAGGAAGGGCTCCTCCTCGGCCGTGGCCGCCATCTCCTTGTTGGCCGCCCGGTGCCCGTCCACCGTCGCCGTCGACACGGTGCCGACGGTGTTGCTCGGCGCCGAGGCGAGGTCGTAGGCGGGCACGGCCGCTTCATTGGCCTTGCCGGCACCGTTGCCGGCGGCGTAGACGCCGAGCTCCTCTTTGTCGGACATGTTGAAGTCGACAGACAAGGGTTGACCAGGTTCAAAAGGGAGGGTTGTAAGTGGGAAGCAGATCTTGGGGAAGAGAAGGCAGACGGTGTACAATAAGAGGGACCCGGAAGAGGGGAGGGGGGGGGGGGGGGGGGGGGGCGCAGACCGTCTGACACGACGCACAAAGGAGAGCGAGCCGATAAGGAAATAGGAAAAGGGATCGGCGAGAGCGACAGACAAGACGAAAAGGCCCGCGAGAGAAGCCCCGGCCCGTTCTTCTGGAACAAGGAGGGCCAGGAAAGCGCAGTGGCAAGGGGAGCCCCAGGTGGGATAATACAAAGTCCCAACCGGTGGAACAGTCAAGCTAAACCCGCCCGCAGCCAGGCTCTGGCGAGAAAAGAGGCGAGAGGGCAAAAACTGGGGAGAGGGGGCTGGGCAGAGCAGCTTTGCGTCCTCGACCTGCCTAGACAGGTATAAATGAGCGCGGAGGGCCGACCGAATCACACCGGGGGCGACTCGAAATGGGGAGGAGGCCGGGATGAGGAGAAAATGGCGCGGCACGGCAGTCCACAAAAGGCTGGGTGCTCTCGTGAGCTTTTCACACGAGAGCGGCCGGCCGGCAGACGAAGCGAGAAAAAAGGGCAAAGGGGCTAGGAGAAAGGGGGGGGTGGCAAAGCCGAGTTGAGAGAGTCCTGACAAGAGTCGAGAACTGCGGTGACACAGACATTGGGGCGCGCGGCTACACAGCAAAGAGGGCGCTCTACAAACGGGAGAAGGGCGGTGGGCATGGGCGGTGGGCGGCGGCGGGACGGCGGTGGGCGGCGGTGGGCGGCGAAGAATGAGGTCGGGAGTCAGCCCGCACGACGACGTGGTTGCTGACGGTGCGCCGGCGGTTGTGACGCCTTCCAGAACAGGCAATCGAGAACACAAGAGGCACGGGCGAATTGACGAATGGAAAGGGTCCTGTTTGACAACTCTCCGAGCAAGACACGGGCCGCGTGGATGTCACGCGAGCAGCGGAAGGAGCTTCCGGATTCACAAACACGGGGTCTTGCGGCACAATGAGTATTTGCATCTGACGAGGAAGGAGGACCGTTGTGTCGAGAAACCCTGCTTTGGCGCGGCCGCGAAGCGTCATGCCGCCGATCGGCACGCCGATCGCTCGGCCAGTCCGGGTCGCCGTCGTTTGTCGTCGGTTTCTGTTACGCGACGGCGTTAGGTGTGCGGTCGGCCGGGGCTGGGCAAAAAAGCCTGCGGTGCGGCTCCGCGGAGAGAGCGGGCGGACAAAGTTTTGCGTCCATAAGCATACATTCGCATATATTGATGTCATTACGTATTGATTTGTCGTTGCCACACGCAAGGATCCACACAGTCCGGAAAACCGCTTCTTGTTCATAAGCATACGGTGGGACAAAGGCATCGCACTCCTAAGCATATGCTTTTCAGCATTCTGCATCGTATACAAAGTCTTACAGATTGGACTGCTTGTCTGCTCTGTAAAGCATGCAGTCGAGCACAGCTCCAGTCGATCGTCGTCATCGTCGTCGCACTAGGACGGAATGAGGACAGTGCGGCGGGATGCGACGGCAAGCTGGGGTCAGACCCACTGGAGGCACGTGCGTAGTCACATGGTCAATCGATGCACATTTCGATGCACACATTCGATATTTGCATAACTCGACGACAGGCGCCGTGCTGAAATCACATGACAAAGAGCAGGTTGACGTCTGGTGGTCAGCAGAGGGTACACACAAACAGAGAGACGGAGAGACAGAGAGGGAGAGACTATACGCACCCAGAGGATGGCTGCAGGACAGCTGGGGCTTCTGGGTGTACTTGCTCTGGAGGACGTCGCGGATGCTGTTGAGCAGCTGGAGGTAGCTCTGCTGGGGGTTCTGGGTGATGGCGGTGATAAAGGCCCAGGACATGGCGCCGGTGGCCTGGGAGGCGATGGTGGCGTCGGCGCTGGTCTGGTCGTCCTTGGAGCCGGACCACATGACGACGTCGGCGGGGCTGGTCTTGGTCTGGACCGTCTTCTTGTAGGCGCCGTCGCCCTTGACGGCGGTGCGGGCAAAGTCAAAGAGGCTGGTGGCGACGCCGGCGAGGTTGCCCTGGGCGTAGGCCATGACGGCGCCGAGCAGGCCCTTGCCGGCCTCCTCGGCCAGGTTGGGCTCCTTGAGCACGCCCTTGGTCGAGTAGATGTAGGGCAGGTCCAGCACCGAGCCGCTGTGGCACGAGTCGAAGATGGCCGTCAGCCGCACGCCCGCCTGCAGCGGCCGCACCACCACCGCGTGCAGCTCGTCGTCGATGATCATGCCCGCCTCCTTGAAGTCCACCGGGTAGATGGTCTCGTCGTAGCCGTCGTCCTCGTCGCCGTCCGTGTCCTCCGTCTGCCCGCCGTGGCCCGAGTAGTGCAGGAACAGCGCGTCGTTGGGCTGCGCCCCCTGCACCAGCCACCCCATCGCCCGCAGGATGTTGGCCCGCGTCGGCCGCAGCACCGGGTCCTGCTGGTCGTCCGTCAGGATCACCATGTCCTCGCGCTTGTAGTTCTGCCGCGTCGTCAGGAAATTCGACACGTTGTGCACGTCGTTGATGCACCCCCGCAGCGCATTGCTCGTCCCGATGTAGTTGATCCCAATCAGCAGCGCCTTGCGCCGCCCCGTGCAGTTGCTGTACTGGAACGTGTAGCCCGCCGGCGCCCCCGCGCCAAAGTGCTGCGCCTGCTGCGGCGGCGCCTGCGCCGCGCGGTTGTCGTACCCGCCGCCCTGGTGCTGGCCCTGGTATCCGCCCTGGTAGCCTCCCTGGTAGCCTCCTCCCTGCTGGTGGCCTCCCTGCTGGTAGCCATGCTGCTGCTGCTGGGCATAGCCCCCCTGCGCAGGATACCCGCCCTGCTGAGGATACCCGCCGCCCTGCGGGTAGCCCCCCTGCTGGTAGCCGCCCTGCGGCGGGTAGCCGTACTGGTCGTAGCCGGCCGGCGGCGGCCCCTGCGGCGGCGGAGGGCCGTAGCCGCCGTAGCCACTGCCGTAGCCGCCGCCGCCGCCGCCGCCGCCGTGATGGCCGCCGGGGCCGTAGCCGCCGCCGGGGTATCCGCCGTTGTTCCACATGGGGAGGTGAGCGAGGGGGAGGGAAAGACGGGGAGGGAGAGCGGCGAGATCGAAGCGCGGTCAAGGACGTCGATGAACACGACGCGGCGACACGGTGGTAGTCGTGTCGTCTGCGATGAAAGAAGCCGGGCGGGTGGCCGGAAAATAGGGCTAGGCTGGCCACGCCAGCTCGTTCGCAGTCCGCCTCGCGGAGCCATCCCAGCTGAGGCCGGAGCCTAGAGAAACCCCTCCTCGCCTAAACGGGTCTTAGCGCACACGTGCCGTATCACATGATATAAGCGGTGGCAGTGCACACTGCCACGGGGCCTGCATATACGAACGCGCCAGGAAAGCTGCCGATACGACACGGGCTGCAGGCTGCGCCCGCCGGCGAGGCCGGGGCGTGGCGTATCATTGGCCGCGGCGTGGCGAGGCAAACTTCACACGGGGCTTCACACGGGGAGCCTTGCGTTCCTGTCGGTGCTCGCTCTTGTGTCGTCGTCGTTTGTTGTCGTCCTCGTTCCTCTCCCTTGTCGTCCTCTTGCGTCCGCGGTCTTTTCTGCCTCGTGTCGCCATGTACGGTACGTGCGTTTCTCTCCTGCTTGTTCCGCCTTGTCCTCGCGGACCGGCCCCGAGGCACAGCTAACCGGGTCCCCAGCCACGTCCCGCTACCACCGCAGCGGCCCAGCCCGCGACTCCGACGAGGACGACGTCGTCTACGACCGCGCATACTTTGCCCACTACGGCGGCGGCGGCGGCGGCGGCGGCGGCGGCGACCCCGGCGACAAGCGGAGCGATCCCGGCCGCGACGAAGTGCTGCTCTCGCCGCGCGCTGCTGCTGCGGCGGCGGCGGCGGCGACGGCGACGATGACATCGGCTGCCGCCCCTCCTCCCCCCCCCGGCGGCGACGCATCACAGCCCCCCCCCTACCGCCATCCCCGCGGCCGCCCGCCGCTGCCGGCCGGCTGGACGCCCCACTTCAGCCTGCCGCACCGCCGCTGGTACTACGTGCACGCCGCCAGCGGCCGGTCGCAGTGGGAGGCGCCGGGGTTTGAGCGGGCGGGCAGTGAGCCGCGGGGGGTGGCGCGCGAGGTGGGCGGCGGCGCCGCGCCGCGAAGCGGTCGGCACGCGGGGGAGCCTGGGGAGCGGGCCGGCGGCGGCAGCAGCCGGCGCCGTTCCGGCGCGCGGTCGGACGGCTCCGACTCCGGTCGGCTGGACGACTCCTCCTCGTCGAGCGACGAGCGGTCGTCCAAGCGGTCGTCGGAGCGGTCTGCCCGGTCCGCCCGGTCCGCCCGGTCCGCCCGGCCACGCCACCAGCGGAACACCAGCAGCAGCAGCGGCAGCTTCCCGAGCACCAAGGGGATGCTGCTGGGCGCGGCGGGCGGCATCGCGGCGGGCGCCCTCCTCGCGCAGGTGCTCACGTCGAGCAAGGACAAGAAGAAGAAGGAAAGGGAAAAGAAGAAGAGCAGGCGCAAAGAAGACAAGTCGCGCGACCGGAGCCGATCCCGCCGCCGCAGCGCCAGCGACGACGACTTTGAGGAGGAGGACGTCCACCATCATCATCGTCATCACCACCACCACGGGTCGGACGACGACGACGACGACGACGACGACTGAGCCAAGCTCGGACGGAGCAGGCTTGGCTTACAAATCGAGACGACGTCTGCATGCTGTAATGAAATTCGCTTTCCATTGTACATACACTACGTTAAAACAAAATGATTCCCTGCCCAGCCTGTCACCCGTCGTCCCGTCGCCTCCTACAGCGATGTGTCCGACTCGGACTTGCGCTCCGACGGGCCGCGGCTGTCGGGTGGCTTCGCGCGCGTGTCCACCAGCCGCGCCTCGTCGTGGTACTCGACGCCGTACTCGACCGCCACCGCGTAGCTCTTGGAGTACACGATGCCGCCGGCCGCCGCCTCGGCCGCCCCGACGCCGCCGCCGGGTCCTGCCGACAGCCCCGAGGCGCCGCCGGCCGCGGGGGCGGGTGCCAGGCCCGGGCGTCGGCGGCTGCTGGCCGAGCGAGCCGGCTTGTCGCTGTTCCTGTCGTTCCTCGGTCGTCTGCGGTCCAGCTCGTCCAGCTCCTCGTCGCGCGTGGTGAGTGACGTCACCGTCGTGTCGGTGGTGCCCTTGTGGAAGCTCGAGAGCGCCGACCGCAGCGGGATGCTGCGCTGCGTCGGGTCCTGGCTGTCGCCGCCGTTGCGGCCACCTCCGTGGCTGCGGCTGCGGCCGCCTCCTCCGCCGCCGCCAGCATCCCCAGCAGCACTGCTGCCGCCACCGCCGCCGCCGCCGCCGCCGCTGGGGCCGTACGAGTGGTAGTAGTGCGCGGAGGAGGAGCCAAAGGCCCGCGGGAAGAAGTGGACGAGCAGGAGGCGGATGGAGGGCAGGCAGGAGCAGATGATGCCGACGTTGATCTCAACGGTGGACCAGGTGATGACGTCGTAGTTGTCCCACGTCGCGTTGGTCGACTTGGCAAAGCTGACGAGCGACCGCAGGCGCAGGATGCTGACGATGGTGACACTGGCGTTGTGAGCAGAGGTGAGCGGGAAGCAGGGTGGGCAGAGGAAAACGCACAAGGTGCCGACAAAAAACATCAGGGCGACGCCGAGCTTCTTCTTCCAGTGCAGGCGCAGGGAGTGCAGCTGCCACAGCGGGACGGCCAGCATCCAGAAGTCGAGGGCGATGCTGATGGCGGCGTTGGCCCAGCCGATGGCGTTGACGTTGAGGCAGTGGCCGGCGTGCTGGCCGTCCCACTTGGTCCAGTAGAAGGAGATGGGGCGGCACTGGAAGATGCCGATGAACAGAAAGGTGACGGCGTAGAGGCCGTCGAAGACGATGGTGGCCCAGAGCAGGCGCCGCACGCCGGGCGCCGGGAAGATGCGCAGGTAGAAGAGCAGCAGCGTCAGCTTGAGCAGCGCCACGTCGACAAAGTACTGCATCTCGATGATGTAGAAGAAGCGCAGGAACTGGTTGATGGTCTCCGCCGGCAGCGTCCACACGTCGCGGCCCAGCCCGTTGGCCGCCAGCCCGTGGATCGTGATCACCGTGCTCGGCACGCCCACCACCGTCGCCGCCAGCGCCGCCCAGTCGTCCGCGCCGATGCCGATGCGCGCAATCAGCACGCGGTACGCAAACCGCGCAATGATAAACGCCCCCGTCAGGCACCCCATCGTAATCGTCGTCGCCCGGAACACGCCGCTCTTGTCCCGCACCGGCTGGTCGCAGCCGACGGCCGTGATGTTCTTGGCGCCTGGTGGTCAAGGTCAGCAGATTTCCCTTCCCCCTCTGGTCCCGTGGCAAGACGGTCCTCCGTACTCAGCGCTTCTAGAATGGTGCAGTTGGCCAGGATGCACGTCGTCGACGTGTCCAGCAGCTGCGTGTCGTGGCACATGCACGTGGTGTTGGTGACGGAGCAGGACGACGCGCCCAGCGCGGACACAAGACACGTGAGGGCGCAGGACGGCAGCTGGGCAAACACAGCCGCCGAGGAGCTGCTCTGCGCGGCTGCCAGCGGCGCGAGGAGCAGGGCCGCGAACAGCAGCGAGGCCAGCTGCGTCGCCGTCTTCATCGTGTCTGGGGCCGTGGGCGAGATGGGGTCGAAGGGGTCCGTCCGTGAAGGAGACAAGCGAGGCCGCCGTCGCAAAGTCAGAGCCGTAGACAAACCATTGGAGGACAGAACGCAACAGAAAAGAAAAGACAGGGTTGGCAGAGGGAGCAAAAGACAAACAGCCAAAGATCGAAAAAAGAAAACAGGCGGCTGTACCAGGGGTATATCGGCTTAATATCAAAAGAAGAACGACTCGAAAACCCGGGGGCGTTCGTCCAGAGAAATACATCCAACAGTCAACAGCAGCCCAGCCAGTCGGCTGCCCAGTGTAAAAGAGGCAAGGCTAGGACACACGCCGGGGTTCCCTCGACATATGCTGTTGAACCAGATCGACTGTAAGAGCCTGCATCCGCACGCACCCCCCTCCCGTCTCCACCCGCACAGCTGGCAGAGAAGGATCCGTATGCTCCGTACGGAGTAGAGACTAATACTCCATTAGCCACTGCAATGGTCATGCAAAGGCAGGGGACGGTCGCGGACAGGGCGAGAAAAGAACAGCCGTGTGCGGAATCCCGGGGACGAGCCGCGGAGAAATTCAGGCACGGAAGACCACCAGGGGCAGACGAACGAGCCGAGAACAAAGAGCAGGAGAGACGGGACGAGAGAAAAACATCAGCTCAACAGCCCATGTCCTTGTCTGCCCCTCCCGCTCTGATACCCTAGAGCCATGTGCGTGCCTTGCACGGAGACCACGTAGGCCGGGTCAGTCGGGAGGGCCAAGATGGGACCTTGTCCACATTCCGCTGCACGAAGCCGCCAGCCGTTTCGCGCGAGGAGAGGGTCCCTGGCCCAGTGTCTCCCTATGTGCCTTGCGTCTCCCATCCGGCTGCCGGTTCTCAACGGGCTGCCGGTTCAACCGGTTTTTTTTTAAGCCGTGTTTTCTGCCGCCGTTCGCTGCCGTTTCTGCTGTTCGTGTTCCTGTCGACCTTGCGTGTGTGCTGATTTGCTGATGCCGCCGCTCGCCCGCCTCCGTGTTGCATGTGGTTCCTCGGCTCTCCTATTTTGCCTCTCCCCTCGCCTCTCGCCTAGCCTCTCCCATTTCGCTTCACCCTCTTAGCATCTTGTTCCTGGCGTCGGCTAGTCCCACTTGGAGTTATCGTGTAGCTGGGACCTTGTACTTGTAAGCATAAGGCGGCCACCCCTGGCCAGCCAGCCATCCGGGCCACCCTCCATGCCCCTTTTTTGTTCTCACCCATGCCCAACGCAGCTGGACGCCAGGCCCTCCACGTGTTAGCTGGCCGACGAAGCCTCTTTCGTGTTAAAGCATCTGCCCATAGCGGTTCCTTTCCCCGCGCACATGCAAATCGGAGGGCCCTGGCGGCAACTCGCGTCTCTGGAATGAGGGGAAGGATAAGGAAGAGCATACGGGGTAAGAAGCGTCTGACCACCCCTCTCCGTCTTGGAAGCGCGTCGGCAAGTGGCGCGCACAGCCAGCCCATGGGCTTCCTGCAGGCTTCTTTTTCAGCCATCTCCAAGCATATACCTCTCGCTTCCAGACCTTTCTCTTGGCCAGACTGGACGCTCACGGACGCAGCGTTTCATTCCGCGCCGCCTTGGGACGCGGCAGACAAGCGCGCCCAAAAAGGCTGGTAGGCGGTCGCGCTCCACAGAAAGGCCGCAAATTCGCGGCCTGTGCGTCGAGTCGAGAGGCGTGAGGCCAAAAATAATGTAGCTGAGGGTGAGGCAGCGTGTGGCGACAAGACAATGGACAGAAACAGAGGCAGCGGAAAAGCGGGACCACGCCGCCGTTCGGTAACTGGTCGGGAAGGAGCAGGCGCCGTGTCCGCTTGCCCTCTACAGAAGGTGCTCGCCTTGGAACCGACCCGCCCTCGCGAGCGCAGCTGAGGCAGGCACGTCCCACGTCTGCGCTGTGCCGACCGCGCGGCAGCGCCCGGTGAGGGAAGCTGCGTTCGCGGACCTCCCTCTTTGGGCCTCTTGGGAAAGATTGGAACGCGCCCGGTGTAAGTCGGCTGGACCCGCTTTCACGGCCGCCGCGACAGCCCAGCCAAGCAGGGAAGGCCTCGTCCATTTCAACCGCCGGCACAAAACGGCCACGGGCTCGATTCCGCACACAATTTCCCGCGCGTGCACAATACGAGTATTGATCCGTACGGAGTACTCCGTACGGAGTACGTGTTGTAGTCGTACTAATGCTCCGGACTCCAGACTCAAAACGATCGCTGTCGGTCGTTTTCTCCTGATCCGCCAAAGGCTAGCATCGCCGCTGGGCAGCTCTCCACATTTTGGCCTCGAACTTGTCCGAGTCGGGGAAGTCCTCCGTGCTGGTGGGCAGCGCCGTTCAGACGAAGCTGGGCAGGCCCGCTCGCTCCCCGTACACAGTAAACCAAAGTTGGAACCAGCGCAGCGGGCCTGAAAACGGTCGATGGCTGGCTGGCCGCACCTGTCATTCGGCATGTTCCGCTGTGCTTTTGCGCCGCAAGGGAGGCACAATCGGAAGCCTGTCTCCGGCCTGGGGTAGCCAGCCCGGGGACCGTCTGCTGATGGTGTCTGACGTGAGAAGACATCTGGCCCGAAGGATGAGACGGCCCGTTATGAAACCAGTCCAAAAAGGAGGCAGGCAGAGGCATAACGCGGTCCCTGTTTGGCCCTGTCACATACAAAGTACGAAGTAGTATATTTAGACCTACTTGGCTGACATGTCTCCCGCTGCTGCCGTCTTGCAGAGTGCCCAAGTAGACGACAATATGGGTGTCTCGCGGACAGCCTCTAAGCATACTTGTGCTCCGTACTGCCGCGCATCGATCCGTAGCGTCCGATGGATAGATAAACAAAATCGGTGTGCGCGTTCTTATGCCTTTCCATACTTCGAGCGGCCCTCCGTGTGCGGCCCCAAGTTCCCAGCCCGCGGGAATAGAACGATGGCATATATATTTAATACCCCGTATATGCTTATACTCCGTACTCCGTACGAAGCGCTCCCGTCGCCCTGCGCGAGAGATCGACGAACCACGGCGCCAAGTTGGCTTGCTCCGTATACATGTACATGTACAAGTACGAGGGTCCTCTACAGAGCATTTGCACGAATCTAAACGGATCGGCATTGCCAAAGACGGCACGGCGCTCCTGCGCCAGGATTCAAAACACGTCGCGCCATGCATCAGGACGGGTGGCCAGCCAGCCGCACATTTATGCCTCAGACAGACAAGACCCTGTGCGCGCGACGACGGCTGGAATACGGCGAGAAATTATCTCGGTGCTTCTCTGGCCGGCCGACGCGCGGCAGCCCGCGGTGCCTCCGTTTATCTCCCGGCCTGCTGCCAGGGGGCGGCGGCAGAGCTGCATGAGGGGGTGCCATTGTGTTCTGCACGGTTGCTACCTTCTTTCTCTCTGCTTTTCTTCCTCGCATTCGCTCCAGGGGCCACCGTCACATCAGATGGGGAGGAAAACCCAACGGCGCCGGCAATGCAACGCCGGAGCGGGACGGATAAGCACTAAAGAAGCCGTTGAGAGAACAGACAAGGAGCAGAAGGCAAAGAAGCCACGAGCGTAGAGGTCATGCACGGTTGCTTGCAACGTGGGAATACGACGGTGGAAAGGGGTGTGAGCCGTTGCCTTGCAGGCTCGTGCGTTGCCAGCCTTTACAGGACCGTCTGTCCAGCGGGAGGTCTCACGTATAAGTGAAGCGCGTTCATTGAGGGAGACAAGGAATGCTCGTAAAAACGTCTTCGAATCTGCTCACCTCGGAGCCACCCTGGAACAGTACGTCGTCCACGCTCAAGGCAGCATCGCCACTCCCACGCCTCCAGCGGAAATGGCCCGTCTGAAAAGAGGTTTCAAGGCGGCGGATTCCCAGTGTTTATGTCTCCTTCAAGTGCTCCAATCGGGATTGCCGAGTTATCGAGGGTTTCTCTTACAAACCAACAAATCACATTTTCACGTCCGGTTGAAAACTTGCCGTGTTCTTCGGCACTTTTCCCGCGTCTTGGCAAGCCGAGACAGAGGAACCACGGGTATCTTGTGAACGGACGCGGGAAAATCACGGCCCGCATGCTGCTGCGGACGACAGCCCAACGACGCGGCAAATGGACAGCCCGAGGACATGCGGACGACGAAAAAATTGTGTTTTTTCCTAGCGGATGCCTATCGCTTCTCGTTCCACCATCTCTATTCAGAGGACGAGCAGCGAGAGAGCTCGAAGAGAACCCGCAGGAAAGTGCTGCCTTCGCGCGGCGAGGTCGGCATCAGAGGCCCCAGAGGCAGCATGCCGATGCGGCCCGTGGTTAATTTTCCGGTCTTGGCCGACGGTCAGCATTTGCCTCTCACAAGGGTGAAGACTGGGTTCACTCAGTACGCCGCCAGTGCTGGCATTTGGGGCAGAGAATCGGGGCATCGGTTCCTGATGTTCACGATCGTTCGTGACCATCGGTTCCGGGCAGCCTTTCCCCCCGGCGGCCCTCCTGCTCATTCTTGAACGAGTGTTCCGAGTGCGTGCATTCCCGTGACGGAAACGGAAACCCGAGAACGTTGTCTGAGCCCAAAACCATCCGCAAGGTCGATGGGGTGTTATGCGGAGGTGTTTTGTTTTGTGCCAAGTTATTTTTGAATTCGGAGGTGCATCGGAACCCCTTTGCGCTCGCCTGCCATTACTTCGCACAGGTTTACACCACCATTGTGCCTTGTGCCCTCCAAGACCTCGCGCACCTTCTTTTTCGAGATGCCCGCCTCCTGCCGTATGCGGCGTGGTGTCTCCGGTGGGCGGCGGAAGCGACGACCGCGCTGCTGTGGCACGCCACGAAACAGGAAACGGCCACACATCCCGTTTTTGTCTTGACGCTTCAGGAAGGTGCGTGGTTTCTTCTCTCTCGACGGGGTTTCATGCGAGTGTCTCGCCCTGTGGCTCCGCCTCTGACCACTCAGATGTCCGGCTTCTGTGTTCCTTCGCTGAGCAACAAGGCAACGGTGTGATGGGACGATGTCTTCGTTTATCTTACCGCCGTCTCACCACCTCCGCCATATCTCTGCTTCTCGACACCACACGGGGCGGTCGCGGCCAGCTCGTTTGCTATTTGAGGCAAGAGCAAAGGCGGCGCGATGCGTGGAAGCGATCGCCCGGGCGGAAGGCGCATCCCAGCGGGCCCGTGCCCTGTTGCCTTCTGCCCGCCAACCGTTTCTCGAGCCGTCGCCATTTTTGCCTTTGGACAATGCCAGACATGGCCTCTCATTAAATGGCCGCATGCAATGGGCTGTACGTGGCTTCACGACGTATGCCGTGCAGGTTGGGCCGGGTGGTTCCTTCGCACAGAAGCCTGCGTGCCACCCACCACGCAGCTGTGCGTATCTTACCATCCTCGTTGCACGAAGAAGGGCACGAGCGCGGACGGAAGTCGCACAGGGCACGCGGTTGCACCTTCTCTCGGAATGCGCACACATACCTCCTCCCTCCATGGTGTGTGGTGTGCCCTCACCGCTCTTTGGCGCTTTGCTGTCCTTCATCGCCGGCGGCTCTCGGTCGCCTCCTCCTCTTCCCCTCTTCCAGTCTTCTGTTTCGCCTCATTGCGCAAGCCATTGCACAATGGCCACCACCGCTGTTCCAGGGCCGCCGGCGCTCCGCGCGCCTTGCCCCTCGTCCCTTGAGCCGTCAACCTCGCACAACGCAAGACACGGCCTGCCTCTCGACGCAGTCCGTCTCGGGGTCCCCCCATCTTGGTGTCCGTAAGCATGGCTTCACCCTTGTCCTCGTCAACGATTGTCTCTTGTTTGTCTTTCTGCCTGCAGGATAGACTGCGGAGTGAGACGCGCATCCGATAGGCGATGGCGCCGCTGGCTGGCCCGCTCGCGTTGAGATGCATGTTCGGTTCGTTCGTTCGTTCGTCGTATGCCCAGCCCCGGTTCTCGCGCAGGTGACGAGGCCCGTCTCTTTCTTACGTTGCTTCCTCTCCAGAGACTGCACTATGCTTCTGCCGGCTTGTCCAACGGCGTGTCTTGTACCACGTCGTCCACCGTCCTGCCCGAGACATTGGCCCCTTTTCACGCCAAGCTGCTGGGCGCGGTCTTCGACAAACTCGGACGAAGCCGCGGAAGCATTCGCCTGGGCCTTCCACAGGCCTGCCTGTTCTGGAGTGGACGAGCTGCCGATCCGATGCGCCCCGATGCGCCCTCACTCAAAACGGAAAGCGTCTGCACGAGCACACGGACAGGTGCCTCGACGAAAGCATCTTTTGGTCGCCGCGCTCATTTCCCTGGCACGGCTGGTCATCTTTCTTTCGTGCAACCCAACATTGCGGTGGGGGATGGCCGCCGAGTCCATTCGACGGACAAGGGGCGATCAAGGATGAGAAAAAAGAACCTGCGGCTTTC
Source organism: Ophiostoma fasciatum (assembly GCA_019925495.1). Classification (NCBI taxonomy): domain Eukaryota; kingdom Fungi; phylum Ascomycota; class Sordariomycetes; order Ophiostomatales; family Ophiostomataceae; genus Ophiostoma; species Ophiostoma fasciatum. The sequence goes on from JADHKM010000014.1 coordinate 307,859, forward strand.
CTCTTGCACGTTGTACCAGATGCTGCACCTCGTCGCCACAGTCGAGCCCATTCTCCGCCGTGGGCTTGCAGCACCGGGGCCTCATCGGAGAGGCAACGGAGTGCGTGCCCCCACTGGAGACAGCGCACAAGTGGAAGCCGGCTTTCCGTCTTGTCATCAGCGGTCTCTCGTCCTCAGCTTCCAATGGGCTGCCGACCTGCCTATTTGATCGATACCTGCGCAAGTGCCCGGGTTTCCCCCCTTCCCCCTCTTCTGCACCTGCATGCGATCGGCCCTCGCGCGCTTGGAGAGTAGCCGAGTCTGCATCTCCACCCTTGCAGGTTTCTTTCTCGAGGTGCAGGACGAGGTGCAGGATCTATTGAAATCGAGTTGTACAAAGATCAGGCTTATCATTCGACGAGCCAGCAGCGCACTCTTGCACGACATGCCCTTTGCCCCTCCCTACACAGATTCCGCAGGCTGACTACCGAAGAAAGAGGGAGGAGCAAAGCAAGACACGCAATCGGGTACCCTGGGATGGCCTGGCCCGGCCCACCTCCCGCTCCGCGACTAGGACACGGGAGAAGCTATCTGCAGGGCGCCCCCTCTGTGCACCCCCTCATGGTCCAAGACCGTTCTGTTCGCACAGCTTTGCCCATGCAGCATAGGAGCCGAGGTGCAGCACGGTCAGCGAGGCTTGCGGAAGAGGCCACAGGCAAGTTGCCTCGCCTCTAGATACCGCTAGTTTGAGTTGTTTTTGTGCCTGCATGCCGTCGCTTCTTCTACCCCTGAGGATGTTGTGCACGGAGGGGAGGGACGGGGAGGAGGGGGCCAGATGTCCCTACCCACCTGCGCTGCTCTTTCACTTGTCCAACAGCAGTGCTCTCAACCTCCCGTGCTTATCCTGGGGGCTTTTCCTTGTTCTCTATGTCGGATAGAGGCCAATGGCACGGAGGGAAGCAACCCCGCGGCTGGACTAGATACGCACCGCAACCAGTGCAGCAGAGCACAGACACACCACACGCATACACACACACACACACCCGCACACGCACACACATATATATATGGATGCAACATGCTGTCAGCTACGTGACATGCCAAGCTCTTGTCCAAAGAATCATCTTTATCGGAGACACACAAGATAGAGCGGCATCTTGCTCCCTCGGCGTTGATTTTCCTCGGTCGAATTTGCCACACTTTCAGGCTACCGTCCACAGAAGAAAAAGCAACCCATCATGGCAGAGGGCCCCATCCGTCGGGCGTGCAACCGCTGCCATACGCAAAAGCTGAGCTGCAAGCGGCTTGGGAACGAGCCCTGCGAGCGCTGTGTTCGTCTGAAAGCAGAGTGCAAATCGAGTCTTTCGCTGCGCTTCCGCAAACCAAGCAGCGGCCAAGGCAGTGGCAGCAGAACGGCAGGCAGCAGACAAAGCGCGTCTATGGGGCGGGCCTTGCAGGAGAGCAGGCATGCGAGCATGACGACGGGGCCTGTACGGGGCCCGGCGACGAGTGCGCTGCCGCTGCCGTATCCGGGTCCGTACAGCTTGGATGGCCTTGTCGAGCAGCAGTGGTTCCATCTGGGCCTCGACATGGGGCCTGTTCACGATTTCGCCAGCCATGCTGTCGGTCCTACCCAGCACATGACACCGTCGCCGCCAGCCAGATTTTCAGACCGGGAGCCGGACTTTCTGTCTGGTCCATCGTTGAATGATACGACCAACAACAACACGGCCTATCTGCCCGACACGATGGCCGCGGACGGCACGACATGGCCTGCAACAAGTGCCATGTCCGGCCCATGGGCCCTGCCTGGCGCTGCAAGCGGTGCAACCGTGCTGGACGCCGCGGCCTTTGCCGGCCTCGACCTGCTGCCTGACTGGAAAGACGGGATGGATTTCGACGACGCATCGTCGTCCGAGGCATTTCTGGGGGCGACGCTTCTGGCACAGGACGAGCACACCAAGTTCTACGTTCCATCGCATCCTCCGTCCACAGGCACGGACTTCCAGACGATGTCGGCCACGACGTTTCGGCCCCTGAACGACTGCTTCTCCGACGGTGTACCCGACTTGCACGACTTGGCCCCCGGAAAGGAGCACGCCGTGAACGAAGACAGTTTGCGCAACACCCATCACGGATCCCGCACTGCCATACCACCAACCCAGAATTTGCACGGTCTTGCCGCCAACACGACGGGGCACCGCCATCAACTAGGCAGGAACGGGCCAGGCCACGGCCACGACCACGACCACGACTACGGTTACAGCCACGGCCACAGCAACGGCCACGGCCACGAGGTCCAGAGCAGCAGCGGCTGGCGTCCCAAGGCCAAGACAGTTTCAAAAACTTTGGTTTCGGAGCTGTGCACAATGAGTGCACAGTTGTGGGAAATGAGCAACGCCGTTCCCGTGGTACAAGTGCCTCCTGGCGGTCACGGCAAGGCAACAAGCAGCCGTGGCCGGAGCATGTCTGCTACGGCGTCGAGCAGCAGCAGCAGCAGCAGCAGCAGCAGCAGCGCGGACGGCAGGGGATCGCTGCCGTCGGGCGACCGGTGTTTCCCCATGGACAGCCTCTTCGCGTTGTCACGCCACTTTATTCAGACGCTTCTGGATGCATGCAGTGCGAACGGGCAATCAGAAAGCAAGCCGTCAGTAGGCGCGATCATGAACTTGACCACAAACACGAGCACGACCACGAGCACGAGTACGAGCACGAGCACGAACACGAGCACGAGCACGGGGTCCGACGACAACACCGGCGCCGATGGTGGTGACAGCGTCAATGCGGAGGACTTTCTCGTTCTGGCCAGTGCCACCTATGTGGCACTGTTGGACGTGTACCAGCGTGTTGTTCGCCTCGTCGATGTCGTGACGGCCACAGGCGCGACCACCGCCGGCGGGCCCGTCTCGGCCAGAGACAGGCTGAAACCGACTGTGCCCGGAGAAAGTTCTTCTTGTGCTGCTGCCGCGGCTGCTGCTGCTGCTTCTGCTGCTTCTGCCGCTCTGCACCGCGAGTCGGCGGCCATGTCGTGTCTCCAGCTCTGCCGCTTCCCCGACGTGTGCGTCGGCGGGTTCCCCGTCGCGTCGACGGCGCTGCTGCAGTTGGGGCTGGGGTTGCGTCTGGCCGACGACTTTCTGGCGCACGCGGCGCACACGGTGGCGTCGCTTCACAGAGTCCTGCGTGTTGGCCGCGAGGGCAGCAGCGGCGGCAACAGCAACGACCGCGACTACGTTACAGCAAGACCCGCATACGGCTTGCTGCACCCGCCGCTGATCGCCGACTTCTCTTTTGGCCGTGAATGGCACCTGGATGGTGGTGGTGGTGGTGGTGGTGGTGGTGGCGGCGGCGGCTGCGGCGGCGTGGAGACGTGGGACGGCGCAGCCGGTTCCTGCTCTGCCATGTTCTCTACCGGCGACGGCGCGTGTTTTTCTCTGGTGGGCGGCGGTATGCCGGGTATGGCGTCGAGGGAGGAGATTGCCGTGCGCGAGCAGCATGTGAGACAGGAGCTGACCAATTTGCGAAACCGGCTGGCTTGAAATGATTTCCTGCTCTTCTCTTCTGGTCTCTTCTGGTCTTTTTTTCCTTTTTCTTCCCATTGCTTTGGTTGCTACGCACCCCTTTCTGATCCCACCCCAGACAAATTAGTATGTGTGTGCAGACGAGCCAGCCGCTTCGAGTTGATGACCGTAGTAGGGGCCTTGTTTAATCAATCGTCGTAGATTGAGGCCCCATCTCTCTCGTGCTACGGGGAAGGAAGCTCATGTGCACAGCCCTCTGCAAGGGCGGGGTCCAGGCGGACAAGGAGAAGGCCGGGCCAGCTCATGCTGTGCCACCGCTCCCCTTTCCACTTTGGGCGTCATACGAGGGCGCGGGGGCAGAAAGGAGGAGAAGGGGAGGGAAAGCCGGCAGTTTTCAGAGGCGACGAGGTAACGGAGCTTTTTTTCGCAGCTCTCGCGCAGCTGTTTCGCCTGGTTCGTGTGCGTACCTGGATCATCTAATTTTTTCCGTAAAACAGAGACAGGAGACAGGACGAGATGAACCAAACAGGAAGGGAGAGAGAACTGTCCGATGGGGGTGAGTGGGTGAGTGGGTGAGTGGTGGGTGAGGTGAGGTGTAGGACGGAGTATTACGGAGCATTGCGCTGTAGTGGGGCCGATAGGGGACGGCGTCCAATGGGCAGCGCTGGCGGGAACTCGGAGCTGCGGCGGCGTTCGCCCATTGTTTACGGGCCCCCTATTAGGGGAGGCAGCCTGCATGCGCCCGCCACGCAAGAGGCCTGGCCTGCCTGGCCTGCCTGGCCTGGCCGGGCATGAACCCTGCGATCGGAAGCGGCCTGCGCAGCGGCATGTGGACGCGATGCGGCAAGCGTTGGCGGCTTCGTATTTTCGGCGGTCCAGCAGCAGGGCGACGAAGAACCGGGGGCCATCATCGGCCTTCCCCCCCCTACCCCTTGCCGCAGTCGATCCGACAGCATGGACGCGGGAAGCCAGATCCGGTGCCCCGAGCACCTCGTCTGCAGCAACCGGATCTCACAGCAACGACAGGGTGCTGCGGGCGGGCAGATATTGGTTTGGGGGCTGGATCCTGGCAGCGGGCGCGCGCGCCTGGTCCGCTGGGGGCGAGGACAAAAAGGCCCTTCTCCCCCAGACGCCCATGAGCCACAAGACCGCCCGGGTCCTGCGACCGCGAGCGCCTCCTGCACGTACGGAATTCCGACCGCGCAGACAAGACGCCCTGGCCTTGCCAAGGCCGCTGCGGCGTCAGCGTGGCTCGTCCGCCGGGTGGGTCGTCTGGCCGTGGTTCTGCGTCTCCGGGAGCCTCGTGCGTCGGCGGCATGTGTCTGGTAGAGAAGGACAGCAGTCAGCAGAAGATCGGGACAGAAAGGGAGGCAAAGGAGACCGCTCCCCACCTGCGCTGTGCTACCGAGACGCTCTCTGGACGGCGTGAAGGCGGCGGCGTTGCGGCTGGCGCCCAAGCTCGGCCCAGCCGCTCCGGCTCGGCAGCCACGCCGCCCCCGTACATACGAGCTCTCAGCGCGCATGAGCTCCATTGTCCCCTGCCCCGCAGGAACAGCCCAGCCTTGCTTTGGCTGGCTGCAAGCGCCCATGTCTGTCCAAGCTGGCCGGCTGGCTGGCCGCGCCGTCCGCGCCATCCCTGCCAGGTCCGGCAGCCCCCCGTATCCGACGGCCTGGTTGCTGGGGCTTGTTCGGACTCGGCCAGCTGACCTCGGCAGCAGCTATCCTTCTGTTGTCGATGAGCAATCTCTTACCTCTCTCTGGTTGCACCTCACTCTCTGCTCAGCCATGGACCGGGATGGCCGCCTGGCTGCGCGCCGCTCGTGTTCGTCCACCTGTGGCGAGCATTCCCCTCTCCCCCCCGTCCGACCCTGTGATGGTCGATCGTATCCCTTTTAGGCCTCAACAGCGGGCTGTCCGCTGCTCTGCCGCGCGCTTTTTGCCGTCTCTGTGTGCGGAGTGACGATGCGGCGTAACGGAGCGCCTTCTTCTCTGCCTGTTTTTTTAAAAAAAAATATTTATCTTATTTTTATTGATTCCTCTTGTGACCGCGGCCAAGAAGCCTAATCTGGAAGGCGCCCCCCCTCTCCCCCCTCCTCCTTCCTCTCCCCTTCTTCTTTACGCAGCCTCTCTCTCTCCTAGCTTCCACCGCCTTCTGTTCATGAGGCGTTCTTGCCTCTTCGGGAGACATAACTACCGTCGTCGGCCGCACCTTCCTCTTTCTTTTCTGAAAAACCTGGCTTTGGGATCACCTGCCTCCTCTTCTTTACTTCACTTACATGCCCCCCTCCTCCTCCTCTCTCCTTTCTCTATAAATATCAAACCACTTCTCTCTTCCTCCTGCATCTCACGACTCTTTTCTTCTTCCTTCAACCTACCTCTTTTTCTCTATCCAACCGTCGTCTCTGATATCTTGATCATCGATCTTTGCACTTCTCCGTCTCCGGCGTTTTGTCCGTGTGTCGTCTTATCTTCGGTCAGCCCGGAGGTATTTCATCTTTTCTTCTTTCACCCCTACTTTCTGAGTTGCCTGTCTTCGTCTTTCTTTCCCTTGACGCAGCATCAGACTCTGTTTCTCCCTCACACGGAGACCCATCGCGGCCCAACCGCCACGATGCCCTACAAACCGCCCCCGGCCGAACCCATTGCCGTGGTGGCCAGCAGCTGCCGCTTTGCCGGAGGGGCCACCTCGCCCAGCAAGCTCTGGGAGCTGCTTCTGCAGCCGACCGACGTGGCTCGTCTTGTGCCGGCGAGTCGGTTCAACTCCCGTGCCTTTACCCATCCCGACGGCGACTACCATGGCACCACAGACGCACCCATCGCCTACTGGCTGGAAGACGGCCAGGACGGGCGGGCCTTTGACGCCGGCTTCTTTGGCATCGCACCCAAGGAGGCCGAGGCCGTCGACCCCCAGCAGCGGCTGCTGCTCGAGGCCGTTTACGAGGCCATGGAATCCGCCGGCTACCAGCTGCCGCAGTGGACCGGCCAAGACGTGGCCGTCTACGTCGGCGCCATGACCTCGGACTTTGACTCCATCTCGCAGCGCGACGACCTCACCACGTCGCCCTACTACGCCACCGGCAACGCCCGGTCGATCCTGGCCAACCGCATCAGCTACTTCTACGATTTCCGCGGACCCTCTGCCACCATCGACACCGCCTGCTCCTCGAGCCTCGTGGCCCTGCACCAGGCCGTCCGCAGCCTGCGTGCCGGCGACTGCCAGGCCGCCTGCGTCGCCGGCGTCAACCTCATGCTCGCCCCCGACCAGTTCGTCGTCGAGTCCAGCCTCCACATGCTCAGCCCCACCGGCCACTGCCGCATGTGGGACGCCGCCGCCGACGGCTACGCGCGCGGCGAGGGTGTCGCTGTCTTGCTTTTGAAGCCTCTGAGCCGCGCCCTGGCTGACGGCGACGCCGGCCGCATCCAGGCCATTGTGCGCGAGACCGGCGTCGGCTCCGACGGCCGCACCGCCGGCATCACCATGCCGAGCCCCGAGGCACAGGCAAACCTTATCCGTGCTGTCTACCGCCGCGCCGGCCTTGACCTCGCCGACCCGGCCGACCGCTGCCAGTACTTTGAGGCACACGGCACCGGCACGCCCGTCGGGGATCCGCGGGAGGCTGCCGCCATCCACACGGCCTTTTTCGGGGACGAGAAAAACGCCAAGACCAAGGACACAGAGAGTCAGCAACTGCTTGTCGGTTCCGTCAAAACGGTCATCGGCCACACCGAGGGCGCCGCTGGCTTGGCCGGCATCCTCAAGGTCATGCTTGCCATGAAGCACGCGCAGGTGCCCCCGAATCTCCACATGGAGCGCCTCAACCCGGAGGTGGCCCCCTTCTGCACCCCATCGCCGTCGGCGTCCGCTGGCTACCTCCACGTCCCAACCGTGCCGACTGCCTGGCCTGCCGTGCCCGACGGCCAGCCACTTCGGGCCAGCGTCAACTCCTTTGGCTTTGGCGGCACGAACGCACATTGCATCGTGGAGCGGTTCGACCCGGGAATTCATGCCGGCGGCGCTTCTTCGCTGCTGACGGAGGCTCGGCCTGAATGTGTGTTGCCACCGATTCCCCTGCTGCTCTCGGCCAACTCGGCTTCGACGCTTCGAGTTCTTGTGAGCAAATACAAGGACTACCTTGAGCGCCTGGAACACGGCAAGTCAAACACGGCATTGGAGACAGTGGCTTGGCGCACGTACGCGTCGCGCACGCCATTTCTGCACCGCTTTGCTCTCTCCGCAAGCACGCGGGCGGATGCCATCCATCAGATCGCCGACGCTCTGGCTTCAGACGAAACCAAATTCGGGCCCCGGGCGCAACGGGTCCAATCGGCTGAGCCAAATCATTCCGGGCCAAAGCTGCTTGGAATTTTCACGGGCCAGGCTGCTCAGTGGCCGGGCATGTCGAAGCGGCTCTTGGTCACGAGTCACATCTATCGCAACACCATCCGGCGCTTGGATGATGTCCTCCGGGCGTCTCCGAGCCCGCCGGACTGGACGCTCGAAGAGGAGCTTCAGAAGAGCGGCACAGATGGATCGCGGGTGCATGAGCCTGCCGTTGGACAGCCCCTATGCACAGCACTCCAAATTGGACTTGTCGACGTGCTGCGCGATGGCCTGGGCGTGCGTTTTTCCTGCGTGGTCGGCCACTCGTCGGGAGAAATTGCTGCCGCCTATGCTGCTGGGCGCCTCTCGGCACGAGATGCCATCCTGATTGCATTCCACCGCGGCAAGAGCGTTGCTACTTCCGATGACCAGCCAGAGGTGCGTGGCGGAATGATGGCCGTCGGCCTGTCGATTCACGATGCCGAAGATTTCTGCCGGCCCTTCAGCGGCCGTCTCGGCGTTGCCGCCAGCAACTCGCCCAGCAGCACAACCCTCTCGGGCGACTTGGATGCAATCACAGAGGCAGAGCAGCAGCTTCAAGATCGAGGCGTCTTCGCTCGGCGTCTTTCCGTCAAAATGGCCTACCACTCGCACCACATGGTGCCGCTGGCAGGCCCATACGCCCAGTTGCTCGAACAGAGCCGTGTCTCGCCCGTGGACGCAGATACGGCGGTATGGGTCTCGAGTGTGCGTCCTGACGGACCAGCCCCAGATACGCATGAGCTGGCTAGCTCGTACTGGGTGGACAACATGGTCAAGCCTGTCCTATTTCGTGAAGCCGTGGAAAAGGCTTTGTCCCTGTTCCAGGATGATACGTTCGACTGTGCCATCGAGGTTGGGCCACATTCGACCCTCAAAGGGCCTGTGGCCGACACGGCCCGCCAGGTTGCACCGTTCAATGCGAGCAAGGAGCTTGTGTACACAAGTGTGCTCCAGCGAGGCAAACAGGACGACTTGGCATTCTCGCAATTCCTTGGTTTTTTGTGGACGAAATTCGATCCTGTGCCAATCGACCTTTGGGGCTTGATCGAAGATGCAAAGCATCGCGCTTTGTCACTCAGCCAGGCCAGCGACAGCGACGACTGCAGCATCCCGGCCTATCCATGGGACCACTCGCAAGTCTACTACCGCGAGTCTCGCATTGCACGCCAGTTTCACCATCGGACGGATCCACCCCACGAGCTGCTCGGCAGCCGCACGCGCGACGACATCGACGGTTACGAGCTTCGATGGCGCAACCTGCTGCGCGTCGACAAGTTGCCCTGGCTTGTCCACCATGCCTTCCAGCGCCAGCCGCTGCTGCCGGCGTCGGCGTATTGCATCATGGCTCTCGATGCTGCGAGGGCTTTTCTTGCCAACGCAGGCCGCACAGCCTCGCTGGTTGTGCTCGAGAATCTCGAGTTCATGAGTGGCATTGCCCTAGAAGTGGACGGCCCCCCCACTGAGATCATGTTCTCGCTCGTGGTACACAACAGCAAGCCGACTGATGGCGGCAACAACAGCCAAGGCACTGTTCTTCAAACGTCGTTTTCGGTCTACTCTGGGTCTGAGACGGCCGAGACGCCTATGCGGAAGCGCTGCACAGGCGCCATGCAGATCCACCTTGGTTTGCCGACCACCAACGCTCTACCGCTTCGAAGGGACTCCGCGATGGAGCCGGAGACGTGTGGTGTCGACACCAACATGTTCTACGAGATGATGGCCAGCCTCGGACTTCAGTACTCGGGACCTTTTCAGGCTCTCGAGTCGATGCAGCGTCGCCATGGCTTTGCGGCTGCGACGCTGAAGCGGTTCCATCCCGAGGACACGACCAGCCTGTCGTGGAGTCCGGCGACGCTCGACTCGAGCCTTCAGACATGCTTTGCTGCCTTCTCGTCGCCCGGTGACAAGTATGATCCTTTTATCTTTTTTATCTATTTTTATAATCCGTCGATACTAACAAGCCCCAGGTCTCTTTGGACAGTGTTCCTGCCCATTCGTATGAAGAAAGTCAGCTTCAACATGGCTCATATCGAGACTGCAGCGGGCGCCTCACGGAGCACCTACCTGGCTGCCGAGGCGCAGCTGACCGATTTCCAAACACCCACTCGCGAGTCGCCCGCCAGACAGACCGGCGACATCTGCATTTACAATGCGAACGGCGAGATGGAAATTCAGGTCGAGGGCCTGACCGTTGGATCTCTGGCGTCGGCCCAACCCCATGCCGACCGCGAATTGTACCTCCACACGGTGTACTCCGCTGATCCGGAAGACTCGCTTCTCATGAACACCTGGTCGGCGAATGGCGACAACGGCTCCGGGAAGGCATACACGCGGGCCTTGGACGAAGCCTGTCAAAGGGTTTTGTCGTTCTACATGGGGACGGACATTGCCAACGCAGAGGTGAAGCCTCTTACCCCCTGGCCGTCTGACACAGAGGAGACGATTAGGCAGTTCATCCTGGCATCTCCCTTCTGCACGGCACTCGAGAACGTGCGTGCCTACGCGAAGTCGTTCGTCCCGGCAGCCCAGCTGTGTGGCGATGATGTGCAGAAACTGCAGGACCTCCCGCTCGAATTCGTCCTCGAGGAGGGTCGGCACATCTACCTGTTTCAAGAGCACATTTCGAAAACGGTCAAGCAAGTGGCTCACAAGTATCCGCGCATGTCCGTCTTCAGTCTCACGGACGCGGAGATGTGCATGTCGTCGCCCATTCTGAAGGGGCTGGGCTCGGCTTTCACGGCCTATACGTCGCTCACACTCGGGCCAGACCACATCCTGGCACAGCACCTGTCCGGACCGTCGGCAGCTACAGCAGCCAAAAAGGTGCACGTCTTTTCCATGGACGGAAAGCTCGATGTTGCATCGCAACTCGCGAATCATGAGTCTGCCATCATGCGACAGTCCCCCTTTGACCTCGTCATTCTGTCTACGTCCATTTTCAAGCACATGGCATCTAGTGAGGCTGTGCTGGACAAAGTCAAGAAGGCGATGCGACCTGGTGGCTTCTTGCTGCTGATCCACATGCCCATCAAGACGGCGGCGGGTGTCGAGCAGCAACAGCTGCAGCGGAGTATTGCTACAGGCAATCACTTGGCGAGCGCAATCTTCACGCCGCCGGACTGGCCAGATCTGCTTGACCAGCACGGGTTCATCAGCCCTGCCATCCGAAACATGGATCAGCATCCATTTCCAGGCGGCTTTTCGGTCACGGCACGGCAGAGCGAGAGTGGCATCAAGGGCATGATTCGGCTGTCTGCACAGGAACCACAGTCCGCAGCTGCTCAGCACCTTCGCAACGAGAAATTGCTCATCGTCAGCCCGAAAACCGAGGTGTCTGATATCCAGACTCTTGCCGCACGCACCTACGAAGCTTTGCGTCCACACTTCACGCACCCTGTCACGATGGTATCAGGTTTCGACGGCCTTGCAGTGGCAGACCCGTCTCCGCTGTCGTCTAGCACCTGCGTCCTCATGCTGGCTGATCTGGACGAGTTTTTCCCGATCCTATCGACACTCAATGACCACCGATTGGATACTCTTCGCAAGCTACTTTTCCGACCGGACATGACCATGCTCTGGGTCACAAATGGTGCGCGTTCGTGGAATCCGGAGAACGCCGCGTCGTACGGATTTACGCGCACAATTCGCAGCGAGATGCCCGGCCTCATCTTGCAAATGCTCGACTTTGACCACTTGGGCACGGCAAATGACAAGGCGGTCTCTGTGATCAGTGATGTTTTTGTCCGCTTGATGCTGGGTGCCAAAATCAAGCGCAGCCAGGACGACGGCCGACCCTCGAATCCAGCAACGCCAGACGCCAAGGACCCGGCCGAGCATCTCTGGGTCTTGGAGCCTGAAGTCTACATTGACAGCATGTACAATCGGCACATTCCACGTGTGCTTCCTTTCCGACCGGGAAACAACAACTTCAACGCCTCGCGGCGCACCGTGACGGAACCGGTGAACACTCTCATGACGATTGTTGAGATTCAGTCTGCAGCAGACAACACGTCGCCGCTGTTCTGGACCAAGATGGGCGAAGATGTGGAGGCTGCGGTACGGCGTGTCGGTGCCGCGACCCATCCGGAAGGCAAGACGATCTTCATCCGTGTCTTTTACAGCAGCATGGAGCCAATCTACAATGGCATGTACGTGTGCATTGGCCAAGACGAGACGTCCGGTGACATCGTTGCCGCGGTGTCCCCAACCAACGCCTCCTTTGTGTCGGTGCTGCACGACCACACCGCCACCATTGTCAAAGCAGGAACGGCCTCATCCCCTGGAAACGAGAGCAGCCTCGTCACCGGCTACTTTGCAAACGCTTTGATCTGCATGCTCGTTTGCAATCTGCTGAGCCAGAAGGCGGGAGAGAAGACATGGGTTCTCCTTGAACCCGGCACCTTGTTTCTGCGCTGTGCAAAGCGCGTTGCCGAGTCGCAGCACCGAAAGGTTGTCTCGATCCGCATCGAGGATCCTACAAACCCGACGATGGAAGCCAACAAGGGCGCAGCTGCAGATTTTTCCATTCATCCTCGGGCCACAGCGGCCCAGATCAAGTCCACCCTGTACCGGTTCCAGGAGGACGTCCTTGTCGTGGACTTGCTGCCGCCTCATGACCGCACTTTGGCCCCGTTTCTTTCCTACCCGATGGCACCCTCGAACTACGAGTTCTGGTCGCTGCAAAGCGGACTGAAGTCGACGATAGCGTTTGGATTTGACATGGCGCCTTTGCAACAAGCCATCGATCTGCTGAAAGAGGACGGTTCTGTGTTCAGACCCCAGCATGGCACGGTCCACGACTTGGCGCTTATCTCGATTCCGGCATTGATCGACCTTCAGGCAAAGCCATCCAACCTGCTCCAGATGCTGGACTGGCGGGCTGAACGGACGATCCAACACACGGTGAAGTTCCGCGACGACGAGTCGATCACCCGCGACAAGACACTTCTTCGCGGCGACCGGACCTATGTCCTCGTGGGCATCACGCGGGATATGGGCCAAAGCCTCTCCGTGCTATTCGTCAAGCAAGGGGCTCGTCATATTGTTCTGGCGAGCCGGAACCCGCCCAAAGACAAGCCGCAGTGGGCGCAGCACCTGGGCCATGCATGTGGTGTGGACGTCCGCTTTGAGACGCTGGACGTGACAGACGTTGTGGCAGTGCGCACGTTCCGTGAGACTGTGGAGCGGTCGATGCCGCGCGTGGGCGGCGTGGTGAACGGCGCGATGGTGCTGGATGACCGCATTTTCGCACACATGACGGCGGACACCTTCATGCGCGTGATGCAGCCCAAGACGGTGGGCTCGCGGAACCTCGCAGATGTCTTCCAAGACTACAATGAGAGCGACGACGACAAGCTGGACTTTTTCATCATGACGTCGTCGTTTGCTGCGATTGGCGGGCACGCCGGCCAGTCGAACTACGCGGCTGCAAACATGGTGAGCACTCTGCCGAAAGTATAAGTTTGTGCATTTTACTGATGATCCAGTACATGAACGGCATTGCTGCGGAACGGCAGCGCCACGGCGTGGCAGGCTCCGTGCTCAACATTGGCGTCATCTACGGCCTTGGGTTTCTGCACCGGGAGAAGGACGAGCTCTATGCCGGTCTGGAGCGTGAGGGATACCCGCCTATCTCGGAGCGCGACTTGCACCACATGTTCATAGAGGCTATTGTGCAGGGGCGGCCGCAGCCCGACAAGCCAGTGAACGAACGGAGCGCGCCGGACCTGACGACAGGGCTCAGCCGGTTCTCGCCGCAGCAGCCGCCCGAGGACGCACTGCACTGGCACACGGATCCGCGCTTTTCTCACTTTACGGTCGACAGCGACGAGGGAGCCGGGCAGGAGGCGACGGCAGCCGACGGTAGCGGCGGCGACAAGACCAGCGGGAGCAGCGCCACGCAGGTGCTTGCTGACCTGATCCGCCAGGGCACGGCGACGGCCGAAGCCATTGCTCAGGCACTCTCGGTGGCTCTTTGCGAGCGCCTGACATCCCTGTTGCACATGGGACCGCGCAGCAGCAGTGGCGGCGACGTTGGCGGCGGCGCCGGGATTCGCGGCGACAGCAGTCTGGTGGAGCTTGGCGTGGACTCGCTGGTGGCAGTGGAGACGCGCACGTGGATGTGGCGGGCGACAGGCCGCAACGTGCCGGTGATGCGGATCCTCGGCGCTGCGAGCATTGACAAGCGTGAGTTTCTCGGCTATCTTTCCGTGTGTTGTGTCAGAGGGATGCTAACAGCCGCAGTATGCATGGATGTGGCCAAGGAGGTGGTGGCGGACCGAGAGTGATCTGATTTTGAGTTTTCCTTTGTTCTTTGTTGCTGTTTTTGATTTTCTCAGAATGTACCGGCAGGGGCTGGAATCTCAGTGGTTTCTCGATCTACACAAGGATCGCGTGGATATTTGCAAGGACGAGGTGGCAAAGGACGAGGATGTCTCGCAGGGGTGGAGGACGAGAATGGTGGACAGGAAGGACGTGGAGGAACGGCGCACCGGCGGACGGGCGTAATGGAAGAGAGGGCCCGTTCACACGGACTGCATTGCTTTGCCCTGGTTCTGTTTCTTTGCTTTCTTTTCATCAGAAACTGATTTCCTCATGTCTCTCGCGTTCCGTGTTTACGAATACCGGCCCAAAAAGGAGGCCGACACGGTCATGTGACAACGTGATCATGCCGTCTCACTTCTAGGTACTTTGGTGGGACAGACAAGGCGCAGCCTCGTCTCACATTACGCGCAGTATACATGTTCCCGTGTGGAAATCGTCGCTGGCATTAGACGGGTTTCCCCTTTTATTGTCCAGGCCGCTGCTCGCTCCAGAAGAAGACGCAAAAGAACGAGGGAAGAAAGACAGACACCCAACATGAAAGAAGCACATAAAATCGACGCCGCACGCCCGGCTTTTTCCCGTTCCGCCGCTGCCATGATGGAGGACCGACCGACCTGCTCATCCTCGCTTGATTCCCTGTTTGGCCTGTGGGTGTTAGTCGGGGCCCGCATGATCCCTCGAAGAAAAAGAAAAAAAAACAAAAAAAGTGCTCACCTTCATCTGCTCGATCCGCGCCTTGAGCTGGTTCGTCACCTCGGCCGCGCGCTTCCAGCTCTCCTGGCCGGTGGTGCCGCCATTTGTCGGTACTTGGCCGATGCCGCCGGCGTCGTCGCCGCCGCCGCCGCCGACGCCTCCGGCCAGGTCCCGCCGGAAGCCGCGGGCCGGGCTGCCGCGGCCGCTGGGGATACCGCTGGTGGAGTACCGCAGCTCGGGACTGAGCTTGCTGCGCGGGTAGGCGGCGGCGGCGCCGCCGCCGAAACCACCGCCAACGCCGCCGCCGCCGCCGCCAACGCCGCCGAGGAGCTCGCCATTCTCCTTCTCCTCGGACATGGTGCTGGCGAAGCTCATGCGGTTGCGGCCACCGGCACTGGCCGAGTAGCCGCCGTCGCGGAAGATGCCGGCGTCGTCGTGGGTGGGCGAGGCGAAGCCCGGGCTGGCCATGCCGCTGCCGGGCGAGCCGACAATGGCACCGCCGCCGCCGCCGCCGCCGCCGTGAACGAGGGCGGCCTCGGCCTTGCTGAGGGCACGCTTGAGGCGGTCGAGCTCGCGGCGCAGGCGCTCGTTGGTCTGCTCGGCCGCCTCGGCGTCGCTGCGGGCGCGCACGAGCTGCGTCTCCTTGGCCTTGATGCTGAGGACGTCGCGCGTGTGGTCCTCGATCAGGCCGGCGTTCTGGTTCTTGAGCTCCTGGATCTCGGACAGGAAGCGCGACCGCTCCTGGCGCGCCTCGTCGGCCTGCCGCAGCAGCCGTTCGTTGGACGCCCGCAGCTCCTCCAGCTCCGCGCGCTCCAGCGCCGTCAGCCCCGACATGGGCGTCGGCGACGCCGGCGGCGGCGCTGCGGCCGGCGTCGCCATCGACGACGGCTTGGCCAGCGAGCGGCCCGCCAGCCCGCCCCGCCCGATGCCTCTTGGCGCCGCGGCGGCGGGTGTAGACGGTGCTGCGCCGTAGTCGTCGTACGACGGTTGTGATAATGACGGCGGCGGCGAGACGACGGCGGACGCGCGCTGCGGCGAGGCCAGGGTGCGCTTTCCGGGCGCCTTCATGCCGCTCAGGCCGGACGGCTTGGGCATGCCCAGCTTGGCGCCGGGCCGCGACGTGGGCTGCGGCGCCAGCGGGGGCGGCTCTTCTCGTGCGGCGGCGGCGGCGGCGGGTGGTGCAGCGGACGCCGCGCCGGGCCGCTTGAGCGGCGAAGAAACACTGCCCGGCGCCTTCTTTGCGCCAAGCCCGCCGACCTTGCGCACGGGTGCCCGACCGGCGGCGGCGGCGGGCGCCGGCGGAGGCGGGGCGGGTTTTGGCTTCTCCTTGGCGCGGACCTCTGCGGTCTCAAAGAACTCGCGGATCTTGGTCTTGCGGATGTCGTCGAGGCCCTCGAGGTGGGGGTTCATGGCGCGCTCGCCGAGGATCTTCATGACGGTGCCGAGGACCTCGGCGCCGCCGGAGCGCAGGCCCTCGCTGGACTCGGACAGCAGCTTCTTGGCGGCCTCGACGATGGTGGCAATCTCCTGCTTGCTGGGGACGGTGCGGGTGGTGCGCAGGCAGCGGATGAGGAAGCGCATGGTGCCCTCCTTGACCTGGGGGTTCTTGTGGGCGAGGAAGGTGACAATGTCCTCGAGGCACTCGGTGAGGTCGGTGGCGAGAAAGACCTGGTCGAGTGCGGCGCCGAGGGCGTCGGCGACGGACTGCTTCTTCTCCTTGAGGCGCTCGAGGATGGGCTGCATGACGACGGGGCGGTAGCGGCCGTAGCTGCGGCGCAGGCCCTTGGCCAGGACCTCGATGCACTGGGCGGCCTGGGTGACGACGGCGATGTTGGCGTCCTTCATGGACTTTGCGAGGCCGCGGTTGATCTCGCCAAAGTCGCCGTCCTTGATGCGCGGCACGTTGAGCACGGCGTAGAGGGCCTCGACGGCCTCCTTGCGGTCCTTCCACTTGGACGACGCCAGCTTGTCGTGGAAGTCGGCGGGCACGTTCTTGAGCACGTCCTGGGGCTCGGCGAGGTCAAAGGCGTCGATCTCGGCGGGCTCGTCGTCCTCGTCGGCGCCCGCACCCGCGCCGCTGCCGTCGTCGCCGCCGCCGCCGCCGCCGGCGGGAGCCTGGGCGAGGGCGGCCTGCTGGGTGCGGAGGAGGCGCTCCTGCTTGGGGACGTCGTTGGCGGCCTTGATGGCGTCGAACTGGGCCTCGAGCTCGGCCTGCTGGGTGGGCTTGAGGTCGCCCCAGAACATGGGCTTCATGGCCTCGCGCAGCCAGCGGTAGAACTCGACGGCGAGCTTGGAGGCCTCGGCGCGGACGTTCTTGTCGGCGTGGCCAAAGGCCTTGGGCAGGACCTTGAGCACGGGCTTGGGGTCGACGATCTTGCAGCCGTAGCTGTGGTAGACGGCGGTCAGGGCGGCGAGGCAGGCGGCGACGACCTTGGGCTGCTTGGACGCCAGCGCGGGCAGCATGTCCTCGACCACGGGGCCGGCCACGTCCACCTCGACGTAGAGCAGCAGCGCCTCGAGCGCCGACGCCTTGGTGGCCGCGCGCGTCGACGGCAGGCCCTTTTCCACCAGCGCGCCCACCGTGGCGCCGCGCGTGCGCACGCCGCCCTCGCGCCCGCCGTACTGCAGGAACGCGCACAGCGCCGCCACGCCCTCCTGCTGCGCCGCCACGTTCGAGTCCGCCACCGCGCTCTTCCACAGGCCCGAGTCGTGAAGAAACGGCCGGAACGCCGGGTCCGTCTCGCTCGCCGTCCGCGCAAACAGCTGCGCCGCCTCCTCGTACGCCTGCTTCCGCACTTTCCAGTTCTGCTCGTCAGCGGCGTTCTCCCAGCACCCACCGTCCTGTCGTCTGCCCTCTCTCTCATCCTCATCCTCCTCCTCCTCTCATGCAAACATGCAACCCACCTTGTGCGCAAAACGGTCCGGCAAGGGCACGGCGCTCAGGTCCTCTTCCTGTTCGGCCATGGTGGGCGGAAAAGGGAGCGGTCAGTCGCCGCGTCGGTCGTGTGATCGGTTGTCGTCGGTTGTGCGGCTCGGATACGTCGTCCCCGAGTGCAAAAGGGGGGAGGTGAGGTCGAAGATGGTCAAAATGGTCGTTTTCGCGTTCAGGGTATCACGGCGTCGCGTCGAAAAAAAGGCAGGTGCGGTTCTTGGGTTCTGCATCATGCCTGCCCAGCGTGGGGTTGGTTGGCCGTAAACACGGGATCGCGGCCGAGCGGTCAGGTGACGCGGCACGTGGGGCTGCCGGGGCAACGAAGTCACGTGACAAATGGGAGCGACAACGGCGCTCGCCGTGACAGCGAGGACATGTTGGCCGTCGTCAGCTTGGTGAGAGGGCACGGCTGGAGACTACGGAGTGAAATAGTACGTGATTCTCGTCCGCTATGAGAGATCAGCTTCCGGATCATCGGCAGAGAGGGCCTCCAAATTGTGCCGCTGCTTTGTGTTGCGTAGTGTTACCATCTCGCTCTCGCGCGAGCGTGGAGACAGCGTTCGGCTGGGCTTCCTGCCATTGGATTTGCGGGGGACAAGAAGGCCGGGAGGAAGACGGCGGGGGGCGAGACGGCGTGGGATATTACACGAGTCAGACAGAGGCCGTGTTGGATGCCCGAGAGGGTTGCAGCTGTTTTTGAAACACGCATCGCCTGCACAGGCCAAGACAAGCAGGGGGGACAAGGCTGCAGACGGCGGGCAGCGACAGAGGCCGGCGACGCGAGCCCGGCGGTCTATAGAAGGACACTCCTGGTCCTGGCCGCAGCCTGCCGCTGCTTGATGGCAGGAACACCTCGGACCTGTGCCGGCCAGGGCACCACGTGGTGTGCTCGCCAGACAAATCGACACTCATATTCCGTTTCGACCATGGGATTGTAAGACATATCCCCTGCTCCAACCGCACTATTTGCCGCGGAAGGAGGAATATTACTTTCTGCACGTGGCTGTGAATCCGGGCGGCTACAAGTGCTACGGAAAGGAAATCTTGCTCTGCAACGAGGAGGGCATTCTGAAGGTAGGTCGGGCTCGGCGTTCGATGACGAGGGCGGACGGGTGCTGACGGCCAGAGAAGCAGGCACCTTTTGTTTCCCCCGCCAAAACTGCGTGCACAATGGCGGCAGCGTCTCCTATGTGGACGACAACTGAGGCGGAGGCTTTCCGGGCGTGGGGGGACACGCGAACAGATACACGCGGCTCGGCTCGGGGGGGCAGGCAGGCAGGAAGAAAGACGGACTGCCGGTGTTTGGGTGAGCGAGCAGCCGTCCACGTTGCGTTCCATGGAGAGAACGGAGGACGGATTGCTGTTGTCTGGAAAGTGTGCGGCGTGCGGCAGCGTGCGGCAGCGTGCTAGGGTGCCTCGTCGCGCCGTGCCGAGCGCGTGTGCCGGCGGTCGTAGGTGTGCGTGTGGTTCCCCAGCGGCGGTGGCGGGTTGTCCGGTCCGTCCGGTTGGTCGAGCCCGTCGAGCCCCTCTGGTCCGTCTGGCCCGTCGGGCCCGCCTAGCCTCCCCATCCTGTCCAGCCCGTCCAGCCCGTCCATCCCGTCCAGCCCGTCTGGCCCATCCAGCCCGTGCAGGCCGGCGACGAGGGCCAGCTCGCGGGCGACGGCGGGGCTGGCGGGGGCGTAGCGGCGGAGGACGGCGACGGCAAAGGCGCGCCAGGCGGGGGCGTGCGGGGGCACGAGCTGGCGCAGATGGGGGCGGGGGCTGCCGGCGAGGGCGTGGACGAGGAGCAGCATGCCAAAGAGCTGGGTGCAGACGAAGAAGCCGAGGTAGAAGCAGCTGGGCGCGGCCAGCGTGGGCCGCACGACGGCGCACCAGCGCACGGCGCACGCGAGCGCGTCGCGGCACTTGGCCCAGTCGTCGGCGGTCATGCCGTCGGGGTGGTGCAGCGCGCGGTGCAGCAGCGGCCGCCGCAGGTGGTAGCGCGCGATGCAGTAGCGCGCCTGCAGCCAGGGCACCACGAGTAGGGCGGCGGGGTCGGGGTCGCCGTCGGGGTCGGGGTCGGGGTCGCCGTCGGGGCCGGCGTCGGGGCCGGCGTCGGGGTCGCCCTGCGTGTCCGCCGACGAGGGAGCGGGAGCGGTCGCCGGCAGCAGAGCATGCCCGGCCCCCGCAAACGACGCGGCGGTGACGGGCGCATCCTCCCACTGCAGATAGGCCGGCAGCTGGCGGCGCCACTGCTCGAGCTGGTGCAGCAGCTCGTCCTCGAGGGCCTGGGGCGGGTAGTCGGCGCGGGCGAGGGTGGTGGCCTGGGCGGCGGCGTGCAGCGACTGGCCGGCGGCGAGGGCGCGGCTGCGGCTGGCAAAGAGGCTGTCGCAGAGGCGCGTGAGGATGTTGCGGTGGGCCACCTGGGAGAGGAAGTGGTAGTGGCAGAAGGCGGAGGGCGTGGGGGAGGGCGGCGACGGCACGGGGGCGGGGGCGGGGGCGGCGACGGCGACGGCGACGGCGTTCGGCGAGACGACGGCGGCCGCGGGGGAGACCACATCCGGGGCCACGTGTGCCACGTCTGGAGAGATCACGTCCACGTCCGGGACGGTGCGGCGCAGGCTGGCGACGGCGGCGGGCCCCGGAAAGGGCACAAAGGTGGGCAGGGGCACGCGCTCCTCGTAGGCGAGCAGGTTGGACACGGGCAGGTCGATCTCCTGGGTCAGGACGGCCTCGAACATGGCGGTGATCCAGAAGAGGCGCGCCTGCATGTCCAGCGTCCAGGGGTCGCAGTCGGGGGGGACGCTGAGTGTGAGCAGGCCGACGGGGACCGAGGACAGACCAGGGTGGGGGACCTACCAGGCCCAGAAGCTGGTGCAGCACGCCACGGCGCGGCTGACGTGGGCCCACCAGTCGAGGGGGCGGAGGAGCTGCGAGTAGAGGAGGCTGGGGGTCAGTCAGCGGAGGGGCGGGTGCAGGGAAAAGCCATCGCGAGACGCACCCGCACAGCAAGTGGTACTGGCACGCGTGCAGGCTGGTGTCGCCGTCCAGCAGGCCGACGCGCCGGCGCGCCTCGTGGAAGAAGGCGAGGCTTTCGGGGGGGAAGTCGGGGAGGCGGACGGGCGCGACCACGCCCTCTGAGGAGCCTGCCGCCGCCGCCGCCGCCGCCGCCGCCGCTGCCCCCACCTCCCGCAGCGCCTGCGTCCCGAGCACGCCCAGCGCCGCCGTCGCCAGCACCACGCAGCTCTCCATGGTGGCGCCGAAGCCCGCGGCGGCGGCCGCCGGCAGCGTGTGCTGGGTCCAGAGGCCGCGGTCGAGGACGGGGTGGACCAGGTTGAAGGTGGCCAGGTAGGCGTCGGCGAGGTCCTGGGCGGCGCGGGCCGAGAGGGGGGGGGAGGGCAGCACGTGTTCGAGGGTTGGCTGGTCCAGCGGCGGGCGGCGCTGCTCGAGGAGCGTGGCCGCCGCCGCGTCGTAGATGTAGGCGTCCCCGGTGGTGTCCCCGGTGGTGTCGCCGACGGCGTCCCCCTCCCCGGTGGCGCCGTGCGCCGCCAGAAGTGCGCGTATGGCCGGCCACGTGGCAATCTGGCGGATGGGGTACTGGATGACGGGGACGTGCCGGGGCGGCGGCGGCGGCGGCCGGTAGTTATTGTGGTGGTGGTTGTGGTGGTGGTGGTGGTGGTGGTCTTCATACGGCGAGGGCCCCCACGCGGCCGCCGGCAGCGCACCCCCGCCGCCGCCGCCGCTGCCTTCCGGACCCGGCTGCACCGGGCTCGGCTGGGCCGTTGTGCTGCTGCTGCGCGCACGTTTCCGGCCGGCCGACACCCCCCCGAGATCGCCGCCACTGCCGCTCTCGATCTTGGCCTCGATGCGCTGCAGCGTCTTGAAGATCATGCCCAGCGACACCTCGTTCTTGGTCGCCTTGCGCTCGCCGTACGTGCACGCCGTCCCCGCGCCCCGGCACAGCCCGCACGGCTGCCCGCCGTCGCAGCGCGTCTTCTTCTGCCGGCACGTCTCGCACGCCTGTCGTCGGCGATCAGCGTCGGCTCCTCAGCTCGTCAGCTGGCTTTGCTCAGAAGCTCTCACCTGCCGCGCGATAAACAGCCGCTGCCGCTTCGGCGGCACCGTCTCGTCCACGTCGGGCGCGTCCGCGCCCCAGACAGCCTGCATCGCGTCAAGTCGCCGTCGCCGTCGTCGTGGGGGGGAGGGGGGGGCCTTCGGTCTGGGCGTCCTTGCAAGTCGGTCGTCGTCTCGACCGCCGCGGCTGGAGTTGCGCAAGTTGCCCCGGCGGAGCCGCGTCACGTGATACACATATAGTCGCTCCACCCGCGTAAATTTTCAGGAGTACGCCGAACTACGGAGTGTTCACTCTTTGCTTGACGTCGCCGTCGAGGGCTTCCCCACGGGGAGGGCGCCGCAAAACGACCAAACGGGCAGCTCGAGGCGGGCTCCGTGGTATGTGTGTGCACTGTGCTGCGCACTGTCCTTGGGTCATCGGCGTCTTTTCAGGGAGGGGGGGGAGGGGGAGACGGAGAGGGGTGAGAAACGTCGTGAGTCGTCTGGTCGTCCAACGGCTGCGTTCCCGCACGTCAGACCGAGTGTGGTGGTGGCAGCCTGTGAGGAGCAGATCAAGAGGCCAAAACAGTCGCGTCATGAAACATGTATACAAAAGAGACTATACAACTGAGCTCGTACAGATCAACGTGACCTCCCCACCTCAAAGGACCGCCCGCTCACGGCTCCGGGTCAAACTCGCGCGACTCGCCAATGTCGACGACGTCAAAGAGGCCGGTCTCAGGCAGGCCGCGGCGGCGCAGGGCCTCGCGCAGCTTGGCGGGGGGCTCGAGGACGGGCTCGGAGGTGAGGGCCCAGGTGCCCCAGTGCATGCCGAGGGCGCGGCGGCAGCGGGTGGCGAGCAGGAGGTCGACGGCGTCGAGGGGGTCGGCGTGCATGCCGGAGAAGAGGGAGCGGGGGCGGTAGGCGCCGATGGGCAGCAGGCCGAGGTCAAAGGGCCCGCGCAGGCGGCCGATGGCGGCGAAGTCGGGGCAGCCGGGGCGGGCGGCGCGCACGGCGTCGTCGGCGGCCCAGACGGCGGCCTCGGAGGCCGAGCCAGGCCCGCCGGCCCCGCCGGCCCCGCCGGCGGCCGCCGCCGCCACAATGTCCTCCTCGTCGGCGTCGACGGCGCGGAACCCCGTGTCGCCGCCAAAGTAGACGGACCGCCCGCCCGACGAGACCGCCCAGCTGCACCACAGCGTGCGGTCGCGGTCCAGCAGCGAGCGCGCCGACGTGTGCTGGCTGGGGAGGCACGACACGCGGGCGTGGAGGGTGGGCGGCGGCTCAGACCCCTTCCCCTTCAGACACACCGTCGCGTCGGCGTCCTGCCACCAGTCCAGCTCGGTGACGGCGTCGATGCCGGCGCGGCGGAACCAGTCGGCCAGCCCGAGCCCGACAAAGTAGTGCGCGCGCGGGTGGTGCCGCCGCAGCGCCTGCACCGACGGGCCCGACAGGTGGTCGTAGTGGCTGTGGCTGATGACGACCGCGTCCACCGCCGGCAGGTCCGCCAGCGCGCACGGCGCCGCCGTGAACCGCCGCGGGCCCAGAAACGACACCGGCGAGCACCGGTCCTCGAACACGGGGTCGAACAGCACCCGCAGCCCCGACGGGAACTCGACGTAGTAGCACGCGTGGCCCAGCCACGTCGCGCGCAGGCTGCTGCTGCTGTTTTTGGCTCCGTTGATGCCAGGCGTCTCCCACCGCGTCGCCCGGAACGTCGGCGCCCGCACCGGCACCGTCGGCGGCGACGTGTCCGGCAGCGTCAGCTTGCCCTGCCATCGGTATCTGCTGGTCAGCATCACGGCTCCAGACCAGCCACTCCAGCCAGCCACTCCAACCAGCCACTCCAGCCAGCCACTCCAGACCAGACCCCAGACCAGAACCCACCGAACAAACACCCCCAGCATCCTGAAAAACCCCCAGAAGCCCAGCGCGCCCGCCGGCCCCAGCCCGTCCACAAACGACGCGTGCGGGTTGCGGAACCGCGCCGTCGTGCCGTCCGCCCGCCGCACGTGGTGCGCCCGCTCGGCCGCCTCCACCGGCGCCGCCCCGAGGCCCGGCCGCGTTACCACCGCGACGTGGTCTGCCTGCTCCATGTTGTTGGTGTGGTCTTCGCAGAGGGCAGGACTTGACAGTGTGCTTATACTCGAGAGACGTCCATCGAATCGCGGCACCGCGCCGCTTTTGTACACCGCGTCATTTTCTTACATAAGCCGAACGGGCCGTCGGCCCAACGTCGCCGCCGAACGTCGCTGGCGCCAGCATGCTGACACCGGCTGCCGTTGCTGCCTGGCGGGCCGACGCGGCATAGAGTGAGACGGTGGGGGGCCGTCGGGAGAATGCAGGCCGCCGCGATGGGCGGCGGCGGTCGAGGACGGGCGGATAGCTACTATGAATGACAGAGTAAGCTGTGCTGCTTTGTGAATGCACGGAAGCCTTTTTTTCAGGCAGATGTCTCTTGCGCTGGAAAGCCAGTCGTTTGCACCGTTTGCTTTCTTCGTATTTCTGTTTTTATTGTATTTATTTCTTGCTTTCACCTTGCACATTCTTCTTCATTTTCACACTTTTACGATACTGCTCGAGACATCCATCTTTCTTCGACCAGATACCCTAGCTCGCCTTCCTACGGAGTAAGTCGTCCACCGAACGGACTACTGGCCCAGCCTTCAAAAAGGCCACCAAGGCCAGCACCAATCAACAACGAGATCGAACGCCCGGTTAGCTCAATCGGTAGAGCGTGAGACTCTTAATCTCAAGGTTGCGGGTTCGACCCCCGCATCGGGCTCAAATCCTGATGCGCCTCTTCAAGAGGCACTTCGAACTCACCATTTTTTTTTCTTTTTTTTGCATTTTTACCTCCTCATTTGTATTTTACTTTCCCATTTGTTTTTTACTTTCTCTTTTTTTATTTTTTCCATCCCGCGTCCACGAGGTCATTTATTTGCAAAGCTTTTTTCGTTTCCAAAAACAGCCAAACTCGTCAGAACTGAAATCAACGTATTTTATTTTGTCCATTGTCCCATACGCAGCGCATTGTAACGCAGAGCCTTGTCAAAACATCCAGACTCGCTACTTCTTCGGGCTCATCTTCGCCTTGAGCTCGTGCAGCTGCTCGCCGATCGACTTGGCGCGGAAGGCCGGCTTGGCTGGCTTGCCTTGGTCCGCAGCCGGCTGGCCCGCGCTGGCATCCGCGCCAGAGGTGGTGCCAGCGTCGACGTCGGCGTTGGCGCCCGCAGCGGCCCCCGAGGCTGCCCCCGAGGCTGCCCCCGAGGCTGCCCCCGAGGCTGCCCCCGAGGCTGCGCTCGAGGCTGCACCCGAGCTTGTATCCGGCACAGGATCCGCCGGCTTGCCCAAGACCTCGTCGGTGGTCCCGCCGCACCCCAAAACCTCGGCCTCGCCGACCGCCGCGCTCGAGCCCGGCACGTCGGCGAACCGCACGCCCTTCTGCAGCCGGCCGCAGCTCGGGTCCTCCAGGGCGTCCAGGACGTCCTTGGGGATCGTTGTGCTGTGGTCGGCGGGGTCAAAAAAGGTCGCGGGCTGGTCCTCGCTCTAGGTAGGCACGGGTGAGTAGACGGCGCAAACGGCTCTTCCGCACAGGCACATGCTTACCTTGACCTTGGTCGACGCGTCGCCGGCAGCAGCAGCGCTCTTGCCGTGGTCCTCTGGAGTGGCCATGATGGAGAGGGAGAGAGTGGATCAGAAGTGGCACAGAATGAGGTGGCAGATGGTCAATGTTCGTTCGCTGGGGGGCCGTGCAGACAGACAGGCAGTTTGGCGTCTGGGCTAGGCGCCCTTTTATAGTTTTCCAACGCAACGGCTGACCTCGCTCACAGAGCTTCCTCGCTCACCGGCTGCTGTCGTCACCCGTCGACTTGTCTCACGACGGCCGCCACGATGCTGGTCGTACCGAGGCCGGTCGCCATGTAAGTGCACAGTACAGTGTGGTTTTACAGTGCGTATATAGAGACACTGGGACACGAGCTGCACAGGAGAGCAGCAAGCAAGCTGCACGAGAAAGCAGCGCCATCACTAGCTCTACCATGTTGCCTCTGCTACTTACCGTCTTGGAGTCACGATGCACTGGGGATACTGAATGGCCTGCGGCCGGTCCCGCTTCGCCGCGCAGCCGCCACCGCGCAGCCGTCGCCGGTTACATCACGTGATTATTCCACGTGACCTTTACACGTGACAATCTCGATAAGATAAGGCCGCCTCCAAAATCCAAGCTCGCCACGGAACCTCATTTGTTTTCGTCGCACTTCCACATCGAACCGCGCCACGCCGCCACCATGGACTTTCCGACGTTCAGCGCGGCCGCGATGGGCAAGGCGGCGGCGGGTGCGGACGCGTACTCATCGTCGGACTCGTCGGACACGGACTCGGACGCGGAGTACCGGCACCGGCTGCCGGCGACGGGCGAGCCGAACGGCGAGGACGACGGCGAGTTCCGGCCGCAGCACCAGCACCGACGCAAGCGGCGGCGGACGGGCGGCCGCAGCGGAAAGGAGAGCGCGGCGCTGGGCATCTTCGGGTCGGACGACAGCGACGACGCGGCCCACGACGCGCGGCGGCGGCAGCGGCGGCGGGGGGGCCCGCTGTGGGCGCAAGGGGTGAGCTTTGTGTCAGGGGAGAAAGGGGAGAAGGGGGAGAAGGGGGAGAAGGGGCACTACGATGAGGAGGACGACGAGGAGGAGGAGGAGGGCGACGCCAGCGAGAGCGAGGAAGACGGCCGGTTTGGGCTCGGCCGGTCGGAGCGGCGGGTGATGGGCGGCGTGGACGTGGCGGTGGGCGGCGACAAGGACGCCTACGATGACGACGACGAGGAAGATGAGGAAGAAGACGATGCGATGCGCGGCGCCGGCCTGGGATTTACGCTGGGAAAGACTGCGACCGGCGACGAGTTGGACGCGCGCACGCGCAAGATGAAGCACCTTGCGCGCGAGCACATGCATCGCCAGATGGGCCACTCGCACGCCGACCACCGTTACGGCTACCAGCAGGTCCCCTCCGCTGGACCCGACGCAGCGGACCCGCGCAACCCGCTGGGCACGGGCTTTGTGCCGTCGTCGGCACACGACCCGGTGCTGCGGGCGGACCGGGCGGCCGAGCCGACGAGGAAGCCGGGCGTGTCCCGGCCCAGCGCGTTCTCGTCCAAGGGCGGCGGCGGCGGCAGCAACAAGGCGTCGTTTGGCGCGCGCATGATGGCCAAGATGGGGTACGTGGAGGGCCAGGGGCTGGGGCGGGAGGGCCAGGGGCGCAGCGCGGTGATCGAGGCGCAGCTGCGGCCGCAGGGCGTGGGCCTGGGCGCGGTGCAGGAGAAGTCGGCGCAGGAGCGGCGCGAGGAGAAGCGGCAGGCGCGGCTGCGCGGCGAGGCGGTGTCGGACTCGGAGGAGGAGAAGAAGCGGAAGCGGCGGGAGAGGAGGACCGCCCCCGGCAGCGGCACCACCACCCCCCGTGGAACAACCACCCCCCGCCGGCCGCCCAAGACCAAGTACCGCACGGTGGAGGAGGTGCGGCGGGCGGCGCCCGGGCTGCACGTGCCGGACGCGTTCGCGCCCATCCTGGACCTGACGGGGCCGGGCCAGCGGCTGCTGACGTCGGCGTCGGGGCTGATGACGCCGGGGGGCACGGCCGTTCAAAGCAGCGACGGCAGCAACAATGCGGCCGCCAAGCTGGCGCGGCGCGCGCAGCACGACGTGCTGGCCGTGCTGGAGGAGTGGCAGAGCCTGCAGAACCGCAAGGCGTACGCGGCGCTGCAGGCGCAGCAGCTGCGGCAGGCGCTCGCCGAGGCCGAGGCGCGGCGCGACCGGCAGCGGGCGCTGGCGGCGGCGTTCAGCAAGCTGTCGGTGGGGGACGGCCAGGATGGTGGTGACATTCCGGCGGGCGATGACGACGACGAGCAGCCCTGGCGCCGGGAGTGGGACCGCGTCGTCGCCCAGCTGCAGGCGGCGGCGGCGGCGGTGTCGTCCGCGCACCGAGACGGCGGCGACGGCGGCGGCGGCGTCCAGCACGAAAACAGCGAGGACGCGGCGGCCGACCGCGCCATGCTCGCGCGCGTCGGCGTGGCCGCCGTGCACCCGGTGCTGCGGCAGGCGCTGGCCGACTGGGACCCGCTGGCGGACGTGCGGCAGCCGGTGGTGGACGGCCTGCTGTCGATCCAGGGGCTGCTGGGCGGGGCCGCAGGCGGCTCCGGCCCGGTCGACGACTCGGCCGACCCATACACGAGCGCGGCGCAGCACCGGCGGCTGCGGCGGACGACGGCGTCGCCGTACGAGGCCATGCTGTACACGCTGTGGCTGCCGCGGATGGCGGCGGCGGTGCGGCGGTGGGACGTGGTGGGCGACACGGCGCACCGGCTGCTGGCGGCGTACGAGGCGTGGGCGCCGCTGGTGCCGGGGTTCGTGCGGGCGCAGCTGGTGGGCCAGGACGTGGTGCGGCGGCTGGGCGAGGCGGTGGCGCAGTGGGAGCCGCGGCGGCGGCACCGCCACGGTCACGGCCGTCACCACAAGCAGCAGCAGCACCACCATCACGACCGCGACCGCGACCACGACCGCGACCCCCCCCATCTCTGGCTGTTCCCGTGGCTGCCGCACCTGCCGGCGCGGCACGTGGACCCGGGCAGCGCGGACGGGCTGGTGGCCGAGGTGAAGCGCAAGTTCCGGCACCTGGTGGACGCCTGGCCGTTTGCGCGCGGCGTGGTGCCGGGGCTGGCGCAGTGGCGGGCGGTCCTCAAGGCGCCGTCCAAGACATCCTCGACGTCGTCCACGTCCTCGACCACCGACCACTGGCGCGCGCTCGTGGTGGCGCACGTGCTGCCGAGCATGGCGCGCAGCCTGCGGGCCGAGTGGCGCGTCGACGTGCAGGACCCGGCGGCGCACCTGGACGTGCTGGCGGGCGCGCTGGCGTGGCTCGGCGACGGGCTGCTGGCGCCGGCGCTGGTCGGCGAGGTCCTGGCGGCCGAGGTGCTGCCGCGCTGGGAGGCGGCGCTGCGGGCGGTGCTGACGGGGACAGCAAAGGCGACGGACAAGGACGGCCCCGAGGACGGCCCCGAGGACGGCCGGCCGGCCGCGCCGCCGCTGCCCGCCGACCAGCTGGCGCAGTGGCTGCGCTGGTGGACGCAGGAGGTGCTGCCGCCGGCCGTGCAGCGCGTGCCGGCGGTGGCGGCCGCCTTTGCGCGCGGGCTGGTGCTGGTCAACGAGGCGCTGGACCTGGGCCTGGTCGGCGGGACGTACGACCCGGCGCGCGTGCGGCCGTTTTTGGGGGCACAGGAGGAGGGCCGGCTGGGGGAGAAGAGTCGCTTGGGCCGGCAGGAAGAGAGCCGGACTACAGACCGAGACCGCCCCCTCCCCCAACGCGCCTCCCCCGACCCCCCCGAAATGTCCATCCGCCACTACGTCGAGGCGTGGTGCGAGGCGCACGACGTGCAGTTCCTGCCCGAGCGCCGCCGCATGCACGCCGAGGGCCGGCCGCTGTACCGGCTGACGGCGCGGGGCGACGGCCGCGGCGGCGTGCTGGCCTACTTCCAGGGCGTGCGGCTGTACGTCGAGACCAAGCGCGGGCCGCTCGAGATGCGCGTCGACCGCGACGCCGACTGGGAGCAGCTGCTGGAGATGGTGGGTGGTAGGTAGCTGGCAGGTGGCAGCTGAACTTTATGCTGTCTTGTGATCGGATTCGTCCGTCTATCATCGTCTTCTGGTGACTGTCCTTCCGTCTTCTCGTCTCGTCTGTCCTTGTCTCCGCCGTCCGTGATGTCCTTCGTGTGGCTCCGGCTTCGGCTCGGCCCGCTCCGACTCGCTCCGGCCTCCGGCTTGCTTCCACATCCCCTCCCTCCTCTCCCCTCCCCTCCCTCCCCTCCCCTCCCCTCCCTCCCCTCCCCTCCCCTCCCCTCTCCTCGCCTCGCCTCGCCTCCAGCTCCCCTCACTCCCCCATCGACCGCCGGTTAAACTCCTCCACCGCCACCGCAATCATGCGGTACAAAAACGCGCGGCCGCTCTCCTCGGGCACCGGCAGAAACGGCCCGTTCATGTTCCCCCGCAGCGTGATGCTGATGCCGGTGCGCTCCTTGGCGATGCCCTGGATGTCCCGCAGCGGCGCGTCCCACTCGGCCGTCAGCTTGCGCGACCGGATCAGCAGGATGCGCGCGTACGTCACAATCACCACCTTGTCCTCCAGCGGCAGCTCCAGGTGCCCAATGTACACCTCGTCAAAGTAGGCGCCGTCGTCCACCTGCTTCAGCCACGACTGCCCCACCGCCTCCCGCAGGCTGTACGGCCGCACCAGCCCGTCCGCCGGCACAAAGCGCGCCGGCCGCACCCGCTCCAGCTCGTTGCCGTCAAACACCGTCGTCGTGTTGCGGATGCCCTCGGACACGTTGCTCGCCAGGTCCAGCACCCCAATCACCGGCTTCGTCGCCGCCCCCAGCACCCCCTTGCCCAGCCCCTTGAAGAACCCCAGCGCCCCCTCCTGCTCCGCCCCCTCCAGCGGCTTGCGCGCCAGCCCCCCCACCCCCGACGCCACCGACGCAAACAGCGAGTTGGCCCCCGCCGTCACCCCGTACAGCGCGTGCTTCGGCCGGTTGCGCACCCGCATGATCCGCCGCCGGTCCTGGAACGACTTGTCCAGCGTCGCCGCCGCCAGCCCCTTGGACATGGCCCCCGTGAACTTGCTCACCGAGTCGCTCACTCCGTACACCGACTTCTTGACAAACGACGCCGCCCCCCGCGCCAGCCCGCTGCTCAGGTCCTCCGGCCGGTCCGACACGATCAGCCCCAGGTACGGCTCGTAGAAAATGTCCGTGATCCCCGACGAGATGTTGTTGAACAGGCCCACCGGGTTGCCCAGAAAGTCCGCCGACCCCAGGATCTTGTGCACCTGGTACAGCGCCTCCTGGCTGTAGTGGTTCGTCACGTTCTGCACCAGCACCGGCATCGACACCCGCACGTTCTCCAGCATCAGCGCGTTCAGCCGCACCGGCGCGTCGTTGACGTTGCCAATCGCCATCGTCAGGATGTTGAACACAAACATCAGCGGGTTGCGCGAGCCCGACCCGCCGCCGCCGCCGCCGCCGCCGCCGCCGGCTCCCGTTCCGCCGCCCGAGACGTCCGCCGCGTTGACCCGCTCCGTCCGCACAAACGAAATGTCCAGCTGCATCGGCTGGATGTTGAGCAGCTCAAAGTAGAGGTCGCGCCCGGCCTGCGCCGCCCGCGGCTCCGGAATGCCCAGGCTCTCGTCGCACAGCTGCTCCTCGTCCTCGCCGCCGCCGCTGCCGCTGTTGCTGCCGCTGCCGCTGCCCCCCGGCACCTTGGTAAAGTCCAGCATGGCAAACACAAAGTCCTCGTCCAGGTCCAGCGTCATCTCCTGCAGCAGCACCGTCGCGTACTTGATGTACTCCACCCCGTACGAGTCGTCCTTGACCCGCGTCGCCATCGCGTGCAGCGACGGGTGCGCCTCCGTCTCCGGGCCCCGCCGCGGCACCACGCTCGGGTACAGCACCATCGGGAAGATGCCCCCGTACAGCTGGTTGTCCATCTGCACCCACTGCACCGCCAGGCTGACCGTCTGGTACTCCGCCGAGTCCGTGTACCGCAGCTGCACGTCCCGCAGCGTCAGGTACGCCAGCTCCTTGAGCTGCGCGTTCACCAGCGACACCCCGATGCCCCCCAGCCGCAGCTGCGCCCGGAACGTCACCCCCGTGTCCTGCTCCTTGGCCTCGAAGCTCGTCCGGCTGCGCTCCCGCTCCCCGCTGCTGCGGCTGCTGCTCGCCGCCGTCGTGCCCCCGCCCCCGCTCGCGCTGCTGCGCTGCCGGTACAGGCTCTGCGACGGCCGGTAGTTGGTCAGGATCAGCGTCTGCGTCGGCCCGTCCGCCGTCACGTTGATGTCGATGATCTTGGCCTCCCCGGACACCGACACAAACTTCATCGGCAGCTGGTTGCCAATCTCCGCCAGCTTCACGTGCCGCTCCTTGCCGTACGCGTTGATCACCACCTCCCGCGTCTTGGCCGCCGGGAAGTCCCACGCGTACGGCATGATGCTGCGCGGCGGCAGCCGGTACCGGATCAGCCGCCACCCGGACCGGTCCTCGCCGCCGCTGCTGCTGCTGCTCCCGCCAGCACCACCGCCACCGCCGCCGCCACCAGCACCTCCACCACCACCGCCACCACTCCCCCCGCCACTGCTCCCCGCGCCCCCCTCGTCCTCGCTCGGGTTCGCCTGGTAGAACGTAAACTCCGTGTCGCTCTCGTTGCGCATCGAGAACGGCCAGTTGCGCCGCTCCAGGCTGAGGTGCAGAAAGATGGTCGCGCCCTCCATCAGAATCTCCGCCCGCACCAGCTTCTGCCGCTGGCCCGGCTTCGCCAGCTTGATATACGTCGTGCCCAGGTCCGAGATGTTAAAGGGCGACGACCACTGGCTGTTGACGTCCGGGTAGCTCAGGCACAGCTGCTTCGCCGGGCACTTTTGCAGAAAGTGCAGCGGCAGCAGCGCCCCCGGCCGGATCGGCTGCACGTGCGAGCTGCTCGGCTCCCGGATGTGCAGCGCCTCCTCCAGCCCGTTCTTGAGCACAAACCGCGGCGCCAGCGTCACCACCTTGGTCATCTTGTACTTGCCCTCGCCCGGCTCCACCGTGATGCCAATGTGGATCTCCGCCGTCTGCGTCCGCGTCGATGGCAGCACCACCTCGGCCGTGCTGCCGATCGCGTCCAGGCTCTGCGGCTTGCTCCACTCCGAGTCGCCCACCCGCAGCAGCGCCCGGTTGCGGTTGTCGCCGCCCGCCGGGTACGAGAACAGGAACGGCAGCGCCCGCGCGTGCTCGTGCCCGCTGCTGCTTGGCCCGCCGCCGCCCGCGCCCGTGCTGCTGCTCGTCCGCGGCAGCTCGATCCGCATCCGGCCCGCCGCCGGCCGCGCCGACTTCATAAACACCTTGGACCGCACCTCCACCTCGAGCCCCGTCTTGTTGAGAATCACGTACGGGCTGTACACCGTCACCCGGAACGCCCCGCCCGCGTCCGGCAGCCGGTAGTAGTGCAGCCGCAGGTGCAGGCTGAGCCCCTTTTCGTCCTTGCACACGAGCGTCTTCTCGCGCGGGTAGTCGTCCGCCCCGCCCGAGTTGATAATGGCAAAGTCGCTCGCCTGGAAGTCCGTGTCCTGCATGTCCACGCTCATCAGCAGCAGGTGCGACAGCTCCGTGACGTGCACCGGGCTCACGCCGCCCTTGCGCAAGAAGTTGGTCCAGTCGCGCTTCGTGTTCTTGTCGTAGATCCGGTACTTGAAGTCGTACGGCAGCAGGTTCTCCAGCACCACCGGCGCCGACAGCTTGATGCGCATGTAGGGGTAGGTCTGCACCAGCGGGTGGCTCGTGTCGTAGTTGGCGTGCACCTGGAAGTAGAACGAGTCGCCGTGCTCGCCCTTGCACACCATCGTGCGCGTCGGCCGCTTCAGCAGGTCGCGCCACCACAGCGTCTCCGTCGACCAGTCGTAGCCGAAGCCCGAGTCCGGCCGCACCACCAGGCTCTTGAGGTACACCGCGCCCACCGGCGCCGGCCGCGCCTCGCCCGGCGCAATCTTCTCAATCTTGAGCAGGTGGCCCTCGTGCGCGTCGTACACGCCAATCTCCACCGGAATCTGCGTCTCGTTCTCCACCACCAGCGGGCTGCGGAACGTCACGTACTTGACGTTGTCGTCGCCCAGCTTGACCTCCACCAGCAGCCGGTGCAGCACCTGGTTGCTCTTGGGCCGCAGCCCGAACAAGAACTCGCCCTCGCGGTTGAGCCGCACGTTCTTGACCGCGTCGAACCCGCTGCTCTCCAGCAGCACCTGCACGTTCTGCGCCTGCGCCTCCGCCACCAGGTTCTCGCGCATCTTCTCCCACTGCTCAAAGCTCCACGGCGCCTCCCCGCCGTCCTCCAGCCGCACCGTGATGTCCTCGTTGGACAGCGTGCTGCGCGACCGCACCACGATGCCGAACCCCGTGTAGTTGCGGATCCGGTACGGCGCGTCGGTGCCCCGCGGCTTGCCCAGCACGTCCTGCGGCGTCTGCATCAGGAACGCGGCGGACTTGGACGCCAGCGCAATCGACGACGACGTGATCGTCACGTCAAACGTCTTTTGCGACGACACGTCAAACGAAATCGCCCCCGTCTCCCGGTCTCGGCCCAGCCCGATCGACACCTCCCACGGCTCGATCAGCGGCTCCCATGCCGACTTGGCAAAGTTGTACACGTTGGTGTACATCTCAATGTGCGTGCCCGCCCGCAGGTTCGACGACCAGTCCTCCGCCGTCACCGTGAAGTTCTTGATGCTCAGGTCCAGGATCGGCAGCTCGTGCAGGTCGCCAATCAGCACCACGCGCATGCCGTCAATGGTCGCATGCAGCTCCTCGTGCTGCGGCTTCGGCTCCGCCACCGCGCCGGACGGGTCGCCGTCCTTGTTGCCGCCGTCGGCCGCCGCCGGCCGCAGCCCGTCTGCGCCGCTCAGCGCGCGGCTCCGCCGCGATATCGTGCTGATAGCCGCCCGCGTCGAGGCAGCCCGCGCGGCCGCGGCTGCGCCGAGCGACCCGGGTGCGGCCACGGAGCGCGAGCCGCTCTTGGCGCTGCCGCCGGGCTGGCTCAGCTGCTTGGCCTTCTCCTCGGCAGCCGACGGCTTGGGGCCCAGCGCCTTTTTGCTGCCGTTGTCGGTGTCAGACAGCTCGGACGCGCGCGTCACAATCTGGAGGATCAGGAGAATGTCCCGCAGCGACAGGCGCAGCACCAGCGGCTCAATCTCTATGTTGATGCTGGTCACGTCGGGCACGGAGCTGTCGAGCGACAGCTGGATCGAGAAGTCGTCGATGATGCGCAGCCGCGACACCTCGAAGCGGTCCATGCGGCACAGGAACATGCCCACCTCCGACACCTGGAAGGTCATGGCGTGCTGCTGCGACAGCAGCACCTGCTTGGTCCCCAGCACGATGGCCTCGGACGATGTGCTCAGCGGGTTGGCGATGAGGATAACTTGCGCGTCCACAACGTTAACGCGGAACGCCACCGTCGTCTTCGGCTCCGGTTCGGACTCGGACTCGGACACAGGCTCGGGCTCCGCCGCCAGCTTGCCCGCACCCCCCTCCGGCGGCTGCATGCCCGTAAACGTCACGCGCAGCGAGTCCACATCCGACCCGTCCGGCGTGGGTGTGTCCGTCGGCTTGCGCAGCGCCTCGGCCGCGCGGGCGGTGGCCGACGACGCCGGCTGCTCTTCCACGTGCATGCCCACGGACAGGAAGCGGTGGATGGCAAAGATGTAGTCGAGCGCAAAGATGACGCGGGGGCTGTCGATGGCGACAATGGCAATGATGTTGCGATCTTGTGCAGCGGCTCCGGGGGTCATGGTGACGGTCGCCATGAACTGCTGCACGCTCTTGTTGGAAGACGACATGATGCGCCGGTATTTGTTGGTCTCGCCGGGACGGCTGTCGTAGATGGTAAAGGCGTCAATGACAAACTCGGCCTCGGCGGCGCCGTTGGCCTGCATCCTCAGCTTGAGCTTGCTATCGTCAAGCGAGAAGCGCGACAGGCTCGCGCGCGCCAGGTCGCCCACGGGCCGGTCGGCAGGCGCGCTGATGAGCTCGAGCCCGATCGTCTTGATCTTGAACACCAGGTCCAGCTTCGTCCACGTCTGCGCATGCGATCCCAGCTCTGGGCCCAGGTCCACCAGCTGGCTGTCGTCGCCGCCGGCCCCAGATGTCTGTGGAACGGTTCGGCTTGATGACCGGCCGCGCTGCTGTTGCTGTTGCTGCTGCTGCTGCTGCTGCTGTTGCTCGGCGTTTCCGGCGTCGCCGACGCCGTCGTCGGAAGCAAAGGCAGCCGGTACAGACCTGCTAATCTCCAGCAAAAACTGCATCTGGTACTGGGTCAGGCGCAGGTTGAGGTCGGTCATGTGGCCGACGATCTCGGTGTCGGGGCGCTTGAGCTCCGGCTTGTGGTCGGCGTGCGTGACCTGGAAGGCGAGGTCGACGTGGTCGATGAGCTCGAGCTCCTCGGACGCGCCGCCGGCGTAGTGCAGCAGTGACGTGAGGCGGATGTTGCGGATGCCCGCGGACAGCTTCATGGCAATCTCGGAGTCGGCGGCGTCGTCGAGCGGCGCAAAGCTGTTCTGCGCGTAGATCTCGCCCAAGTACGCCGTCAGCAGGTCGCGCTGCAGGCGGCCGGGCGTCACGGCACGGGGGAACACGACAATGGGCGTGTTGATGATGACGTCGAACTTGATGCGGTTGTTGCTCTGCTGCAGCTGCGTGGCCTGGTTGGCAGCGGCCTGGCGCGCGGCATTGTAGAGGGCCTGCATCTTGCCAAACTTGACCAGGAAGGCAATGATCTTGCGGAACGGCTCTTCGAGGAAGTTGACCTTGATGGAGCCGGCGCGCAGCGATATGGACGAGTCGTAGCCCGGGTACGTCTTGGGGTTCTTGGCGTCAAAGGTCTCGTAGCGGAAGTCGGCCAGGTCGTCACCCTGGATGGCAATGAGCCGGCGCAACGGCGAGTCCTCGGGCACGCCGAGGTTGACGTCGTCGGTCAGCGTCAGGTTGCCCAGCCGCGACGAGACGCGCATGGTGCCGTTCAGCAGGAAAACCCCGACGTCGGCATGGTGGAACGCCAGCGTGGCCAGCCGGATGCCGTCGTTGTTCAGGATGAGGCGGATGCTCTTCAGGTCGACCTTGACGCGGATGGCGCCGCCACCGCCGTCACCACCGCTGCCAGCGCCTGCCTTGTCTTCGTCTGAGGGTGTCGGCGACGTACAGCGGGCGTCTGGGTCTGGGTCGTGCCCCGCGTCCTGTGCGCCATCCACGTTGCTGATCCTGCGGTGGTGGCGGTGCAGGTGCTCGCGAAGGTGGTGGTGGTGGTGGTGTTGAAGATGCTCAGCACTGCTGTCCTTCTGCGCGTCGCCCGCTCCATTGTCTGTGAAGGTGACGAGGACAAAATCGAGCAGCGTCAGCAGGGTCTGGCGGGTGACGATGAGGTTGATGGTGGAGATGGCGACGTTGACGTTGGTCTCGATGCCCTCGTAGACGGGCATAAACTCTGGAGACTCTTTCTTGACGCGGACGAACTGGATGTGGACGAGAGCGCGCTGCTGCTCGCGGTCCTCGACGTCGCCTGACGAGACGATGGACTTGAACTCGGCCGGCGGGTTCGACACAAAGTCGTCGACGGCTACGGCGCCCAGCGACACCTCGGCAACCATGTCGTAGGGCCGCAGGTAGAAGTCGAGGTCAAAGCGGTGCGCCACCAGCTCCACCAGCAGCGTGTCGGGTTGCGTGCTGTCGGCGGCCGCGCTGCGGTAGAGCGACCCGCGCAGCTCGTCCACGGTGAAGGTGAACTGGAACGTCTTTTGCTGCATCTTACGCTGCTCGTTTGCCGTTCCGCCGCTGTCGGCGTCCTGGAAGCTGTCGTCGTCGTCGTCATCGTCGTCGTCGTCGTCCACGACGATCGGCGCTGTTTCGGGGATGGTCATGGCCAAGAGCTGGGATGCCGGCCGCTGGCTGCTTCTCTTGTTGGAAGTGCTCGAGGCCGAGCTCATGAGACGCGGCCGGCTGGCATCGGCTGCCGTCGTGCTGCTGGGCGAGAAGCCCGTGCGGCCCCCCGGGCCGGGGCTGGCCGGGCTGCTCAGCGGCTCGTCGTCGTCGAACTTGGGGATGGCAACGTCGATGATGCGCATCAGGCTCTTGTACTTGGTGTCGGAGGCGGCGGCGTGCAGCACGGGCAGGTGGCCGGACATCTTCATGCGGGTGAGGTTGGGTGCCTTGGGCAGGATGGAGATCTCGACGATGAAGTCGACGTTGATCTTCTGCACGATGTGCATACGCAGGGTGTCGTCGCGCTCGCTGCTGTTGCTGGGGACGCCCATCCGGTGGTCGCCGTCACGCGCCACCAGCTGGGCCTTGGTCTCGTCGATGGACGGCCCGATCAGCAGCTGGGTGGAGGTCAGCTTGACGGTGAAGCGGTCGTACATGAGCGACTCGAGGCGCTGGAAGTCAGCAGCGGTATAGGCGCGGTTGTCCCGGGCCTGGACCTGCTTCATGGTGTCCTTGTCGACGAGCTCGCTGTTGACGCTGATGTGGCCGGCGTCGAGGATCAGACAGGTGGAGCGGCGCGTGGTGATGCTCTGGGGCACGATGATGAGCGGCGCCTGCAGGTCGAGCTTGGCGTTGATGGTCTTGTGCTCCTCGAGGGCGAACTCGAGGCCGGCGCGCGTCTGCTCGCGCAAGCCCTCGACGGTGGCGCCGGCGGACTCCATGAGGGCGGTGATGGACTCCATGTGGCGCTCAGGCGGCTTGAAAAAGCGCCAGACGCCCACGACGACGTTGGGGTTCCAGACGATCTCGAGCGGCTTCAGCTTCGCGCGCACGGCAATGTCGCCCTCGCCGTCCAGGGGGTTCTGCTCGACCTGGAACCAAAAGAAGGCCTCGTCGCCGTCGGCGCCCGCCTGCTGCTGCTGCTCCGCCAGCTCATGGATAGAGAGGCGCTTCTTGTGTTTGCTCGCCGGGCCGGCAGCCGCGAGGCTGTCGGCGGGGGCGTCCTTGACGCGCACAATCTCCGGGAAGACGCTGTCCGGGGTGGTGCCGTCGTTGACGCGCAGGCCGCCGAGGCTGAGGTCGAGCATGAGCGAGTCTGGGCGCTGCAGGGCCTTGGCGCGGAAGGCGTCAAAGTGCAGGCTCAGCAGGTCGGTGACGGAGCGGCCGTGGGGGTTCTGCTTGAGGGTGAAGCTGCCGGTGTTGAGCGAGGCCTCGAGCTGAAGCTTGATGGCGTCGCGCGGCGTGTCGACCTCGTCGGCCAGCGCGGCCTTCTCGTCCCACTCGATGGCGTCGTAGAGCTCCTGGCGCTGCTGCTCGGTGATCTGCGTGTTCTCCGAGTCGTCGGCCGACTGCTGCTGCTGCTGCTGCTGCTGCTGCGGGTCGGCCGGCTTGGAGCCCCATATCCAGGACATCCAGCCCTGTTGCTGCGCCGGTGGCTGGCCGGACTGGGCGGCGCCGGCCGGACTGGCCGGGTCGCTGGGCTCGCCGCCCTTTGCCTCCTGCGGCTCGGCCTTGGGCTTCAGGCGCTCCTTCTTAAGCTGGCTGCGGGCGAGCGAGCGCCAGAAGCGCAGGTCCTCGTAGCTGAGCTTCCACTCGAGGCGGGCGACGTCGGCGGTCTCGTCCGGGGTGAGGGGCTGGCCGAGCTTCTTCTTCTTGAAGAGGGCAATGTAG
Organism: Ophiostoma fasciatum; assembly: GCA_019925495.1. NCBI lineage: Eukaryota > Fungi > Ascomycota > Sordariomycetes > Ophiostomatales > Ophiostomataceae > Ophiostoma > Ophiostoma fasciatum. The sequence continues at coordinate 346,906 of JADHKM010000014.1, forward strand.
CGGCGGCGGTCGTCGCGGCGCTCGCGGAAGAAGGCCCAGGTCCAGCGGCGGTTGCGCTCGTGGATCTTGCTGAGGACGGCGTCGCCGGCAAACTTGAGCCAGGCGCGGGGGTCCTCCTTGGGGCGGACGCCCTTGGGCTGGTACTTTTTGTACTCCTGGTGGCGCACAAAGTAGTGGAAGAGGTCGATCATCATGAGGGCGTCGCGGTACTGCTGGTCGTCGAGCACGACGCCGATCTCGTCGAAGAGGAGGTTGGCCTTGAACTTGGGGGCCCGGATGTCGCCCGTCTTGTCCATCTCGACCTTGGCCTGGCCGCTGACGGGGCGCAGGATAAACTGGTGGTCGCGCAGCGCCGCCGTGTCCGTGTCCGTGTCCGTGCCGGCCTCGTCGGGCTCGCCCGCTCCGCCGCCGCCCTCGGCCTTGGCAATCATGGCGCGGAAGCGCCTCAGGATCTCGTCGTGGGAGGCTGCTTCTTCGTCGCCGCCGCCGGCGACCGGAGCCTCGCGGCCGGAGCCGAGCAGGCTGGTGTCGGTGTTCCAGTAGACGGCGAGGGCGCCGAGGGTGACGAGCTTGTGGGTGGAGCGGACGAGGGCCTGGATAAAGGCCGGGCGCCAGGCGTCGTCGGTGCTGACGGCGCTGAACTCCTCGAGGGTGACGCCGAGGGCAAAGGGGTGGCCCGGGGCGGAGATGGAGTCCTCGTAGCGGACGTGGATGCGGCGGACGGCGATCTGCAGGTTGTCGACGATCTTGGTGACGAGGCTCTGGGTGAAGCTCTGGCTCTTCTTCTGCTCCTCGGAGCTCATGCCGTCCTGGGTGCGCTCCTTGAGCAGCTCGGCCGAGTCGAGCTTCTCCATCTTGAGGCGCTGCCGGCGCCGCTCCTCCTCATCCTCGTCGTAGGCGGCCTCCTCCTTGGGCGATGCCAGCAGAAAGACGTCCTCGATGTCGATCTTGACCGGTGCGCCGCCCAGGTTCGACCACGGGATCGTCAGCGTCAGCTGGCCCAGGTGGCCCTCGACGACGTTGATCGGCAGCTTGAGCTGGTCGAGCGCCTCCTTGCGGAGCTCGAGGTCGCGCAGCTTGACATCGCCCGACCAGATGCCCACCTTGAGCTGCGTCGGGTCAAAGTTCTTGACGTACATGCCCAGGAAGCGGTTGAGCAACCCGGCCACGAGTCCCTCCAACATGGCGGCGGCGGTCTCGGCGGGGGTGGACGTAAAAAAGGGTAAAAGGAAGGAGGAAGGGGGAGGAGAGATGCGGTCTCTAGACGGATCGCGTTGGGATCGTCATGGGCGGCTGCGGTGTCGAGGCGCTGTGGTCGCCTGCAGACGGAGGCTTTTTGGGGGGGAGCGTCTTTCGGTTTTTGAAGCCGTGAGTAATCGAGTGGACCGGCGGCCGGCAGGCGCAGGCGTCGATGCAGCGAGGACACGAGGAACACCACGGGGAGGACGGGGGGAAGGGAAGGAGCGATCCGCGCGCGGTGAGACGGCGTCGCTTGTTGGGTTGGGCGCGGCTTCTCGTTGTCGCACCTGCCGTTGCCTGAGCTTTGGGTGGCGTGCGGAAGTCGGGAATGGCAATGGGCCGGCAGGGGAAGCCGCGACCCGTCAGCGTGCTTGCGGAGAATAGTGGGGTCGTCCTCAGAAAATCCGGGCGGGCCAGACGCGCCAAGTACCTTTTCTGCGAAAATGCGCTGTGCGGGTACATGCGATTCATTACGTCACTGTCGAGCATGTCCATGCCTATACGTCGTAACTTGCAAGTAACACGCAGGTGCAGCATATGCTTAGAACAGGCACAAAAGGAAGGAGGCGATGGGCATGGCAGTTGCCGCATAGAGTGACGATGACGTCTGCATCGAGCCGAAAAGTGACGGCTTCTCGTAAAAAGGCATGGTCCCGGGCTTCTCTCTCCTTTGCCCACTGTCCAGATCCGCGACACCGTTCCCGTCTACGCCCAAGTCTCTGTTGTCGTCTGAACCATGTTTCGAGCGTCCCGTCCGCTTCTGGGTCCCATGCGGGCCGTCCATTGCCGGGGCGGTGGAGTCCTGCCCTCATCGTCTGGCAGCCTCGCTGGCAGCCTTGGACTGCGGCCGCTGGCCGGCCGCCCGGCCCGTCCCACACGGCCGTGGCTGGCGATGCCGACGGCGTTGTCGCTCGTGCCCCGTGCATCTGCCTCTTCGTCGTCCTCCTCCTCCTCGTCGAGCCAGCGCCCACCGGTTGAGCTCAAGATCGACCGCGAGCACGAGAAGAAGCTCGCAGAGCAGATGCTCCGGCGGCACACGGAAGACAGCGTGACCGGGTCAGCGTCTGTCTCGGACCTGCTCACCGGCACCGGCACAGACGACCGGAGGAATGCGCCGGACGTATCCAACAGCCTCCAACAGGACGTGGTATGTGCTATACTAGCTTACCGAGGCGTGCGTCGACGAAAGGCGGCCAGCCACTCACTGCGCACACAGAAATCGATCCAGGAAGCCCTCTCGCTGGAGGGGGTGCCGCGCCAGTCGTACATGCTGGGGCTGGGCGGGACGATCCCGTACTTTGTGACGTCGCTGGCGACGGTGTACCTGGGCTGGGACCTGCGGCACGCGTACCCGACGTCGTCGCCGGTGGCCAACACGTTTCTGGTCAGCCACGAGACGGCGCAGCAGTGGCTGCAGATGCTGGAGCCCATCCAGCTCGGCTACGGCGCGCTCATCCTCACATTCCTAGGGGCCATTCACTGGGTACGGACGTCGTGCTCGTAGCTCGTTCGGTCGGACGTGTGGCTGACCAGCAGGGCATGGAATACATGGAATCCAAGCCGGAGCCGGCGCGCACGCGCTTCCGCTACGGCATGGGCGTGCTGGCGCCGGCAATGGCGTGGCCGACGCTGTTGATGCCGGTGCACTTTGCGCTGACGGGCCAGTTCCTCGCGTTCGTGCTGCTGTACATGGCCGACAGCCGCGCCTCGCAGCGGGGCTGGGCGCCGCCGTGGTACGGCACGTACCGGTTTGCGCTGACGTTCATCACGGGCAGCGCGCTCCTGGTCAGCATCCTGTTCCGCGCCAAGGTCGACGACCAGGGCGGCGCGCAGATGGCCGAGCGGCTCGAGTCTGGAAAGCACGCGGCCCACGCCGACATTGCCGAGGACTTTACGGACAAGTGGGCGCGGCTCGAGGGGAAAGAGAAGGGGAAGAACAGAAAGGAGAAGGAGAGAAAGGAAAAGGAGGAGAAGGCGAAGGAGAGGGGAGAGGAGGTGGACGGAAAGGGTACGGAAGGCGACAAGGAAGACCAGAGCAAGGACAAGGGAGAAGGCCAGGGTGAAGGCCAGGGTGAAGGACAGGGTGAAGACAAGCCGGAAGACAAGGGCGAGGATGACAAGGGTCCGTCCAACAGCGAGGGCGACGAGAAGAAGGGCACGATCGACGGGGACACGTCGTCCAAGAAAAAGGACGCCAAGGGCGACGAGGCGGCAAAGCCGGCAGACGGCAAGGACAAGTGACGGCTGGCATGGGCTGGCTGACGGCCTCTGCCGGCTCGCGTGTGTCGACTCTCCTGTTGGGTATTTAAAGTTCATCTCGTTTGTCCTCGTCCGTCATGCTACATGTCTCCAAAGTATGCAAGTCCATACCCAACGCCCGAACACGAGAGCGAGGCCTAGAAGGGCGTCCATGACGCCGGGCCTGCAGACGGAATGGCACCGTCAAGCCGTGGGGGCCGTCTGCTGGTCTCCTCCACCTCGCTGTCTATTTTACTCCCTTCTGACGGGACAGTGGCCTTTTGCTGCAGCGGTCGGTCTGCGGGAGCACTAAATACGCGGATGATGGCGTTCTGTACGTATGAGACAGGCATTCTTGGTTCCTCTTGGCTAATTCATGGCTCAGCATTCCTCGAATGGAAGGCTCTCTGGCGCTCTTGTAAACCACATCGCGCTGATGCCGTGGCTGGCCATAAGCAACCGTTTGATATTGGGTCCTGGCTGGCGATGCCAGCCGAGGCGCGCTAGTCCTAAAAGCTATGGCAGAAGGGCAACGTCCAAGACGAAGCAGAGAAGGAAAAGAGGGCGGGCCTGGGAGACAGAGACCGCGTCGAGAACGCCCCGTGCCGGCCCGCCTCATTGTCACGTGGCAGTTGGCATCGCTGGAGGGCGGGCAGACGGGGGTCAGGCCGCGTGCACCTAGGCGGAGAAGGGCGAGGGCGAGACCGAGGCCGAGGCCGAAGCCGAGGCCGACGAAGTGGAGGAAGCGGAAGCGGACGCCGACGAGGACGAGGCTGACGTAGACGAGGCAGACACCGACGACGGCGTGGACACAGAGGACGACGGCGTGGAGGACACCGACGACGGTGTGGACGAAACCGACGACGACGACGGAGTGGAAGACACCGACGACGGAGTGGAAGACACCGAGGACGGCGTAGACGACACCGACGACGAGGCCGGAGCAGAGGCGGACGCCGAGGCAGAAGCAGAGCTGGAGGACAGCGAGGCCGAGGCCGACACAGCCGTCGACGATGCCGACGACGACGACGAGGACAACAGCGAGGACGACAGCGAGGCGGAGGCGGACGACAGCGAGGCGGACAGCGAGGCGGACAGCGAGGCGGACGACGAGGAGGCGGAGGCGGACGAGAGCGAGGCGGAGATGGCCGACGAGAGCGAGGCGGAGACGGAGGACGACAGCGACGACGACAGCGACGACAGCGAGGCCGCGAGCGACGACGAGGCCGAGACCGCGCCCGTGGGCTTGCCGGTGCCCGAGGCCCAGCCGGTGCCGGTGCCGGTGCCCACGATGCCGGTGCCCGAGGCCCAGACGGACGACAGCGTCGACGACGTGGCGTTGGCCGAGGACGACGACAGGCAGAGGGCGGTGGCGGTGCCGGCGCAGAGCACGGCCGCGAAGCAGGTGGACTTCATGGTGAAGAGTGTAGAAGAAGAAGAGGAGTGGGCAAGGAGTGAGCAAGTAAATAGAATGTCAAAGGTCTCTGGCGTCTTTCCGTTGGTTGATGATCCGTCCTACGGCAGGACACGACGGGACAGACGGAGGCTTATATACACGTCCAGACTGCCCCCGTCCTCCATCGACGTTTCTTCTTTTCCCAGTTCGCGCCCTGCCCGGCCGGCTCGTCGCCCAGCTCGACCAAGGGGGGGGGGAGAGGGCCGTTCTGGGTGGACCGGCCTGGACACCAAGAATTCGCCCTGCCGCAGAGTGAGACGCCGTTGGGCCACGGCAGTCGTCGTCGTCGTTGTCGCCATCGCCGTCGATGTCGTTATCGCTCTCTGCCAGCACACCGGCACGGCTCGCCGCCGGCTCGATGCCGGCTCTCCCGCTGGCCGCCGATCCCGCGCCAGCGATCCATACCAGGCCGCCGCCAGCCCACACAGCGGCGGCCAAGGGGGCCAGCAATCTGACGACATTCTTTCCTGGCGGACAAGGCTGGAAGGGATCTGCAGCTGGGAGCTTCCCTGGAAGGGGGGGGGGCTTCATCCAAGCACCCGCACAGGTGTCTTCTTTGTCCCACGCCCGTTTGGCTGCGTGGGGGTGTCTGGGCGCTGCCAAGGTCGGCGTGTCGATCCACGAGTTCCTGCGGGTGGCCCTGGACGGCTGTTTTTGATCGGCTGGCCGGCTGGCCGGCTGGCCGGCTGGCCGGTCGTTGTTGATGAGCGCCGGGATCGTCCATAAGGACGACGCCTCCCTTCTGGACCGCGACGGATGGCCGGCCGCCGGCCAACTCTCCCGATCCAGCCGCCGCCGGTGGCAGGAATCTATGCGCCACGGAGGTTGCCGGATGCGAGCGGCGGCAGCGGCAGCGGCGGCGGCGGCGTGGGGCCGCTGCACAGAGGCGGGACGCAGGACGGACGAGATCCGCGGGCCAAGAATGCAGGCGTCGATCGCCAGTCGTCGTCGTCGTCGAGCCCCTGTTTCGTCTGGGTGGACCAGGAGGCCAGCGAGGCCAGGCTGCAGGAGAGACAGGGAGAGACGGAAACAGGGAAAAAAAGAAACACCCGCGGGCCTGCATTCTTCTGTGGCATTCCCCGTCCAACGTCCTCCCATCGGGGTCCAGATGGGGCATCGAGAAGACTAGCTGCCCTGCATCGACCTCACGAAACGTTACCTCGTGTCTCGCAAGGCCAGCACCACCGACACCATCCCTCGACCAGGCCAGCGCGGCCGCCGCCGGCAACCCTCCCATGGCCGACGCGGCCGATCCTCGCCGCACAACAGTCGACCGGCGCGGCACACCAGGTTTGCCTGAGGCCGGCCGGCGCGCGGCGATCCAGTCGAGGGCGGGTGCACGCGCCCGCCCGCCCGCCCGCCCGCGTATGCTTCGAAAGTGTAAATAGACGGCAGGCCGCCAAGTATGGGCGGTCCTTTCATCTGGTCCGCAAGTAGATAAAACCTCTTCGCCTGCTGGCCGCCGCCATGCCCGCCCTCCGCCTCCACCACCCCATCGACGACTCGCCGGCCGACCTCGGCGCCGCCTCCGCCGCCGCCGTCCTCGGGAGCACCGCGCAGCGCGTGCCCGTCCTGCTGTTTGTGCTCTGCTTTGTGGGCGTGGTCCTGCGGGCCATCACCAAGGTCCGTGTCCAAGCGTCGACTCTCGGCTCTCCACTCTCCTCTCCTCTCCAAGCTAACTGCCAGAACGTCTACGACCTCACCCGCGACCACGTCGACGAGGTCGTTCCCATCTGAGGCTACGTTTGCTACGTTGTCAGCAAAAAGAAGGCAGGGCAGTCGGTGGTTCGGATAAATTAGTCTGACTAGACTGCAGAGTAAAGGAGTGAAAGACAAAATACAAAAAATAGCCCAACCCAAAAACAACCCAGCAGCCTCCCCCTCCTCCTCCTCCTCGTCCCCCTACTCGTCGTCCACCCACGAGTCGCGCCACTGCTTGGCCAGCGTTTCGGCGCCGCCGGCGACGCAGACGGGCACGTGGTCGTGCACCATGGCGGCGGCGACCTCCTCCACGCCGTCGCACGGCTGCTTCAGCGCCTTGTAGCGGTGGTCCGGCAGCACAAAGTCAATGTGCGCGTTGTGGTCGACGTCGTAGACGGCCTGGAAGTTGTACACGTGGCACTTGTGGAGCTCGTCGTAAAACACCTCGCCCGGGAAGCGCTCCCACGGGTGCGCGTACTCCTCGCCCTTGGGCAGCCGCATGCGGAACCGCTGGCCGTTGACCGGCTCCGTCACCCGCTCCACCGCGCACGCGCCCGTGTAGCGCGCCGTCGCCGGCACCGCCGCGAGCGCGGCCGCCGCCAGAAGCAGGACGAAGCGCATGGTGTGGGTGGGGTGGTGGTGAGCTGAGAGCTGTAGTGTGAAAGGTGAGTGAGGAGATGATGTATGAGAGATTGAGATTGAGGATCGAGATTGAGATGAGATTCGAGAGAGATTTGTGGGATTTGAGAGAGATGCGAGAAAGATTGGATTGACGAGGATTGGGTGGGAGAAATTCAAAATATATACTGGGCAAGGGGTCTAAAGTTCATCTGCTTTCTCATTTTTTGAATTCACGATGTTGACACCATCCCCACAAAGCCGCTGTTGGTCGCCCTCGATCCCTCGCTCGCCCCGATGGCCCTCGAGGGATGCAAATCCAGACGTAAGCCAGGACGCAAGTCGGATGCAAGCCAGATGCAAGCCAGATGCAAGGATACAACTCTGATGCAATCGATTCCGTTCCTATCGTACAGCAGGGGATATGGAAAACACGACAGAATACACAGAAAAAAAATCCAGAATCCAAATCCCACTCGTAGATCATGCATGTGCCACGAAATCCACCGACAGATGCCCTTCTAAATAGAGTTCCCCCGTCCCCTTGCCGTCCCCTTGCCCCCTTCCCGCCTGCCCTGCCTGTTAGTGCCCCCCCGCCGGCACCACCACCTCGTCCTCGTCCTCGAGGCTCGCCCGCGCCGTCGCCGCCGTCACCCGCGCCACCCGCTGCCCGTCCTCGCCCAGCACCACCCCCACCTCGTCTTTCTCGCCCTCGCCCTCGCCCTCGCCCTCGCCCTTGCCCTCGCCCCCGCCCTCGCCCTTGCCCTCGCCCCCGCCCCCGCCCTCAGCCTCGCCCTTGGCCCCCGCCCCCTCGCCACTGCTGCTGTTGCTCCCCAGGAAACCGAGCCGCCAGAGGCTACCCCCCGAACCTGCGTGCGCCGCCGACGCTGCCGACTCCGCCGGCGGCGCCGCGTACAGCGCCAGCGGCTTCAGGAGCACGGGGCTGCCCGCATCGTCGTGGCTGCTGGGGGCCGAGCCACCCGCTGCGTCCCCGCCCACCTCGGGCATGGCAAAGTCGCCAAACTCCTCGTCGTCGTCCAGGGCGTCCGCATCCGTAGACACCGGGCCGGCGCTCCTCCCATCACCCGCCGCCTCGGAGGTCACCCCACCCCGGCCGTCTCCGTTCGCCTCCTCCTTCCCCTTCCCGCCCACCTCACCCTCCCCATCCTCGCTGCAGCAGCTGCCGCTGCTGTCGCCACCGCTGCTGCTGCTGTCGCGGCCGTCGCCAAACTTCTCCTTGACCGTGACGCCCGCCGCCGCCGCCGCCGCGGTCTCCGTCCCGGCGGCGGCGCCGGTGCCGCTGTTGCTGGCCGCCTTGCGGTCTCGGCGCACCATGGACCGCCACCAGCTGCCGCGGTTCCAGCCGAGGCCGACGCGGCCCACGTCGCCGCCGTGCAGGCCCGTCTCTTCGTCTCCGTCATCATCCTCGTCGTCGTCCTCGTCGTCGTCCAGGTCATGGTCGTCCACATCGTCCTCCCCCTCGTCGTCGCCGTCGTCCTCCTCGTCCTCGTCGTCTTCCTCGTCCGCAAACGGGTTGCGCAGCCGCTCGCGCCGCGCCATGGACGAGCCCACGCCGGCCACCGACAGGTCACCGCCGTCGTTCCCGCCGTCCCCGCCGACCGCACCGCTGTCGCTCCCACCGTCCCTGTCCGCCGGCGCCTCCGTCGCCGACTCGGCATTGCGCTTGTTCATCGCCAGGCGCGCAGCCAGCAGCTGGCGCGCCCGCGACGGCGGTACCTTCAGCGGCGGCGGCGGAGGCGGCGGCGGCGGCAGCGGGATCGCCGGTGGCAGCAGAGACGAGGACGCATTCAGCGGGTCCGTGTAGGCACGGAACTGGCACAGTTAGCCATGGCATGTTCAGAACGAGCAGGAAGACCGGTCAGCAGGCAAGCAGGGGAAGGGGCAGGGGAAGGGGCAGAGCAGGGAAAGAGCGAGCAGGGCGTCGGCAGCCGAGGCGAAGGCGTTCTCCGGCATGACCAGGACCAGATGACCAGGTGACCGTTAGTACGTTAGCTCCACGGGGTCCAGCACCACGGCACCCAATGCACCCGATGCACCCAGAAGCGGGATAGGGATACTCCTTTCTTTGATGCATCCGCCGCCCCACGGCCTTCTCTCATCACAGACACCACACAACCACCACAGCACCCCCCTCCGTTTCTTTTTTTTCTGGCTGGGCCCCTCTCCACGTCTTCTCCTCACGGCCGGCGACGGAAATGCTGCACCACGCTCCTCTTCAGCCGTTGCACGAGGTCGGACGTCGGCGACAACGGCGAGACCGGCGGCGGAGCGTTGTTCCCGCTCGCCACGCAGTCCAGCAGCGTGTCGTAGTCCTCGTCGCCCCGAGCATGGTCTCCGTCGCCGCCATCGCCGCCACCACCACCGCCTCCACCACCACCGACACCACCACCACCGTCGCCGCCGCCACCGTCTCGGCCATCATCACCGGCACCGTCCAGCGTGCGCCGCGGACCATGGGGCACCGCACTGCTGGCCGGCTGCGCACCGCTTGGCTTGCAGTCGGCCAGGCGGAGGGGCTGTGGGGCAAACCTGCCGAGGCAATGTGCGCACCGTCCAGGCTGGTCTAGGTCCTTGTGGTCATGGTCATGGTCATGGTCATGGTCATAGCCGTGGTCATAGTCGTGGTCATCATGCTCGTTATCCATAAAAGTCGTTTCGTCGTCGAGATCGCACATCGTAATCGGGGCGCGGCTGGCGCCCGTCGTCGAGTCCGCAACATGGTGTCTGCTCCGCCTGCCCTTCCACTGCATGCGCTGTCCGGCTCTGGGAATAATGCTCACCTCGTTGTTAATGTCTTCGTCGTTGTCGTCGCCGTCGTCGTCCTCCTCGTCGCTCGAGCTGTGGAAGCCCGACGAGATGCCCGCGCTGATGGAGAACGGGCCCACACCGCCCATGCCGCCGTCGTGCAGGCCATCGCCGCCCGACAGGTCCAGGCCGCCGTGCAGGTCGAGCCCGCCATTGAGGCCGGCTTCCGCCAGCACAGACGAGGCACCGCCCTGCTGGCCGCCGCCTGACAGGCCCAGCGAGGAGCCAAGCGACGAGCCGAGCCCCGCGAGGCCCGCGGCGGCCAGGCCGGCGTTCGCGGCGGCGGCCGCCGCCGCCGCGTTGTGGTTGCCCATGGCCATGACGTCCGGGCGCACGCCGCCGAGGGTGGCGTTGTCGCGCTCGCGGGTCTCGGTCAGCGTGCCGTCAATGTAGTTGGTCCAGTCGGGGGACACGATCTTGGCCACGACCGTCTCCGACAGCAGCTCGGGCGGGTGGCGCTCCGTGAACTTGACCACCTCCTCGGCAATGAGCGTGAGGTGGCCCATGTAGCCCATGCGCATGCGTGTGGCCGCCTGCGACTGCTCCGACACCAGCTGCCCGTTGACAATCTGCGTCGTGATGTCGGCCGACTCGAAGAGCGAGATGGCCAGGTGCGGGTTGAAGCCCCGGTCCATCGGGCCGTTGAACACCTGCTGCACCACGTCGTACACAACGTTGTGCAGAAAGTTGTTCCACGGGTAGGAGAAGAAAAAGGACTGGCCTGTGTCAGTTGTGCAGAAAAGGCAGTGGCCGAGCAAACGTACCAGGATCGTCGGCACCACGCGGTGGTCGACAAACTGCATCTTCAGGTAGTCGCCCACGACGGGGTGGGCAAAACGCGCGTCGGCGGGCGCCTCCTGCGCTGCAGACCCGTCCTCCTCGCCCGCCTGGTGTGTCACAATAATCGACGTGTCACCAAACTCGGTCTCGTTGTCCGCGCCCAGGGCGTCCGTCGCCGCCTTGGTGTCGGCCGTCTCCGGTACCGTCTCCGGCGCCGTGGTCTCTGCGACGGTTGGCTCCGCCTTCTCGCCATTCTCCGTCTCGGCCTGGCTGGACGGCGTCTCAGCCGGCTTCTCGGCTGGCTCCTCTGCAGGCCCCGGCGAAAGGTCCCGGGCCGCCGGCCGCAGATCCAGCGAATCTGACAGGCTCGAGATGGTGGGCGTAAACAGGATGGACGAGTCCGAGTCGTCGCCCTTTTCCAGATCCGGCACCATGCGCTTGGCCTCGTCGCCGAGCGCCGGCTCCGTGGCCTCGGTCACAAAATCGTCCGAGCCGTCGCCCAACGCCGGCACAGAGGCTTCGTCCGCGCCGCTCCCTGACGACGACGCCGACAATGCGGTCCGCTTCTTGTTGGGCGACAGCGGGGCCACCAGCAGATCTGGGTCATCGAAATGGTGCGCATCGTCGTCGTCGTCGTCGTCTAGGCCGTCATGCGTCTTGAGCCGCGGCGAGCTGAGGGGCTCTTCGACAAAGTCGTCCTCCTCGTCCTTGCCAATAAAGGAGTGAGAGTTGGGCGGCAGCTCCTGCTGGCTCGGCTGGCCCAGCCGCTGCTCCTCTTTCTCGTCGCTGTCGTGCGTCACTTCCTCAAAGCCGTCGTCGTCGGCCGCGGCCGTCATGTTGGTGACTTCGAGCCGGCGCGTGGTGGCGGCTGTGGGCGTGTCGTTGCCCGACGAGAACGCGGCGGCTGCCGACGCCGGATCGGCCGCCGCCCCGACCGCCTCGACGGCCGCCACGGCCGGCGGCACGGCCTCCTCGCCGCGGTTGGGCGTCAGGCGGCCCTCGCGGCGGAGGCGCTTGCGCTCGGCGTCGCGGGCGGCGATGAGCTCTTCCGAGCCGGCCTCGTTGAGCAGGCCCATGTTGCTGCAGTGCAGCAGCTCGGCCATGAGCTCGCAGGTCTTGAAGCGGTCAAAGCCGAGGGGCTCAATCTTTTCGCCAAAGGTGGACGTCAGGCGGGTCTTCTGGGCCGGGGCGTCGCGCATGAGCTGCATGAAGTTGGGGACGTTCTCGGCAAACATGCGCAGCAGGGTGCCCAGGTAGATGGGGTCGCGGCTGGAGGGGATGGAGTGGGCCTCGGTGCCAACGTCGGGATCATAGTCCGAGTTGTTCTTCCTGATAACCTCGATGACGATGCCGACGCCGACGGTCAGGGCATTGCCGCCCTGCAGCATGTAGCCGATCAGCTCGTCGATGCAGGGGTGGGAGACAAGCTGGCGGGTCAGCTCGTTGGGGCCGATGCAGGTCTGCTCGTGCTGGGTGGCGTTGGCGGAGACGGTGATGATGGCCTTGATGAAGTCGCCGGCCGAGGTCTGCGTGGCCCAGCTGTTGGCGGGGTTGAGGAAGGACAGCAGGGTGGGCATCATGTCCTGGGTGTAGAGCCACTCGACGATGCCCTGGCAGGCATCGGGGCGGTCCAGGGTGATGATCTTGAGCAGCAAGTCCATGATCATGGGGCTGTCAACGTGGCGCAGCATGTCCTGGACGGCGTTGTCGGCCGTCTTGAGGAAGTCGACCATGTCCTGGACCTTGCGGTCGAAGAGCGACTCGTTGACCTTGGTGAAGTAGCCGGCCTGTAGCGGGTCGAGCGGTGCGGGCCGCTTGAGGAACTGCCAGAACGTGTGCAGCTGGGCGCGGCTGGCCGGGTCCATGATGGTGTTGCAGATGGCCCAGTTATCGGCCGAGAGAATCTCGCAGGCGACATAGGCGTGCTTGTTGCGCCGCTTCTCGGCCTCCTCCGCCTCGTCGACCTCATCACCGTCGCCGTCGTCGTCGTCGCCGTCCGTGGCCGACGACGACGCGCGCGAGCGGACAAAGGGCAGCAAGCGCGGCCGGCCGCGGTCTCCGGCGTCTGTGGCGGAGGAGGAGGACGGAGTGGCGTCCGTGCGGTCCTTTTCTGTGTCGACCTCAGCCTCTGTGCCGGCGTCGGCGGTCACAGCCTCAGCGTCCGCAGCGGGCTCGGCCGCTGGGTCGGCTGCCGGCTCGGCCGCGGTCGCCGGCTGCGGCTTGGGCTTGGGCTCGGCTTTGGGGGCGACGACGAGCTCGAGCAGACGGGCGACGACATCTCGCCGGCGCAGGTACTCCAGGAGCTTGCTGTTGTGTGCCTTGATGTCGTTCAGCAGGTCGTTCTCGTCGAGGAGCTCCTCGAGGGTGAAGTCCGGGCGGTCGAGGATGGTGTCGATGGGGGAGATGTTGGCATAGCCGCCAAACTTCCAGAACATGTTGGCTGCCAGGCCCCGAGCGAGGCTCTGCGCACGCCCGCCGTTCTGGGCAGGAAAGTGGTCTCGTCAAGAGAGGAAGGGTGAGGGGAAGAGAGGGGGCGGGAACACGTGTCACAAGACACCGTCCTCAAGCCAAGCGCGTGTGCGGGGGGGAATTCGAATCCGCAGCTCCACGATACCCGTTGCCGACAATGAGAAAAAAAGCGCACAGAAGCCCCTTGGCCAGATGCTCGTCTATAGATGCCAAAAGAAACAGAGAGCGAATCGTGCGGTCGTAAGCAAGGGAAGGGTATCTCGACGGTCTAGCACACTGTCACGGGAGAGCACGGGTTAGCAACGGAGCGCAAGACGATGTGAGCCACACAAAGAGAAAGCCCCTGCCGATGCGCGGGTAGGTCTTGGAGGGAGAGCTGCGGCGGAGACGATATCAGGCGCGGCACGTGGTCGCTGTGTTGCAGATCGCGGGGGTCTTCTTTGAGTCGTGATATAGGGTGTTCGAGGCGCAGCGGCGCGGCAGATAAGGCCGGCGCATGGGGTTGCGCGTCGGGTTGGCGGCCAGCCGACGACCAGAACGGTGGACAGAGAGCAGTAGGGTCGTCGGGATGTCGTAGGCCGAGATCGGATTCGAGCGAGGCGTTCTGGCCGGCGAAAAATAGGGTCCCGCGCAACGAACGACGACGGATGCCCGCCGCGCCGCCGATCGGCCGTCCAGACGAGACCACGCACCGCGGCAAGGGAAGAAGAGCGCACACCCACGCGCACGCGCAGACCAGAAACAGCACGGCGGGACAACGGGACAACTCACAGAAAGGCGAGCCCGAGCAGCGATGCCGGGCCGAACGACAAGAGAAGTTGAGACGAACCCCAAAAGCGCAGACCAGAAAAGAACAAGGAAAAGCAACAAAAAAACGAAATACAAGAAGGGTACAATTACACGATGCCGTCGTGCGGTGGGAGGAGGAGGAGGAGGAGAAGAAAGGGGGAGGGGGGTGGTTTGGGTCGGATGAGTGCACGTTGTTTTGGTCGAGGCAGAGAAAGAATCGCCAGGCGTTGGTGGACGCACGGCGGCGGCGATGGGATGCGGCGGAAAGGGGAAACGCCCGGGAAAAACAGTTAGTGCGGGAAAGAGCACATGGGAGGCGGCACGCGTCGTCGGCAGGAAAGCTGGGGGTGCTGAAGACCCGCGCGAGAGGACCCTTGTGGCGCAGTGCCTGCGCCGCGGGCGGGGCATCACAGTGCGGTCTGCGCTGTCGGTCAGCCAGTGCCAGCCGCGCACTGTGCAACGGTGTCCTCGTTCGTGAACGTTGTCGTCATTCCCGCTTGTTTCCAGCCATCGTTCTCTCCAGCCCCGCGATGTGAAAGCCCGTCGTTCTCCACGTCGTTGTCTGTCCGTCGGCGGGCGTTCTTGCACAGAGAATGACAGCACACGCGGCCCAGACATGCGGCGGGCCGCCCGTGCACTTGGCCTCGTGGCGCCAGCGCTGTTTCAGCGACACGTGATGGCAGGTCACGTGGTATCGCGACGAACGTCGCCAAGACAGCGAAGGACAAGTTCTGCCTTCTGAAGTAAGATACAGAGGAATGGTCCTTTGCTATCTCGGTTCTGCGTCCCGTAAGAACGGCTTGGTCGATATGCACTGGCATATAAGGACCACATGCGGCTTCGGGTGCTCGCCGTCCACGTCCCACGTGCCCGCACAGCAGAGCATCTGAGACGAAGACACCGCCGTGCGGCGATGTGCTACATGTGGAGGACCAGACAGTAAAGACAGCGGCGGCCAGCCCGCAGAAACAGGCTCGACGAAGCTGGCAAGCCCGGCGGGCGGGGCTGTTGCCACACGTCACTGCCCTTGGCCGACTCACCTCGCTCTCTCCTTCTCGTCAGCCGGTCCTCGTTTGCCGCCTCCTCTCCTTGACCTCCTCTCGTTTGCAGCCTTCTCTCCTCCTCCAGCCTCCTCTCCTACTCTCCTAATTTAAGCCACGCTTCCTGGGCACTCTCCACGCTGCGCTCTGCGCCCGCTCTCCGCCCGCCATGGCCCGCTTCGAAGTGCCGCCGGCGGACGCGCCCCCGTGGTTCCTGCTCGCCCTCGACGTGCTGCACGCAAACGCCATCCTGGGCTGGCTGGTGGCCTACATCAGCATGGCGGCCGCGCTCCGGCGCGCGCCGCCCTTTTACGCCGCGCCGCTGCTGTCGACCGGCCTCGACCTGGCCTGGGAGGCGGCGCACACGGGCTTCGCCGCCGCCGACGGCGACTGGCTCCAGGCGGGCGCCCTGGCCGCCTGGCTCGTCGCCGACGTGCGCCTCGCCCGCGCCATGGTGGCCAGCGCTCCGCGCGTCTGGGGCCCCTCCGAGTCGTCGGGAGGGGCCGCCGCCGCCGCCGCCGCCGCCGCCCCCCAGACGGCCCGCGTCCGCCGCTTCCGCCGCTTCATGGCCCGCCACCAGGGCGCCGTCCTGGTCGCCCTCGTCCTCGCCGGCCTCCCCGTCCACGTCGGCGCCCGCCTCTGGTGGACCGCCGTGCCCGGCCGCGGCACCGGCGACAAGACGGGCAAGTTCTGGCGCGGCCGCGAGGGCTACGACATCGGCGAGCTCTTCTTCTGGACCGCCCTCGCGGCCCAGGTCGTCCTCAGCATCGACACCCTGCGCCTCCTGCGCGCCCGCCAGCACGCCCGCGGCGCCAACTACCTCATCTAGTGCGTGCTTTGGTTTCGGGATCCGTCTTCTTGCACTCTTTCTCTCCCTAACCGCTAGCCTCTCCCGCATCCACGGCTCCTTGTCGGGCCTCGTCGCCGCCCCCCTCCTGCAGTGGTGGTTCTGGCCAGCCGCCCACGGCTACGTCTTCTCGCCCCTCGCCGTCGCCGGCAACGTCACCTGGATCACCTGCGACGCCCTCTACGGCCTCACCCTCTTTCGCCTGCGCGCCCAGGAGCGCAGCAACGACAAGCAGCGACGGCGGTCGCCGTCGCCGTCGCCACCGACGATCCTGCCACCGGCCGATTCGATCCAGGCCGAGCCATCCGTCGTCCGCCAACGTGCGCCCCGGTGACGGGCCACCTACCAGACTCGCCTTCTCTTCAGGCTGCAACGGGCGGGAAAGGTGTTGGACGAAGCACGAGACGGACAAGGAAGAGAGCACAGCGGGTTTGTTGTATATTAGCGCATCGGGGAGCCAGATCGACCAACCTAGCACAAGTCGACTGCTCCTCCCAGCCTTGTCAGTCCTTTATCTTTGCAGACAGAGCCCCCTCGTGTTCTCATGTCCGCCACGGCGGCGTCCGCGGCAGGTAGGCCCGGCTGGCAATGGCCTGCCGCAGCCCATAGAAGCCGGCAAACGGCCAGCGGGCCGTCAGCGGCGTGCTGCTTGTGCCGCTGCTGCCGCTGCTGCCGCTGTCGTCCGCCCGCACCCGCACCTTGTCGTACACGGACGGCAGCGTCGTCGCGTGGTACTTGTGCCGCAGCGCCTCGTAGCCGGCGCGGTCGTAGATGCGCCAGAACGCCGCCTCGTCGTAGTACGCGTGGGCGTACAGCCACTTCATGCCGCCAAACTCGTGCGCCAGCCGCTGCTCCAGGTCCCGGTTGAGCGCCACGCATTGCGCCTCGTCCGGCGGGCCGCGGCCCCAGAGGCCAATGTTGAGCAGGGCCTTGTCGGGGGGTGGCGGGCCGGCAGGCGGGGCTGCCGTGGTCGACGCTGCCGCCGTCGCCGCGGCCGCAAACGGACCTGTCGCATGAGGATGAAAGGTCGGCCGCGCGGACGGCGCCTGCAGCGGGCACAGCCACAGCGGCCAGATGCCAAACGTCTCGGCCGTGTAGTCGACAAACGCCTCGGCCGACGCGTACGGCAGCGCCAGGTCCTGCACCACATACGTGGCCGACTGGCGCGACGCGTGCAGCGCCTTGTACAGCATGCGCGTGTGCAAAAAGTCGTCGAGGAACCAGCGCGTCCACCAGTTGAAGGGGAAGGGGAAGTAGGAGAAGGCCGACCGCCCCACCCAGAAGCCGCCCCGGTCGTACCGGAACAGGTACTCAGCCAGCGGAATGTGCTCGGTGGCTGTCGCCGCCGACGCCGCCGCCGACGCCGCCGCCGTCTTCTGCTGCACGTGCAGGTAGAACCACGGGTCGCCCCGGTGGCTGAACGTCTGCACGGCGGACGCCGACGACGCCGGCGGCTCCTCGTCGGTCATCTCGCCCGTCACGACCACGCCGTGGTCCTTGGAGAAGAGGATGCCGTCGACGTAGTCGGGCTGGCCCACCGCTGGAGACGCCGACGACGCCGGTGCGGTCGACTCCTGAATCAGGCGGATGGTGTCCCCGACGCTGTTCCGGCGGTGGTACGTCGTCTTGACGTATTTGCGCGCGGGCACGAGCTGCAGCTCCATCAGCGTGGTGATGCCCAGGGTGCCGAGCGCGCCGGCGGCGCCGTGGAACAGGTCGCGGCGCGGGTCGTCGGGGGCGGGCGAGGCCTCGACGACGTCGCCGTTGGCCAGCACCATTTCGACGCGGTGGATGGTCTGGTCGAAGAAGCCGTGGCGGAAGGAGCTGCTCTCGCCGGCGGTGCCCGCATAGCCGCCGCCGGCGGTGATGCCGGGGAACTCCATGACGACGGGCGGCACGAGGCCGTGGGCCAGCGTCGCCGCCACGAGGCGGTCCATGGGCACGTTGGGCTCGACGAGGGCGGTGCGCCGCGCCGTGTCAATGTGCAGCACGTTGCCGAGGGCGCTGATGTCGACGGCGCGGCTGTGGCCGCCGGCGGCCGTCCGCGGGCGCGTCGAGTTGGTGGAGCCGTGGGCGATGCGGTACGGCTCGCGGCGCGCATAGAAGCGGCGTACGGCCGCGGCAATGCCGGCCACCGCCTGCTTGTGCGCCTCCATGGAAAGCAGGCGTCGTTTTTGCAGTCCGAGGTCGAGCAACGAAAAACCTCGCGGCGGTGGGCCCCTAAACGGGCGTTTTGCTAGGGGCGGTCCCCGAATTTCGGGCGCCAACCGGCCGTAGCGCCAGGGCCAACGTGCGGCGACCAAACCCGCGTCCAGAACAGCGGGAGCAGCATCTTTTTCCACTTGACGGCCGTGAACTGGGGGCAGCCAGATGCCTGGGAATTGAGAACGGAGCAGTGCCTGAACCGCGCCCTGATCCTGCGAAAGGCAGGGCATCCAGGTTGTTCCTGTAACATGGCAGCCTGTGCTTTCCGGCAGCCTGTGCTTTCCAGCAGCCTGCCTCTCCAAGACTGGACGGGCCATTCGGATGTCTGTCCAGGGGTAAAGCACGTCCCTAGTTCGCGGTCTAAACCTTTCCTGCTCGCCTGCAGCGTAGCACTGAGCCGTTGGCCAGCCCTCCCGCGAGAAAGGCATTCTCCCGTTTGCACGCGGAGTTTGAGGTGAGATGAGCGTGGACCTGCCGTGTCTGCTCTCCAGTCCCACCTCCTTCTCGCAGTCGGCAAGCCGAGCGTCGTACCCCGTCTTCGCGTCGGTGGAGGCTCCGGATCGGCTTGCCAGAACCGTAGGCGATGTGCACGCTGACGGTTTCAGCATCGAGTGCCGGTGTTGCATGGCCGTTTCTTGGTTGGCCTGCCTGCAGGTGAGAGTCAACGCTCTTCTGGCCTGGCCCTGCCTCACCAACGACCCCCCCCTGCCCCCTGTCAACCGTCAACGGTCGCCATGGGCCACCCCCCCCGGCAAGGCCAAGCATATGCAGCCAGTCACCTGACGCGGGACGTGTTGTGTGGAACGAAACTAATATTCCGTGCTCCATAGAAGCGGCCGAAAACGACGCCAACTGCTCACCGAGGTTGCCTCGACCAGGCCGCATTGGTCGTCTGGCGTGCGCACGGCACGACGCCCGGCTACCGGGGTGCAGTCGCCTCCGAACAGCGTTGCAGCCAGGTCTTATCGCCGTCCTCGGAGTGTCTGGAAGCAGTCCTGTATACGAAGCAGGCTGTCCTGGTTGCGTACTCCGTATACTTGTGCTCCGTACTGTGGTTGTACGGAGTAAGCATACGTACTCGTACTGGTGTGCGTACTCCGTATACGGAGTTTTCCGTACCAAGCTCGTCATCTCGGTTGCCCATATCCTGTTCGCAAGCCGGACTCAGGTGCCGAAAAGAGAGCGGCAGCCTGAAAACGTCGAGGCCGTGCGCAGGGGACGTCTTTGCCCGCTCAAGCCCCTGCCCGGCCTCCCTCGTCTGGGGTCGTGTTTGTCGGAATTGCCGAAGCAGACGCTCGGCGAGGACGGCGTAGGCATACGGAGTACGGTATTGGTGTCCGCATCCGAGGCGATCCTCGGTGAAAATGGCTGCCGTGGTCATGCTCGGCAAGGTGAGGCGGGGAAGAGGAGAAGGAGAGGAAAGGAGAGACTCGGATTTGGCGACAGAAAAGCGGAGGTGGTGGACGGTCTGGTCTTCCGTGAGGAAGGTGCGCATGTGTGTTCAAGTATACCGTATCTGGCAGGCCCATGCGTGGCTCTTGCTGTTCTTGCGGCTCCTCGTGGTCGCGGCCGTGGGCACTTCCAGCACGCTTAGTCGGCAACTGCTAGAACGGATGCGTATCTTGAAGAGAACATACACAAAGAACAGCATGACGATACAGACAAGCAGAGCAAAAAGAGCAGACAGCCTCCCCATGTTCCCGAGACGAGCCAGCCGAAGCAACTGAAGTAAAAAGGCAGGGAAAAAACCGTTCCTCGAGCCGAGCAAACAAGAAATCAATGAAACAAGAAAAGCAATCCATCAAAAGAAAAAAACCCATACAAAAGACACGCAAAAAATGCTGCCCAGTGCTGTTGGTCCTGGCGCGCATTTGAGAAGATTGGGTGTGCGTGGGTGGAGGGCCGGTCGCCCGGCCTCTGTTCTTGCGTCGTCTCGTGCGGCCGCTTTGCGGGCGGGCGGCCAGCCGGTCACACAAAACGTTCCGCCGTCGTCGCACAGGCGGCGGCGTCGTTGCACGCATGCGGGGCCGGAGGACACGTCTACCGGTGCGCGGCCAAGGAGCGGATGGGCGTCCGCGCGCTGCTGCTGGTGCTGCTGCTGCTGCTGCTGCTGTGGCGGCGCTTCCGGGAGGAGGCCAAGGCGCGGGAGGCCAAGGCGCGGGAGGCAGCGGCCATCTCGCTGGACGAGGACGCGGAGCTTGCTGGCGGGGCCATGCTGACGCCGGCGGAGGGGGAGGAGAGCGAGGCTGGTGGCGAGGAGGCGGTGGAGGGGCTTGTCGGCACACAAGACGACGACGAAGAGGTGGAGGCGGACGAGGACGGCACGGACCCGGACCCGGTCCCGGTCCCGGTCCCGGACGCGGGGCGGCCGGCGGGCTTTGAGACGCGGATGATGGCCAGGTACTCGGAGACCTGGCTGGCAGTTAGGTTGAGGCCCTTGCAGCAGTCGTCGAGGCTGTTGATGCCGGTGATGCCGGTCAGGCTGACGGGGGCGTTGCTGCGGACGCGGTGCTGCCACGGCGGCACCACGTGCGGGCGGCACTGGCCTGGGGATCATCAGATGGCGATCCCAATAGAAGAGGGTACTTTACATCAAACAGAAAAGCCTACCGCATATCTCGTTGGCCCTGCGGTTTGTTAGCATCCATTGCATGGACACGGCATGGTCGTCGTACCTGTACTCAAAGTGGACCACATCGGGCACGCAGCGGCGGTGGGTGCGCCGGTAGAGGTGGCACCACCGCGCCGCAATGAACTTGAAGTGGCCGCAGCTGTATTCCCGCTGGCCGGTCAGCAGAGGGCCGCATCATCGAGGGCGAGACGCAGGCAGCGGCGAAGAAAGGCAAGGGCGGTCCTACCTGGGTGAATTCACACATGGCTGTAGAAAGGCAGAATGGAGAGGGTGCTCAGACCGGGGAAGTTGACCCAAAGCGGTGAAATGGAAAAATGGAGGAGGTCGGAGAAGGCAAGAGGAGGCAAGAGGAAAAATCGACATGGAAAAAGAAAAAAGAAGAGCAGGAGAGTCGCTGTGGGCGGCTTACAGACGTACTCCCGTACTCTATATATATGGACGTTCTCTCAGAGCCCCGAACACGAGTCACAGACACGGAATACCCGAGCCACAGAAACATGGCTCTGGCCGCAACGGATTCCCCTTTAGGGAGGGAGGAGGAGGAGGAGGGGGGGGGGGGGGTGAACAGGAAGAAGCTGGCAGGGTCGTGTCACAATCCCTCTGGCTGCTTCGCAAAGACCCGTCTGTGTGCCACTGTCTGCGGAGCACCCAGAGTGGTGCACGCATGCCGGTGGGGAGCAGGGGCGGAAGCGAAGGATGAGAAGGAGGGGGGGGACTGTCCAACGGCCGCGCCACGCCTCACCCCCTCCCAGATGCCAACGGTGGCCAGCCGCCAATGCAACCACAGCCGACCTGGCGCCGGGGGGGGCTCGCCTACGCCACGACCCGAGAACGTGGTGGTTGGAATGGGTGGGGGCAGGGGAGCCCGGAGTGCAACGGGTATTCAGGTATATTACTCCGTATTTATCAAGGAGCAGTAGGCTCACTTGGGAGTGCTTGCACAAAGTCCTTCATACAAAGCATAAGATACAGATGCCGAGCTCGAGAGGATGGTTTTCTCTGGCGGCCGCTGGTCGGGCACCGCTTGCACGCGATTTGCGGCCCGGCTAGGCGGCCACGAGGCAGCCCGACGGGCGCCCCAGGCACCAACACAGGTCGACGGGGCCCGGTCCGAGATAGGACGGCGCCGGACAACGTGGCAACCTCGCAGAGCTACGGAGGGTGCGAAGGGGCCTGGCTGGAGCGTAGGTGGAGTACTCCGTCCTCCGTATTGATTTGGCATTGCTCCGTATATTTAGACTCCCTGCAACAGACCGGTCTGGACAGACGGACGAGATGAGGACGCGCGGCGACGATCAGATAAGACGAGACGGAGGGCGCCGGGCCCAGGGAACGAGCCCGTGCCTGTGCTCGGCCGTGCTGAAGAATCCAAGCCATGAACGTGCCCCTGCTCTGTTCGTTCGTATCAGCTTCTGTACAACTAGTTGTATGCTTAGCTCAACTACTTGGAACGGGCAACCACTATTGTATTTTCCGACTTATCTGGCAGCGGAGACGCTGCACGTGGGCCAAAACGGCATGGCGTCCCGACCGGGGGCGGCCACCTGGCCCGGCACCCCTGCCGCGACGAGACGAGCACGTCTTGCGCTGCGCGCAGCAGATGCCTACTCTGGACAAGCACGGAAAGGCCACGGAGAAGCGTTCTTCAGCAACCCTCCGCGGAGACCAGCCGCCGAGCGAGATGAAAAGGGGGGCCCGCTGCCCTCGGCCAGGCGCTGCCTGCCCGGACCTGCTCGCGTGGCACCGGCCCACCGTGGCTTGTCCCCCTTGGGATTACGCCGCCGCTGCTCGCCATGGTCCCGGACGCGTTCGCCTGTGGTCGGACGCGAGTTGGTCGTCATGGCTGGTGGAAACTCATATCTACGGAGTACAACTGCGGAGCATTGCTCCGGAGTACTCCGACTGCATGCGGCCCACATCTGGCCATGTCGCCTCGGGCGCCGCATCGGCTTGAGTGCGACGTCTTCCTACGGTTTTCACGCGTACGGATCGCTGTGCGCCCGCTGGCACCCGCAGCCGAAGACGGCCGGGTCGGGCCGCGCTGGCCCGCGGTCACGTGACAGGACGAGGCCAGCAAGGGGACAAAAGCTGGTGGTCATCATGGCGCCTGGTCTATGGAGAGCGTCCTATGGGAGACAAGTGCGGAACAACAGAAGAGACGCAAAAAGACATGGTATCATCGCAGAAAATGCTAAAAAAAAATGACAAAAATGCCGAGACACGGCAGCCAGCGCAGAGACCGCTCTGAGCTCCGCGACCGGCCGTGCGTGGCAGCCGCCAGCCGTCCGTCCGCCTTTGCCGCTGATTGGCGGGGCGCCACGGCTGCAGGGATGCCTGTCGATGCAGGCCGGCCCTGCTGCAGCTGAGCGGCGCATGCGTTCTGATTCGCCGGGGTGTGTGCAGGTCCCCCCGTGCAGGCGGGCTGCCTGCCTGCCGGCGGCTCAGTGCTGGTGCTGCTGCTGCTGCTGCGGCTGCTGTTGCTTCTTCTTCTTGTCGGCCTCGTAGTGCGGCAGCTTGCGGCCGGGGCGCGGGGGGCGATCCTGGCGGTCACAGTCAGACAAGAACAGAGCGAGACGGTGAGGAGGAGGGGCGCACCCTCGGTCGCCCGCGCGCCTCGTCGGCGGCAGCGGCAGCAGAGGCAGAGGCGGCAGCGGCGGCGGCAGCAGCAGCGGCGGCGGCGGCAGAGGAGGTGTCGGTCATGCTGCAGCGGCGGTCCTCCTCGTACCAGGCGCAGAGGGGGCGGCCGCCGAACAGGAGGTCGTCGTCGTCGATGACGGTGACGGCGACCCAGTGCACGGAGGGGTCCTTGGGGGGGGCGGCGTCGCGCGGGGCGCTGCGCGGGGCGTCGCGTGGAGGGAGTTCGCGTGAAGGCACGTCTCGAGGCATGTTGAGGGAGGGAGGTGAGAGGGAGGAGAGAGGAGAGGAGAGGAGAGAGGAGAGGAGAGGAGAGAGGAGAAAGGAGGCGAGATGTCCGTAAAGAACCCTTTAGCCCTCAACGGCACGCGCGTGAGAGCCAGCGGGCCGCAACGTGCGGGCGGCCGTTGGGCAGGCCTGGTGGTGGTGGTGTCGTGCGAATCGTCGCGGTCGGGCTGGGCTGGTGGTGGTGTGCGGCCAGCCTTGGAGACCGTTGGAGGCCAGTCTTGGAGGCCCGTCTCGGAGGCCCGTCTTGGAGCGGCCCGCCGCAGTGATTGGCGGGCGGCGACGCGGGGGCAGGCGGCAGGACAGGCAGCACAGGCAGCCGCAGGCAGCACAGGCAGCCGCAGGCAGCACAGGCAGCCGCAGTCAGCTGCTGCAGGGAGCCAGAAACAGGCGTCCTGACAGCACAAGGCAGCGTGTGTGTCCCCCTGACCGGCTGGCCCCAGCGCGTCAACAAACCGGGCGCGGGCGCGGCGCAACACGTGGCGGCGACCAGTCAGACCGTCAGCAGGCGGTCAGGCGTCAGAGGCCGGTGCGACGGCCGCAAACAGGCGCAGCGTGGCGATCGAGCGCGGTGGACGTGGCCGAGAAGGGGTGGTGGTCAGCGATGTCGCGACAAATGATGTTCGTCGTCGTCGTCGTCGTCTCTCTTGTCGCCTCTCTTGTCGTCCTGTCGTCCTGTCGTCCTGTCGTCCTGTCGTCCTGTCGTTGTCGTCTTGTTTCTGCCGTCCACCTTTCGCCGTCTCGGCCTGTTCCATTCTCGTCCTCGGCACCCTTTAAGGTCTTCTTTCGCAGCCCCAGGCTCGCCGTAGGCCCCGTAGGCTCCGGTGGCAAACCGCCCCAGACGGGGGCGAATCGCCGCTGGCGGCGCCGCCAACGCCAGCTGCCGGCGCCAGCTGCCCGGAAACGCCCTGGCGCCTGCCGTGCCCCACGGTGATTCGTGCAGCCCGCGGCGCATGCCCGCAAACGGACGACCGCTGTAAGCATAGGGTGGCAAGTCAGCTATTTTCGAGGTTGTGTATTTTAGTCTATTTCGATTCGGACAATATGCCGACCGGGCCATCATCACATGGTCTGGATCTCGATCCCGCACCCGGTTTTGCTTCGTATCTACGCATCCTCCTTCTCCTCCTCCTCCTCCTCCGGCGCCAGAACTGCCAGCGTCTCCAGCAGCACCGCGCGGTACTGCTCGCGGTAGGTCGCGGCCAGCTGCTCGGCCGGACTGCCGTCGCCATCGCCGTCGCCGTCCACGTCCGTCTCTTCCAGCCGGTCGTAGTCCATGCCCACCTTGACCAGCAGCGCTTCCTGGATGCGGTCCGCCAGCGCCGCAAACGACGGCCCGCCCGGGCTGCTGCCCTCCTCCTCTGTCTCGCCGTACACGAGCTCCAGGACGGCCGTCCGCAGGTCGCCGCCGTCCCCCGCCGCCGCCGCCGTCGCCGTCGCAGCCTCCGCGGCCGCCTGCAGCTGCTGCCGCTCCGCGTCCGAGCCCATCTGCGCGCAGAGGTCCCACAGCAGGCCGTCCTCGAACCGCGCAAACGGCGCTCTCAGCCGGCGGCGGCCGCCGCCGCCGCGCCCGCTGTCGCATGTCCCCCGCCACTGCCGCGACCGGCCCACGACCGAGCTGGCGTCGTCCAGCGGCCGGAGCGACAGGAGAAAGTCGCGCGGCGGCGTCGCCGTCTCCCCGGCGGCCCCGGCGGCCCCGGCGGCACCCCCCTCTGGGTTGGCCTCCCCCCGCTTCCGCAGATGCACGTAGTCGTTGTGCAGCGCCGGCGTCGGCGGCAGCACGAACCCGTAGCCCAGCAGCAGCTCGCTGTTGGTCTTCATGCCGTAGTTGTTGTACACGGCGGCGCCGGGCGCGCACGCCGTCCCCGTGCGGAACACCACGCCGTCCGCCGTGGCCTCCCACGCCACCGCCGCCCGCGGGTCGTGGTTCCCCAGGTCCAGCACCGGCAGCAGGATGGAGAAGTCGTCGATGCCGCAGGTGGGCGGCAGGCGGAGGCCGTGCCCGTGGCCCGTTTTCTCTTGCCCCCTCAGCGCCGCCTGCACCGCCGGCGCCAGCACCAGCGACGGCCGGAAGCTGCGGCTCGCAAACACGCAGAACGCCCACGCGTGCAGCCGCCGCGTGTACGCCGCCGCGTCGGTCCAGGGGCCGGCGCCGTCCCCCGTTGGCTCTTCTGCCGCCGCCAAGGCCGCCCCCAGAGCGCCGATGGCCGCCTCGTACTCGGCCTCGGCCGCCGCCTGCATCGCCGCCGCCGCCGTGCCCGCGTTCGTGCCCGCCAGCCGCGCGCGCGCGCCGCCGTCCGCCGGCCACACCGCCGGCAGCGCCCACGCGTCCGTGTCCGCGGGCGCCGGCAGCAGCGCCAGGTACGGCTGCCACGGCGAGCGCGCCCCCAGCAGGTGCTGCTGCATCAGCACGAACCGGCCCACCACGTGCGGCGGCGTCGCCGCCACAAACGCCGCCGGCAGCTGCGGGGGGGGCGTCGTCTTGTCGGCGTCGTCGCTTGTCCCAAACCACCCCAGCGCGTTCAGATACGACAGCGACGTCGACAGCGGGCACGTCACCACCGCGTCGCCCGCCGCGAGGGCCCCCCCCCCCGCCCGCACCCGCAGGCCGTGCTGCGCGCCCGCCTCCCAGCACACCTCCACCGCGTCGTGCACGCCGCCGCCGTGCGCGCGCGACCACGCCAGCAGCCGTGCCACGGCGCTGCTGTCTTCGGGCGGTGGCGAGCGCATGGTGACGATGCAGTCCAGCTGGGCTTGGAAGGGCGTCGCCGCCGTCGCCCGCTCTGCAAAAGCAAACCACGTGATCGCAATCGCATATGTCACGTGCCCGGACCGGATAAAAGCAAGCGCGCCAGGGCGGCAAATGAGGGCGCAGAGTTTTTCGGGGGTTCATCTTCTCGGCCGCCGCCCGCCTGCTGCTGACACGCGACCCTTTGTTCTCCTCTTCCAACCTCACACGACTCTTCGACCGCGCCCGTCCTCCCTTTTTCTTCTCCCTTCCTCCCGTTTGCGCCCTCGTTCGTCGCGCACAGGATTGAGTCTGCGCTTGGCCTTGTTTTGGGTGACTCGACGACGTTCCGGTTTTCTTTTTCCTTTTCCTTTTCTCTTCTTCGTCTTTCTCGTCACAGGTGGTAGAACGAAAATTGGAAGTGTTTTCTCTTCTACGTCTGCTCTGAGAATACGTGCCTTGCCTCGCGCGGAACGCCTGAAAGAAAGAGAAAAAGAAAAGAAAAAGACCACCGACGAAGCGAAACTGCGTGCCCAACCCCTCGTCGTCTTTGTGACCAAAGCTGCCCGAACTGTAAAGCAGACAGACGACGGACGGACGGCCGACCGGACGGTGCGAGAGCAGCCACACATCGCCTCTGCGCGCCCACCTCGTGCTCTGCGTCTGCTGCTTTGCCGTGCTCTGCTGCCTGTGCGCTGTTTGCCTGTGCCGTGTCTCGACCAGCCGTGCGCTGCATCTGCATCCGAAAAAGACGTTCTGTGAACACGTTTGCAACCCCGTCGTCCTGCGGCACAAACGCCCGCCGGACGCCAAACGAAGCCCATGGCCAATATGAGCAACCTCGAGTCTATATTGGCGACTCTCGGTGAGTGAAGACGGGGGGGATGGACCTGGGATCTGCTTTGATTTGTGCACTGTTCTCGCCGTGATCGACAAGACGGCTCTGGGCTTCGTGCTTGGGGTCGCGGTCGCGTAGACTGCAGTCTTTTTCCTTGTCTCGCTCTGCTGCCTTGTTGCTTTCTGAACTCGTCTGACCATGCTGCCGGCAGCCTCGCAAAAGCCAGATGCTCCCGCCCCGTCGGCCGCCGGCGCCGGTGGTGCGCCGCCGCCGTCTGCGTCCGCGTCCGCGCCCTATCCGAAGCCGACCACCAGCGGCAGCCTCGACCTGAGCGCCGCCGTCCAGCCCACCACGTCCGGCACCGTCAGCCTCCAGGAGGCCATTGCCCGCGCCAAGGCCCACGCCGCCCAGAACGGCGTCGCCTCCTACGACCGCCCCATCACCTACGCCCCGGCCCCGGGTGCCGCTGCCCCTCCAGCTGCTGCTGCCGCCGCCTCCGACAGCGCCAGCGGCGGCCGCCGGTACCGCCGGTCACGGTCGCGGTCGCCGCCGAGGCGCGGCGGCCGTGGTGGTGGCGGCGGTGGCGGTGGTGGTGACAGCTACAACCCATACCGCGACGAGCGCCGGGACCGCGACGACCGGCGCGACCGCGACCGCGACGACCGGCCGTTCTCACCAGCGCACCGCGGCGGCGACCGGGACCGCGGCGACCGAGACCGCGGCGACCGCGGCGATCGGTACGGCGGGTCCTTTTCGCCGCGCGGAGGACGGCGCGGCGGCGGCGACGACGACAACGTGGAGACGATTGAGATCCAGGCGAACCTGGTGGGCCTCATCATCGGGCGGCAGGGCGAGAACATGCGGCGCGTCGAGGCCGAGAGCCAGTGCCGCGTGCAGTTTCTGCCGCCGGCCCACCCGGAAGACGTCACGCGCCAGTGCAAGATCACGGGCCCGCCGGCGCGGCGCGCCGACGCCAAGGCGGCCATCTTCCGGATTGTGGAGGAGGGCGGAATGGGCGGTGGTGGCGGCGGTGGTGGTGGTGGAGGCTACGGCGGTGGTGGTGGTGGCTACGGCGGCGGCGGCGGCGGCGGCGGCGGCGGCGCACCCCCGCCGCCGCCGCTCAAGGACGGCGAGGAGTGCATCCAGATCATGGTGCCGGACCGGACGGTGGGGCTGATCATTGGGCGCGGCGGCGAGACCATCCGCGACCTGCAGGAGCGCAGCGGCTGCCACGTCAACATTGTGGGCGAGTCCAAGAGCGTCAACGGCCTGCGGCCCGTCAACCTCATCGGCAGCCGCGCCGCCACCACGCAGGCCAAGGACCTCATCATGGAGATTGTCGACAGCGACACGCGCAGCGGGGGTGCGCCAGGGGGTGGTATGGGCGGTGGCGGCGGCGGTGGTGGTGGCTACGGCGGCGGCGGCGGCGGTGGCTACGGCGGCAGCGGCGGTGGTGGCTACGGCGGCGGCGGCGGCGGCGGCGGCGGCGGCGACCGCCTCAACGACAGCATGACGGTCCCCGCCGAGGCCGTGGGCATGATCATCGGCAAGGGCGGCGAGACGATCCGCGAGATGCAGACGCTGACCGGCTGCAAGATCAACGTGTCGCAGACGCCCGCCGCCAACGAGAGCGAGCGCGAGATCGGCCTCATCGGCAGCCGCGACGCCATCGAGATGGCCAAGCAGGCCATCGAGGAGAAGGTCGAGGCCGTGCGCCAGAAGAACAGCGGCGGCTACGGCGGCGGCGGCGGCGGCGGCTACGGTGGCGGCTACGGTGGCGGTCGTGGTGGCCGTGGAGGCTACGGCGGCGGCGGTGGCGGCGGCCGCGGAGGCTACCAGCAGCGCAACGACTACGACAACGCCGACTACGGCGGCGGCGGCGGCGGCGGCGGCGGCGGCGGTCGGGGCGGCGGTGGCGGCGGCGGTGGCGGCGGTGGCCCCGGCGCCGGCATGCAGCCGCCGGCCAGCGACGATCCCAACGCGGACCCCTACGCACCCTGTACGTCCACCACGGTTTCCCCTTGAACGTCTTCTTTGTGTGCTGACCAACAGACGGCGGCTATGCGGCCTACGTGGCGATGTGGTACCAGGCGCTGGCCCAGCAGCAGCAGCAGGGCGGTGCCGGCGGCGGCGGCGGCGGTGCGCCGACGCCCGGCGGCAGCGGCGCGTAAAGGGCGGCCGCCCCGGTTTTGGTTCGCTTTGGTTCGCTTTGGTTCGCTTTGGTTCGCTTTGTGGTCCTGGGCTGTTCTGTTGGCTCTTGGGAGGAGCGCGTTTGCGCTGGCGTGCCGTTATTGTATGTAGTTACAAGGTTCACCATACAAGGATGCATATTCCCGGTAGACATCTAGACATCTCATGCCGCGCCCACGACGCCCGCCAGGTCGTCCCAGCGGCCGTTGCGCATGGGGTCGAGGGCGCGCAGGCGGGCCAGCCAGGCGCGGGCGTCGGCGCGCTCGGCGGGGGCGAGGGGCCGGGCGTCGAGGGCGGCGGCGGCCAGCGTGTACTCGAGCAGGGCCTCGTAGATCCACTTGACGTCGTCGTAGTCGGCGAGCAGGTCGCGGATGTCGGCGAGCTCGCGCGCGAGGTAGGCGGCGCGCTGCGCGGGCGCGAGGTGCGGCGCGATGCTGAGGGCGGCGGCGGCGGCCGAGCCGGGCGGCTCCGTGAGGCCGCGCACGAGGAACTCGTGGTAGAACCAGAGCGACTGGTCCTCGGGGCCGACGTTGAGCGCGTCACGAACGAGGGCGAGTTCTGGAGTCAGCGGTGGTGGGCGGCAAGAAGAAAAGGGTAAAAAACCCACCCCCCTCGAGAAAGGCCGTCCGCGCCGCGTCGTCGGCGTGCCGCTCCGCCAGCAGCCGCGGGATCAGCTTGCTGCGCTGGTGCCAGGCCGAGAAGTTGGACAGGTCGCGCCGGATCATCTGCGTGGTGTAGGCAAACTCGGGCTCGACGAGCGACCGCGCCGCCTCGTCGCTCTCGTCGCTCTCGTCGCCGCACAGGTCTGCCCCCTCCAGGCGCTCCACCACCTGCCGCCGGTACCCCCAGGCGTGGAAGTTGCGCCGGTCCTTGGCCAGCATGCGCGCGTCCAGCGCCAGCTCGTCCTCCCAGATGCGCCGCGCCCGCGCCCGGTCCAGCCGCTGCACCGCCTGCTGCAGCAGCCACAGCCGGTAGCTCCAGATCCAGTAGCACTTGGGCGCCTCCAGCAGCAGCGGGATCGTGAACTGCAGCTCGTCCGCCAGCACCGCCGCCGCGTCTTGGAGGCGGGAGCGGGGGCCTCCATCGCCTCCGTCCTTGTCTTTCCCCCCCTCCCACGCCGCCACCAGACACCGCCGCCGCACGTTCCACGCCGTGTAGAACTCCGGGTTGAGCCGCAGCAGCCGCGTCGTCCGGTCGAACACGGCCTCGTCGTAGACAGTCTGCACCGGTCGCCGGTCACCTGTCAGCACGCGCCATCGTCTCCCGTCCCGTCCCTCTTCCACGTACGCTTCCCAGAATGTCTGCTTCGAGCGCGCGGAACGTCTTGATCTTCTCCGCGTCCTGGCGCTTCTGCTCCTCCGTCCGCGTCGTCGCAGGCCCCCGCGGAACGCCGTGCTGTTTGTCAGCCGGTTTCACGCAAAGATATCACACATAGGGGCACGTACACTCGCCATGCTCGTCGTCGGCGTCGGCGTCGTCGTCGTGTCGTGCGTCGAGTCCGATGACGGCTCGCCCCTCGCTCGACGTTGGTCTGCGCACGTGCCGCTTGAAAATCACATGACCAGTCACGTGACCACTCCGACCTCACCTCCGTGTCAGTCTGCGCTCAAGACGGCGTCGACGGCGCCCGTCGCCGGCGCGGCCGCGGCGCCCTCGGCCTCGTCCTCAAGCCCCCGTGACCGCTCTGACGAGGCCACCATGCGGTCCGTGCTATTCAGGCCCCGCCGCGCCCTCTCCGCAGTCATTGTGTGCGGCCGCCGACCTCCCATATCACCTCGCCATCGCACCGACATCCTTGTCTCGCGTTCACGATCGTTGTGCCATTCAGGTCATGGCCTGGATGGAAATGGCCGATTCAGTTGAGCTTTCTCTGACTGCCTGCCGAGCGACAAGTGCATTTTGACTCGTCACTCGTCTGGGAGAACAGCACCTTCTCACTTATACGTCTTCTTCATTTTCTACTCGCCATTGTTTACTTGTTTTCTGCGGAAACTGCGAGGAGCCATGACTTGACAGCTCCTTCCCTCACCATCAAACCAGCATTGTTATTGCCAGCCCTTGCGCTCTTCCATTCCTTCTGTCTCTTGCCCGGCATCCCTCTTCCCTACAGTTCTCTTCTCTCCTCTTTTCCTCTTCTCCTCTTCTCCTCTTCTCCTCTTGTTCTTTCAGCCGCCGCCGACGCATCATATATCCTTACACGACCGCTGCCTGCGCGTGTCCCTCGGCCACGCCTCTGCTGCGGCTCGCAGAGCTCATTACGCTTATTCTTTAGTATTTTCATCTGTCGGCTCCGTTCTCGCGAGCCGTCCACAGCATCTGGCGGGATTGGTTTCCGCTCATGCGTTTTCGGTGCTTCCATCGGGTCACGGCATGCCATTGATTGATTTTTCTTTTTGATCCTTTCTTTTTATTTCTCACGACACCGCCGTCTGATCCGCCACGATCCACCACCAACCCCTGTTGAACGCCGCCGGCATGGACTTCCCCCGTCTCGGTGACCTCACGCCGCTTCCCATCCGCACGCGGTCACCCGACCACTTTGCGCAGCCGCGGCCGCCGCTGGACCATGTGCCGTCACCCTGGTCGTCTAGCGACTCCGGCTACGGCTCCGAGGCCGCCACGCCCGAGAAGCAGTTCTCGACGCCGTTGACGCCACCCAGCAGCAGCTGCACCGACGTCAACTCGTACTACACCCTCGACGGCAGCGGCGGCAACGGCCCGGCCCCGGAGTTCCCCGATGGCAGCCCCGGTCGGAAGCCGCGGACCGTGCGCTGCAGCCTGCTGCCGTCGGTCCTCCTTTCGCCGCCACCCTCCACCCCCATACTGCCGTCGCCGCCGCCCTCGACGCGGCCCCTTTTGCCAGCCACCACTCCGACCCGACGCTTCGTCCCCAGCCCGTTCACGCTTTCGCTCCCCTTCCCTTGGACCGATGATCCGGCGACGGAAACCGCGCCGGACCGACGCACGCCCGTCTCCCGCCGCGGCACCAAGCGACCGGCGTCGTCTCCGCTCCGCACCCACGACCGCTTTATTCACCCACGGGAGACCGGCGGCGGCCGCCGGTTCCCTCTGTCCGACCGGTTCCACTTGACCATGCCGGCGGACGAGTTGACGTTCGCAGAGCGGGTCCTGCGCAGCAGCGAGGCCTCTCGGGACGTTTTTGGCGCGACGCGGCTGCCGCTGGTGCCTCTGACCACGTCTGCGAACCGGCGCCGGGCCAGGTTGGAGGCAGCGACCGGCACGCCACCGCTGATGAGGGCTAGGACAACAATCGCAGTGGGCGAACGGCTCGACGAGGACAACGGAGGCGACGGGGGAAACAGGGGCAACGGGGGCAACGGGGTCCACGGGGGCCACGGGGGCCATGGGGGCAACGAAGGCGACGTGGATGGTAGGGGGGTGGACGGGGAGGATGACGAGGACGACCATGCCCGTCGCCGTGGCACGCCTGGCCGACGCTCTCCGGGTCCCTTGGCGCACGGCTCGGTGTGGAGGCTCGGGACCTCACCGCCGCTGGCCGGCGCCGTGGACAACGGGCGCGGCATGTGGACGCAGACGAGGACGACGGCGCGGTTCTACACGTCCGAGTTTGTGCACAGCCGGCTGCGCGGCGCGGACGCGGCACACAAGCACGCCGGGCGCGTGGCGGCGGCGCTGGACTTTGACCGGGCGTCGCGCGTCCTTCCCTGCCAGGCGGAGACAGCGGTGGTGCGCAGGCCGGGGGCGCGTCGCGGCCCGATTCCGGACAAGGCGCCGCGGAAGACGGCGTGGGACGGCACGCGCTGGGTGCAGGACGAGGACAAGCCGACGCCGCCGGTGCAGGAGGAGCACGACATCCGTCCGCTGCGGTGGGTTCTGCCGGCTGTGCTTGCCGTGCCTTGTGTCGTCTGTGTCCGCAGACGAGCCGCTGCTAACGGACCAGGATCCTCTCGGCGCCCAGCTACCGGGACGACTTTTACTGCTCGCTGCTGGCGTACTCGCCGACGAGCGACACGGTGACGGTGGGCCTGGGGGACCAGCTGTACAGCTGGTCGGAGCGGGCGGGGGCGACGTTTCTGAACGGCGGCAACGACGGCAACACGTACCTGACGGCGCTGGCGTTCTCGTCGGCAGAGGGGGGGCGCAGCATCCTGGCGTTTGGGCGGTCGAACGGGGCGCTGGGGCTGGTGGCGCTGTCGGAGGGCAACAGCGCGCGGCTGCTCAAGAACGAGGCGTCGCCGGTGTCGTGCCTGAGCTGGCGGCCGACGTGCACGCGGCGGCGGTCGAAGCGGCCGGCAGCGACGGCGACGATGGTGAGCACGGAGGACCTGCTGGTGGGCACGGACAGCGGGCAGGTGCTGTACTACGTGGTGGAGTGGCCGGACGCGGCGGACGTGGCGGCGGACCTGTGGCCGGGCGACGTGACGCTGGTGGCGCGCATTGCGGTGCACCAGCAGCAGGTGTGCGGGCTGGCCTGGGCGCAGGACGGCGGGTCGTTTGCCACAGGCGGTAACGACAACGCCTGCTGCTTCTTCTACACGGACGACGTGCTGCCGCTGGCGCAGCGGGCGGGCGGGACGGGGCGGCTGTCGGACGGGCAGCCGCGGGGACGGCCGGCGGGGGGGGCTGGCCGTCACGCTGGCCGTCACGCGGGCCGTCACGCTGGCGGCGGCGTCGGCGTCGACGACGGTCCGGACGAGCCGGCGCACGAGCGGCGGCTGTCCGCCGGGACAGAGTGCCACCGGTGGGAGCACGGGGCGGCGGTGAAGGCGATTGCGTTCTGTCCGTGGCAGGCGGGCCTGCTGGCGACGGGGGGCGGGTCGAACGACCGGTGCGTGCACTTTTTCCACACGACGTCGGGGGCGGCGCTGGCGAGCATCTTTGTGTCGGCGCAGGTGACGAGCCTGATGTGGAGCACGACGCGGCGGGAGCTGGCGGTGACGTTTGGGTTCACGCTGCCGGGGCACAACGTGCGGGTGGCCGTGTACTCGTGGCCGGCGTGCCAGCAGACGGCCACCATTGCGTGGGACGCGGACCACCGGGCGCTGTACGGGATCTCGTGTGGGTGGATGCCGGGGATGGAGGGGGGGGCAGGTGAGGAAGAGGAGGAGGAGGAGGAGGAAGAAGAGGGGGAGGAGGGGGAGGAGCACGACGACGACGACGACATCGACGAGAAGAGGGAGGAGGACGAGGCAGAGGACGAGGGAGAGACGGCAAACGAGCAGGCCGTCGGCCGGGTCCGCCGGGGCCGCCGGGCGCGCGCCCGGCCGGCCAGCCGGCGCACGCGGCGGACCCTCGGGGAGGGCTGCGTGGCGGTGGCGTCGAGCGACGAGAGCATCAAGTTCTACGAGCTGTGGCCGGCGGGGGGGCGGGACGGCGAGCGCGGCGTGCGCGACCGGGGGCGGCCGGTGGCGGGCAGCGTGGGCATGCTGGGGGGGAGCGACATTCTCGAGGACCTGGAGGGCATCCAGAAGGAGGGAGACATTATCCGGTGAGGCCGGTGAGGCTATCCGGTGAGGCTATCCGGCGACGGGAAACAGATGGAGTCGATTGTCCTAGAAACCAGCATGGACGGGGGTAGAAGCTAGAAACAGCAGACAACACAAACACACAAACAAACCAGCAAGACGCCCAACGCCAGACATGCAAAGAGACCCGCAGAAGAAACAGCGCCTACTTGAGAATGGCAATGAGCAGGACGAGGATGACGATGAGGACGACGATGGCGACCATTTGCTTGCAGTCGCCGGCGGCGCGGGCGACCTGGCCGACCTGGCGGCGGGCGCGGTCGATGCGGGTCTGGTGGCGGTCGACGACGTGCTCGCTCTCCTCGAGCATGGCGACGTGGCTGTCGAGCTCGTCGCCGATCTGCATGCTGAGCTCGCGCTGCCGCCCGATGCTGGCCCCGAGCGCGTCCAGCTGCGCGTCCTGGTCCGCCATGATGCGCGCGTGCATCTGGTGGAGTTGGACGTTGTCGGTGTCGGCGAGGTCGTCGTGGGGCTCGTCCTGGTCCTCCTCATCCGTGTACCGCCCAAACAGGGTGCCGCGCTGCGCCTCGAGGTCCGGCTCGCGGCGGCGGCCGCCTTCCCCCGGCGGCGACGGCAGCGGCTTGTCGCGGAAGCGGACCGCCTTCTTGGGGCCCTTGCTGGGCGTGCCGGGCGCGCCGGGCGCGCCGGCCGGCGGTCCACCCCGAAACTGCGCCAGCAGCGTCTCGTACTGCGCCTCGAGCCCGGGCAGCGCGTCGCGGAGGCTGTTTGTTAGCGGGGGTTTCACGATCACAAAAAAGCCCGGTCCACTGCCACTCCCCACCTCTCGTCGCTGTCCGCCCGCTGCTGCAGCGCGTCGAGGCCCGCCCGGAACTGCTCGAGCGACCGCGCCACGTGCCCGTCCTGGGCGTCGCCGGCGCCGGCCTCGGCGCCGCCGTTGTCCGGCGCGCTGTCGTCCTGCAGCAGGTCCAGCGCCTGCGACCGCTGCCGCTCCAGCAGCGACAGCTTGATGTGGTCCGCCAGCAGATAGAGCGCGTTCGGGTTGGCCATGGCGGTGGGAAGGCGGCGAAAAAAGACGGGGGAAAAGACGATGCCGTCGGGGGACGCTCGACGATGAAGGATGGACAGACGTATGCGTGAGACGGGAGGCTGCCGCGGATCCGAGACACGGCCGCACACGGACGTCACGTGCAGTACGGAGTGGATGTATCACGTGATCTATTTATGCGAAATTCAAGGTGCGGATGCGCCCCCTCCGTCTCCGGCTACACCGGCCCACACGTCGCGCACGATGCGCCAGTAGCGCGGGCCGTCGACGCGGGCGTGGGCGACGTGGGCGCTGCCGGGGAAGTCGGCGAGGGCGGCGACGGCGAAGCCGCGGGCGGCGGCCTCGGCGGCGTGGGCCTCGACGTCGCGGGCGGCGATGATGGCGTCGTCGCGGGAGTAGAGGTAGGCGCGGCGGACCTCGCGGCGGTTGCCGCCGGCGGCGGAGCGGTCGTTGTGGGGGGTCCAGGGGTTGGGGGAGGAGGGGGCGGAGACGAAGCCGAGACGGGCGCGGATCCACATGAAGCCGCGGAGGAGCCAGATGCGGGCGACCAAGGAGGCGGCGACGAGGTGGACGGCGGGGAGGGCGAGCCAGCGCAGGGCGGCGGGGCGGCGGGCGAGGCCGATGCTGAAGGCGGCGACGGTGCCGGCGTAGCGGGGGAGGCCGGGGGCGGAGTCGAAGAGGGAGACGTGCGGCGGCAGGCAGGGCCCGCCGGGGCGGCGGCCGGGGTTGAGGGCGTCGTAGAGGTGCGCGAGCAGGAGGGAGCCGCCGTTGGAGAAGGTGTGGAGGAGGGTGGTGGGGGCGGCCGGGCCATTCTCGCCATCCTCCAAAGCCTCCCCTAACAAGGCCCGGACTGCCGGCGCCGCCGTGCGCGCAATGGCGGCGGCGCGCGGCGCCGAGAGCACGTCGGCCTCGCTGCAGAGCACGAGCAGCAGCGCCGGGCGGTCGGCCGCCGCCTCGCCAAACACGAGCCCGTCGCGGTACGGCGCCACGTACTTGGCAATGTGCGGCGGCCGCGCGCCCATCCAGCCGTGGACGATGACGACGCGGGGGGGGGTGACGGTGGAGGGCGGCGCGTCCGAGGCCGTGTCCGAGGCCGTGTCCGGCGTCGTCGGCTTGCCGGCCGGCCGGTACACGTACACGTTCGGCGAGAGCTTCTCCATAAAGGCGAGCGGGTCCGCCGTGGCCGCGGCCGCCGTGGCCGTCGTGGCCGTCGTGGCCGTCGTGGCCGTCGTCGTGGTGGCCGCCATGTCGAGGTTGTGTTTGGTTGTGGCTCAGCCGCGCTCAGCCGCTGGCCAGCCACACTTTTTCTCTGCTATTTTACAGGTATTTATGTACTTGTATTTATACTTGCGGATCGGCCGAGGTCCGGCGGACAACACGGCGGCCGATAAGCACGACGCCGGCAGCACGGCGCCGCAGATCGGTCACGTGCTTGCGGCCGCCGGCACGTCGTCTGGGCTGCTCGAGGACAGCGGCGGTCTCCGCTTGTCGAGAAGCTTTGTATTACTGCAAAATACTCCCGTACGTGTTGTACATTTACCCAGCGACTCAAGTGCCGGCCTTTGCATCAGCTGAGCTCCCGTTCACCTGACCACGTGAGCAGCGGCGTTTTCCAGCTGCGGGGCAGGCGCGCCTCTGTCCGCCGTTCTGTCCTCCGTCGACCCGTCGAGACCCGTTGTCTGCCGACTGGCGCCGGTAGTGCGCATTCTGCAGCGACACACCGCCTAGCTTGCCTCGGGCAGACGCGGTCAGGCGATCCGAAGTCCCTCAATCGGTCGTACTTGTCTCCGTGCTTGTCTTGACTCTTGACTTGACTCTGACTCTTGACTCTTGACTCTTGACTCTTGACTCTTGACTCTTGATTCTTGGCTCTTTGACTCTTGACCCTTCTTTTGACTGCCTACCTGGCGTACTTGACAACCTATCTCTTCCCTCAAACGACGACCGCCGCCATGGCTCGCGGAACCGGCGTCCAGCCGGAGGACCTCAAGGTGTGCGTGGTGATGGTGGGGCTGCCGGCGCGCGGCAAGAGCTTTATTGCGCAAAAGGGTACGTGGGGACGAGCGAACAGGACGGCATCCAGACACTGACGGCCAGCCCAACGCTACCTGCAGTGGCTGTCCATCCCGGCGCAGACGTTCAACGTGGGCAACTACCGGCGCAAGGACGCGGCGCAGCCCAAGGCGGACTTTTTCGACACGGGCAACGCCGAGGGCGAGCGCATGCGGCGGGCGGCGGCGGAGGCGGCGGTGGCGGACATGCTGCGGTGGCTGACGACGGGGGGCGGCGTGGTGGGCATCCTGGACGCGACCAACTCGACCAAGGAGCGGCGGCGGTGGGTGCTGGAGCGGTGCGCGGCGCACGGCATCGAGGTGCTGTTTGTGGAGAGCAAGTGCGACGACGAGGACCTCATCATGGCCAACATCCGCGACGTCAAGACCACCAGCCCGGACTACGTCGGCCAGGACCCGGAGCAGGCCGCCCTCGACTTCCGCAACCGCATCCGCAACTACGAAAAGGTCTACAAGACGCTCGACGGCGACGGCGACGAGGGCGACCTGACCTACCTCAAGATCATGGACACCGGCAGCCGCGTCATCATCAGCCGCATCCAGGACTACCTGCAGAGCCGCATCGTCTACTACCTCATCAACCTGCACATCCGCCCGCGGTCCGTGTGGCTGTCGAGGGTGAGCCTCCCTCCCCTCCGTTCTTCGTTGGTTTCCCCCCGCTGACCCCCAGCACGGCGAGTCCATGTACAACCTCGACGGCCGCATCGGCGGCGACGCCGAGCTGTCGCCGCGCGGCGAGCAGTACGCGCGCAAGCTGCCGGAGCTGGTGCGGCAGTCGGTGGGCGACGATCGGCCGCTGACGGTGTGGACGTCGACGCTCAAGCGCACCATTGCCACGGCGCGCCACCTGCCCTCCGACTACAACCAGCTGCAGTGGAAGGCCCTGGACGAGCTCGACTCGGGCGTCTGCGACGGCTACACCTACCAGCAGATCAAGGACCAGTTCCCCGAGGACTTTGCCGCCCGCGACGCCGACAAGTACAACTACCGCTACCGCGGCGGCGAGTCCTACCGCGACGTCGTCATCCGCCTCGAGCCCATCATCATGGAGCTCGAGCGCTCCGAGGACATCCTCATCATCACCCACCAGGCCGTCATCCGCTGCATCTACGCCTACTTTATGAAAAAGGACCAGTCCCGCAGCCCCTGGATGAACGTGCCCCTCCACACCCTCATCAAGCTCACCCCCCGCGCCTACGGCACCGAGGAGGTCCGCTACCCCGCCGGCATCGACGCCGTCAGCACCTGGCGCGCAAAGGGCTCCACCGCCAAGCACGAGCAGCCCGCCGAGGCCGCCCTGCATTAGCCTGTGCGAAGAAGCAGACCGAAGCTGCCACACCTGCGACAGTACCTGCCACAGCACCTGCCTAGGTTCCACGCCCGGCCGCCATGCAGCCATCACAGCCGCGCCGCCGCGCCGCGGCGAGGCGTCACCGATGTCGGCGTCCGCGCCGAGTCGGGGACATGGAGAGAGGGAACTTGGCCCGGCCGACAGGCACCTGGCCGACGAGGTGCACTCCCACCTTTATGGTTCGCCCGTCCTAGCCATGACGCCCGAGGTGGCACAGCACGGCAAAGGACAGGCTTCCCGTCGGTGCTGGGACACGACGTAGAACCTACTATCACGTGATATTATATAATCATACACCACGCGGAAGAAGAAAGGCCCGTCTCTACAACTATCTTATCGTTGCCCCCGCTTTTTTTTGCTGGCCGCCTTTTTTTTTCTGCCAAAAGATTTTCTGGAGCCGTCCTGGCGATTTCTGCGCGCCTCGTTTCTGCATACCATCTGTCCACGCCCCGACTTTCGCAACCATGGACAAAGCCGGCAAGAAGAGAAAGCTCAAGGAGGAGAAGGGGAGGGTGAAGGAGGTGAAGGCGACCGACGGTGCGCGGGCGACGAAGCGGACGGTCGACGAGGCGGCGGACCGCAAGGCGCGGAAGAAGGCGAAGCTGGAGAGGAGGGCGGAGGAGGAGGAGGAGGAGGAGGAGAAGGAGGAGAAGAAGGAGGAGAAGAAGGAGGAGAAGAAGGAGGAGAAGAAGGAGGATAAGGATGAGAAGAAGGAGGAGGCGGCTCAAAATGGCGACGCCGACAACGCCTCCGACGACGCCGACGACGACACACCGCCCGGTCCCCTTCCCGGGCAGGACGACGGGGAGGACACGACGGCGCACCTGACGCTGCCGCCGGTAGAGGACGGGGCAGGTGCAGGGGCGGGCAGCAGCAGCGGGCGGTTTGCGGACCTGGCGCTGTCGGCCAAGACGCAGCAGGGGCTGGCGGACATGGGGTTTGAGACGATGACGGAGATCCAGCGGCGGGCGCTGCCGCCGCTGCTGGCAGGCAAGGACCTGCTGGGGGCGGCGAAGACGGGGTCGGGCAAGACGCTGGCGTTCCTGGTGCCGGCGGTGGAGCTGCTGCACTCGCTGCGGTTCAAGCCGCGCAACGGGACGGGGGTGATTGTGGTGACGCCGACGCGGGAGCTGGCGCTGCAGATCTGGGGGGTGAGCCAGGAGCTGATGGCGCACCACTCGCAGACGACGGGGATCGTGATGGGGGGCGCGAACAAGCGGGCGGAGATGGACAAGCTGAGCAAGGGGGTGAACCTGCTGGTGGCGACGCCGGGGCGGCTGCTGGACCACCTGCAGAGCACGCCGGGGTTCCTGTTCAAGCACCTGCGGGCGCTCATCATCGACGAGGCGGACCGGATCCTGGAGGTGGGGTTCGAGGACGAGCTGCGGGCGATTGTCAAGATCCTGCCCAAGGAGCGGCAGACGATGCTCTTCTCGGCGACGCAGACGCAGAAGATCGAGGACCTGGCCAAGGTGTCGCTGCGGGCGAACCCGCTGTACCTCAACGTGGACGAGGCGCAGCAGTTCAGCACGGTGGACGGGCTGGAGCAGGGCTACGTGGTGTGCCCGTCGCAGAACCGGTTCCTGCTGCTGTGGTCGTTTCTGCGCAAGATGGCGGGCAAGAAGAAGGTGATTGTCTTCTTCAGCTCGTGCAACTCGGTGAAATACCACGCGGACCTGCTGCGGTACATTGACCTGGGCGGCGTGCTGGACCTGCACGGCAAGCAGAAGCAGGCCAAGCGCACGGCCACCTTTTTCGAGTTCTGCAACGCCGACCACGGCATCCTGCTCTGCACCGACGTGGCCGCGCGCGGGCTCGACATCCCGGCCGTCGACTGGATCGTGCAGTTTGACCCGCCCGACGACGGCCGCGCCTACGTGCACCGCGTGGGCCGCACGGCGCGCGGCGCGCAGGGCCGCGGCAAGTCGCTGCTGTTCTTGCTGCCGAGCGAGGTCGGCTTCCTGGCCTACCTGCGCGAGGCGCGCGTGCCCGTGGTCGAGTACGAGTTCCCGACCAACAAGGTGCGCAACGTGCAGGCGCAGCTCGAGAAGCTGCTGGCCCAGAACTACTACCTGCACCAGAGCGCCAAGGACGGCTTCCGCGCCTACCTGCACGCCTACGCCAGCCACAGCCTGCGCTCCGTCTTTGACGTCCACAAGCTCGACCTCGCCGCCGTCGCAAAGAGCTTTGGCTTTGCCACGCCCCCGCGCGTCGACCTGACCCTGGCCGCCAGCATGAGCCGCAACAAGGCCGCCGGCGGCCGCCGCGCCTACGGGAGCCAGCCGCGGCAGGGGAAGCGGAGGTAGTCGAGGAGTGGAGGGGGAAGGGAGGTGGAAGGTGGAAGGTGGCAGGATAGAAGGGATGTTAGGTCCGTCTTTGTAGCGCTTTCTATTCTCACTGCTGTCTTTATAGCGCTGCACTATCCCTGCACCGCTGCGGCACCAGCGCGCCGGCCGGCCCCACGAGGGCGTCGAGGTAGGCCAGCAGGGACGCGAGCGGCAGCATGTCGAGGCGGCCGAGGGCGGGGTGGGACGACGTGAGCACGCGGCCGCCGTAGAGGACGCGGACGGCGGGGGTCTCCTGGTTCTCCTGTTCCTCCCCGCGGGCCGCCAGCCACAACTCGACCACCACCTCGCTGCCCATGCCGGGCCAGGCCATCTCGTCGGCCTGCAGGATGGACAGCAGGTGGGCGACGCTGCCGTCGTGGGCGACGTTGTGGCGGTAGCGGGGGGCAGCGTCGCCACCCCCGGTAGCCTCCGCGGCCTCCCGCAGGTGGGTGGCCAGCTGGGCGGCCCAGACGCCGGCGAGCCCGGCGCTGGCGGCGAGGGAGCGGGGGTCGTCGCGGAAGCGGCGGCTGTACTCCCAGTGGCCCGCGCGCAGGAGGGCGTCCTCGACAGCGGGCGCGATGCCGGGCAGGCCGGCGCGGCCGTGGCAGCGGCGGGCGGCGAGGTTGTCGCTGTAGGGGTCGGCGCTGGCGTGGAAGGCCCCAAAGGCCTCGTCGGTCTCAGACAGGCCCGCCGCCGCGTCGAGGTCCGCCAGCAGCGGCGCCAGGCGTGCGAGGTGGTCGGCCCAGGCAGGG
The DNA here is from genome assembly GCA_019925495.1 of Ophiostoma fasciatum. NCBI lineage: Eukaryota > Fungi > Ascomycota > Sordariomycetes > Ophiostomatales > Ophiostomataceae > Ophiostoma > Ophiostoma fasciatum. The sequence continues at coordinate 389,436 of JADHKM010000014.1, forward strand.
GTGGCGGCCACGGCGTCCCGCAGCGCCGCCGCCGCCGGGCAGGCGTACTGCGGCTCGAGGCTGTCGACGCCGGGGGGCTCCACGAGGACGTCCACGGCCGTCTCGCCGCCGCCGCCGCCGCCGCCGCCGCCGCCGCCGCCGCCACGCCCGGAGCGCATCCCGGCCGCCACCATGGCAGCCGTCTGGCTGGTCAGCGGGTTGTTGGTGACGCGGAAGACGACGCCGGCGCGCCAGGCGTCGTCGCCGTCGTCGTCGCCCGCCGGCAGCAGCCCCAGCAGGTCGTGGTAGACGGCGTAGAGGTCGCGGCCGTGGCGCCAGGCGTCGGCCAGGCCGCCGGCCGTCAGCTGCGGGAAGCGGCAGCTGCTGCCGCGCGGCGGGGGGCGGCTGTCTGCCCGGAAGGGGTTGTCCGGGGGGTCCACTGGGCGGAGGCGGGTGCGGCCGCGCTGCCCGCCATCTCCTTGCGCTGCCCACCCCACAGCAGCCCCCAAGACGGCGTCCTCGCACGACCAGGCCGGCTCCTGCGGCACCGTGTTGGCGGCGTAGGGCGTGCGCTTGTGGTGGCGCTGCAGGACCTCGACGTAGACGAGCCGGCGGCCGGGGGGGGGCACCACGTAGGTCGCGCGGCGCACGTGCGGCATGTTGCACCAGTTGGCGGTGGCGGGGTCGTCCTCCTCCCCGTCCGTATCCTCCCCCTCGTCATAGCGAAACCCCGGCACGCCTTGGGCAGCCCACACGGCCGTCAGGTTCGAGTAGAGCGACGACGCGCGCGGCGGGTGCCACGGGCTGCCGGGGGGCGGCTCGATGGGGGTCTCGGCGGCGCCAAAGTTGTGGCTGCCGTCGGGAATGGGCACGCCGGCGCCGGCGGCGCCGGCGGCGATGTCGTCGGGGTCGCTCTTGAGCGAGAGCGGCCACGGCCGCCGGCTGCCGGCGCCGGCGGCGGCGAGCAGGCCGACGACGAGGAGACGGCCGACGAGCAGCAGGCCGAGGCCGGCGACGGCGCGCACGGCCCAGCGGGAGGGGGGCACGGCCCAGCGGGGGGGCACGTTCCGGAGGTGCATCCTGTCGTCGGTGTTGTCGTCTGCTGTGGCGTCGGCGCGTGCCGCTGTCTGGTGTCGTCGTTTGTGGTGACGCCGGATGCGGACACGGTGTGAATAGTCCTTCTCAGTGCGCGATTGCTAACCGCACTGTGCTACCCCTCCGCGTCCTCGAGCAGGCGGCGGTCGACCTTGCGGTAGCGCACCTCCCACTGCAGCCAGTGCTCGATGCCCGGGAGGTGGACGCCGAGGGTGGGCAGGGCCAGCAGGCGCCAGGGCGGGTTGGGCCCCGGGCGCGCCGCCCACAGGGCCTGCTCGCGGCGGCGCAGCTCGCGCTCCCAGAGGTAGCGGTCCATCTGGCGGTCGCCGGTGCGCTGGGGGTAGGGGACGGAGGCGGGGGGGTAGGAGACGGAGCGGAGGCTGTCGGGGTCCGGGTCCTTGTCCGGGTCCTTGTCCATCATAGGGGGGCCTTCTGTCTGCCCTTCTGCCCCCCCCTCCTCCGGCCAGTAGGCCCACCCCTGCAGGGCCCACTCGACGTCGGCGGCGACGTAGAGGGCGGGCAGGGTGAAGCGGACCTTGCCCGGGGCGTAGGTCTTGAGGGTGGCGGCGAGGGCGGCGGCGGCGGCGGGCCCGCTGGCGGCGGCGACGGCGTCGCGCAGGGGGCGGCCGTGCTCCTTGGCGAACGGCTGCAGCTGCAGGTTGGCGGGCAGGCGCGAGCGCAGGCGCAGCCAGAAGCGGCCGTCGTAGAGGCGCCAGCGGCTCCAGCGCGACCACGGCCACTGCGCGGGGCTGCGGTCCCAGCGGTGGACGAGCGACAGCGGGGGGTAGGCGACGGCGGGGGGGAGGTCGGCGGCGGCGTAGGGGGCGCGGGCAAAGTACCAGGAGCGGGTGGCGTCGGCGGTGTTGTCCGAGCCGCCGCCGCCGCCGACAGGCATGCAGTGCACGCCGCCAATGACAAAGGCCTGGGGACGCCCGGCGGCCGGGCGGTCGGCCAGGCCCGGGAAGAGGGCGTCGACGGCGGCGTGCAGCTGGGCGACCGGGGGCAGGCGGGCCTCGGGGGAGACGAGGCCGAGCAGGCTCTGGACGGCGAGGGCGGCGACGGTGCGCAGGTGGCGGCGGCGGCGGGCGTAGCTGGCGCGGTGGTAGTAGGAGGAGGAGCCGCCGCCGCGCCGGCGAAACGGCCTCGGCCGGGCGCGCGCGCGCAGGGGCGGCAGGCGGGCGACGACGGTGCCGACGTTGGGGCTGAAGCGGACGACGGCGCGGTGGCGGACGAGCCAGCGGCGGGCCTCGGCCTCGTGCTGGCGGGCGGCGGCGTCGCAGCGGGCGGCCAGGCGCAGGACGGCGGGCTTGCGCAGGGCGGGGGGCAGGCGGGCCGGGTCGGCGACGAGGTGGCGCACGGCGTTGCGCAGCGTCAGCGTGCGGTCGGCGTTGGTGGGGTCCTCGAACCAGGGCACGCCGTGGGCGGTGCAGGTGGCCACGAGGCGGTCCTTGCTGAAGGCGAGCAGCGGGCGGTAGGCCACGATGCCGAGGTCCTCGGTGGCCAGGGGGGGGAGCGGCGGCGCGGCGCGGCCGAGGAGGTGGTGGAGGCGGGGCATCGCCGCGGGCATCTCGGCCCCGTCGGCGCCGGCGACGCCCCCCCCCTCCCAGGCAGGCTCCCCCTCCATGTCTGCGCGAAAGGCCGTCTGCATGTGGCGGCGCTCGCGGCGCGACGGGCGCAGCAGCACGTAGGGCGTGCGGGAGCGCTGGTCGTCGCCGAAGCCGCTCTGGTGGGCGCCGTACAGCCCGTGGCACTCGGGCAGGTCGCCGGCGCGCCGCATGCCGCGCAGCCCGCGGATGCCGCCGCGCCCGTGGCCCGCCGCCAGCCGCATCAGCACCGTCTCGTACTGGTCGTCCTCGTGGTGCGCCAGCAGCAGCGACACGATCTTGAGCTGCGCCAGCCGCAGGCCCAGGCAGCGGTAGCGCAGCCGGCGGGCCACGGTTTCCATGCCGCCCCCTCCACCCAAAGTGGCAGAGCCACTGACACTTCCGTCCGAGCCCCCCGAGGTGCTTGCCAACCCCCCCGAGGTTCCCGGCCACACCAGCGGCCACACCTGCACGCGGTGCCCGAGGGCGCGCACGGCGGCGGCGACGGCCTCGGCCTCGGCAGCGCTGCCGGCGCGCAGGCCGTGGTCGACGACGAGCGCGGTGAAGCCCGACGTGGGCGCGTCGGCCACGCGCAGAAACGGCCGCGCGCGCCGCAGCTGCGCGCTCAGAAACGCCAGCGCCATGGAGTCGACGCCGCCGCTGACCGCGAGGCCCACGCGCCGGTGCCACACGCAGCGGCCCTGCGGGAACCGCGGCGGCGCCGCCGCCCGAAGCGCATCGTAGAACTCGGGCACCGCAATCGGCTGGGCGACGCGGTGGAGGACGGGGTGCATGGGGGAGAGAAGTTAAGTGGCAAGGTGCTGAGATGGGAAGACGTTGGACGGACGTGAATGTAGTGGACATGAAAGTGGGTCTTGTTGGACACCTGCCAGCTGCCAGCTGCCAGCTGCCAGCTGCCGCAAATTCAACCTCATCCCAACCTCAACATCACCATGGACCCCTCGACCGCGCTGCTGGCCGGCGCCGTCGCGGGCACCGCCGTCGACCTCAGCCTGTTCCCGCTCGACACGCTCAAGACGCGCCTGCAGGCGGGGCCCGGCCAGTTCTGGGCCCGCGGCGGCCTCGCCGGCATCTACCGCGGCGTCGGCAGCGCCGTCGTCGGCTCCGCGCCGGGCGCCGCCCTCTTTTTCGGGACGTACGAGGCAACCAAGGCGGCCGTCGCCGCCGCCGCTGCCGGCGACACCCCCGCCGGCCACATGCTCGCCGCCTCCCTCGGCGAGGTCGCCGCCTGCGCCGTGCGCGTGCCCACCGAGGTCGTCAAGCAGCGCGCCCAGGCCGGCCAGCACGCCTCCTCCGCCGCCGCCCTCGCCGCCATCCTGCGCGGGCCCGCCGTCCTGCGCAACCTCTACCGCGGCGCCGGCGCCACCGTCCTGCGCGAGGTGCCCTTTACCATGGTCCAGTTTCCGCTGTGGGAGGCCATGCGGGCGTGGGCCGCGGCAGGCGGCGGCAGCGGTGGTGGCAGCAGCAGCGGTGGTGGCAGCAGCAGCGGAGAGACCTCTCCCTGGCTGAGCGCCCTCTTTGGCAGCGCCGCCGGCGCCGTCGCCGCCGCCGCCACCACCCCCCTCGACGTCCTCAAGACCCGCATCATGCTCAGCCCCACGCCCCAGCCCCTCGGCCCCCTCGTCCGCGCCGTCTGGGCCGCCGAGGGCCCCGCCGCCTTCTTCGCCGGCCTCGGGCCCCGCGTCCTCTGGATCAGCATCGGCGGCGCCATCTTCCTCGGGACCTACCAGGGTGTGGTGAACGCGGTGGCGGGCAAGAAGTGGCAACAAGGCCGACCGTAATGTACAACTATAGACAAGTAGACGATATACAGCGCATCGCACGATATACTTTTCAGATCACCACACGTCACTTTTCAGCCACCTCCGTCTCCGCCGCCGCCGCCTCGCCGGTCTGGGCCCTCACCACCTTCCGCCCGTTCGCCCGGTAGTGCAGCACAATGTCGTTGCTGTTCTTCCAGATGTGCGCCCGCACCGTCGCCAGGCTCATGGCGTGCGGCAGCCGCTGGTCGCTGCAGTACAACTCGAGGTACTCCTCGGGTTTGAGGGCCTCCTCCTCAGCTGCCGGGCTTCCCCCCCCCTGCTCCAGCTTCTCCGCCACGTAGGCCAGGATCTTCTTGACCCGCAGCATGCGGTTCGCGTTGAGCCGCGTGCTGCCGCCAGGGCCTCCTGCTGCCGCCCCTGCAGCCTGCACCGCCAGCGGCGGCAGCTCGTCCCGGTAGGGCAGCAGCAGGAACGAGATCTTGGTCGACTCCTTGGCGGCCGCCGTGTTGGCCAGCAGCGCCTCGCCCAGCCACAGCGGCGCCACGCGCTCAATCTTGTCCACGTCGCGCGGCTGCCCCAGCCCCCCCACCGTGCCGCGGTACAGCTCGATGCTGCCGCCCTTGAGCTCCTCCTGGATGATCACCGTCGTGTTCGCCGGGATCGCCAGCGGCGGCGCCTCCTCCGCCGGGCACGGCCGCAGCCGCGTCGCCACCCGCTGCCCCGGGTGCTCCGCCGCCTGCCGCTCGTACTCCCGCCGCATCCGCTGCACCACCCCGAAGAAGCAGTCCTCCACCGCGGCGGCGGCGGCGGCCTCTTCCTTCTCTCGGTCCTGGGCCTCCTTGTCCTGGCTCGTCTCCGACTTTTCGTCCGGGCCGCCTGATGCTGCTGCTGCTGCCCCGTTTGCCCCCCCTCCTGCTGCTCCTGCCCCCCCTCCTGCCGCCCCCCCGCCACCCCTGCCGTCGCCGTCCACCCCCACGCTCATCGACGCCGACCGGTTCAGCTTCTTGGCCCCAAACGACATGCCCATCCGCAGCTTCTTGCTGAACTTGCCCGTGCCGCCCGAGTCGCCGCCGACGGTGGGCGAGGACCCGCCGACAGCACCACCGCCACCACCACCGCCGCCGCCACCGCCGCCGCCGCCGCCGCCGCCGCCACTGCTGGCCGTGCCCCCCATCCCCCCCATCGACCCGCCGCCCGTCGTGCTGGCCGCCATGGCCGCCAGCGTCGACGTGAGGAGGGACGTGGGGCTGGTCGTGTGGCTGGCCGGCGAGGGTGTCGCTGCCGCCGCCGCCGGTGCCGCCGGTGCCGCCGTCTGCACGGGAGGCACCGGCGGCGGCGGCAGCGGCACGGGCTCGATGGCAGAGATGCCATTGCTGCTGTTGTTGTTGTAGCTGCCCGAAAAATAGTCGTCCCCGCCGCCACCGCCGCCGCCGCCGCCCTTGCCGACGCCGTCCAGGGCGGGCAGCGGCGTGGCTAGGGCGATGCCGGGGGTGGGGGGCTGGCCAATGTCCAGCATGCTGGTGGTCGTGGGCGCCGCCGCGCCCTCGCGCAGCCGCTTCTCGGCGGCCTCGTTGAGCGGCGCGCGAAAGGCCTCGTCGCGGCGCACCTCCTCGTCGATGAGGTGGGCAAACAGGTAGCGCAGCACCCACTTGCCGAGGTTGATGCGCTGGTCCTCGTGGTAGGGGTCGCCGGCAGCGCCAGCAGGACCTGCAGCCCCCGCCGCAGCGGCCGCCAGGCCGTCGGTGCCCAGCTCGTCGGCGTACATCTCGGCGTCGAAGCAGTTGTACGGCTCGAGCACGACGGTCAGGTTGCCGGAGCTGACGTCGACGGAGCACCAGGGCGCGACGGCCTCGCGCGTGTTGACGGCCGGCTCGACGTCCTCGAGGTGGCGCTTGCCAAACTGGCGGATCTGGCGGCACGCCAGAATGTCCCACAGGATCACCTCGCCCGCCGTGTCCAGCGTCAGCACGCGCCGCCGGTCGTTGAGCAGCCGGTGCTTGACCAGCCCCACGTTGCCCTCGATCGTCTCCACCGGCAGCCGGTGCACCGGCTCCGGCTCCACGTCCTCCTCGGCGGGCGGGCCGCCCGCATCGTCGTCGCCGCCGCCGCCGCCGCCCTCGGTCACGTCCGAGACGGCCGCGTTGGACAGGCGCAGGATCGAGCGGGCGGGGATGTGCGGCGGCACGCGCGGGGGGCGCACTTTGGTCGTCGTCGAGGCGGCGTCATCGGCGTCGTCGTCGCGCGCGTGGCTGCCTGTTTCCAGACCATCGTCGCCCTCCTCCGCCCTCGTGTCGACGTCGGCCCAGCGGTTGATGGACGAGCTGGAGGTGGCGGTCCAGACGAAGCCGCGGCTGGCGACGAGCTTGCTGACGCCGCCGTGCTCCTGGGCGACGGCGACGGCGAGGCCGCGGTGGGCGACGTCGTCGCGCAGGAGGCTGCCGCGGACGTCGGTCTTGACGACGAGGCCGGCGCGGTCGCCGCTGTAGAAGACGCCGAGGTCGCCGCCGCGGTCCTCCTCGGCGGCCGCATACAGGGACCACACGCTGTCGGCGTGCATGGTGAGGGTGTGCATGCAGCGGCCGGCGGTGACGCTCCAGACCTTGACGGTCTGGTCGGAGCTGGCGGTGACCACGGTGTCGCCGGCCTCGCTGACGAGGATGGCGCGCACGTTGTCGGTGTGGCCGACCAGCTTGGTCAGGTAGCGGGTGCCGCCGGCGCGCGGGTCCCACAGGCGCACCGTCGACTCGGGCCCGCCGCTGGCCAGCACGTTGTGCGTCGCCCGCAGCGCGTACACGGAGCCCTTTTCCGCGTGCTCCTCGCCGCTCACGTCAATCTCGAGCAGCTTGCCCGCGCCCGACAGGTCCCACAGGCAGATGCGCCGGTCCAGCCCGCCCGACGCCACCCACGACGCGTGCCGCCCCGGCGACGCCACGCATTTCACGTAGTCGGCGTGCTTGCCCAGCACCGCCGGCTCGTCGTCGTTGTCGCCGTCGCGCGGCCGCCAGATCTTGACCAGCAGGTCCGACGACGCCGTCACCAGCGCCGTGTTGCCCTGCGCCAGCGCCACGTCGTTGATCCAGTGCGTGTGCGCCTGCGCCTGCGCCCGCGGCGTCGCCGCCGCCGCCTTGCCCGCGTCCAGGTGCAGGTCCCACGCGCACACCACGCCGTCGCGGCCGCCCGAGTAGCTGCCGGGGGGGGGGGCGGTTGTCAGCGCAAGTCACACACAGAGGGCAGGACACGACAGAACAGAAGACGCACAGAATGTCGTTCTCGCTGTCGACAGCCAGGCCGTTTACGCCCAGCCGGTGGCCCACGGACCGCGCGTCCTGGAGGACTGTCTGTCAGTCGTGGTCTTGTATCGGTATCTCGCATCTCCTCGTCGATTCGTCGTCGGTTCTCGTCGGTTCTTGTCGGTTCTTGTCGGTTTCTCGGCATCTCTCTCGCCACCTCATCCTCCCCAGCGTCACCTACCATAGCTGATCCTCTGGCGCACCTTCTTGGTCGCCATGGCGTCGTGACGGGATGGACGGCGACCGTTGCGAGGTGGTACGGAGGAGCGGCGATCGAGGCGATTGCGGGGATCCAGTCGTCCGGCGGTGGGTCGGCGGGTCGGTCACGTGCGATAGCGATAAGAGTGGTTCGGACAAGCGGGTCAAGCTCCGTAAGCATATGCTTATGCTTACTTGGAAGCTCATTGGACTTCTACCACAAACTACCCTCCATGTCAAACAGGTTCATGTCCCCCCCGTACGGCGCGTCCGGCAGCAGAAACTCCCAGGCGTCCAGCGAGAACTCCATGCCGGTCACGTCGGGCAGCAGCGGCGGCCGGGCCGGCGCCGAGGCCGGTGCCGGTGCCGGCGGCGGCACGGGGGCCATCTGGCAGGCGAAGGCGGAGGCGAAGGGGGCGGCGGGCCCGACGTCGACCGAACCGGCCGCCGGGCCGACTACGGGACCGCCGACCGGCTGCTCGATCTGCCCCTCCAGCAGGGGAATGCACTCGGTGCCGGCGCGGAGGGCGGCGGCGACGATGGCGCGGGCGAGGGCGGCCTGGGCGGGGGAGCCGGGGGCGCCGCCAAGGCCGCGGCGGAGGCCGTCGAGCTGGGCGGCGACGAGGCGGAACAGCAGGTAGCCCTTGAAGTTGGTCTCGCCGGCGACGAGGGCGCGGCGGGCCCAGGCGGCGGCCTCGTCGAGGACGGCCAGGAGGTCGGGGCGGGGGTCGGTGGTGGGCGGGGCCGAGAAGGAGGTGGAAACCCCTTGCGGGTTTTCAGCGCGCTCCTCGACCAGCTGCAGCTTGAGCTCGGCGGCCACGATCAGGGCGGCGTGCAGGGCGGTGCGGCGCAGGGGGCCGAAGCCGAGGAGGGTGAGGCGGACGAGGGCGGGATCGACGGGCCGGGCTGCGGATGTTGCTGATTCTCCCCCCCCCCCCTCCATGCCCGGACAGCTCGCGTGCCAGATGCGCAGGGCCGTGTCGACGACGAGGCGGCGCGAGTAGGCGTAGGCCGGGGCGTCGTGCAGGGCGGCGCCAAAGTAGGGCACGTGCAGGCACAGCAGGAAGCGGCGCAGCAGCAGGTCGACGGCGGCGCGCGCCAGCGGGTCGACGGCGGCGCCCTGCAGCGTGGCCTGGAGGGCGCGGTGGGCGGCGCGCAGCTGGCGGTCGAGGCGCAGCGTGTCGGCGTAGGTGGTGGCGGCGGCGGTGGCGGCGGCGGCGCCGGGGCCGGCCTCGGCGGGCGGCGTGTCGTTGAGCAGGCGGCAGACGGCCAGGCGCAGGGGGAGCGTCTTGCGGAGGGCGATGGCGACGGAGGTGGCGGTGAAGGTGGCTGGGCTGTCGAGTGCGGCCGGGGCGTCGAGTCCGGCCTGGTCGGCCTGATCCGCCTGATCCGCCTGATCCGCCTGGTCCACCTCGTCGGCCTCCTCCCCCAGCTTGGCCTTCTCGCTGGCCAGCAGCGCCCCCGTGGAGGCTGCCGGGGACCGCGGGCCCGCCTCGCCAGACAGCCCGGCCTCGCCCACCTCCCCCTCCAGCGCCTCGTCGTCCAGGTTGGCTGGGGGGCAGGTGTCAAAGTCGGCGAGGTGCAGCAGGGGCGGGGCGCCGGCGTCGAGGCTGGCGGCGACGGCGAGCTCGAGGACCGTGTTCCAGAGGCGGCGGCGCATCTCGGCGGCGGCGCGGCCCATGCGGCGGGGCAGGCGGGCGGGGTCGCGGTGCAGGCCCATGTAGACGGCGGCGCGCACGAGGTCGCCGGCGCCGATCCAGGTCAGCGCGGCGCCCACGCCGGCGGCCTCGCGCGCCAGCAGCACCAGCGCCTGCGCCTGCAGCGCCGCCAGCGTCAGGTGCGCCTTGAACTCGGGCTCCGCCAGCCACGCGTGCGCCCCGTAGCACCACCGCACCGCCCGCCCGCGCAGCGCCGCCGCCTCGGGGTGCGCCGCCGCGCCGACGGCCAGCACCGCCCGCAGCTGCGCGAGAAAGACGGGGCGGCCGCCGCTCAGGGGCGGGCGGGCCTCGTACAAAGCCGCCAGCTCGCGCCGGAACTGCGGCACGTGCAGAATGCGGTACACGCTCTCGCTGCTCCGCAGATAGCCGTCCACCAGCGCCTCGGCCAGCGCGCGCTCCGGCAGGTCGTCGGCCGCCGCCGCTCCCCCCCCCGTGTACCCGTACACGCTGGCCGCCGGCGGCCAGGCCGCGCCCACGCGCTGCGCCTTGACCACGCGCGCCAGCTGCTTGAGCCGCTGCATGTCGGCAAACACGCGCGCCAGCTCCGCGTCCGCCTCCGCCGGGTCGATCGTGTCAAAGATATCCCGGAACCCCACCACGCTGTTGACCCAGTGGCTCTGCCCAAACAGCCGCGTCTTGTGCAGCACGCTGCGGCTCGTCATGGCCATGGGGTGGGGGGGGGCAGGGCCTGCTGTCGGGCTCGGGCCGGGGCCGGTCATGGTTCTCGGGCCTGCCGTGTGTCCCGGTCCCCTCGGGCGCTGCGGCCGTCCCCGCCCCCCCTCCGCCGACACCGTGTCGGGCATAAAGTACATGCGGTACGCCGGCAGCGGCGGCGTCGGCGAGGGCATGCCCACGCGGCCCGGGGCCTCGTCCGCCGCCCAGCCCGTCCAGGACCACACCGGGTCGGACGGCGGGGGCGGCCCGGGAGGAGGCGGCCCAGAAGGAGATGGGCGCTGCCGCAGCTGGTCCTCGAGCTGCCGGATGCGTCGCCGCAGGGCCGCCGCGTCTGTGTCGGCAGGCAGCAGCGGCCGGCCGGCGCGTGGAGGGTCCGGGCGGGCGGAGGGGCGGCCGTCGGGCGAGGGCACGGCCGTGGCAGAGGAGCTGGGGGCGGTTGGGGCACTTGGGGCGGGTGCTGCGCTTGGTGCCGGGCGCGGCGGCACCGACACCAACCCCGCCACGCCCTCGTACACGCAGGCGGCGCTGCGGCGGGCGCGCTGGCAGCTGCTGCAGGGCTGCGCGCGGTTGCAGCGGATCTTGCGGTGGCGGCAGAGCGTGCAGGCGCTGGCGGTCAGGCGCGGACAGACATGGGACGGGAGACAAAGACTCACACGGCCGGCCTTCTTCGGCGGCGGACATCAGCCATGATGGAGTTGAGGAGTGTCTGTCGGAGAGGATGAAGAGGACGGAGAGGACAAGAGAGACGTCGGGACGACATGACGTCCCGTCTGGGAATAAGCCGACGGGGCTAAGCGCGGGGATAAGCCGAGTCCGTGGTTTTGGGCTCTCCGATTGGCTGGCGTGCGAATTCCCCGAGGTGTAAGTGCCGTGTAAGTGACAACGACGTCCATCCGCGGCTGTCCACGTCTGCTCTGTCTTTGTTTGACTTTGTCTTTTCCGTCCCGTCTTCTTCTGTTTGTCCTCTTCTGTCTGTTTCTCGTGTTGGTTTTTTCCTCGTCTTGTTTTTTTCCTCGTCTTGGTTTTTTGTCTCATCTCCTTTGCGACGCTCGGCTTCGCCAACTCGTTTGGCATCTTCCAGGCGTACTACCGACACCACTCTACTCCGTAGACAGACTTGGTTGTAGACTTGGTTGATCATTATAATTCATACTGTACATAAAACACATTAAACACACAAACTTTTCTCCTACAGGGTCTCCTCCCCTACTCAAACGACAACCGCACGCTGCCGCTGACGGCGGTGGCCGTGATGTTGGACGGGCGGCGGCCGTCGGGCACGGCGGGCTCCTTGACGGCGGCCACGCGGTGGCCAAAGTGCGGCGTCCACCAGGGCTGGCGGTCGGGCAGGACGCGCACGCCGTCGCCGCGGATCTCGGGGGCCGCGCCGGCCACCGTCTTGAGGCGGATGGTGCCGGCCCAGGTGCGCGGGTAGCGCAGCACGACGTCGCCCGAGACGGCCGAGTGGCGCGAGGCCAGGGCCACGCCGGCGGCGCTGTCGAGCACGCGCACGTCCGCGGCGCCGCTGACGGTGCTGGTGTCGATGGCCGCCACCGACGGCTGCAGGCGGTCCGCCTCGGGGCCGGCCACCGGCTGCAGCGTGACGGCGACGTCGCCCGACTCCGAGTGCAGCCGCGCCGCCTCGGCGAAGGAGGCCGCGCCGCGGATGTTGCCGGCGTGCGACGTGACGGTCAGGACGTGGGGGTGGGCGCCAGATTTGATCTCCTCGAACGAGATGTCGCCCGACACGGAAGAAAGGCTCAGGTCCGCCACGCCGCGGCGCGCGCCCGCCGACCAGCCTTCCGCGCTCGACGCCACCGGCACCACGCCCACGGCAATGGGGCCGGACACGGTGGCGACGCGCAGGCGGTCGCGCAGGGCCCAGGGCCCCCGGACGGCGCCCGCCGTGGTGGCCAGCTCGACGCCGGGGGCCTCGAAGCGGTAGCCGGCCGGCTGCGCGGCGCCGCGGCGCTTGGCCTGCAGCGGGCGCGCGCCGTCCAGGCTGCCCACCACCGACGCCAGCCGCACGTGCTCCGCCGCCACCAGGTCCACGTCGTCCACCACCTGCACGCCCAGGTGCACCGCGTCCACCTCGAGCGCCCGCAGCGCCGCGCCCGCCGGCACCCACACCGTCACGCGCACCGCCAGGCACGCGTCGCCGCTCACCACCTCCTCCGCGTTGTCCGGCGTCTCGATCCACACCCGGTCGTCCACCAGCACCTGCACGCGCTGCGCCGCCGCGTCCACCGCCACCTCGGCCCGGATGCGCTCGTCGTTGGACACCGCCTCCACCTCGACCGCCGCCGCCCGGCCCGCGCCCGCCCGCCGCACCACCACGTCGCCCGACACGTGCACGCGGCGCCAGTGCGGGTCAATTGGGGTGTCATTGTCGTCGTCGTCACCGTCCACCACGTTCTCGTGGTGCGTGCTGTTCTGGACGATCGTGAGCCCGTGCTCCGCGTCCAGCACCAGCGGCAGCGTCGACGTCGGGTAGTGCACGCTGCTGCCGCCGCCGCACTGCTTGCCCGGCAGGGCCACCGGGCCGTCCAGCGCCGTCAGAGAGCCGGCGGGGGTCGAAGGGGCGCCCGCCGGGGTCGAAGGCGCCGCCGGAGTCGAAGGCACCGCCGGCGTCCACGGCAGGCCCGGCACCGGCACCTTGGACACCAGCGAGGGCACGCCGACGCCGCGCGTCCAGGCGTACCCCGCGCCCACCAGCAGCAGCGCCGCCGCCGCCCAGTGCACGCGGCGCGCCGTGCGGGCGCGGCGCTGGCGGGCGCGGGCCACGGCGTCGCCGCAGACGTACTCGGGCAGCGAGGCGTACTCCGAGGCCGGCAGGGCCTGGCCGTCGGCCGAGACCAGGAGGGGCTGCTTTTCGTTGGACATTGCTCGTTGGGAAAGTGTCGACAGGACTGCACAGGACTGTCCAAGACTGGCTCTGGAAGAGAGAGACAGAGGGAGAGACAGACAGGCGTCGGCCGTCGAGACATTTATATAGAGAGTCGGTATATGGCTGCCTAGTCCGGGCAGGCCTCTGATTGGTCGGAGCCGTGGAGTGACGTGACTAACAAAAAGGCGTCGGCCGGGTCACGTGCACGCCTCGTCGGTCGGCGCCGGCCTACTCCGCGGGCGGCTGTCTCGTCTCGCTCGGCCGCCGCAGGGCGAGCAGGTCACGCAGGCGCACAGCGCCCTTGGCCCCCCAGCCGGCGGGCCCGCTGTCGACGTCAGGGCGCACAGCGACGTACCAGTTCCAGGCGCGGCGGTCGAGCTCCGCCGGCGTCAGGTGGTCGGCCCAGCTGTCGTAGACGAGGCGCAGGGCGCCCAGCAGGCGGGCCAGATTCTCCTCCTTTTCCGCATCCACGGCCTTGGCCGTCTTTTTCTTGGTGGGTGTCGTCTTCGTCGGTGTCGTCTTCGTCGGTGTCGTCTTCGTCGGTGTCGTCGTTGTCGTTCCTGCTGTGGCCCCATCATCGTCAGCCCCCTCCCACGTGGCAAAGCTGCGCAGGAGGTACTGCCGCGCGGCCTCGGGCCGGTGGATGGGCATGCCGACGACGGATGTCAGGCCGCCGAAGCGAGGGTCCGGGGCAGCGGAGGCGCGGCTCCGGTTCCGGTGGCTGCCACCGCTGCCGGTCTCCTCGTCGCGCATGGCCTCGAGGTCGAGCGCCCAGACGGCCTCGCCGCCCAGGGTGACGGCGGCGCCGGTGCGGCGCAGGCGCTCGGCCAGGGCGCCGGTGACGCAGTTGCGCATGAGCCGCCAGCGGTCCGGGCCCAGCAGCGTGCCGCCGAACCAGCGCGTCAGCACGACCAGCGCGTCCGCGGCGCCGAGCTCCGCCAGCACGCGCAGCATCAGGTCGCCGCAGCCCGTCTCGCCGTCGTCGTACGCGTCCTGCCGCACGTGGCCGTCCGGCGTGCGCACGCGGTACGCCCACGCGTTGTGCGTCGCCGTCCGCAGCTGCGGGTGCGTCTCCAGCAGCCCGCGCACCAGGGCCGCGCGCTGGCCCGTGTCGCGCAGCGTCGTCGCCCGCGCCACAAACGTCGAGCCCTTGAGCGAGATGGTCGGGCTCGTTGTCCACGTGCCGGGAGCGGCGGCGGCGGCAGCAGCAAGGCCTTGCTGGGGGTTGCCCTGTCGGCTTGGCTGGGGGTGGCCCTGCTGGTTTGGCTGGGCCTGGACCTGGCCCTCGCCCTCCCCCGCCTGGCTCGCCGCCTCCTCCTCCTCCTCCCCCCGCCACGTGTACCCGCTGCGCTTCAAAACGGCCACCTCGCGGCCGAGGATGCGGACGCGCGGCTGGCCGGCCCCCCAGCCCTCGTCCTCGGCGCTGGGCCCGCGCGCGCCGGCCAGGCCCAGGTGCGCGGCCTTGGACCGCGAGTTGGCGCTGACGACGGCCTGCGCCAGGCTCAGCCGGCTCGACACCGGCTGCTCCGGCATCGTGTAGCGCAGCAGCTCCACCGCAAACGCCAGCACCAGCGGCGCCCGGTTCGTCTGCAGCGTCGTCGCCGCCAGCCGCGCCTCGTCCGCCGCGTCTGCCGCCACGAACACGGGCAGCGCCAGCGCCCGCTCCACGTCCGCCGGCGTCACCGTCGCCTCCGCCGCGTCCGCGTCCAGTCGTGCGCGCTTCTTTTCCGCTGTCCCAGACGTCCCCGCCGTCGCTGCGCGCTTCACCGCGCCGCCGCCGCCTGCTGTGTCGTCCCCCGCCGCGGCCTGCCGCTTCCGGGCGGCCTTGCAGCTGTTCTGCAGCGCCTTGGCGCCCGCGGCGTCCTTGACGGCGGCCTGCACCGCCGCCAGCGGCGCCTCCGCAATCTGCTGGATGCTGCGCACGCGTCGTCAGCATGCACACACTAAGCATATGCCGGGGGGGGGGGGGCGAGGGTCCCCTTGCCGGCGCCATCACCCGATCACCCACCTCCGCAGATTCGCCGCCTGCAGCGCCTTGACCTGCGCCATGGCCTGCAGCATCGGCAGCTTGCGCGCCGTCGTCAGCAGGCGCAGCAGCGCCTGCAGGTCCTTCTCCGACGGAGCGGCGGACGCCATGCTCGGCACGTGTGTTGCCGCCAGGAACTGCGTGCCGTGCTTGGGGCGAAGTGGGCGGTCGTCGTGTCAGCAACGAAACGCGCCGCGATGTATGGGGCAGTCACGTGGGGTCTGGCTCCACTTCAGCCAGCTATGCTTATGCTTACTTGTGCATGGCTTCTCCACATCACTTACACGACCATGCTTTGCCTCTGTCTTTTCTACCTGGCCTCCTCCTGCTGCAAGCCGCTCGTGCTTGAACTGAATGCAGCGGCCTTGAGAGGCTAGAAAGAGGAGTTGTCGCTGGGAGGAGTGTCGCTGGTTACGAGGGACGTGGAGGAGGGTGGGTGAGCGCTTGGTCTCGTCCGCTCCGCGGGAATGCGTACGGAGTTCGGAGAGCAGCTATGGGGGCCCACTTATTCCAATGGAGGGACGACCCGGTGAAAAATCCCAGACGACACACGCCTTGAAGGTTTTGTTTGCGCTCGCCACACTTTCCAGAAGGCCCCCCCACCTCACTTTCTCCCCCTCCCCCCCCTTCCCCCCCTTCACATGGCCACGGCGTCGTCCTGTCCCCGGATGGCGGCCATGGCGCGGCAGGCCGCCACCGGCCCACAGCGCCTCGCCTGCGCGTTCGTCTCCGCGGCCCCCAGACCACGTCCGACACGTCCGATGGCCGGCGCCGGCGGCTGGAGGCTCTTGCACGCGACCCCGGCCGCACATCGACGGCCGCCGCCGCCGCCGCCGGCGCCGGCGCCGGCACCGCTACCCCGTCGCATGCCCTACCGGCCGGCGGCAGCAAAGGGCCCGCGCACGGGCAACGCCGACGACGGCTCGCAGCCGCTCAACACGCTCTTCTCCCAGCGCAAGCTGCCCCTCGTCGGCGCCGCCCTCGCCGCCGGCGTGCTCGGCTTCTACATCATGCCGCTTCTGGTGACCTACCTGGCGGGCGGCTGCCGGGAGCACGACCACGACCATGCCCCATCCTCGGCGACGTCCGGCGACGAGACCGCCCCGCCCACGGGCCTGCCCTCCGCCATGGACGCCGCCGCGTTCGACGCGTCGCTCGACGTGCCCGAGCGCATCATGGGCATCACGCGCCTGCGCAAGCGCCTGGCCGCCGCCGCCCACGGCGCCGTGCTCGAGGTCGCCGTCGGCACCGGCCGCAACCTCAAGTACTACGGCTGGGACCCGAAGCTGCCGTCGTCGTCCACCCCAGCGGCGGCAGCCCCGGCGGCGGCCCCGGCGGCAGCCCCAGCGACCGCGACCCCGGCAGCCCTCGACGGCCCCGTCACCTCCTTCACCGGCGTCGACCTCTCCGCCGACGCCCTCGACCTGGCGCGCGGCCGCCTGCGCATCGCCGTGCCGGGCGCCCACGGCGTGCTGAAGCGGACGAAGAAGCCCACGGCGGCGGCGGCACCCGCGCCCGCGCCCGTTCCCCTTCCCTCCTCCCCCTCCGGCGAGGCCCCCCTCGTCGACGTCTTTGACGGCAAGGTGCGCCTCTTCCGCGCAGACGCCCTGCAGCCGCTGCCGCTGCCGCCCGCCCCTCCGACCGCCACGGGCCCCCCCACCACCCCCCGCTACTACGACACCGTCGTGCAGACGTTTGGCCTCTGCTCGGTGGCGGACCCCGTGCAGCTGCTGGGCAACATGGCGGCGGCCGTGCAGCCCGGCACCGGCCGCATCGTGCTGCTGGAGCACGGCCGCGGGCGGTGGCCCGCCGTCAACGCGCTGCTCGACCGCTACGCGGGCCGGCACTTTGCGCGCTACGGCTGCTGGTGGAACCGCGACCTCGCCGCCGTGCTGGCGCGCGCCCAGGCGGCCGTGCCCGGGCTCGAGGTCGTCGCCGTCGAGCGGCCCGGCTGGCTGCAGTTTGGCACGCTGTGGTGGATCGAGCTGCGGGTGCGGCCCGGCAGCGGCGGCCCGAGTAGCTCGGCGGCGGCATAGAGGGAAGCGAGACGTAAACGACACGGTCGAATGAGAGACGATGTAAGCATACAAACAGAACGATATCCATCATGTCAGAATAGGAGAGAGACAACGAAACGCAGCAGCCAAAGCCAAGCATGACCAAGAAGAAGCAAGACAAAGAAATACAAAGCCTGGACGCCCGCGGCCTCCCCTGTCTTCCGCCCTCCCAAGCACACCCCAGATGCCAATTTTTTGTAAACCGCCAAAGCCAAAAACAGAGCAACAAGATGAGAGAAGACATGTCAAGAAAGTGAAAAAGATCATCCCTTCAGCAAACGTGAAGGAGAAACATCAGCACGTAGATCACATGGCGCCGCCTCGCCCGAACCTTCCTTTTCTTCCCCCCTTGTTGATTTCCGTTTTGTCTGGTCCTTTCGCCCGGAAAGACAAGACTGCCGCCCCATTGTTGTTGCTGCGCGCTCTGGTCAACAGAGGTCGCCGTTTCGCAACTGTCCCTTGCCGTCGTCCCTGACGGACAAGGAGAGAGGAGATGTGAAAAGATCGGACGATGAGAGGAGAGGAGTGGAGGAGAGGAGAGGAGGGCGAATAAAAGAGACACGCCGCCTAAAACTCGTCGAGAAGGCCGTCGAGCTCGTCGAGCTCAATGTTCTCAGGGCTGCGATCCCAGTCCAGCAGGGTGTCGAGCTTGGCCCAGCTGTCGGACTCCGTCTCCCGCTTAGGGCCCAGAGCGAACGCGGGGCGCATGGCCGGGCTCGTCATCACCGTAAAGGACGCGCTGACGCTGGCGCTGACGCTGGTGTTGGTGTTGGTGCCGGTGCCGGTGCCGTTCAGGTGGCGCAGCTCCGGGCCGAACAGCAGGCCGGCGTCGTCCAGGTCCATGTCGTGGCCATGCGCACCGGAGCCGGAGGACGGCGGCGACGCGAGCGCAGTGGCCGCCGCCGCTGACGACGCGAGCAGGAAGGTGTGGCCCGCCAGCTTCTGCTTCTGCAGGCCCTCGGCTGTCTGCGTGAACTCCTTCTCGTCCTTCTCCAGCGGCGGCGACGCGCCGCGGTGGTGGTGGCGCGACGAGTAGTGGCCGGCCGCCGGCCCCGACGCCCGCGCATAGCGCGAATAGCGGGAGTAGCGGCTGGCCGGAAAGGAGGCGCCGTGGCCGCCGATCGGCGTGCCCGGCATGGGGACGTCGTCGTCGAGGTCGTCAAACTCGGGCGACGACAGGTCCACCTCGGGTGAGGGGCTCAGCTCGCGGCGGCGCTCCTCCTCCTCGGTGGCAGCCTCCGACCCAGACGCGGCGCTGGACAGGGGCGGCGTGACGATGCTGGTGCGCGGCACGACAAAGTAGGCGGACGAGGCGTCGGGCAGAGGCAGGTGGGGACAGGTCGTGAGGAAGTAGTAGGTGCGGCGCGGGTGGATGGTCTCGAGCTCCTTGGTCAGGGGGCAGGCGGCCGATGCGGACCAGCAGGGGCGCTTCATGTAGGACGCCAGGCGCGAAGAGATGATGGCGCAGGGATTGGCAGACCTAGCCGTCAGTATCCATGTGCCTGTGCACGGCGAGAGAGAAACGAGAACAGAACATACTGCTGAACAGACTTGAGCTGCTGCATGAGCACGGCCGACAGCTCCTTGATGAGGTGCGGGCGATTGCCCGTGGCCTGCAGCTGGTGGATGACCGCCTCGACGATGTCGTCGTTGACGGCGTCCATGTCAATCTCGGCCGCCTCGGCCCCGCCGTCCACGTCCACCTCGTCCACCTCGTCTGCCTCGTCCGCCTCGTCCACTTCATCGAGCGCATCCATCTCGACCGACTCCTGGCGCACGGGAATGGGCGACTGCGGCGGCGTCGAGACGGCAGCGGCGGCGGCGGCATGCCTTGCGCGGGACGGCGTCGAAGGGGTGTCGGAGGCGTGGTGGACCCGCTTAGTCCGCTTGCTGGGGTGCTGTTGGGGGCTGTGGTGCGCATGCGCCGCCGCCGCCGCCGCCGCGTCGTGAGGAGCATGGCGCTTGGGCGACGAGGAAGCGCTTGGGGCCGGCATGCTGGCTGCGGGTGAGCGCGGCGAGGACGACAGCAGGGAGGCGCTGTGGCTGTGGCTGTGACGAGGGTGTGAGGAAGAGGAGGAGGAGAGGGAGGACGGAGAGGCCGACGCCGGGGACGCGCCTCGGCTGGCGGCGGTCGTCGGGGCGGCGGCGGTGGCGGGTTTTGCGGCGGCAGCGGCAGCGGCAGCGGCGCGGGCGGCGTGCGTGACGGGGACGTGGATGCCTAGCGACGGCAGCGACAACGACTTGCGGCGAGTGTTGTACGGCATGGCGGGCCAAGAGCGCGCGCGCACGTTCACCGGAGGATCCGGGAGGAGAGGAGGAGGGGAAAAAAAAGAAAAGAAAAAGAAAAAGGAGAAAAGAGGTTCGAAGGTTGCGAAAGAGAGAGCGCGCGAAACGGCGAATGGTGAGAAAACAGAAGCCCAAACGGGGAAAGAAGGGGACGGGGGAAAAGCAGAAACGTCCGTTTCTGCCTCTGCGCCGGCTGCGTTCTAGACGGGGAGGTCTTTTGGTTGTGGCTCCTTGGTTTGTGTTTGGCGATGCTGGCGATGTTTGGAGAGGAAATGCGGTCCAAGTTGGGGCAGCTCCAAAAAAAGGGAGAGAGGAGGAAAAGAGCGGTGTCTCGTGTATGCTCTTTCTTGTTTGGGACAACCGGACTCTGTTCGTGCCTTCCTGAACGGTGTGGGATGGGGATGCAAGGCAAACAACGACAAACGGGGGAAGGAGCAGACGTTGACAGAGTGCTGGGTCGTGCTTTCTTTGTTTTGTTTTGTTGGGCGGCAAGTCGGCTGGGAGGTTTGCTCGGGGAACGGAGGTACGAGGTATGGAGAGGGGGGAGGGTCCAGAGGAAGAAAAAAAAATGGGAATAAGCATAAAGAAAAACGGGCGAGAAGGAGCAGGAAGGGGAGGGATGGGGGGGGGGGGTGGAGGAGAAAGGGGGCAGGGCCGATGGAGACAAACGTTTGGTATGACGAGCCGCAGCGATGAACTCAGCGGTGGCAACGGCGACAGGCAGACGGGGCTAAAAAAAAATTAAGGGAAAAAGAGGAAAAAGCGAGCCAAGGGAGACTACGGCGAGCAGGAGCATACGACTTGCTCGTCCTACCCGGCCGGAGCTGCTCGTAGACCCCGTATCTTACGTAGTTGTATCTTGGGCGGCAAGGCAGCTAGGCGGCAGGAAAAGGGGAGGGAGGTAGCACGCGACAGTTCGTATCATATAGTGTAGATTTGTAGATGTGTTGTACTCTACAGTTGTAAATCACTGTATATCAGTATATGCATACAATATACGACTTGTATCTGTACGAGCACAGAGACTCGGGTACTTGCACAGTACAGATACATCCGTTTCTTCAAGGCGTCTCTGCTGCAGGCCGCTGCTCGTGGAGGCGCGGCCGGCGGAACGAGGGAAATGATACGATTGTCTGAGGAAGCTGACTAGGCGTGAAGTTTTGCACCTGGCCCGTTTTTCCTCTTTTTATGGCCGATGGTCTTTTTTTTTCCTTACTGTGGAGACCTCTATGTCCTTCTTTTTTTTTTCTTCCGGCGCTCCCAGTTTACGAGTACTCCGTATACTTACTCCGAGGAAGAAGGCGTCGCTCTGGGACAGACCCGAAACGAGCGACGGAACTGCACTAGCGGACCAGACTTTTTTTTTTTCGCGCGCACCCCCTTCGCGTCGCAGGGGTCAGCCAACGCCGGGACGGCAGGCAGAGAGAGGCAGGCGCAGGCAGGATGGTCGCACGGGCGCATGGCGTCTGTCTGTGTGCCTGTGTGCCTGTGTCCCACAACTACCGAACAGCGACTGCAGTGAACAAAGTACGGAGTAGCATAGGACGGCCTGCAGCAGGCACTAGGCGGCTTAGGCCTGTTGCTGGTCATTCAGCACCAAGCAAGGGAGGAAGAGGAGTACAGCAACGAGGGGAAGGAAAGAACATGGGCGGGTTGCCCGAGCGGTGCTGGCGGGAGGAGGGCAGGAACGAGAGGGAGGTGGGGCTCGCGCGCAAGAAAACTGGACGTCAGAGGCGGCGGCGAGAAGAGGCGGTGTCGCCTGCGCATGCGCATGCGCATGCGACAGGACAGGCTGGGAAATCAAGTGGGACCGTGCGGCAGGCCCGCGCAGGGCTGGTGCCTGCGCCGGGCCGTGCATGCGCGGCGCAAGCACGGCCTCGCCGCTGTTTTGCCCTCAAAAAACACCGTGCATACACAGTGTTCAGAAGCCGGCCAATCACCGGCCGCCGAACTGCGATTTGCCCGCATCGCCTGCGATGCTTTCCGCTCGAACCGACGACGCAGGTGGTTGTCGTTAGAAAGCACATGTATAATGAGTGATCTGTATACTCCGTCCTCCGTTTGGTTGACCCGGTCGACGACATCCCTCGACACCGTCACCGCTTCCGGCTGGCTCTCATCTCCTCCCCTCCGTACGCAAATAAACCCTTCCCTCCTCGTCTCTCATTAGCCTTCCCGTTCTTGCTGCAATGCGACCCTTCCGATGTTACATAATCTTTCCGGGGGGGCCTATCGCCGCCGAAGGATGCCCATGCAGCACAAGCGTGCAGGCACCTTGGAGGAGACGCCCTTGCGTCGTCGCCCTGCAGTCGCCTTGCAGGACGACAACGGGCGGCGGGCTCGACATAAAGGCGGTGAGTCGTGCAGGGGCGCCTAACCCGATTCTGCTGCAAAAACGGAGCCCCGTCGCGGGTCCCGGCAGGGAGCCGTCTCTGGCTGGCTGGGCCGGCGGGCCCTCCTCACGGCGATACGCGCCTCGCAGGAGGCACTGCGGCTGTGCTGTTCGACGGTGTAGTTGGTTCGAGCTGCGGCTCGACCGCCATTTTTTTCTCTTTTTCCTCGTTGTCTTTTTTAGGTTGATTTCTTTGCCTTGCCCATTTTATCTGTGGCTTTTCTATGGTATTTTATATGTTTATATATATTTCTTTATATATTTACACAACATGTTGTCCTCCATGTTTATTTATTGAATTCATGCCAGCTCCAGTAGACTTCGCCTTCGTAATAAGGATCTCACATTAACATGCTCCCATCAAACGGTCATCAAGCCGTTCTATTAATACTATTACAGAGAGCGCAATATAAAGACCCTTCCCGACGACGTCGGCTGCCAGTGACCCCCCCTTCATACTCATATACACAGGCACTTTCTTGCCGCCGTCCCCCGGACGAATCCCTGCAGAACAAGCAAACGAGCCTTGTCTTTCGTCTGTCTCATCCCTGCCGCCTCATGTTTTCGTTCTTTCTTTTTGTAAATCCTTCCCTTGACCCCTCCCCAAATCTATCCCCGCCGTTTCCGAAATGCGAACAGGTGTAGAGCCGAAAACAAAATGAAGCAGAGGCATGGAAAGAGACAAGAGAAACACAGAAGCAGAAATGAAAACGCCAGATTCAGTGCATGAAGCTTTCCCCGTCGCCGAGCCAAAAGGAAAAAAAAAAAGCGCTTTTGTCGTATTAGACCACTCCATCCCAAGCCGCCCGTGCTGCAGGGCGATCGAACAATGCGGCTTCTGCACGGTTGCGCGGCTTCGCTATCCTGTGGAGGAACATGAAAATGGGCGCAAAGGGAGGAAAAAAAGGAGTGGCGGGACGAAAAGGCAACGCAACGACACGGGGATGGAAAACCAAACGCCTCATGTCGAAACCCGTAAAGTGAAAACAAAGGACCCCGAGTTGGGGGAGGCGGCCTTGATAAGGCTAGGGTGCTGCCTCCAGTAGCCGGAAGTGGCCAAATGAAGGATGAGGCGATACGGTAAGATGATGGAGGTGATGCGTGTTTGACATGCCTCGCGCCGTCCTCTATGACCGCGTCAGGAGAGCAGCAAACCGTTCAGAGACCTGGCCTGTTAGCGTATGCAATGGCATGGACGGGTGGCTAAAACGTGAACAAACCTCTGGTGCCATCTTCAGGAACGGCAGGTCGAAGAAGTAGAACTTGTCGTTCTTCACCAGCTCGACAATCACCGCCAGCAGCCCCCACGGCTGCGGCCAGTAGTTGATGATGCGCTCAAACAGCACCCGGCAGATCTGCTCTCGGATCTCCATCTCCTCCGGGTCGTTCAGCTCCTGCCCGAACATCTCCAGCAGCGCCAGCCCGAAGAAGCTCGTGTGCGCGTTCGGGTACCGCAGCTGGTTCACCATGCTGTTGATCAGGTAGTACCGCCCCTCCGGCGAGAGCTCGTGCAGCACCATCGACAGCGTCGCCACGTCCGCCCCGCCCGCCGTGTACACCGGTCCGCCGCTGCGTGCGCGGGCCGCCGCGTGGTTCCCAATGTACGTCACCACCGCGTCCACCACCGCCACGTTCGTCGCGATCGGCACCTTGCCCCACGTCGTGCCCGCAGGCCGGCTCTTGCTGTTGCCGCCCTCTGGTTTGGTCATGGCGTACTTGATGTGCGCCACAATCTCCTCCGACGGCCGCGACTCCAGCGCCCGGTCCAGCAGTGCCGTCAGCCCAATCGACGACAGAACCGGTCCCGGCTGGTACCGGCCGCTGGGCGGCATGCTGGCTTCGTCGATCTGGTCCAGGCGCAGTCCGGGCTGCGTCGGGTCCGGCGGCTTCGGCGCCGAGCTCGGGGTCGCGTAGAGGATAATGTTCAGCAGCTGTACCAGGTACGGCGACAGGCCTTGGCAGAGCTCGACGTGGTTGGCCGCCAGGTAGTCGGGGAAGTCGTGGTACAGAATCAGCAGCAGCTTCAGCGTCGCCCGGTACAGGTCCCGCGTGAACGCCGGCGCCTCCGGCACCTTGAGCTGCTCGCTCGTGTACTGCAGCATCTGCTTGAGGATCTTCGTGTAGGCGTCCCAGCCGTTGGCGTTGCTGGCGCCCATCCGCAGCAGCGACGGCATGAAGATCCGGTGCTTGACCAGCTCGACCCACGCGTACGCAAAGAAGGGGAACGACGCCGGGCCCAGGTCGTTGAAGCGCGTCGCAAACCGCAGCAGGATCTCGTTGCGGTCCGTGTCCGACAGGTGATCCGACACGTTGTTGACCGAGATCAGCAGCATCGAGAAGAGGCGCAAAAACACCCGCTGGTTGTACACGTCGCCGCGCTGCACGTAGTGGTGGTTGAGCAGCATGATCGCCAGCGCGAGAATCGAGTCGAGAAGCTCCGCACGCGGCGACCGACCACTGTCGCCGTTGGTCCCGGCCGCTGCAGTTGCCGCCGCCGCCGCCGCCGCATTCCCTCCGCTTGCCTCGCCGTCCGCATTGTAGCCGCACGCCTGAACAAAGACGGCCACCAGCTTGGCCACCGAGTCAATCGCCGCATAGCCGTCCGCCAGACTGCCGCCTGCGTGCACATTGAGCTCGAACCGCTCGACCGACTTGTCAATGGCGATGCGCGTGAACAGGAAGAGGTCGTCGCGGTTCGTGATGATGCCGCGCGCCCGCATCTGCTCCACAAAGATGAACGAGATGCTCTCGGCCAGGTTGGGCTTCTGGCAGAGGTGCACCCATTCATCAAACACGTACTCGATCTGGTCCTTGCGCTGCGCCGTCAGGGGGCCAGCATGACTGTCCTGGGACGCCGGTCCAGGGAGCGCCTGGGCGACGGGGGCGGCGATCCGCGCCTTGAGCTCTTGACCGCCCGGAACGTCCGGCTCCTCCTCGATCCACGCCCACGCCTCCGCCAGACTGTTGACGAACTGGGCGTAGAGAATGAGCGGCGCGTCGCCGATCAGGGCCAGTTCGGCAAGCCGAATGAAGAAGAGGATCGAGTTCTCCTTGCGCTGCTTCAGCGACATGGCCATGGCGTTGTCGATGATCGACCAGTCCAGCAGGCCCGTCGGCAGCAGCGCCGAGATGAGCGGCAGCCGAAGGAAGGCCGTGCCCGGCTGCGTCTGGAAGAACTGGCCCACCCGGCTGGTCAGCGTCGGGCCCGCAATCTTGCGCAGCGTCTCCAGCACGTGCACCAGACTCTCGAGCACCAGGCTGTCGTCGATCAGCGGGCTGAACAGCATGGGGCACACCTGGTCCGCCGCGTAGATGGCAAAATCCTCGGCCGACTGCTGCGCCTTGATGATGGTCTGCACAAGCGCATCAATCACGTCCAGGACAGCATGCGGCCGTGGCAGCTCCGAGAAGTGCTCCTCCATGGCCTCCGAGGCCGTGCGCTGCAGCTCCAAAATCAGCTTGTTGACGCGCTCCATAAGCACGCGCACATCCACGCCAGCTCCGGGGCCTGCTTGCCGCCCGTTCACCAGAGCACCACCGACGCCAACACCCGCACCGGCGCCCATCGCACCGACACCACCGATGCCGCTGACGCCACCTACGGCATTGGCGCCGTGAAGATGGGGGTAGCCCTGCAGCTGCGCGGACGTCACGGAGACAGACGCAACCGACGGGGTCTCGGAGGCTGACGGGAGGTTGGCCAGGGAGCTGTACTGCTCCTGGAGAACCTCGTTGGTCAGCGCCCGCGTGGCGTCCGACACGGAAGCCACGTGCGCAGCCGAAGCGGCCGAGCCCGGCGCCGGGCGGGGGTGGCGTGCAAAGTCGTCGTAGATGGCCATCTGGTCGGCGTTGAGGCCGTTGCCGTTGGGACTGAGCTTGTAGGGGTTCGGGATGGTCATGGCCCAGCGGCTCAGCGAGGGGTCGACATACGGCTCGTTGGGCCGCTGCATGTGGTGGCGGCGGCGGGCCTCGACCTCGGGCTCGATCATTTCCTCAATCTCAAAGGCCGCCTTCTCCTCGGTCGCCTTCTCGATCACGCTCGAGGCGTAGTCGAGGTTCGAGTTGACGCACATGATGATGGTTCCCTCCGGCAGGCCCTGCGGAAGCTCGCTGGAGAGCGTCCGCATGTAGTTGGTGAGGTTGACCCGCAGCGGCTCTTTGGAGGTGACCAGCGCCAGGCTCCCCGCCGTCGCCTTGGCCATGTTCACGGCGGCCGTGCGCAGTCGGTTCTCATCGGGCTCCGTCGCAAAGTCCTTGTGGATCATCTGCTGCGTAGCAATTGCGGCAATCGCGACAGAGCGGTCGACCACGGGCTGGATGATATCCTGCAGGGCCCGGATGACCGCGTCGCGCACAATGTCCTCGAGGCGCGAGGCGCTGACAACCATCTCGCTCACGGGCGGCACATGGACCTTTGTGATCAGCTCCGGGATCAAGGCCACCATGCTGTTGGCCACAACACCGGGCACCAGGCCGTGCGCGCCCATGCCACCAGCTCCGCTGCCGCTGCCGCCGGCGCCGGCGCCCACACCGCCGTGCCCCAGACCGTTCAGGGACAAGCTGTCAAAGGTATCGAGGGTGTCGGGCGGCAGGTCAGACGCCGCATCCATGGCGACCCGGTTCAGGATCTCGCCCGACGGCTCGATGCTCTTGTGGTCGATGCTCAGGGTCTGGCACAGCACCTCGATCTCAAACTTGAGGTTCAGCTTGAGCTCGGCGTTGTGGTAGAGATCGATCAGGAAATGGATGATATTCATCAGCCACGGGTTCGGCGGCTTGAACACGTTGGAGTGCTCGCCTTGGCTGAGAACCTTGCACACAAACGGAATGACCACAATGAGGCGCTTGGTGTCGTGGGCCTCGATGAGAAGCTGCTTGAAGGCGATGTTGCGGTGGCGGATGGGCTTGTCGCGGGCGAGGGTGAGCAGCCCCAGCCAGCCGCCCAGGTTCTTGAGATGCGTGCGCTCCGTCGAATTCTGCAGCGTGGCCTCGGAGTTGAGCATGCGCGACACGCTGACATACGTCTCGCGGAGCACCTCGGCCCAGAGCGACTTGTCCTCGAAGTGGCTGACGAGCTGCAGGTAGACCTTGTGGTAGTTGGGCTGCATCTTGGCGCGCTCTTCGACGAGGTGGCTGGCGAACCACTGCTGGTGCTTGGCTTCCAGCATCGGGCGGATTTCCAAAAACATGGACTGCAGCGTGTTGGCGGTGATGTTGTTGAGCACGAACTGAATTTTGCCCTGCGCCTCGGCGTTGGGGTCCTCGTAGACCACGTCCGCCGGGGGCGGGTCCACGTTGATGGAGGCGAAGGGGGGGTGCTCGGGCGGCCCGGACGCGTCGTCGGCATTGCCGTTCGTGAGGGACTCGCCGGCGCCGCCGGCAGCGCCGGGCCCGTGGGCGCCAGACCCACGGCCCGCCTCCTCGTCTCCCTCGCGGACAACGTCGTCCGCCTTCTTCCAGGCCTCGGTGCCTTGCAGGCTCTTACACTGCAGGAGCTGACGGCAGAAGCCGGGCCACTCGCGGAAACGCGAGTAGAGCTGCATGAGAGCTTGCATGCCGAACTTGAACATGGGATGGTCTCGGTTGTGGTCCCGGACGGCTTCGAGGATCATGCCGAGGCCGACTTTCAATGGCAGATCCGAGATGAGCTTGTGCGACATGAGGCCACCGAACAAGACGGCGGTGGTGGCGAGCGCCTCGAGCGGGTAGTCGCCAAAGTGGCTGTACTCCTCAAAAAGACTGTTGATCATGCAGGCGAAGATGTCTTGCTCCAGGGGATCGCGCGAGTGCTTGTAGTGGTCCATGATGCGGACGACCTCGCGAACTTCGATCTCGTTGCTGTACATCTTCTTGAAGTGCTCCTCCATCTTGGCGTTGGCCTCCTGCGGCAGGGCGTGGCTGAACTTCTCGCTGGCCTCGATGATGTCGTCGAAGCCCTCGCCGTAGTTGATGAGCCGCGGATAGATGGCGATGCACTGGCGCTGGATGACGACCAGGTCGGGAATGGGCCCCGTCTTGGGAAAGAAGTCCTCGAGGATGTTGAGCAGCGCCGAGACCGTGCGGACCTTGAGGGGGATGTTGGCTTTGGGCGGGTTCGGGTGGCTGTCGGGCCGCTGCGTGTCGAGCTCAGACTTAATGAGCAAGAACTGCATCAGCGGGCGGGCGACCTCGGCGCTGCGCTCGTTGTTGTTCTTGGCCCACTCGGCGAGGTCCACGTATCCCTGGCCGTGAGCGTAGGCAACGAGATCCAGACCAAAGCCGTTAGGAAGGTAGATCAGCTCGTTGAGCCAGCCGTGCTTCATGGCCTGCTCGAAGATCAGGGGCAGCTCGCCCGGCTGATTGGCGTGGGCGACAATGAGACGCTCCATGACCCACTGCTTGTCCTTTCGCCAGAGGCTGTCGAAGACGAAGTCGTAGTTGGGATAGCGCTTGAAGAGGAAGTTGTCGAAGAGCGAGGTGAGCGTCTCGACGGCGGTGGCGGGCCACGGCTTGGGGACGCCGAGGGCGGAGACAAAGAAGATGTCGACGTTGGGAACGACCACGGTCTGGAACAGACGCCGGGCCTCGACGCTAGTTGAGGCGTGCTGCGAGTGCAGAGCGACGTGGAAGATGGCGGAGATGGCGGCCAGCGACACGAGCGGGTGCTTGGCGGCCTCGGCGGCACGCTCGCGCACGTCGGGGGCGGCGTCGGCATACTCGTCGGCCGTGAAGGTGGGCTGGATGCCGGGAATGGTGGTGGCATCGAGCTCGTCGGGGGACAGCGAGGCAAAGGCGGTGATAAAGGAGAGCTGGGCTTCGGGGTTCTCCCAGTTGCCGCCCCACAGGTGCTGGATGTCGAGGGCGGCGGGGTCGTCGCGGGCGATGGGGGCCAAGGCGTTGTAGAGGCGGAGGAACTGGGCCGAAGAGAGCCGGGCGCTGCGCTGGTCGAAGTAGGAGACGACGTCCTGCCAGCGGAAGGAGGCGGGCAGGACACGGCGCAGGGCGGCGACAAGATGGGAGGGGTTGTGGGGAAAGGTCTGGCTGATGGTGGTGTAGGTGAGGGCGATGGACACCTGTTCCTCGGTGATGGGCTGCTGGCTCGGGCGGCTCTGGAGGTAGGAGACGCAGGCGTCCTCGTCGCGGGTGAAGTCGGAGCCGGTGCGGTGGATGTAGCGGGCGAGCGCGTTGGCCGTCTTATCGGCCAGGACGCGAATCAGGTCGAGGGCGGCTTGGACGACGGGCGGGGCGCCGAGGTCGTCGGCGTCGTACCGCTGACTGGCTTTGAAGGAGAGCTCGGACTTGGCGGCGGCGTTGAAGTTGGGCGGATGCAGGTGGACGAAGCGGTCGATCAGGAGAGCAACAAAGGCGGGCTCGAGGTCGGCGTGGTCGCCGTCGGCCTTGGCCAAGATGTTGACAAACGTGGGGAAGTTTGTGGAGAGGATGGCGTCGGCTGGAGGAGGGTTAGACAGACATACGAGACAGCACAGAACACAAACAGAACGACACGTCGACGGAGGACGGCACGTCCATGGAAAGAGCACGCACCCTTGGCTTTGAAATCCGAGCGCGACCCCAGCTTAAAGGCCAGGGCGAGGATGGTCTTCTCGAGCGCATCGAGCTTGAAGTGGTCCATAAAGGTGGACAGGTCGAAGTCGCGGAAGATGTCCTCGGTGCCGGTCTCGATGGACTCGGCAATGCGGCGCGCCTGCTCCGGGTCGTGCGCAATCTTCTGCATCTCCGTCGTCAGGCACTGGTAGGTGCCCGCACTTCCCGCCGGCCGGCTGAGGCCGGGGAAGATCTGGGAGGCGCTGCTGGCCACGAGGCGGGCAAAGTATTTGGTGAACACTTCCATGCCGGAATCATCGAT
Organism: Ophiostoma fasciatum; assembly: GCA_019925495.1. Lineage (NCBI taxonomy): Eukaryota > Fungi > Ascomycota > Sordariomycetes > Ophiostomatales > Ophiostomataceae > Ophiostoma > Ophiostoma fasciatum. The sequence goes on from JADHKM010000014.1 coordinate 419,252, forward strand.
AAGCTGCGGGCAGGGGGTCAGTCCTCGTTGTTTCGATCGCTAAGGGCGTGTCGATTTACCTTGCGAAGCTGTTCCCACTTGGACGGGTCGTCTTTCTCCTCCTTGATGCTGCCGAGGAGCACAAACACCTGGGCGATGACGATTTTGGAGACGGAGCTCGTCCCGGTGGGGCTTCCGGTGACGGGGCTCGCGCTCAGGGCCGCAGTCTGGGAGGGGGGATGCGGCGACGGAGAGTGGCTGGTGGTGCCCGTCTGGAGGGCTTGGGCAGGACTCGGCGAAAACGTTCCCGCGCGAGGTGGTGGGACCATGGGGGAGAGCTGGTGGGGGGGGTGCTGCGGATGACAGGAAGAGAGCGGCCACTATCCCGGTGCCGGACAGGAGCCAACTTCCTCACCCGACGGACGAGAAACGGGGGAGAAGGGGAGAGCGGGTGGGCGGCGGCGGCGGCGGCGGCGACGGCGGCGGCGGCGTGAGCGAGCAAGATGGCGCAAGGACGAGGTCGTTGGTCATGGACAGGCGGTGGCGTCGTCGAAAGGGAGGCAGAGGAACAAGGGAAAGAAAAAGAACGAGCTTCAGAGAGCAGACGGCTGCGTCGGATTCGTGGGCGGCGGGAGCAGTGAGCAGTGGGGGCAAACGGGCCAAAAATGAAGCCTCGCGAAGTCGCGTCAAACGCCTAGAAAGCGATGCCGCAGTCAGCAAACGAAACGACGCGCAAACGGGCGACCGAGGGAAAAAAAGGCTCGAGTCCAGGAACCGGTCGGGCAGGTGGCCGGCGATGGACCACAGAGACTCGGAGCTTGGTCGACTGCGGCGGCGTCGGCGTCGGGCAGCTTCGTCCTTTTTTCCCCCCTTCTTTCATTTTTGCAACTGACCTTTTTTTCCGGCAAAGGGATCGATCGAAGCACCGCCGTGCAATGCGAAAACAAAGTATGGTACAGAAGCGAAGAGAGTAGAGCACCGGCGTCGCAGATCCGAGGGCGGGAAACGGCGATGAGCACGAGGGACGCGGGGGGGGGGGTGGGCGCGGAGACGAGGATGGGAAGCGGTGCGATGCGAGGAAGTGAGGTTTGGCTTAGTTTTTCTGAGACGGGGGTTTTGGAGGTTGATGCAGCCGTCTTCTTCAGGCCGTAAGTGGCTCCTCCCGGCGCTCGTGCGCGCTGAGTGGTCGGCGGGCTGGCAGCTAACGGCGGTTCGCGGCAGGTGCGCCCTGCGGGAGGGAGGAGCACGCCTTTCTGCCTAATATACGAGGCCGACACTTGGCGTCAAGTGGCCACAAATCACGTGACCCGCAACAATCACGTGATTATAGATGAGCGCGATGTATCTTTTTGCACAGGCTATGGCAACAGATGCACTCAGTACGGGCCATATCATTGCTATGTTGTACGTTCAAATACAGACAGCTGTCTCATAGATCTTTCTATCAGCATAGGCCGACAGGAGCTGTGAGACAGCTGGACGCAATGGCGGCGCGACGGTGGTAGGATGTGCGGGGCGCCGGGCGCAGTTGCCTGGGCAACGGCACAAGTCAACAAAGGCTGTGGCCAAGCTCCCAGACGAGCGAGCGGACGTCAGCTCGCCGCAGCGTCACACGCAAGCCCGTCCGCTGCCCGGCTAGCCACCCTCCTTAGCCGCTGGTCTAAGCTGTTGTCTCTCGCAGCCAGGGTCGGACTGTCCGCTGCTCTCTTCGTCTCTCCTGCAACACGCCTTTTTGCGCACATCGCTGGACGACACTCTGACGATACGACTGCGCTTGCTTTCGCTTCCTGGGACCCGTTGAGAAAAGAACGACAAGACTGGACTACGTGCTGAGAAGAGCCTCGCAGCTGCGATGTTGACACCAGCGGCCGACGGGCCGACTGTGGCCCTGTCCTGTACGTTGGAGGCCATGGCTGGGCGAGCGAGACGAGAGGAGGCGCAACAGGACAGCTGCTGACGACGGCCTAGTTGCCAACAACTTCTGGGGGAAGGACGATGCCGGCGTCGGCCCCCTCCTCGAGCGCATGCAGGGCGCCAAGCAGACGTGCGACGAGCTGCGGGCTTTCTACAACGGTGCGTGGGAGGGAAGGAGGAGCGGAGGAGGAGGAGGGGGGCTACACGAGAAAGACGGAGTCGAAGAGGCCTCTGAAAGAATCGGAACTGACCAGCTGCAGCCCGTGCTTCCATCGAGGACGAATACGCGCGCAAGCTGCTGTCGCTCTGCCGCAAGCCGCTGGGGACGCACGAGACGGGCGGCCTGAAGACGTCGCTGGACACGATGCGGGGCGAGGTCGAGTCCATGGCCAAGCAGCATCAGTCCATTGCGGCGCAGATGAAGACGGAGCTGGAGGAGCCGCTGGCGGCCTTTGCGGGCGCCATGAAGGAGCGGCGCAAGATTGTGCAGAACAGCATCGAGAAGCTGCACAAGGCCAAGACGCAGCAGACGCAGATGGTGAACAAGGTACGTCTGTGTTCTTTTCAGAAAGCACTGGACCACCCGAGCGGCAGCTGACCCCGTATGCAGACGCGTGACCGGTACGAACAGGAGTGCCTGAAGATCAAGGGCTACCTGGCGCAGGGCCACATGGTCATGGGCCAGGAGGAGCGCAAGAACAAGGCCAAGCTCGAGAAGACGCAGATCAGCGTGGCGACGTCCAACACGGAGTACGAGAACGCGGTCAAGATCCTGGAGGAGACGACGGCGCGCTGGAACCGCGAGTGGAAGGCGGCGGCCGACAAGTTCCAGGACCTCGAGGAGGAGCGCCTGGACTTTACCAAGAGCAGCCTCTGGTCGTTTGCCAACATCGCGTCCACGGTGTGCGTCAGCGACGACGCGTCGTGCGAAAAGATCCGCCTGTCGCTGGAGAAGCTGGAGGTCGAGAAGGACATTGCCAACTTTATCCGCGAGCGCGGCACCGGCCAGGAGATCCCCGACCCGCCCAAGTACATCAACTTTTGCCGCGGCGACCTCGACTCGCAGTCGGAAGCCTCCGAGGACGAAAACTACTCGGTCGCCCAGTTCCCGCGCAGCATCAACCCGGCCTACCGCACCTCGTCGCCGCAGCCGTCCACCTACGAGTCGCACCACGACCCCAACAATACCGCTCTCGCGCGTGACCTGGGGCACGATGCGGGCCACGACCTGGTCGAGCCGCTGTCGTCTCTCTCCATCCGGGAGCAGCAGCAGCAGCAGCAGCTCCAGCAGCAGCAGCTTCAGCAGCAGCAGCTTCAGCAGCAGCAACAGCAACAGCAGCAGGATGTGGCGCCGCACAAGTCTGCGGCCAGCGCCGGGGCCGCTCACAGACAGGTTCCGGCCATCCAGAATGGCAGCGGTGGCGGTGCAGGCATGCCGCCGTACGACCCCAACGACTTTGCGCCGGTGCCGCATGACCCGTACCCCATGGACGGCATGACGATGCTCTGCCGGACGGGCCACAGCGGCCCGCCGTCGCAGCTGCAGCAGCCGTCGGACCTGGGCTCGCAGGTCAGCTCCAACAGCGCGGCGACGTCGGCGCGCCCGTCCAGCCGCGACTCGCATAGCGACTTTTCCAACCTGACGCCCTACTCCAGCCAGGAGCTGCCGGGTCCGAGCGGGCCGGCCGGGATGTCGCCTGTGAAGCAGGAGCAGCCGCGGGCTGTGGTGCCGGCGGCGGTGGACGACAAGAAGGTGATGAAGAAGAAGAGCGGCTTCTTCCAGAACCATAGCCCGTTCCGGCGCAAGAGCACCAAGGACATTTCAGCGAGCGCGGCTGCTGCCAACCGGAACACGTGGCACATATCCGCAGCAGCCACGGCCGCATCCCCGTCCCAGGGGCGCGGGTCTGTCTACGGAGGCGGCGGCCAGCAGCAGCAGCAGCAACAGCAGCAGCAGCAGCAGCATCTCTTGCAGCAGGGCCGAAGCGCAAGCCCCGATCCGATTGACGCCAATGCGAGCCTGGCCCTGAACGTGGGACAGAACGTGTTCCCGGTGTCGACGCCGGACCGCCGGGCTGGGGGAGCTGGTGGTGGACCCGGCCGCGGCGGAGCCGGCAACGAGGTGGAGGCCCCCGAAGACGACCCGATTGCGCTGGCGCTGGCCGAGCTCAAAGGGGTGACGGTCGGGAAGCAGTCGTCGGTTCGCGTGTCGGCGGACCACTATCACGGCATTGCCACGCCGGCGCCGGGTGCACGGGGCACCATGCCCAGCGGTGGTGGTCTCGGCGGCGCGGGTCTTGGCGGCAACAGCGCGGTGGCGGCGGGCATGCGCGGCACGCCGCCGCCGTCGTACGACCAGCAGGTGCAGCGGCTGGGCGTGCCGTCGCCGGCGGTGACGTCCAAGGCCATGAAGCAGACGTCGCAGAAGTTTGTGGAGCAGACGCGGAGCATGTTCAGCCCGCCGGGCGGCAGCGGAGGCAGCAGTGGCATGGGGTCGTCGACGCGGTCGGGTGGGATGGGCGGAGGGGGCGGAGGCGGAGGAGGCGGTGGGCGCAGCAGCTACGACATGCCGCGGGCGGCCTCGCCGGCGCCGCGGCGTAGTGCGTCGCCGCGGCCGGGCACTTCGGCGGCCACACACCAGCAGCAGTACCAGCAGAAGCAGCAGCAGCAGCAGCAGCCGCAGCAGCCGCAGCAGCCGCAGTATGACCCGCGGGCGAGCCACCGCTCGGTGTCGCCGAACCCTTACGCCAGCCGGCCGGCGTCTCGGCAGCAGCAACAGCCGGCACGGCAGCAGCAGCAGCAGCAGCCGTACCAGCAACCGCCGCAGCAGCACGCAAAGACGACGCCGAACCGCGGATCGGACCAGTACTACCGCAACCAGTCGCCGAACGACATGTCGCGGGCCGCGTCGCCGTCGCCATACCGCGCGGCGTCGCCGTCGCCGTATCGCGCGGCGTCGCCGTCTCCGTACCGCGCGGCGGAGATGGCGGGCCGTCCGCGCAGCAGCATGGCGAGCCACAACAGCCACCACAGCCACAACAACAGCGACATGGCGGTGCAGCTGTCGCCGTACGGCGGCGACGACGGCTATGGGTCGCAGCGCAGCCGCGGCGGCAGCATGAGCCGGCCGGGCACGAGCAACTCCAACTCGCGGGCCATGGGGCTGTACGAGGGCGCCGGGCCGGTGCGGCAGCACAGCAAGGGCACGGACGGGCGGGCGTACACGCGCGACGGGCGGCCGATTCTGCATTTTGGTAAGCAGCAGCCTCTCGTTCTTTCTCCTCTTCTCTCCTCTCCCCCTTCCTCTGCTAACCGACAGCCCGCGCGCTCTATGTCTACCAGGCGGCCATTCCCGAGGAGCTCGGGTTTGCCAAGGGCGAGATGCTGGCGGTCCTGCGGCACCAGGACGACGGGTGGTGGGAGGCGACGGTGCACGGGGGCAACGGGCAGGTCGGGCTGGTGCCGAGCAACTATCTGCAGCCGTGCTGAGATGGGCGTCTTGGGTTGCCATTGGGCTGCCATTTGGGTTGCCATTTGGGTTGCCATTTGAGGTTTTGAGATTTTGCGTTTCCACGATCTGCTATTTGTGTGATTTGTGCGATTTGTGCGTTTTCTTTTTGTTGCTGCTTGGCATCCGCTTTGCTCCTGTTTGTCTTGTATTTCGCACGTCATGAGATTGAGTCCGACTTTAGATTGACCAACGTTGAGGCTTTGAAAGCGAGACAATGTAAGCATATGGAGATGTATCTTATTTGCCGCGCACTGGTCACATGCATTCCTGACGCGACGCGCCACCAGCCACAGCGCCATCGCACCTGCCGCGACTAAGCCGCCAGCGCCTGCCCCGTCTGCCGCCCCGTCTGCCGACATCGAAACGCGGCCTCTTCCGGCAGCAGACGACGTCGTTTGGCATCCCACTGCGATGGTAAGCCAGGCAGCACAGCGGACCCGTCTCTTGTGCTGTTTGTTCTTCTCTGCTCACGCGCTAGGCTCCCTCTCCCCTCGACGCCGTGCGCGCGCTGACGTCGCGCGCGGCGCGGCGCACGGTCGTGTATGCGGTGCTGCTGGCGGGCGCGGCGGCGCTGCTGTACGGCGTGGCCGTCGTCGGCTACGTGGGCTTCTACCGCGAGTACGTGCCGCACGAGGTGCGCACGGTGGCGGTGCATCTGCAGTACGGGGCGAAGGCGGCGCCGCCGCCTCCAGCACTGGACGACTTGCTCCACCCCCACAGCCACCGGCCGCACCCGGCGCCGCCCTACGGCCTGGCCGACCTGCGCGGCCTCGGCCTCAAGACGGACCAGGCCTACGACGTGTCCGTCGTGCTGACGGTGCCGCAGTCGCCGGCCAACCTGGGGCTCGGCAACGTCATGGTGCAGGTGGCCATGGCGGCGGGGGCGGGGGCGGGGGGGGGCGACCGGCGCGGGGGCGGCGGCGGCGGCGAGACGGCACCCCCCCTGGGCATCACCGAGGCGACGCGGCTGCCGCCGCCGCCGCCGCAGGCGCGCGCGTTCTTGTCGTCGGACGGCCGGCGCGTCGTGTTTGCGGCCGCGCGCCCCGCCCGGCTGCCGTACCGCGACCCGCTGGTGGCGCTGGCGACGCGGCTGGCGCTGCTGCCGCTGCACGTGCTGGCGCCGGCGACGGCGACGGCGGCCGCGCGCACGCGCCTGGCCGTGCCCATGGCGGAGGGTCTGGCGTTTGAGTCCGGCAGCGGCGGCGGCGGCCTGCCGGCGGTGCTGTTCCTGGAGGTGAGCACGCATAGCGGCAGCACCGCCAGCATGACCGCCGCCTCCGGGACGCCGCACCCGTCCGCGGCGGGGGACCCCGGCGTGGTGGACCTGGAGACGTACGCGGCCGATGTGGTGTTTGCGGCGCGGCTGCGGGGGCTGCGCTGGCTCATGTACCACCACGGCGTCGTGTCGTTTGTGCTGCTGACGACGGCGTGGTGGCTCGTCGAGGTCGTGTGCATGGTGGGCGTGTTCTTTGTGCTGGGCGCCGTGCTCGGCGGTGGCGGCGGCGACGGCGGCGACGGCGGCAATGTCTCGGATGGGAGCAGCAGCGGCGGCGGCGGCAGCAGCAGCCGCGGCAAGGGTCGGGTGGCGCCGCTGCGGAAGCCGGGCCAGCGGATCAAGACGGAGCCGGCAAGCGACGGCGCGGGCGACGACGGGACGTCTCTGTCGTCGGGCACGGAGACGCAGACGGTCGAGATCAAGAAGGAAGAGTCCGAGGACGAGGATGAGGTCAACGAGGAGGAGGAGGGCGCGAGCAGCAGCAGCATCGGCGGCGGAGGCGGTGGTCTGCGCCGCCTGGCGTCGATCCCGGCGGCCCCGGCGCCGGAGGCGGGTTCCGCATTCTCCCGTCTCACGCCGCCGGCCGAGAAGGACGAGTTGGCCGAGAAGGAGAGCACGGAGGAGGAGGAGGAGGAGGCGGAGGTGAAGGAGGAGGAGGAGGAGGGGGACGAGGGCGACAGCGAGCCCAGTCCGCCGGAGCCGCGCCAAGGCGTGCACGTTGGGTGATGGTTGCTTTATGAGGGGATAGTAGTTAAAGGGCTACCAGTAGTATCTGACCGTATTGCTTTCTTTGGCATACCACCCGAATGCTCCGATGCTCAGCCCTCCGCTTGTCGACAGACTTGCTGTCCTCGGCCACGGACCGGACGACCGGTTTTCCTCCTCACGCCCCAAGAGACATGGCAGAACGGACGAGTCTACGGGACATGACCGAGACGAAATGGACTCGGCGCGTCTTTCGCGCGGGTCTCACGAGACGATGAGAGAAGAGTATGCAGTTGACCGAGCCCTTCGTCTATAAACGTAGCTAGATCCCAAGACCACCCAACCAACCCGGAACACCGAATTCAAAAAAACAGAGGCGAAGAAGGGCACACCACATCCAGCATGCCCGCATTGCATGCGTGCGCCGCCGCCGCCTAGAAAAACAGACTCTGCCCCGGATACGAGATAATGTACTCGCAGCCGAGCGGGTTGCGCGCCTCGTGCTCCCGCAGCTGGTTCAGGATGATCTCGCCGGCCGGCGGCCCGTCCCGCAGCTTCTCCTTGATGTGGATGATGACGACCTTGAGGCCACGCAGCGGCAGCGGTTCCTCCTCGGACGCAGGGCCGTTCGGAGGGTCCGCATCTCCCAGCGACAGGGCCGCCGTGGGTGTCGACACATGTGGCGTGTCGGCCTGGGTCCCGCCGCCGCCTCCCTCCGACGCAGCAGCCGCCGACGTCGGTGCTGCGGCCACGGCTGGAACCGGCACGCTCTGGGCGGACGGGACAATGGCCACCCGCGCGGGCTTCACCGTCCGCGGAGACACGGGCCCGTCGGTCGCTGGCGCCGCAGCGGCCGTGTCCGCGGGCTTCCCTGCAGCAGCCTCGTCGGCAGCCGCCGGCGCAGCCCCAGCCGTGTTGGCCGTCTTCCGGCGGCTGTGGCTCCCTGTCCGCGAGGTATTGCTTATGCTCATCCGGTCGTCGTCGGCTGCATACCGCTTGCGCTTGCGCCCTTCCCGGTCGCGCTGCTGCTGCTGCTGCTGCTCGGCCTGCTGGTGCTTCAACACCACGCGGGCGTGCCGCACTTCGGCCGCCAGGCTCGCCATCTCTTCCGCAACAAACCGCGGTGTGAGATGGCCGTAGAGGCGGTCGAGCGGCTGGGCGTCGTCGTAGCTGCACTCGACAAAGATTGCAGCCAGGTGGCCGGCCGCAATCTTGGGCGCTGCTTCTTGCCAGACCAGCACATTGCGCGGCGACAAGGACACGGAGTCTGGCTCGACGTCCCCAAACATGAGCACCTCGCGGCCCGTCTTCACGTCGCGCAAAAAGTATGCGCTCGAGTCGTAGACGCAGATGCTCTCGCCTTGCGGCGGCCCCGGCGGCAGAACACTCAGGCTGCCCCGGCGCGCGGCGACGACGCTGCCGACCCCGGACAGCAGAGCGAGGCTGTCTCGCCGCTGCGGTCCGAGCTGCGGCGTCGACTGCTGGGGCAGTGGTTGGGACTGTGGCGGCGGCGGCGGCGGCAGAGATGGCAGCGCCGGCTGCTGCTGGAGCTGCTGCTGCAGTTGTGGTTGGTGTGCTTGCGATTGCGTTGATGTCTGCTGCTGCTGCGCAAGCGGCGACGAGGACGCCGGCTGGGAAAAGCCGGCGAAGCCGCCGGTGCCGACGGCGCCGTTGGCACCATGGAAGCCGGTGGCCAGATGCGGACTCATCAGGCCCGCGTTCAGGGGACCGCTGCCCGCGTCCATGCTCCCAAAGCGCGTGCTGGTGCCGCTGCCGCGGTGGCTGTGGCGCTCGATGCAGTGGCCGTGGCTGACGCCCCAGATCTTGACGGCCAGGCCGTCGCTGATCTCGACGTAGCCGCGGCCGTCGCCGTCGCCGAGGGCCGGCGAGCCGCCCTCGACAAGGCGCATAAAGGTGACGAGCCCGGCGCCGTTGTTCTCGTCAGACAGGTTGGGCCAGATGACGTTGTTGAAGATGTGGGTCTTGATGGCGGCAATGGTCGAGGGCAGGCCGGCCAGCCGCTTCGGGCGCGTGCCGGGCAGGCCAGCGGTGTTGATGACGAAGCCGGAGATGTGGTCGAGATGCGGGTGCGTGATGAGGTACGTGTCGACCAAGGCGCTCTGCACAAAGGACGCGTTGGCGGCGGCCGACGCGTGCGGCACCTCGAGGCCGGCAAACGGGCCCGTCGTGAGCGTGTATGGCAGCGGCAGCGGCGGCGGCGGCGGCGGCGGCGACGACGGCGGCGAAGACGATGACGGCTGCTCGGAGGGCGTCTCGCTCTCACTCCCCCCCGGCGTGCTGGCGGCAGCACCGAGCCCCGGCGGCAGCGACTGCTCGAGAATGCGCGTGATGGAGCTCAGCAGCACGCCGGCGTCCAGGGCCACGAGGGACCCGCGCCGCCAGCCCTCGGCCGTGGACCGCACCAGAAAGGCCGTCGTGTTGAACTCTTGCGGTCCGCCGCCCGATCCCTGGGGCGCAGGTGTCAGCAGAGCGAGAGGAGAGCAGAAAGTCGAAAATCCTTACCAGAACAATCACCTGCAGCGCTGGCGAGGCCGGGCCGCTGGCCGGTGCGTCGGGCGCGCTGCTGGTCATGGCGGCGAGCGGCGCCGTGAGAGCTGCCCTGGCGATCCGGCGATCGACGGCCGGGGAGATCGGGGATCGGCGGTCCAAAAGACGCGTGCTGGCGTCGAGGCACGAGAAATGGACACAGCTGCCCAGAGCGATGCGGCGAAAGGGCGAAGGATTCGTGCGCGCAACGTGTTGAGATAGGCCGGGCTGGGCAAGAATGGTGTGAGATGAGTGGCGAGGCGCGGGCGGGTGGCCTACCAGCCGACCAATCCACGCAACCCGAAGAAACGAGGCAGACCGGGGGAGGCAGCAAAGAAGAGGGAAAAAGAGAGGCAAAAAGCCAGCCCCGAAACGAAGGAACCGTCGATGACGCCCACCGAAAGACGGACGGGCTGGCGCCGCCCCAAGTCCGGCGGCCGACGCCGACTGGCTGGCTCCTGCCTGTTTTGCTGGCAACACCGTCCGACAGACAGGCAGGCGCCGCCGAGCCGAGTTCCAAACGGGAAGGCGGGTTGGGGCACAAGAGCGCGGCGGATGGGGGAAGGAGGGCGCGATCGAAGAGGGAGCAAGGGAGAGCTGACGGGCCAGCAAGGGACGGTGTGGAAGGAGAGAGAGAGAGAGACAAGGCGCGAGACGGCGGGCGCGCGCGCGAGGGTGAAAAGAGTGAGGAAGAGGACCGGCTGCACCTTCCTCGCCTTGGCCCGGAGATGGGTTGGTTGCGTCGACTCGACGTTGCGCCTTCCCTTTTCTTTTGTCTTGTCCCCACGTGACGGTGGGTGCGACTCCGATCAATCTCTTTCTTTGTGAGACCAGGCAGGCGCGCGCGGCTCACCGCAGATATGCGTACGGAGTATGGGCTACTGTACAAAGTACGTATCTTGCGTCTATCTCAACGGCGCACGCACGCACGCCTGTCTGGACGGCTGGCTGGCCGCTTTGTGCTGGTTCGTGTCTAGCGCGCCTGCCCGCTTTGTTCGCTGGGGGCGGCCGCCGCCGTTGCCTGTTCCATTGTTCTAGGCGGCCCCTGGCGCTGGTGGAGCCGGTCGCCAATCGCAGACAAGGCAGGCGCGGCGGCGTCGCCCGGTGGCCAGGCCGTGGTCCGCCGCGCAGCGAATTGTGCTGCGGGCCTTGTGTAAAATGTATATTTATTGGCGGCACGTGCCCAGCAGCTTTGCACGGCGTCGCCGGCTGAGCTGGCAGGCCGGCCGGGCGGGGAGGCTGGCCAGGCAGCCAGCCAGGCAGCCAGCAGCCAGCGCAGCGAGCCTCGGGCCGCCCGAAAGCGGGCCCGCACTGGAGGACGGCGTCTTGTGTGCAGCACGGAGAGCGATTTGTTGTGCGATGGGAGAAGCAGAGAAGCAGCGGATTCAGTCTATTCGTGACATCTCGCGAGTCTACTTAAATAGGAAAGAAAATACGATAGACGCCGTGACCAACATACCTGAATGGCTGCGCGTGTCGTGTCTTCGGCGTGGCCGGGCACCGTTCCCTTACCGTTGCATCATTCTGCATCTGGCCGGCCGGGCCGGCCGCTGGCGGCTTGGCTAGAGGTACGCCGAGAAGTCCAGGTCCTGGAAGAAGTCGTGCTGCTCGTCAACGCCCGTCAGATCCATCGCTTCTTCCGGCTGCTGCTGCTGCTGCTGCTGGTAGTGGTGGTCCAGCTCCTCCTGCTGCAGCTGCTCCTGCTCTTCCTCCTGCCCCTGGGAAGACGCACTCGCCATGGCACGGCTCATGCTGCGCGTCACTCGGCGCGCCGCCGTCGAGGCTGGCCCGCTTGGGCTGGCGTCGGCGGCCCCGCTCGGGACCGTGGGCGTCGAGCTCACCAACAGCTGTGGATCCACGAACTCGAGAAAGGAATCCGGACCCGAGGTGTCCGGTGCCGTCGCCGCCTGCACTTGCTGCGGCTGCAGCTGCTGCAGCAGCTGCTCCGACTGCGGAAAGAGAAACGCAGAGGGCGTCAGCACCGGCTGCAGCTGACCCGTTCCCGGGTCCGGGTACTGGTACGGCGCGAACACGTCGGTGCCCAGCTGCGGCTGCAGCGACTGCTGCTCCTGGGACAGGCCGTAGTTGCGGGCGTACTCCTCTGCGGCCCGAGCCAGGTCTTCGTCCAGCCACAGCGTAGCCGGCAGGCCCTCGTAGGCCGCGCCTGCTGGAGGCACCCACTGGGTGCCCGGCAACAGCGCCGACAGAGTCGGCACGGCCCCGGCAGCGCTGGCTGCGTTGGGGGCGTCGGCTGCGGCCGCGGTGGCGGTGGTGGTCGTCTGGCTGCGCGTCTCCATGCGGCGCCGCTTGGCCGGCGCCGAAACCAGCCTTGTCGTGCGGCTGTTGCTTTCACCGTCGTTGCCGCTCTCGTCGTCGTTGTCGTCGCCGTCGTCGTCGTTGTGGCGCAGGCGCCGCTTGCCATAGTTGCCCCTTTGCGACTCCTTGGCCGTCTGCAGCCGGTGCAGATTGCCCTGGTGCTTGGTCATGTCGATGCCGTTCCGCTGCTCGCGCGCCCGCTGCCGCGTCTGCGGCTGCATGGCCACCATGCGGCTGGTGAGCGTGCGGTACAGGCACTCGTCGCTGGCGCGCCGCGTCTGGGGAATGGGCTGGCCGCGGGCCACGTAGGCCGAAAAGTGCGACGTCTTCCACTCCTCAAAGGTGCCCTGCAGCCCCAGCCGCGGCCCGTCGCGGTTCAGGCTCATGGGGTTGCGCTCCTCGAGCGGGAAGTCGCGCACGTCGGCCTGCACGTCGGCCACCGTCATCAGCTGCGCCAGCGGCAGCATCCGCTCCACGCAGTACAGGTGCATGTAGCCGGCCACGTAAAAGGGGTCGAAGCGGCCGTTGCTCGTCTCCTCTGGGTGCTCGTCCAGGCACACCTGGAACTGGCCGCGCTGGATGCTGTGCCGCTTGATCGGGCAGTTGGCCGCCCGGCACGCCGGCGCCTCCGTGGGGAACCGCTCCTTGTGCATCGTCGCCGGGTGCTGGATCCACAGCCGCAGCGGGATGCCGCGCGCCGCACAGCCCCGGATGTACGACAGCAGCGTCGTCCGCGTGAACTGCACGCTCCGGTCCAGATCGCCCTGCGCCGTGTACTTGAGCACCACCCGGTCGTCGCCCTCCCCCGCGGCCCAGGTCGCCCGCCTCGGAAAGGGGTCGTACCAGTCGTGGTCGCGGATCCCGAGCCCCTCCTTCTTCTCTCCCCGGCTGTGGCTGATCTTGGTGCCCGGCTTCGGGGGATTGGCCTTGGGCGCGCGCTGCGTGGGAACCACCGCATAGCGCTGTTGGGTGGCGGGCTCGGCCAGGCGGTTCACAAGCTCGCGGGCCAGTGCCGTGGCTTGGGACGCACGCCCGTCGGCCGTCTCGTACACTTGCACGGCCCCCGAAGCCACAAGCTGCGTGATGCGCCACATGCTTTCCACGTCCGTTTGTGTGAAGTGCGGGAGGGCGGCCTGCGCCCGATCCTGCCCAGCACCAGGACCTACCTGTAGGCCGGCACTTACCTGGAGACCGGCACCGGTCTGGGGAGCCGGTGCGGCTGGCACAGGAAGACACAGCCCTTGCGTTGAGGGTGCGGCCGGCAAGAGAGGATACGAACCCCGCTTCGCATCCAATGTGTCGTTCTGGGTAGCGCCCTGCGGCGAGGAGAGCTCCGGCCCGAAGAGGGATTCGAGGTCGCTGTTGTCGGCCATAGCTGGAGAGGAGACCAAAAAAAAGAAAGGACTTGGCAGCAGCACAGCTGAACAACCAGTAGAGTATCCAAAAAAGAAGGTAGAGTCTGTGATCTTGTTCAGGGGAAGACGCAAGACTTGGATGCCAGGACGAGCACATCTTATACTCTGAACAGCCAGGCGAACAATGCCTCTGTTCCTTTGAACAGAAGCCGCTCGAGAGATGCCCCTGAAGGCACAAAGGCTCTGTCTGCATTGTGTGGCTGCGGCCGACGCCAGCGACGACATCAACAAAGCATGTTGTCAAGGCCATTGTTTGGGCAGGCTGTGTCGTCTTTGACCGAACCAGAAACAATGCTGCTTCAGAGCAGACAATGGCTGCAACAAGGGACGCAAAACATGCAAAGCCAGACAAAATCAAAACAAAATCAAAGAAAACAAAAAAAGGGGGCAGATGAAGATGGGAGCCAGAGCATGAGTGGGCGAGAAAGAGCCCGCCTTGTGACCTGCGTCTTGCTCTTTTCTGCTCCAGACGCGTCAAAGAAACACAGCCGCTCTCACAGGAGGTCCTCATGCCTGAAGCAAACAACGGCCTTGTTGTCGGGCGTCTTTGTCTCCATCGTCTGGGAGCCAGGCCGCGCAGCAGGCGTGACAGCGACGGGCGCCGCGGGCTCGAGCACTCGCCCGCACCCGGAGCCAGACCGGGCTCGGCACCGTCGCACCACGTGCGAGATGCCCACATCCAGCACGCCGCCAGCTGGCCCGAGTTCGTCCAACGACCAGCCAGCCATCCGAACTGTGAGACGACGTCCTGTCGTGCGCGCAACGCTGTGGCTGTGTTGCCGCCGCTGCCGCCACCGCTACTACTGCTGTGCTGGTAGTAGCTTTGCCGAACGAGCGCAGCGACAGGGGCTGGCTGCAGGGCCGGGTGGAAGATGTCCGAAGCAAGGAGGTCAGCCAGAGACCGGGAGTTTTGCAAGATGGAACCGTAGGCTGAGATCACGAGGATTGCCGGCCGACTTTAAGCCGAACGCGGCCATATGACGACAGTGGGCTGCGAAAACCAAGGCATAGCAGGAAGGAGCGTGCGGCGCGGAAGGGGCGGACCACCCCCAGCAACTACACGGCAACCCACCCCACTAGCCAGCGCCCAGCCAGCGTAGTCTACGGAGTATAGCAGACCGCCCGTACCGTGTGGGGACGCGCCCCGGACAGTGTGCACGGCGCCCGCCAGAGCCCGCGAAGCCGAGGCCAGGCCGTGCCCGCGACTGTGCAGAGTACGGAGTAATACCCCGCTAGCAGTACGTAACTACCGTTGTCGAGCCAGAGCGATCCGCCGTCTCAACTTTCCGTTCCCAGTTCACAACCCGCCAGCATCGTCGTCGTCCAACAGGCGCTTCACAACGCAACGGCCACGCTTTTCCGCCGGTCTGACCACCGCCCGCCTGTGCTTCCTCCGGCGCACACCACACGCGCGCGCACACCCGGCCTCTCGACGCCGTGCCACGTCGTCGCGAGACGGCCGCCGCCCAAAAAGGCCGTCGACGGCTTTCGCTTGGTTTCTTGGATTCGCTGGCTTCGTTTGGCGATGCGGGCTCGTCCTTGTCGTCTTGTCACCAAGCAGCTGGTTCTTTTGCCGAGCGCGCGCAGCTGAGGGGCCGCCGCTTTTTCTCGCCGGCGTTTGTCCCGTCTCGTTGCCGTGTCTTCCGGGCGTCGTTTGCGCCTTTCCGCTCGCTGCCGCCAGGACAGGCATTGGCTGCTTTCGCTCCTTTGACCGGCTCTTGTACCGCCCACCCACCTCGCCAGAAGCACCGGCATCCGACGCGTCGCCATGGCCGAGCTTGCCCCGGAGCTGCAGGCGCGGCTGGACGAGCTGGAGAAAGAGCTCGAGGTACGTCTGTCTGCTGGCCTCCGGCCGCCCCGGGAGACAATGGCATCCGCCGCAGCTGCTGCGAGACCTCATCATGCTGACGAGCGGCTGTTCCGCACACTAGGAGGGCGACATTACACAGAAGGGGTAAGCCCGTCCCTCCCGTCCTCGTGTCCTCGCGTCCTCGCGTCCTCCCGTCCTCCGCGCCACCAGCCGTCCGTCCGTCCACCCGTTCGTTGTCTGACCTCGACATCTCTAGATTCCAAAAGCGCCGGACGCAGCTCTTCTCCCAGTACGGCCTGCCGCCGGACTTTGCCGACACCCAGGGCCGCTCGTCGGTGGCGCTGCAGTCGCCCACGTCGTCGGACGGCGCGCCGCAGGACCACCGCGCCGCGTCCTTTGCTGCGCTGAGCGCCAATGCGCCCGCCAACGCGCTCGCCAACGCGCCCGCTGCCTCGACGCCCACCGACGCACGCATCCACTCGCCCACGTTCCCGTCCAACCTCCTCGCCCCCGGCGGCCTCATCGCCGAGCAGCGCGCGCCCCTTCACCACCATGAATCGCTCTTCTTCTCCGTCCCGTCCCAGCAGCAGGGCAGCGCGGCCGACAACCGCCTGTCCGTGGCGCCCGGGGGCGGCGGCATGGGGATGGACCCGTCGCGCTCGGCCACCATGGTGTCGACCGACTACGCCTTCAACCCGGACCACCAGCAGCAGCACTATGGCGGCAGCGCGTACGGCGACCCCCCGGGCAGCAGCAGCGGCGGCACCCGCAGCATGCAGAACCCCTACGACAGCCGGACCGGCACGATGCTCGACCCGCAGGCGTACTTTTCCGACTTTACTGGCCAGCAGTCCTACGACCAAGGCGGCAGTGGCGGGCCTCAGCGCTACTCGGGCGGCGGCGGCGGCGGCGGCGATCCTTTCTCAAACAACATGGCCCAGCGCTACTCGATCGGCGACGCCTTTTCCCCCACGGCCGCGACGGCGCCGCCGATGCTGACGGCCAACGACCTGCCTCCGCCCGACGTGCTCGAGTACCAGCTGCCGCTGGAGCCGCGTGACGTGCCCTTTGCCATCTTCGACCCGCACGACGGCAACACGCCGATGTCCAAGTTCGACAACATCGCGGCCGTGCTGCGGCACCGTGGGCGCACCACGTCCAAGCTGCCGGCGTACTGGGTGCTCGACAGCCGCGGCAAGGAGATCGCGTCCATCACGTGGGAGAAGCTGGCGTCGCGGGCCGAGAAGGTGGCCCAGGTCATCCGCGACAAGAGCTCGCTCTACCGCGGCGACCGCGTGGCGCTTGTGTACCGCGACAGCGAGATCATCGAGTTTGCTATCGCCCTGCTCGGCTGCTTCATCGCGGGCGTCGTGGCCGTGCCCATCAACGACTTCAACGACTACCAGAAGCTGAACCTGATCCTGACCTCAACGCAGGCGCACCTGGCCCTGACCACGGAGAACAACCTGCGGACCTTCCAGCGCGATATCACCACGCACAAGCTGACGTGGCCCAAGGGCGTCGAGTGGTGGAAGACGAACGAGTTTGGCAGCTTCCACCCCAAGAAGAAGGACGACGTGCCACCGCTCTCCGTGCCCGACCTCGCCTACATTGAGTTCTCGCGCGCCCCGACCGGCGACCTGCGCGGCGTCGTCCTCAGCCACCGCACCATCATGCACCAGCTGGCCTGCCTCAGCGCCATCGTGTCCACCGTGCCGGGCAACCAGGCGCCCGACACCTTCAACCGCTCGCTGCGCGACAAGAACGGCCGCCTCATCGGCGGCGGCGCCAGCAGCGAGATCCTGCTGTCCTACCTCGACCCGCGCCAGGGCATCGGCATGATCCTGGCCGTGCTCTTTGCCGTCTACGGCGGCCACACCGTCGTCTGGCTCGAGCAAAAGGTCACCGAGGTGCCGGGGCTCTACGCCCACCTCATCTCCAAGTACAAGGCCACGCTCATGGCTGCCGACTACCCGGGCCTCAAGCGTGCCGCCTACAACTACCAGCAGGACCCCATGACCACGCGCAACTACAAGAAGGGCATGGAGCCCAACTTCCAAGCCGTCAAGCTGTGCCTCATCGACACGCTGACCGTCGACCCGGAGTTCCACGAGGTCCTGGCCGACCGCTGGCTGCGGCCCCTGCGCAACGCCCGCGCCCGCGAGGTCGTCGCCCCCATGCTGTGCCTGCCCGAGCACGGCGGCATGGTCATCAGCATACGCGACTGGCTCGGCGGCGAAGAGCGCATGGGCTGCCCGCTCAAGCTCGACCTCGGCGACGGGTCGGGCTCCGACGACGACGACGGCCGGGCCAGCGGCGATGCGTTGGGCGTGGGTGACTACGGCAGCGGCAGCGGCGGCGGCGGCGGCGGAGGAGGGGGGAACGGCAGTGGAGTTGGCAGCAGCGGCGGCGGCGGCTCCGCGGGCGCGGTGCGCGGCAGCGACGGCAGCGGTGGGGCGACCTCGCACGGGGACGGCGGGTTCGGCACGCTGCTCGGCGGAGGCACAACCAGCAAAAAGGAGCAGCGCGCCAAGAACGAGCTGAGCGAGGTGCTTCTCGACAGCGAGGCCCTCAAGACAAACGAGGTTGTGGTGCTGGCAGTCGGCGAGGAGGCGCGCAAGCGGCACGGGGAGGCCGGGGCGGTGCGGGTGGGGGCGTTCGGGTACCCGATCCCGGACGCGACGCTGGCGGTGGTGGACCCGGAGACGTGCCTGCTGTCGTCGCCGCACTCGATTGGGGAGATCTGGGTGGACTCGCCGTCGCTGTCGGGGGGGTTCTGGGCGCTGCCGAAGCACACGGAGCAGATCTTCCACGCGCGGCCGTACAAGTTCGACCCGGGCGACCCGACGCCGACGGTGGTGGAGCCGGAGTTCCTGCGGACGGGCCTGCTGGGGACGGTGATCGAGGGCAAGATCTTTGTGCTGGGGCTGTACGAGGACCGGATCCGGCAAAAGGTGGAGTGGGAGGAGCACGACAGCGACCTGGTGGAGTACCGGTACTTTTTTGTGCAGCACATTGTGTTCACGATCCTGCGGACGATCCCCAAGATCTTTGACTGCTCGGCGTTTGACGTGTTTGTCAACGAAGAGCACCTGCCGATCGTGCTGCTGGAGACGACGGCGGCCTCGACGGCGCCGGCGCAGGCGGGGGGGCCGCCGCGGCAGCTGGACACGGCGCTGCTGGACTCGCTGGCGCAGCGGTGCATGGACGTGCTGATGCAGGTGCACCACCTGCGGGTGTACTGCGTGATGATCACGGCGCCGAACGCGCTGCCGCGGGTGTTCAAGAACGGGCGGCGGGAGATTGGCAACATGCTGTGCCGGCGGGAGTTTGACCTGGGCAACCTGGCGTGCGTGCACGTCAAGTTCGGGGTGGAGCACGCGGTGCTGAACCTGCCGGTGGGGGTGGACCCGATGGGGGGCATCTGGTCGCGGACGGCGTCGCACTCGCGGGCGCAGATCCTGGCGGGGGCGGACAACCAGTACTCGGGGATCGACCGGCGGGAGGTGGTGATTGACGACAAGACGTCGACGCCGCTCAACAACTTTTCGAGCATCACGGACCTGATCCAGTGGCGGGTGGCGCGGCAGGCGGAGGAGCTGTCGTACTGCACGATCGACGGGCGCGGCAAGGAGGGCAAGGGCATCACGTGGAAGAAGTTTGACACGCGGGTGGCGGCGGTGGCGATGTACCTCAAGAACAAGGTGCGGCTGCGGGCGGGGGACCACGCGGTGCTGATGTACACGCACTCGGAGGACTTTGTGTTTGCGGTGCACGCGTGCTTCAACCTGGGGGTGGTGGTGGTGCCGATGGCGCCGATGGACCAGAACCGGCTGTCGGAGGACGTGCCGGCGTTTCTGCACCTGGTGGCGGACCTGCGGGTGAAGGCGGTGCTGGTGAACCAGGACGTGGACCACCTGCTCAAGATGAAGACGGTGTCGCAGCACATCAAGCAGTCGGCGCAGGTGCTGAAGCTGGCGGTGCCGAGCATGTACAACACGTCGCGGCCGCCGAAGCAGAACAGCGGGCTGCGGGAGCTGGGGCTGACGGTGGACCCGAGCTGGGTGCAGCCGGGGTACCCGGCGCTGGTGTGGACGTACTGGACGCCGGACCAGCGGCGGGTGGCGGTGCAGCTGAGCCACGAGACGATGCTGGGGATGTGCAAGGTGCAGAAGGAGACGTGCCAGATGACGAGCTCGCGGCCGGTGCTGGGGTGCGTGCGCAGCACGACGGGGCTGGGGTTCCTGCACACGTGCCTGATGGGGATCTACATTGGGACGCCGACGTACCTGCTGTCGCCGGTGGAGTTTGCGCAGAGCCCGGTGTCGCTGTTTGTGATCCTGTCGCGGTACAAGATCAAGGACACGTACGCGACGCCGCAGATGCTGGACCACGCGATGGCGACGATGGCGGGCAAGGGCTTCATGCTGCACGAGCTCAAGAACATGATGATCGCGGCGGACGGGCGGCCGCGGGTGGACGTGTTCCAGAAGGTGCGGCTGCACTTTGCGGCGACGGGGCTGGACCGGACGGCGATCAACACGGTGTACGCGCACGTGCTGAACCCGATGGTGGCGTCGCGGTCGTACATGTGCATCGAGCCGATCGAGCTGTGGCTGGACACGAAGGCGCTGCGGCGGGGGCTGGTGCTGCCGGTGGACCCGGACGCGAACCCGCGGGCGCTGCTGGTGCAGGACTCGGGGATGGTGCCGGTGTCGACGCAGATTGCGATTGTGAACCCGGAGAGCCGGGCGCTGTGCCTGGACGGGGAGTACGGGGAGATCTGGGTGGACTCGGAGGCGTGCGCCAAGGCGTTCTACGGGTCGCGGGACGCCTTTGACGCGGAGCGCTTTGACGGGCACACGGTGGACGGCGACCCGAGCATCCGCTACGTGCGCACGGGGGACCTGGGCTTCTTGCACAGCGTCAGCCGGCCGATCGGGCCGAGCGGCGCGCAGGTGGACATGCAGGTGCTCTTTGTGCTGGGCAGCATCGGCGAGACGTTTGAGATCCACGGGCTGAGCCACTTTCCCATGGACATTGAGAACTCGGTCGAGCGGTGCCACCGGATGATTGTGCCGGGGGGGTGGTGAGTGTCTTTGCCCTGTTCCTGTTGTTCTTGGCCGTGCTAACAGACAGCGCCGTCTTCCAAGCGGGCGGGCTGGTGGTGGTGCTGGTGGAGGTGGCGCGCAAGGCGTACCTGGCGTCGCTGGTGCCGGTGATTGTCAACACGATCCTCAACGAGCACCAGGTGGTGGTGGACATTGTGGCGTTTGTCAACCGCGGCGACTTTCCGCGGTCGCGCCTGGGCGAGAAGCAGCGCGGCAAGATCCTGGCCGGCTGGGTGTCGCGCAAGATGCGCACCATGGCGCAGTTTGCCATCCGCGATATGGCGGACCTGGAGCTCAGCGGGGGTGAGGTGGCGGGGGCAGCAGGCGGCAGCAGTGGCACGCCGGACGCGGTGGCGGCGGCCCACCGCGCCAGCTTAAACAGCATGCGCAGCGGCGGCGGCGGCGGCAGCCAGCGCACGGCGCACCACAACAGCATGGATCAGTCGGTCTCGTCAACGACGCCGCAGATTCTGGAGCAGCGCGAGCTCGAGCAGCAGCACGACCAGGGCGGTGGGCTGCCGCCGCCGGCGTTTGGCGCCGTGGAGATGCCGGCCGACGACAGCGTGGTGGCGGGGACGGGGACGGGGACGGGGACGGGGACGGCAGGGGGGACGGCAGGGGGGACGGCAAGGGGGACCCACGACGACTACTACGACGACGGGCTGACGCCGACGCAGGCGCATGTGGGCATGCTGGCGGTGCGCAACGCGGACGACGCGGACTCGGGCTCCGACTACGGCCACGCGGCGCAGGCGATTGGGCGCAAGCCGGTGGGCGGCGGCGGCGGCGGCAGCGGCGGGGGCAGCACGGGGACGCCGCAGATCTTCTTGCCGGGCGTGGACGGGCGGCCGTCGGCCAAGGAGGACTGGCTGTACGGCGGCGGCGGCGGCGGCGGCGGCGGGGGAGAGCGCTCGGGGGGCGGCACAGAGGACGACTGGACGAGCGAGGCGATCCGGGGGCTGAGCCTGGCGGACAACCTGAACGGGCGGTAGGCAGGGCAAGTTTACTGGAGCAGTCATTGTATTGATACTAGACGCGCTCAAACACGTCGACTCAGGTTGGGCGAGCGGAAAGGGGCTGATGTAAATACAGCGCGTCGCGACCGCCGGCAGAATCGGCCGAGGGAATGATGGTGACTAATGCGGCTGCCCGTCCGCCGCCCGCCAGCTCCCGTTCGCCCTCACCTCTGCCCGCCGCCGCCGCCGCCCAGCGCGGCCTCCACGATGCCCACCGCCTCGGCCGCCACGTCCTGGCCCCGGCGCCACGTGTAGAGCGCCACGCCCTGCGGCGCCAGCAGCGACTGCGCGTGCGCCAGCCGGCGGCGCCACATGTCGACCTTTTTGGTTGGGGGCGGGGGGAGGTCAGCGGGGGGCGGTATGTCGCCGGCGCCGGCGCCGGCGCCGGTGCGTGGCGGCCTGCCAATGTCGCTGCCGTCGGTCCGCACCCGTCGTGGCGGGGGTGGGGGAGGGGGGGGCGGGGTTGGCGCCGCATTGCGAGCAGGCGGCGGCGGCGGCAGCGGCAGCGACCCGGTGGACGACGTCGGCGAGGCTGCAGTCGAGGCGGCAGTCGAGGCCCCCCCGGTCGAGGCCCCCGTCGAAGCCCCGGCCGAGGCGGTCGACGGCGCCAGCGAGCTGCGCAGCGCCAGCGGCTTGCTGGGCCGCGGCGGCGGCAGCGGCTTGCGGGAGACGGCCGGCGGGGGTGCGGGCGCAGCTGTCGCGGCTGTCGTCTGTCCGGCGTCGTCGGAAAGGTCGATCAGCGTGCCCATGACCGGCCCGGTAGCAGTCGGCCGCGGCGGCAGCGGCGGGCGTGGGCCTGGTCCCGATCCCAGCCCCTGTCCCGACCCCGACCCCGACCCCGGCCCCGGCCCCGACCCCGGCCCCGCCCCCCTCGCCGCCCCCCCATCAAAGTAGCCCGGCTGGGCCGGCGTGGTGACGTCGCGGATAAAGATGGCCAGGACGCGCCCCGGATGGGCCAGGGCCAGGTCGGTGTAGACCTCGAGGTCGGCCTCGCCGCTGTCGCCGACGAGCAGGAAGCGGCGGCGGGGAAAGTCGCGCAGGATGGCCTCGAGGGTGCCGCGCTTGCGCTCGGCGACGGGCTCAAAGATGCCCTGCAGCATGCCGCTGTACAGCTTGAGGTGCAGGGGCCCGCGCGGCAGCCCGGCGCGCATGAAAAAGGTGGTCAGCATGGGGAACAGCTGCCACGGGCTGTTGGAGCAGTAGTGGAACTGCACGCCCATGGCCGCCAGCGCGCCGTACCACTCGCGCACGCCCTCCACCGCCATGGCCCCCAGGTCGCGCACAAACGTGTTGCGGAAGATCTCCCGCGCGCCGCCCGCAATGTTGGACGTCTTGACCGTGTCGTCAATGTCGCTGATCACGCTCACCCCCCGCTCCTCCACCAGCTCCACCGCCGCCACCGCCGACAGCGGCGTCGCCAGCTGGTACGCGACCTCGCCGCCGTCGGCAGCCATGCCGTCCCCCCCCCCGGCGGCCGGGCCCCCGCCCCCGCTCGCCACCAGCACGCGCACGTGCGTCGGCACAAAGTCCAGCGCCGCGCACAGCGAAAAGTGGCCCGCGTCCGTCGTCGTCACCGTGCGCGACTGCGACTGCCGCTCGTTGTAGAAGAAGAGCGTCACCGGGTGCTGCGCCACCGCCGTCGTCAGGAACGGGCCCAGCCGCGCCAGCAGGTTCGCGTTGGCCGCCGCCAGCTCCGCCTCCGTCATGTCTGGCGCGCTGCTGCTGGTGGTGGTGACGCCGCCCGCCGGCCACGACCCCCGCGGAGTCAGCCGCCCGGGCACGCCGGGCGTCGTCGTACCTGACAGACCCGCCATCGGCGTGCTCGCGCCACTGTAGCTGCCGCCGCCGCCTCCGCCGCCACCACCGTCGTCCTCGTCGTAGCTGCTAGCTGTCTCCGGCGTCTCGCTGTACCCCCCGCGCGTCGCCACCTCCGTCTCGCCCCGGCCCCGCCGCTCAATGGCCTCGGCCGCCTGCCGGATCTTCTGCGCCTCCCGCGGGTCGTCCGCTCCGGGAGCCGTGGCCGTGGCTGTGGAAGTGCCTGTCGCCGTCGCCGTCGCCGTCGCCGTCGCCGCCGCCGCCGCCGGGATGCCGCTCAGCCGCCGCGCCAGCCCCAGCAGCAGCCGGTTGCGGCGCGTCAGCGGGCCCCGGTTCTCCAGATACAGCCAGCCGTGCACGTACACGTCCACGACCGCCTTTTCGTCCTCGAGCCGCGCAAACTCCTCGTGCCAGTTGGGCGCAGGGCCCGGCCCGCCGGCGTCTTCCGACGTCGACGACGCTGTTAGTGAGGGCACGTGCTGTGCCTGTGCCGCCCCGAACCGCCGCACGTGCCGCTTCGCGTACATGGGGAACAGCACCATCTGCGCGTCGCCGCCCGTGGCAAACGGCACGTCGGGGAACGCGCCCGGGATCGGCGGCGGCCGGTCGTCGTCCGCGCTGATCCCGCCGCCGTCGTCCAGCTCCCGCGACGACGAGGCCAGGACCCGGCTCGTGTTGTACTGGTCCCGGATCTCGCTCGCCGCCGCCACCCCCGCCCGGTACACCGTGCCCGCCATGGCCGCCAGCCGCCGCCGCCGCGAGCCCCGCTCGCCGTTCTCCTGGTACGCCTGCATGCTGCCGCCGCCGCCCCCTCCTCTCGGCACAGAACGCGGGGCCGCCGCGTGCAGCCGGGCGGGCCCGTGCAACAGCCGCTGCTTGGCCTTGGTCTGCTGCTGCCGCCGCCGGCGCGCGACGACGCGGTCCACCACAAACCGGTACAGCCGGGCGTGCGCGCGCTGGCGGTACCGCGGCAGCGTCTCCAGGCGCAGGCGCAGGAAGCGCTCGTAGAGAGACACGCGCGGGGGGGGTGGGGGCGGCGGCGGTGGTGACGACGACGACGACGACCGCAGCACACACGACGTCGACAGGCAGCGCCGCGTCCACAGCAGCGGGACGCGCGCGCTCGGCGGGCGCACAAACAGGCCGGGCCGCCACAGGAGGGGAGCCACGGTGGTGATGGGAGACGGTCGTCGGCCGAGGTCGGGTTCGTCGAAGGCGAGGGGGGCAGCCAGCCGATGGCGCACGAGTGTCGGTTCGTCGCGGCGGTCGCAAACGGTCGCTGGCGGAGCGGTCGTCCAGTGGAGCTGAACGCGCGACACAGACGAAGTACGGAGCAATGCTCTGTATGCGGACGAGGTTGCTTGGTGGATGCGTTTGAGCCTGCGGCAAGTCGAGATGGCGGGCGGACCCACAGCCCACCAAACCAGGCCGCCGCGCCTCGCAGCCGCAAACAGGCTGATGAGGACGGAGCACTCCGTGGTTACGCCCTTGCGGAATACAAACGTAATACTCCATACGAGAACTTTAATGCTCTTGACTATCAACTCTATGCTTTAATATGCTCGAGATCAAAATATGCTCGAGATCAAGGACACCTGCCGCCGCCGCTAGATGTCACGTGATATGACCACGTGACCGGAAACGTCGCCCTTACTTCCGGCCACCCCCCCGACCCCCCCGGCCCCCGCGCCCTCCACGGCTGCCACCCCGGCCCCCCCGGCTGCTCGTCTTTCCGCCGGCTGGCTTTCCACCGGCCTGAGCCGCCGCTGGCCTCGCCGCCGGCCGCGCCGGCCGCGCCGGCTTGCCCGCCGCCGGCTTGCCTGCCGCCGGACGGCCGCGCGGCGCGGCCGCCAGGGCCTTCTTCTCCTGCTTCATCTTGCGGCCGCCGCGGCCGGCCAGGCGCTCCGTCTTGCTGTCGAGCTTCTTCATGTCCTTGTTGCTGAGCTTGCCGCCGACGCGCTTGGTCTTGAGCTTTTCGCGCAGGCGCTCGACGGTGTCGGTCTTGGCAGCGTCTCCGTCCCCCTCCTCACCATGCCGCATGCGCTGCTTCTTCTTGGCCTCCTTCTCGCGCGGCGTCTCAAACCACGTCTTCTTGGGCCGCGCCAGGATCTCGTCGCGGTGCTTGAGCAGGTTCTCGCCGCGCGTAATCTCCATGTCCGCCATGGCCAGCTTGCGCGCCTCGCGCTCCTCCGCCACGATCTCGGCAATGTCCGCCTCCAGCGCGTCCACCTTGGCCTGCCACGCGTCCGCCGCCGCCGGGTCCACGCGCCGGCTGCGCAGGACAAAGGACGCGGCCACGCGTCCGGTGCCGGTGCCCCCCTCTGCGCTTGAGTCTCCCCCCTTGCGCATGGCCTTGGTGGCCGCCCGCACAAACTTGCGGTCCGCCTCCGCCACCAGCGTCACCGCCAGGCCGCGGTGGCCCGCGCGCGCCGTGCGGCCGACGCGGTGGATGTAGTCGTCGAGCGTCTTGGGCACCTCGTAGTTGATGACCGTCTGCACGCCGGGGATGTCGAGGCCGCGCGACGCCAGGTCGCTCGCCAGCAAGAAGCTCACGGCGCCGCGGCGGAAGGCGGCCAGGCTGGCGGTGCGCTCGGCCTGCTTGATGTTGCCGTGCAGCTCCGCGCACGTCAGGCCCAGCAGCCCGAACACGATGCGCGCCTCGTGGATGTGCTTCTTCTCGCGGAAAAAGACAATGGTGTGGTCGCGGTACAGCGTCGCGCACAGGTGCAGCAGGTAGCCCAGGCGCGCCGCCTCGCGGCCCGGCCGCAGCCGCACAAACTCCTGCGTCAGCGTGCCCGCCGTGCGCGCGCGCGCGTCCGCCGCCACCCGCACCGGCCGCAGCATGCCCACGCGGATCAGGTCGTCCACCGGCGCCGTCATGGTCGCCGAGAAGAGCATCGTCTGCCGCGCGCGCGGCAGCGCCTGCACGATCTCGTTGAGCTCGTCCGCGAACCCGTCCTGCAGCATCCGGTCCGCCTCGTCCAGCACCAGGATCTCCACCCCGTCCACCGCAAAGCCCGGCGTGTTGCGCATGTGGTCGATGAAGCGCCCCGGCGTGCCGATCACCACGTCCGGCCGCGCCCGCAGCTTCGGCTCCGTCGCCTTGAAGCTCGTCCCGCCCACCGCCAGCACCATGCTGATGCTCGTGAACCGCGCCAGCTGCGCCGCCACCTGGTGGCACTGCAGCGCCAGCTCGCGCGTCGGCGTCAGGATCACCACCCGCGTCTTGGCCACCTGCGTCGGCCGGTACAGCAGCCGCTCCAGGATCGGCAGCAAGAACGCCGCCGTCTTGCCCGACCCCGTCACCGCCTGGCCCACCACGTCCTTGCCCCCCACCGCAAACGGCATCGTCTGCGCCTGGATCTTGGTCGCCCGCCGGAACCCCGCCGCCGCCACCGCCCGCAGGATCGGCCGCGAGAAGATGCGCAGCGACTCAAACGTCGGGCCCTCCTCGTCGTCCTCCTCCTCTTCTCCCCCCCCCTTGCCCGCCGCCGTCTTTGCCTGCCGCGCCTTGCGCTTCTCCTTCTCGCCGTCTGCAAAGAACGCCTTTTGCCGCGCCGCCTCCTCGTCATCCGAGCTGTCGTCGTCCTCCTCTTCCTCTTCCTCAACCTCCTCCTCCGCCGGTGCCTCGTCGTCCGGGTGCGGGATCGGCGTCGCCACCGAGTCGTCGTCCGAAGCGGCGTCTTCGTCGTCGTCGTCGTCGTCTTTCTCCTCCTCCTCCTCCTCATCCTCAGACCCCGCCCCCATGCCAAACCCGTCGTCGGCCAGAACTTCCTCGTCAAGGTCCAGCTCCACTTCTTCCTCCTCCTCCTTCTCCTCCTCCTCCTCCTTCTCCTCCTTGCTCACCCCGTTCTTGCCCTCCCGCTTCCGCTGGATGATGGCGTCCAGGTCGACAATGCGCTCGGCCCCCATCCACTCGAGGTCGTTCTTGGCCTCCTCCGCGTCATCGTCGTCGCCGTCCCCTCCCCCCCAGCCGCCGTCCTCCTCGTCGTCCCACACAAAGTCCGGGTCCAGGTGCTGCCGCTTGTGCGGCGGCAGCGCCTCGTCCTCGCTGTCCGACACCTCGTCCGACACCTCGTCGTCGTCCTCAATCGTCGCCGCCACAAACTCCGCCTTGCGCTTGACGGGAGCCATGGTGGCAGGTTTTTTGCTTTCGTTTCGGTTGTGGTGTGGTCTATCCTGCTTGTGGTTCTTTTGGTGGCCGGTCGTGGGCAATTTCTCACCAGCACTAAAACTTTTTTTTTCTGCCGACAAAACAAGGCGGTGAGTGTCGGCAGCTCGGCCTCCGCCTGGCCCGACTCAGCCTAAGTTCATCGACTCTGCATCCCTTCGTTACACAGCTCTTCTTGTATTGCTGAGTTGTTTTTTGCACTCTTTGGCTATTTATTCTTTATCTTGAACGTCTTCTTTTATGCATCTTTCTTTTTTTTTTCTTAATTTTGGCTGTATTTTGCAACTTTGTCTTGATATCGAAAACAAATGGATAGTTTCCGCGATATATCTACCATACCAAAGTATTCTGTACAAGTCTTTCCTTACTTCAAGATATGACAACTTTGTACTTGAACCAGTAGCTGTCTCCAAACGGTCCATACGGAGTACGGTTAATACGGTTCACAGGGTTCATACAGAACCCATTGAATCTGGCCGACTCGACGCTCGTAACCCTCACATTCCAGTCGACATTCCAGCAACATTCGCAAAATCCCACCAAAATTCGGCAACATCCAACATTCCAAATCAATATCAACAACGCTGAAATATACAAGAGGCTATCGACAGGCTGGTTTCGTCCCAGATGCAAACTCCAAACTTTTCCTTCCCGGCACACATTCTGGGGTATCTGCATGAAAACGAACGACGACAGCAACACAACACGGCCACATGCACTCATATCGCAAGAAACATAAATCGACCACGCGCCTCCTCTCCCTCCCCCTTCACCACCCCAGCAGCTCCAGCGTCGACCGCGCCTCCACGCCGCTGAGCCCGGCCACGCCCAGCGACCGCACCTGCGTGCCCCGGCGCAGCCGCTGCAGACCCATGGACACCTTCCAGGCCTCCTCCTGGTCCAGCACAAAGAGGAAGCGCTTGCCCTCCTGGTCGCGCATGGTGGCCCGCAGCAGGTGCAGCCCCTTTGCCTTGCACTCGCCCGTCTGTGGGTGTTTAGCACTGGATCGTGAGGAGGACGACGCGGCCGCCGACGCCGCATCGTCAAAAGCACCAAATGCACCAAATGCACCAAATGCAGGGGAAGCGCCGCCACCACCACCGCCCACCGTGTCGCAGAGCCCCAGGCTGCACAACGCTTTGCACTCCCGCAGCATGTCCGCGAGATAGGCATCGGCGTTGTCGTCGGTCAGCGGACGCGGCTCGCCGCGCACGCCGCCGACGCCCGAGAACGCTTTGCGCCAGGCGGCCCGGGCCGTGCTGTGGCCGCTCGCCGCGGAGGGCTTCTTGGCCCCAGCAGCAGCAGCAGCAGCAGCAGCAGCAGAAGCAGCGCTGTCGTTCGCAGAATTCGCAAGAGCAACAGCATGCGCGGGGCACCATACCTCTACCAGCTTGAGGGTCCATGCTTTGACGTCCCATTCGCGCTGGGGGACGCCGCGGACGTCGTCGTCGATGAAGAGGCCCTCGGTCGTGATGCGCAGGATGAGCCCGTCCGTCACGGAACCCACGCCCGACAGCAGCTGCGACGAGGGCGTCTTGGCAAATTGGTTGAGGAACCCGTACACGGCGCGGATCACAATCTTGTCCGGGTCGTTGGTCGTGTACGGCTGCCGCATCGACGGCGGCGGCGTCGTGCGCGCCGTGGACTGCGACGGCGCCCACGACGTGTCCGACAGGTCCGAGATGGACTTTTTGCGCGCCGCCTGCGGCCGCTTGGGCTTGTCGTACGGCCGGAACGAGTACGCCTCGTCGTCGTCCTGCACGCGCGCCTGCCGGGACGGGCCGCCGCCGGGGGCCGAGGACGGCGGCGGCGGCGGCTGCGGCTGCTGCGGCGGCGGCGGCGGCTGCGGCGGCTGCGGCTTCCGGGCCGAGGACGAACCGGCTGCACTGCCAGCACCGGCGGCACCACTGCCGGCGGCACCACTGCCGGCAGCACCACCGGCGGCACCGCCACCACCGCCGGCCGCCGACGACGGGGCCGCGGCTGCGGCCGCCGCGGGCGGCTTTCCGTTCGGCCACGGGTTGGTGCGCTCGCCGACGGCCGAGTAGGCGTAGGAGCTGCCCTTGCGGTTGATGCGCTCCAGCTCGACCCGCCGCTCCTCTTCCTCTTTCGCCTTCTGGAGGCGTTCTTTCTCGGCGGCCAGCGCGCGGGCCTCGCGCTCGGCCTGCTCCTTGAGCTCGCGCGCCCGCTGCTCGATCCGCGCCCTCTCGCGCTCTTCCTGCTCGCGCTGCTCCTTGGCGATCTTCTCGCGCAGCTCCTTCTCGATGCGGTCCCGCTGCTCCTGCAGCTCCTTTTCGCGGCGCTCGCGCTCCAGCCGCTCGCGCAGCTCGCGGTCGCGCTGGTCTTTGAGCTCGCGCTCGCGGCGCTCCTTCTCTTCGCGATCGCGCCGCTCGCGTGCGAGGCGCTCGCGCGTCTCCCGCTCGCGGATCTCGCGCAGCTTGGCGGCAGCCTCTTCTCGCCGCCGCTTCTCGGCCTCTTGTGCCTTCCGCTCGTCCTCCTTGCGCCGCGTCTCTTCGCGCGCCTTTTGCCAGGCGCCCTTGGCCGTCTCGGCCTTGGCTGACTCCGCCTTGGCGGTGCTGCTCGGCTTGGGCGACGGCGGTGCCTGCCGCTGGTAGCTGTGTTGCTGGCTTTGCTGCCACGACGATTTGGGCCGCTCGGACTGGTATTGCTGCTGGTACTGCTGCGCGCCGGGCCGAGGCGGAGGCGGGTTCGGAGGGGGGTCCGGTTGGGGTGGCGGCGGTGGAGGCTGGTCCTGACGAGGATACTCTTCGTATTGAGGAGGCGGAGGAGGAGGGGGGGGAGGAGGAGGAGGAGGAGGAGGTGGTGGTGGTGGTGGTGGCGGCGGCGGCGGCGGCGGCGGCGGCTGTTGCTGCTGCTGTTGTTGCTGCTGCTGCTGCTGCTGCTGCTGCTGATGCTGATGCTGTTGCGGCGGTGGCCCGGTGTTGTACGCACCCGGTCCATGCCCTGGACTTGCACCACCCGGGCCGCCGGGGCCTCCGGAGCCGCCTGGGCTCCCCGCGCTGCTTCCGGCGGTGCCTGGTTGACCGTGGCCGGCAGCGCCGGCACCTGCACCGGGACCAGGCCGCCGTGCCGATCCGCCGGCCGAGCTGCGGCCGCCGTCGTTTTGCACCCGGCCGAGGGACCAGGCGCCGAGGCCGACGGCGATGACCAGCATGACCATGCCGACGTTGCCCATGCCCTGGAAGCTGGCCCACCAGGCCTTGAAGGCGGGGGCCATGCTGCTGCCGAGAGCGACGACGGCCAGGGCGCTGGCAAAGCCGGCCACGAAGCTGTTGATGTTGGGGCGCAGGGAGGGCAGGTAGAGGAAGCCGGCGCCGGCCGAGTGCTCGGGTATGACAAAGATGTCATAGTGGCCTGGCGGCAGACCGCCCGTGGTCTTGGGCGCCTCGCCGTGCGGCGGAGGCGGGGGCGGCGCGCTCATGCTCGGGGGCGACGGAGCCTCAGCCTCTCCAGGACGGCGGCGTGTGGGGACGGACGCGCGGAGACGGAGAGGTGCGGAGAGTGAAGCAAGGCCTTGACTCGGTCAAGTGACGCCGGCGCAGTGGGAGGGCACGGTGCGGTGTTTTGGAGCAGAGGCACGAGGTTGGACAGGAAGATGCCAGGCAGGCCGAGACGGAAAGCGACGAGGAACGGAAGCGCGGGCGTGGCGATCAAGAACAGAGGCAGAGTCGTCGCGGCGGTATCGAGTGATATGGAGCGGGATCGAGCGGTATCGAGCGATATCGAGCGAAGCGGGTAGGCGAGACGCGAGAGGTCGTGACGGTCGTGACGGCAAAGCAGTGTCTGAACGAGGTGGCAAACGAGTGTCAGCAAGGGGATGGTGGCACAGCAGAAGCAGGCGCACGCAGACGGCAGGCCGAAGAAGGCCGGGCCAGTGTCTGGCAGATCGGGGAGAAAAAAAAGGGAACGGAGCACAGCAGGCCGCCCGACGGGAGACCCGGGCCTCGCATTGCCGGGTGGAAGAAGAAGAAGAACCAACGTACAGGGAGGACGAGGCGAGAACGAAAGAACGCCGGAGCAATGCAAAACGCAGGCTGAAAGGCAGCAGAAAACCGACGGACGAGGCGGAAGAGAAACAAGGAAAAGAAGCAAGAAGGGGGGGAACTGAAACGCCGCGGGATTAAAGTACGTATCGACGGAAACAAGAGCGCTGGTGGGAGGAGAGGTCGTTTGCGTTCTGGAGGATGCTGGGTCAGCAGGGCATCAAGATCACGATGCAGAAGCAAGAGAAGAGTTTGAGAAAACGAGTCGAGTACGGAGGACAAGTACGACGTGGGAAAAAAAACAACCGGGGGGTAGGGGGGTAGGGGATGATTCGGGGGGGGGGGGTAAGAAACGACGACGTGCAGGCGGCGGTTGGGGGGGCTTACGAGGACAGGTGACTGGTAGCCCGGTTGCATTGTGGGACGCACAGAGGAGGTCTGCGGTCGCCTGGACCAGGGGCGTGTTGTGTCGGCTGCCTGGGAGGAGTGAGTGGGTAGTGGATTGGGTTGATGGGTGATTCGAGGAGGACGAGACGACGAGACAGGAACTGGAACCAGGGAAACGACGGGTGGAGCCGACGCGAGAAGAAGAAGCAGGTGGAAGACAAGAAGAATAGCTCACGGATAATCACATTGACCAGCGGTGTGGCAGGGACGGCGCGGCGTGGGTCCGAGGGACCATGGATACGACGGCGAGAGGTCGACGACGAGCAAAAGGTGAGGTCGTCGCGAGTTGTTGTTTACTTTTGCGGGCGAGAGCGTCCCGTTTGCGCACATGGAAAAGCGGGGCGCGCTAGTCACGGGACGGGCGGATGGCCGACGCTGGGCGACGCTGGGCAACGGCACGCGTACGGAGTACGAGCAGTATTACGGAGTAATTGTGGTTGACAAAAGTTGTATTCACAACGAACAAGACCCTGAGGAGAGGAAGAATGATGATCAAAAGGCTTGTGCGTGGAGAGTGCGTGGCAAGGAATGCGGCCGTTGGCGAGAGTGGAATGCGGGCGACGGGAAGCCTAATATCGACGGCTATTTAAAGCTGTCTCGTTCTTTGTACTCGTAGGTACTTGTAGTTGTATGCACTTGTATGCTTGGACGCCTCTCTTAGACTGGAGCACGCAGCTTCGTGCCCGGTCGTCTGTCGGATGGCCACCGCGACGCCAGCATCCGCACCTGTATGTTCCAAGCGTGGATTTGTTGCCGCGAACATCGCCAGTTGCCCAACGACCAACCTCCATTTACTCCGTACGGAGTAATACTCCGTATATACTTGTACATATTTACACCGCCATGGCCTGCCAGCCGCTGTGATGGCCGCCTGGCGAGCGCTAATTGCGGTCCACTGGCCTGTTTTTCCGTTTTTGCACTCGTTGCCGGGCAACCAAGTTCGGCCAGGAAAAGCCAGTTTTGCTGCGCGCGCGCCTTTTCCTCTTCACGACTGGATCCAGGGACCGAAACCGGTGCACGAATCCTTTGGCGATGGCCACGGCGGTGAGACGGCGTGGACAAGAAGGATTGGAAGAGGGCGATGCCTGCGTTGGCGCTTGAAGTGGGACGGCTGGACAGCCGAGCGCTACGCAGCGGGCGGCAAGGATGAGGACGGTGTATCTTACCAGTGAAGTACTTGTACAACTACTCCAAATAGGTACTACTTGCAAGCCTCCGTGCATGCTGTCTGGCTTCGTCGCAGCCGTCATCGTGCAGAAACCAATACGACCGTCCATCGACGACGGAGCGGAGACAAGGATGCTGGCAGAGCATCCCACGTTCTAGAACACGGCCGCAGGTGCGCAGGTGAGACAGCGGATCGCACAGACGGCGGCGTGCCGGCGGCCCGTGTTTGTATTGTGCTTGTAGAGCGGCCCATGCGAGCAGATTCATTGAAAAAGAGCTATCCGAAAAATGCAAGACCAGGCAGCGCTGTGCGGATTCCGTCCCGTGCGGAAAAAGAAAAGAGAGACGAGAGAGACAAGACAGGAGCGCCGGCAGAGAAATCCCACAAACAACAAAAACAACGGCGGCAACGGCAGCCCGCCCGCCCGCTCGCTCAGTTCAGCCGCTTGATGCGGTCCTTGGCCACCCGCATCTTGCCCTGCATCCGGTCCACGTCCTCGCCCATCTGCTCCAGCATCGGCTGCTGCAGGTCCACCTCCGCCTTGATCGCCAGCCCCAGCTCCCGCTGCCGCTGCACAATCTTGGCCAGCGCCGCCACCTCCTGGTCCTGCTCCGCCATCATCTGCTTCTGCACCTGCAGCACCCCGGCGTTGTCCTGCTCCCGCGTCCGCTCCGTCTCGGGAGCCGCCGGTCCGCCGCCCAACACACGGCCCCCCAACGACCGCCCGCCGCCGCTGCCGCCGCCCGCCGCAGCCGCGCCAAACAGCGCCGCCCGGTCGCCCGTCAGCGGTGGTGCCGGAGAGGCGCTGCTGCCGGCCGCCGACGCCGACGCCGACGCTGACGACGACGCCGCCGCCGGCGGCGCCGCTGCCATCCGGGCGCTGGCGAGGCTCGCGCTCAGCGTCTCCAGCCCGTCCCGCTCCACGCGCGCCGCCGCCAGCAGGTCCCGCCGCCGCCGCAGCTCGCCCTCGCCCACCCGCTTCGTGTCCTGCAGCGCCTTCAGCCCCGCCGTCAGCGCCGACAGCAGGCTGCCCACCTTGACGAGCTCGCGCTTGGCCGCCGCCCCGGCCTCGACCGCCGAGCTGCCCATGCCCGAGGGGCCCGCGCCCGCCGCGCCCGCCGCGTCCCGCCGCGCCAGCTGCAGCCGCGCGTCGTGCAGCGCCCGCTTCATCTCCTTGTGCAGGTCCAGCCACGTGCCGGGATCGCTGGCCGCCGCCGCGTTGGCCGCCGCCAGCCCAATCGCCGGCAGCCTGCTTTCTGCCGCAGACGAGAGGCCGCCGCCGCCGCCGCCGGCAGCGCCCTGCCCGCTCGCCGCCGATGACGCGCTCCTGCTGGGCAGGTTGAGGAACGCGCGCCAGGCGCTCGTGTCGCGCCACCGGCGGTCGGGCGACTCGGCAATCGCGCGCAGGTAGGCCTCGAGCCCCTGCCGCCGCGCCTCCGTCAGCTTCGCCGACGCCACCGTCGACCGGAACCACGCCTTGCCCGGCAGCGGCTCCGGCGGCGCCTCGCCCACCAGCCCCGTCAGCGTCGCGTGCAGCGCCGCAAACTCCGAGTACCGCTTCTGCATCACAAACGACCGCAGCGGCAGCCGCAGCGTGATGTTGTACAGCGTGTACGCCTTCTCGCCGCCCGACGCCGCCACCTGCGACGTCGTCGGAATCGAGATCTCGGCCGGCGGCGCCATCGTTGCTGCTGCTGCTGTCGTCGGCGTCGTGCGTGTCGTCGTGCGTGTCGTCGTGCGTGTGCGCGCGGTGCGCCGGATCGGATCGTTCGGCGATCTCGCCAGACGGCGATGACGATGAAGAGGACGGCGATGCGAGATGGCAGTGGCTGTGTCGCGCCCCGAAAAGCAACATCGAGGGCTGCGCACAGCGTGCAATCGAGGTCGCAAACCGAGAACAAAGA
This sequence comes from Ophiostoma fasciatum, assembly GCA_019925495.1. Classification (NCBI taxonomy): domain Eukaryota; kingdom Fungi; phylum Ascomycota; class Sordariomycetes; order Ophiostomatales; family Ophiostomataceae; genus Ophiostoma; species Ophiostoma fasciatum. Next base: position 454,361 of record JADHKM010000014.1, read on the forward strand.
AAAGACGACCAGCCCGGAAGTCGAGAGCGTCGTGGAGAGATAGAGAAAGAGGAGGGAGGAGCAGCCTAAGCCAGCCTGGGGGCACCGACCCGTCCGCTAAAAGAGCATCCCAACGCAGTGGGGCACGGGGTGGGCGGCTTTGCTGGAAACGGACCCAGCCGCCGGCCGTCGTCAGACCGCCGTGGCGCAGGGGCAAGAGCATCACGTGATATTTACGTCAGCCGACCGCGGACGGGACCGAACAGGCGGTTGCGTTGCGGTTGCGGAAGACGACGAGACTCGCCAGAGCGTGGGAACGGGCCGGGTCCGACCTCTCTATCATTTCTGGGTCATACAGTTTCTTTCTTTTTTTTGTGTGGCCCACGCGGCAACGGCGCAGCAGGCTCCTCCTCGTCGGGTCCGCCGCGTCCGCCACCGCTGCCAAAATCAAAACTTTGCCTCCTGCAGCCCAAACACGAGGCCCAAAGGGCTCCGTCTCTCCGTCTCCTCTTCTCCCCATCTCCCTGTCTCCGTCTCCCCGTCTCCCCGCTGCCTAGCTGGCCGGCCGCTCAAAAGGTCTCCTGGTCGTCGAGGGCGGCGTCCTCGGCCGGGATCTCGAAGCCCTCCTCGGTCGAGTAGAGGATGGTCTGGATGTGCTTGACGAGGCCGTCCTCCTGCTTCTCGAGCTCCGGGTCCTCCTCGACGGCCTGCTGGATCAGCAGCTCAATGTCGCGCAGCTTGGTAAAGTAAAAGTCGCGCTCGCGCTCCAGGCCCACGACCGTCTCCTTGAGCGTGTTGTTCTCCTGCTGCAGCGCCGCCGAGGCGCCGCCGCCCACGCCGCCGCCGGCCTTGCCGAGCCGCGGGCCCGTCGTCGGCGTCGTGCCTCGCCGCGCGCCCGCAGAGCCCGTTGACCGCGCAACGGCGGCGCCGCCACCGCCGCCGCCGGCACCGCCCGCCGGCACCGCCGCGCCTTTCCGCCGCGCCACCGCGTCGTAGTCGCCGCCCGGGTAGTGCTGGTCCCAGTACCGCTTCGTCCACTGCAGAAACTCGAGGTTGTCCTGCATCTTGCACTTGACCAGGCCCTCGACGGGGATCGGCTTGTCGACCTGGTGCTTGGCGAAGCAGTCTGCCGGTGGCCGGTCAGCAAGATGACGGAAACACGAACAGGGCAGCAGGCGCACTCACTCTGCAACACTTTAAAGTTTTGTATGTAGGCGTATTCCGTGTTGACGTTGAACTTGACCCGGGACATGGGGATGTCGAGGAAGATGCTGTCAAAGACCTGGCACAGGGCCGCTCTGTAGCGCGAGGGTATCGGGTCAGCAGCTGGCCGGGGAGGGTATAGACCTTTTTTTCCCCTGCTGGGGTTGTGGGCACGCACCCTGTTCCGCACTGCTCGACTTTTGTGATGTTGAGCTGGAGCAGGCTGTTCAGCCACTGGACCAGTTCCTGTCTGCGGGCGGCTGGTCAGCACGGCGCGCACGGCGTGTCTGGGGGACGATCGTGTGCGTTGCTGGCTTGGGTTTCCGCGCACGGCGACGCGGCGACGCGGCGACGCGCCGATGGGCGGCGCCAAAGGTCGCCGACGGGCGCCGATGGCCGCCGACGCGGGGCATCGCGCACCACGGCGAACGACGCCCCGCACAGCACCGCAAAGCACGCAGACAACGATGCATACCTCGATTCACCCATGGCTGCTGGTCGTGTGCGGACACGGCCCTCGGACGGCTGGCAAGGCGGGGAGGAACGACTGCGGCGAGGCTCGCTGGCCGAGGCAGGCAAGCAAGCAAGCGGGTGGTCGAAGATAGGAAGCCGACGCGGAAAAAAGGCAACCCGGCAAAAACAACGAGTCGGCGAAACGGCGTCGGGATGTCGTCGTGAGAGGTCGGCCTGGTCGTCGCGAAAACGGGGGGGGGCGCGGTGCAGGGGGGGACTGTCGTGGGGGGGATGTAGACGAGAGGGGGAAAAAAAAAATAAGAAGAAATTCCGCGGCCAGCAGCACGCCTTCCAGGAAAACAGAAGAATCGTCCACTCTCCCCTCCTGGCGGGCGGCGGCGGCCCAAGGGCCCAATCAACAACAGTGGGGTACGGAGTAAGGTTGCTGTCGCTTTTTCGATTTATTTATTTATTTATTTTATTTTCCTCGTGGACAACGCCCCCCCCTCCCTCCCTGAATGCGGATGAAATGGGCCAATCAGAGCGCGTCGTCTGACGCACCAACGTCCGTTCATCCGCTGGCGCTTCCACTCTCCAGTGAAGGACATCAAACTGTTTGCCATGCAAAGCCGAGCCGAACAGTGAGGAACAGGCAGGGAACCACGTATACGATGCCGGGAACGACCATCCGGTAGATGCCGGTTGACCACGCGTCTGCTGGAACAAAGGCGGGACCTGCTAACGATAAGAATCGCGAGCGGGTGCCTGTTGCCCAGCTTCTCCGACGGCCGTGTTCGTTCGGTGGCGAGGTGTGCTCGCCCGCGGTGCAGGTAGGGGGTATTGCTCCTCTTTCGCTTTCATTCTCTCATTTGCTGCATCAAAAATCTGACTGCGGCTGAACAGTGTGTCGATAAGAGTACATGTTCTGTATATTGCAGCAGGTCTGAACCAACATACTACGCTGTTTACAACGACTACCTGTGTCCTTTGCTTTAGATGTCCACAGAGGGCCGGCGGTCCTGCTGTGACGACTGGCTTGGAACCAGCATCCGACCCTGCTCTGGAGAAGCCTCGTCTCTCTCCAGCCTTGTGGACGGGGCGTGTCCCGGGCTCGGCATTCGCCCGTCGCGCGCCTAGGCGGCCCCCGTAATGATCTTGCTCAGCTCCTCTGGGTCTTTGGGCGCGGTCGTCAGGTTCTCGCTGCCCGTGTCCGTGATCACAAGGTTGTCCTCGATCCTGTGCAACCGTTGTTAGCAGGCTCCGATAGAAAGCAAACAAAAGCACATAATCAAACACACCGAACACCGCCGACGTCCCAGTACTTGTCGAGGACGGCCTCGTCAATGTACTGGGCGTGGGCCGGGTCCTTCAGGTAGGGGCGGATGATGAACTCGCAAAAGTAGATCTGGCCGTGTGTCAGCAGAGGCAATACAATACAAAGAGGAAGCACCAGTCGAGGGATAACGCACGCCCGGCTCCACCGTGACGACGCTGCCGGCGGGCAGGCGGCCGCGCACGCGCAGGTAGCGGAAGAGCGTGTCCTTGTCGTCGTAGTTGGGGTGGCCGCCGGTGTCGTGGGTGTCCATGCCCAGGTAGTGGCCGAGGCCGTGCGGGAAGAAGGCGACGCTGGTGCGGGCGCGCAGGATGGCGTCCTTGTCGCCCCTGAGGATGCCGAGCCGCAGCAGGCCCTCGATGGCGACCACGTGCGCGTGCAGGTGCACGTCGTCCCACAGCACGCCCGCCTTGAGCATGGCGATGCACTCGAGCTGCATGCGCAGCACAATGTCGTAGACGGCCCGCGACTCGGCCGAGAAGGTGCCGGAGATGGGGAACGTGCGGGTCTGTTGTTAGACGGGCGACAGCGACAGCGACAGCGACAGCGACAGCGGAAAGGGGGGCTGCGACGTACAATGTCCGCCGCGTAGCAGTGGTGCTCGGCGCCGGCGTCCAGCAGCAGGTTCAGCTTGCCGGCCAGGGGCTGGTCGTTCTTGACGTAGTGCAGCGTGGCGGCGGCGCGGCCGCTGGCGACGATGCAGTGGTAGGCCTGCTCGTGCAGGCCGGCGGCGACGCAGTGGCCGAGGAAGCGGCCCTCGAGCTCGTGCTCGGCCGCCGCCGCGCGCACGTGGGCCATGACGTCGCGGTGCGCCGCGCTCGACACGTCGTTGGCCTTGGCCATGAGCGCCAGCTCGTACGCCGACTTGACCACGCGGCACTCGTCAATGGCCTCCTTGAGCAGGCCCAGGTCGGTCTCGTCAAACTCGAGAAAGGTCGTCGACTCCGCCACCTGGCCCGCCATGGCGAAGACGACGCTCCGCTGCTGCGCGGTGCCGCTACCGCTACCGCCACCGCTACCGCCACCACCCAGGCGCGCCAGCGTCGGGTTCACGTCCGCCACGTACTTGACCTCGTCCACCTCCCACTGCGCCAGCGCCTCCTCCGCGCTCACCGGCAGGCCCGACCAGATGACCGACTCCGGGTCGACCGGCGGGATGAACAGCGTCGACCGGTCCGTCGCCAGGTCGTACACCACGTACGCGTCCGCCAGCGGGCACCCCGTCAGGTAGTAAAAGGGCCGCCGCTGCCGGAACGGCTCCGGCTCGTCGTTGTCCTCCAGCAGCCGCGTCGCCCGGCTCTCCAGGTACAGCACCGCCCGCGGGCCCCCCGTGCGCCCGCCGTCGGCCAGGTCCGGCCGCTTGCTCCGGATGTAGTCGGCCACGCGCCGCGCGTGCGCCTTGGCCGGGTACTTGCCCTTGAGCACCTCTTCGTAGGACGGCGTCATGGTGGTCGTCGCCCAGCCGTGCAGCGCGCGTTTGTGCTGTGGAAGGAGTTGCAGGGGTTGCAGGGGTCGTAGGAACGCTTGGCCCGTGAGGCGGTGCTGAAAGCAGCTCGTCGAGACGAAGCGCTGCGCAAAGCGGTAGACGGTCTTGTTGCTCGGAGAGACGGCGGATGGCGTGCGGGGCAGGCGGCACGCAAGACGCATGAGACAGGCAAGATCGCCGAGATTCCTCACGATGCTCCAGTGGGAAACCGTGCAGCTTTGTATCGTATGGTTTGTGCCGTCCCTATGCGGTGCTTCTTCGGCTGCCGGCGGAAGGAGCCCCGCTGGCGCACCGGTGGGGTAGAGCACCGATGCGGAAGGTGGGTGCCAAATCGGCCGGCGCTGACTCGCCGCATATCACGTGACTACGACCGGGGGTAGGTGTTAAGGAAGGGAGACAGTAAGATACGGAGTACGGGAGTATATTCATTCAACCCGCCAGGCGCCTTTTATACTGACAATATTAGGCTCCCTATGGCTGTGACCGCCTCGGGACGCCCCGGGCGTCCATGGAGGCCAGGACGGCGGCGGTGCCGTCCGGATCGAGCGAGCCGACGGCGCGGCCGCTCTTCATGAGCACCCAGTGCTGGCGCATGTCGTCGGCGCCGATGGCGAGCTCGAAGCCGGCGAGGAAGCAGAAGCTGATCTCGAGGCGGGCCAGCTCGGCCTCGGTGACGCCGCCGACGCGCGCCATCTTGACGTGGGCGTAGCTCAGGTCCTCGAGCGCCTTCATGGCGACGCGCAGGCCGGCCAGCAGCAGGCGGTGGACGTTGCGGCGGGTGACGGCAATGGCCCTCTCGGCCACGGCCAGCCGGTAGATGTAGATGCTCGTGGCCAGGTACACGCCCGTGCTCATGGGGCAGAAGCGGTGCAGGCGCAGCAGGTACTCGGAGATGCTGATGGGCGGCGCCTTTTTGCTGTAGAACTTGCGCGCAATGGCCGAGTGCTGCACGTTGAGCGGCTGCGAGTTGGCGCCGATGACCGCGTACGGCTCCGAGGGCGCAGACGCGGACGACGACGGCGATGCCCCTGCCGCCGCCGCCGCGCGGCTGGGCGAGGCGGTGCGCAGGCGCACGCCGTCGATCTCGGTGCCGGCCAGCAGGGGCCGCGCAGGCGGGGGTGTCGGCGGCAGCCTAGACCGCGACGCCGCCGTTGGCGTGGAGGGGTTTTGTGAGGCAGCCGTCGTGGGCGTGGTAGTCGTGCTGGCCGTGGTGGTCGTGGTGCCGGCGGAGGGTGTCGTCGTGCCGGCGCTGTCGGTGGCGGCCTCGGTCTTGTCGTCGTCGTCGCGCGGCGGCGTGCTACGGTCGCCGGCGGGCTTGCGGCGGCGGCGGGCGTCGTCGGCCTCGTCGGCGGCGTCGGCCGCCTCGGCCGCCTCGCGCAGGCGCTTGAGGCTGTTCTCGCTCAGCGTGCGCACAATGACCTCCTTCTCGGCCTGCATGGCGCGCATGTTGGTCGGCGGTGAGGCGCCGGTGCCCGGCGGGGTCGGCGGGATGTCGCCGGTGATGCGCACGAGGGCTTCGACGCCGGCGCCGAGCAGCTGCAGGGCGGCCAGCGGGGTCACGTCAAAGATGTCGTCGGCGAGCGAGGCGAGGCGCGGCGAGGGCGCGTCGCGCGGGTCGTCGCACGCCGCGAAGAGGCTGGGGTCGGAGGCCGGGACCGGCGGCGGCGGCGGCGGCGGCTGCTGTAGCTGGTCCGGCGGCATGGCGCCCGCGTCCGGGCCCTGCCCGTGTGGCTCAGCCATGCGGGGAGAGAGAGAGAGAGAGAGAGAGAGAGAGAGCTCGGGCTTTTCCGTGTTGCGCGCCGGCGCGCTCCAGACGACGGTTGTGTGCCCCGGAGATGGGTTGGGACGGACGAGGCCAGTCCCGGCGAGGTGCTGTTCGTCACTTGGCGCGGTCGGCGGTCATCGTCGAGGAGGGCGGCGAGGGTCGTCGTGGGGGGGGGCTCTCTGGATTCCTCTGGCGGGGGGGGGTTTCCAAAGAACAAGAAACAAAGGCGCGGCGGCAAAGGCCGAGAAAGACGCGAGCGCGAGATAAGGTCAGAGGTGAAGCGAGTGGCGATGCAACAACGAGACGGGAGAGAGAGCGACGTCGAGAGCGACGTCGAGAGCGAGGTCGAGAGGCGGGGAGGAGAACCGGGGCGGTCAGGGAGGAGAGGGAGAGCCTGAGAGAGCGCAAGGCGGCGGCGGCAAAACAGAGGGCGCGGCGGCGGGACGAAAGCCGGAAAGAAAGGCGTGCGAGGAAAGGCGGCGCCTGCCCTCTTTGCTGTCGACCTGACTGGGCCGCAGGCCGCCGCCGGCGGATGGGCGGGCCTGGCTTTTCTCTTTCTCTGGACAGACACGTCCGTCGGCCCAATGTACCCCGTGCAGCGAATTTCGCGGGCGGCGGTACCGCGGCGGCCGAGAAGAAGCCGTAAAGGGTCTCTCGTGGCGGGGCAGCAGAGGCACGCTAGCGGGCGAGGGCAACCTCGGTCGGCGGCGTTTAGGCGCGCTTTCCGATGTCTACAGAACTAGTGGCGTGGCGGCGGCGATACGCTCAAAGAAACGGCCCACATGGCACCTTTTGGTCATGCATCACGTGGAGTCGAGCACACGTGACATTCCATTCCGTGCTGACTACCTACCCGTCGTGGACGTACTCGTCGTACACGTCGGCGTAGAAGCGGCGGCCGGTCGCGCGGTGGCTGCGGATCTTTGTGCGCAGCTGGGCCTCGCCCCAGGTGTCGTAGCGGCCGCGCAGAAAGGCCGAGTCGATGGCGGCGCCCTCTGCGGATTCGCTGGCGGCGGCGCGGCTCTGCCGCTCCCGCAAGGCGGCAAAGTGGGCGCGCAGCGGCTCGAGGGCCTCGCGCTTGGTGAGGCTGCGGCGGACGCCCTGGAAGAAGGGCACGCTGAAGCGGGCGGCGGCGGAGGTGGCGGAGGTGGCGGAGGTGGCGGAGGAGCGGCGGCGGCCGTCGAGGACGACGCGGTGCGTGGTGGCGGGGCAGAGGCCGTGGGTGACGACCTCAAAGGCCTGGCCGATGTTGACGACGAGCGTGCCCGGCACGGCGGGCACGTCGACCCAGGCGCCGGCGCGCGTCAGCACCTGCAGGCCGCGCACGGCGGGCGGCGACGCCTGCAGCAGAAACGTCCACCACCCGGACGAGTCCTTGTGCGGGCCGACGCCCTGCACGAGACCGTCGCTGTTGGCGTCGGGGCTGCCGTCGTCCTCCTCGTCCTCCCCGTCCTCTCCGACCGGCGGATACCGCACGACCTTGAGCCGGTGCTGCTCCGAGAGGTATGGCAGGAAGGTGTCCGGCGCGAGCTCGAGGGCCTCGGCCACGAGGCGCAGGAACCGCTCGCCGAGGGCGGTCAGCGCGGCGATGTAGGCCTCGACGGCGGGCCGGACGCCGGGCAGATCGGGCCACTGTGGTGGGGTGGTCAGGATGGGAGACAGCGACAGAGTGCAAGGCACTCGGAGTGCAAAGCACTGACTGCATCTTACCTGGTTCGGACCGACCAGCCCGTCGCTCCGCGGCCCGCGGCCCGTCCGCGCCGCCGGCAGCTCCGTGGCAAACTCAAACTGCTCGCGGGCGTCGGCGCGCCCCGCCGTCTGCTCGTCGCCGACGCCGCTGTAGCCCAGAAAGTGCGGCGAGTTGTCCAGGGCGACGGCGCGCTTCGTCGCGGCCGGCAGCGCGAACAGCGGCGGCAGCACGGCCACGAGGTCCGCGACGACGCCGTCCGGCACGCCGTGGCCGGCCACGTAGAGGAAGCCGACGTCGGTCAGCGCCGCGCGCAGGTCGGCCAGCAGGCCCGGCTTGGCGGCCGGGTCGTCGGCGCGCCCGAGATCGATCGTCGGAATGGCTGTGCCGGCCATGGCCATGGGGAGGGGGGGATGTGGACGCGGACGAGCATGGCCGGCGGCGGGTCGACGGATCGGTGGTGCGGTCGTGGCGATGTCGTGGGCCCCGATGTCGTGATTGTATTAGGTAAGGCAGGCAGGCACCTTACAACTTCTCACCACGCCGGACAAGGGACAGCGGCAGTCATGATCCGGCCGCACGCCCGCGGCGACCAGCTGGTGCACGGGCCGTGGCCGCTGGAGAAGAGGACTGGGGATGAGCAGGACGACTGCAGGAAGAAGAATAGCACGGCCTGGCCTACCCTTGAAGATGGACGTCGCCTTGAGCCTTGCCACGGTGCGGAAGTCGACTGGAGACGAGCCAGGCCAAGATGACCGCACAATCGCTGATCAGATCACAGCTGACACGGGCCCTGCAGCCTGCAGCTGGTCTCACGTCTGTGCTGTGCCGTGGTGAGCAGACCGGCTGTCTGTCCACGGCCGGCGTGTGTCACGTGACTCAGGGATCGTTGTGGGCAGGACGGCGTGCTTCGACAAGCCGTGGCCAGCTCCCGTGTTTGCGCGTTTGCAGCGCGTCTACGGCGCGTCTGCGGTGCATCTGAGGCGTGTGTTTGCATATACCATGTGTGTAGGGCGCATGTCTGCTGCGTGTATAACTGCATCCCGGCCGCCCAGGCGGCTGTCTTACCCCTGACAGAGAACACCGTCTCTTCTGTATTTGGCTGCTGCTCTCGCGGGGATGGGCAGCCTCACGACCTCCCCAAAAAGTCCTCTTCTCTTCGGAAAGAATGCGCCGACTGCCCAGAAGGACACGCGCTGTGGACGACGCAGAGGCGTGGCGTGCTGTCGGGCGAAAATATGCACCTCGGCAGAAAGCGCGCCGTCGATCGATGGCTGGCGGCCGGCCGGCCTGGCTTGGGCCCCGGCTCGAATTCGACAGGCGCCTTCTTTGGTTATAAGTTGTCGTGTGCGACGGGTGGTGTTTTGCTAAGCTGGTCGACCACCTTTTTCTGCCTGCATCGACAAACGACAACATGCCTCTCGAAACTGCGCTGACCAAGGCCCTCGGGATCTCCGGTTCGTCGCCCGGGACGTCGCACCCTCGCTGCTGCTGCCGCCGCTGACCGTCTGAAATCTGCAGTTCCCGTCGTCCAGTCTGGGATGCAATGGGTCGGCCTCGCCGAGCTGGCGTCGGCCGTGTCCAACGCGGGCGGCCTGGGCATTGTCGGTCCCCCGTCCTGACCCCTGAACGACGACAAGACTGACGCCTGCAGTTGACGGCCCTGACGCAGCCAACACCTGGTACGTCGGAAGCAGCTGGATGACTGGCTGGCTGACTGGCTGGCTGTCTGGCTGGCTGACTGGCTGGAACCCGCTGACCCTGCAGAGGACCTGCGAAAGGAGATCCGCAAGTGCCGGGCCCTGACCAAGAAGCCCGTACGTGACGCTCCCCCCTGACCGAGACGCGTGCGCTGGCTGACCCGCAGTTTGGCGTCAACATCACGCTGCTGCCGTCGATCAACCCGCCCGACTACGAGGCCTACGCGCGGGTGGTGATTGAGGAGAAGGTGCCGATCGGTAGGCAGGCAGGCAGGCGCACGGCGCACCGGGCAAAGAACGCCGAGATTGACAGGCTGACCTCGCAGTGGAGACGGCCGGGTACAGCCCCGGCAAGGTGATCAAGCTGCTCAAGGCGGCGGGCACGGTGGTGATCCACAAGTGCACGACGGTGCGGCACGCGCTGTCGGCGGAGAAGCTGGGGGTGGACTTTGTGGCGGTGGACGGCTTCGAGGCGGCGGGGCACATTGGCGACGGCGACGTGGGCAACCTGGTGCTGCTGCGGCGGGCCAGCCAGGCGCTGACGGTGCCGTTCCTGGCGTCGGGCGGCTTCGCGGACGGCCAGGGGCTGGCGGCGGCCCTGGCGCTGGGCGCCTGCGGCGTCAACATGGGCACGCGCTTCCTCTGCACGGCCGAGAGCCCCGTGCACCGCAACGTCAAGGTGGCCATCACGCAGGCCTCGGAGACGGACACGGAGATCCTGCTGCGCCGGTGGAACAACTCCAACCGCCTCTTCAAGAACGCCGTCGCCCGCGAGGCCAAGGCCATCGAGACCGGCCGCCCCGGCGCCACCTTCCAGGACGTCCAGCACCTCGTCGCCGGCCAGCGCGGCCGCCAGGTCTTTGTCACGGGCGACGTCGACGCCGGCGTCTGGACCGTCGGCCCCGTCCAAGGCGTCGTCCAGGACATCCCCACCTGCGCCGAGCTCGTGGCCCGCATCGAGCGCGAGGCCCTCGCCACCATCGGCGGCCTGGCCTCGCTGGCCAAGCCCAGCAGCAGTAGCAAGCTGTAGGCAGAGATGTACATATATTACATAGAGCATAGAAGCAACAGCTACATCGTCTCGACAAACACTCGCCCGCTTCCGTCGCCGCCTCCGTCACCGCCGCCGCCGCTGACGTCAAAGGCGTCGAGGAAGAGGGCCGGGTCCAGGTCGCCGTCGCTGCCCACCATCTGGCCCAGCAGGTAGTCGAGGCTGCTGCTGGCCATGCCCAGGTCCGACAGCGCCACGAGCTCGTTGCAGCTGCCGCTGTCGGGGACGGACAGGCCACTGTCTTGCGCGGCCGCGTCGTGGTCGTGGTCGTCCTCCTCAACGCGCCCCTTGCCCTCCTCAAACCGCCCCTTGCCCTCCTCAAACCGCCCCTTGCCCGGGTCGACGTCGACGGCGCACGCGAGGCCGTACTGCGGCGGCGAGAGCAGCGTGGCCGACAGCACGGCGGGGAAGTCGGCGTTGTCGGGGTAGCGCCCCAGACACAGCGACAGGTCGATGGTGTAGGTGATGCGGAAGTAGATGGTCGGCTGGCACAGCAGCATGTAGCCCCACTCGCTCATGCTCGCCGGCCGGCCGCGGCCGCGGCCGCCGGCGCTGCCCACGGTCGTCGCTGTCGTCGCCGAGGCCGCCCGGGTGGTGGCTGCCGATACCGCTGCGGCTGCCGATACCGGTGCCGTTGTCGCCGGGGCAGCTACTGGCGCCGCGTCCGCCGCCTCGGCGGCCGGCGGCCTCGGCGCGCCCGACGCCGGCGGGCTGAGCAGGGCCAGGGCGGCGGCGCTGTCGTCCGGGGGGCGGCCGGGCATGTAGCGGACGACGGCCTTGACAAAGTCCCAGACCTCGTCGGTGCCGTCGTACTGCATCTGCAGCCCCCGCATGGCCTCGGTGTAGATGTTGAGCTTGCCGCGCTTCTGCGCCGCCTGCGCCGGCGTGCTCGACAGGTTGACGTCGATCATGTGCAGGACCAGGGGAAGGGCGGCATAGGCCACGCTGGGGGTCAGGAGTCAGGCCCGGGAAGAAGAAGAGAGAGAGAGACGGGACGTACACGCTGATGGGCAGGTACTTGCCGAGCTTCAGCTGGATGAGCTCCTTGAGGTTCTCGGTGATGTCGGCGGACGCGTCCTCGAGCTGCTCGCGGCACCGGCGCAGGCCGGCGTTGCGCGACGGCAGGCTCTCGGCGTGCGTGGCCAGGACCAGGGCCTCGTGCTGGTAGAGGGCCAGGCGGGCGGCGCTGGGAGTCAGACGGACGACAAGAAGGAGGGAGAGAGAGGAGAGGGCAGAGCATACTGGTAGTACATGTACATCAGGTTGGTGTACAGGACGAGGGAGGGGTGGGCGGCGGTGATGCCGGCGGGGGTGGGGAAGCGGATGGTGGCGCGGTCGAACCAGGCCTGGAGGGCGTGCTTGCAGCGGGCGACGCGCTGCAGGTGGCGGTGCAGCTCAGAGTGGTGGTGGCGGTGGTGGTGCTGCTGCTGCTGCTGGTGCTGCCGGCCGAGGGCGTCGGCGGCGGCGCCGCCTTGGGGCCCGGCCGGGTAGATGGTGGTGAGGGCGTCGGTGAGGCCGACGGCGAGCTCGCAGAGCATGAGGAAGAGGGCGACGAGGGCGCGCTTGGTGGGGGCGTCGTAGACGAGGGAGGCGTGGACCTCGGCGGCAAAGTCGGCGGCGGTCAGGGGCCCGACGGCGGGGTCGAGGCTCTGGGTGGAGATGTAGACCTGGCGGCGCACGCCCAGGGGCAGGATGCGGTCGCGCACGAGGCAGCACCACCACAGGCGGCGCAGCGCGTTGGCGCGGCGCGGGCTGTGCGGCGGCGGCGGGTGCAGGTGCTGGGCCAGCTCGCCGCGGGCCAGCTGGATCGCCGTCGACAGCCACAGCGAGTTGACGCGCTTGTGGTCGCGCATCGACGCGTTGTACGAGAGCAGCAGCGCGCCCTGCGCGTTGGCCACGGGGTCCCACTCGGCGTCAAAGTCGAAGAGGAGCTGGGTCGGGGTCAGCGGGCACAGCAGGGAGCAGGGAGCAGGGAGCAGGGAGCAGAAAAAAGACACACCTTGGCCCGCCGGTAAAAGGTGGCCCGCGCGTCGCGCATCGAGGCAAAGCCCAGGCGCTGCAGCAGCGGCAGCGAGATGAAGCCGCAGGCCGCGAACAGCATGGCCTGCAAGACAAAGAGCGACAGGCGCTCGGGCTCGCCGCGGTCCGGGCTGCGGCTGGCCGGAGCTGGCGCTGTCGGCGGCGGCGGCGCCGGCGGCTGCGCGCAGTAGAGGCGCCAGAACTGGGCCTCGTCGAGCATGGGCAGGCTGGGGTGGACGTGGAGGAAGAACTCGCGCACCAGCTCGTCGAGGGCCTCCTTGCCCGGCACGCGGAAGCAGCCCTGCGACTCGAGGAAGAGGACGTCCGCCTCGGACAGCAGCGCCAGGTCCGCGTGCAGAAAGGGGAAGAAGGAGTACATGACCTGGGGTAGCGCGTCGCGGCGAGGAGACGCAGCTGTCTCTGGCGGCGGCGGCGGCGGCGGCGGTGGCGGCAGCGGCAGCGCCCACGAGGACGACCCGGCGCTCTCGGACGGGCTGGGGTCGCGGCGGCTGCCCATGCCGTCGAGGTCGGGCAAGTCGGGCATGGGCGGCATGGGCGGCATCGGAGGCATGTCCATGTCGGGCAGGTCGGTCATGTCGGGCATGTCCGGCATGTCCGGCATCTCGGGCATCTCGGGCATCTCGAGGGTGAAGAGGTCCTCGTCTGCGGGCTCCGGCCTCGCCGGCGCGACCGGCCCCAGCGGAACGGCCGCCGGCTGCGGCGCCCGGGAGCCGGCGCCGGGGCGCGACGGCGGCGAGGCGCTGGCGAGGCCCTGCTGCTTCTTGGAGCGGCTGCTGGTCAGCATGGATGCGGGCTGCCCCCGGGCCTCGACAGACACGCACTATTTGGACGGCCGCGGCATGACGACGCAGTCGCCGTCGTCGAGCTGGCAGTTGGTGCACTTGCCGGCGCGGTGCTCGACGTCGCAGCGGACCTTGCGCAGGCGGCAGGGCATGCAGGCCTTGGCGGCGCGTTTGCGCGCCGGGCGCGCCGGGCGGCCGGTGTCGTTCATGGGGGTGGTGTTCAAGGTGACGTGAGGTGGTGATGGTGGTGATGGTGGTTGTGATGGTGATAATTGCGGACGGCGACGGCGACGGGGCCGTTATCGAGTGCCCTGGAAGGCGCGCTGAAAGCGCCCCGGATTGCCACGGGTATCGCGGGGATAGCGGGCGGGCGGAAATGCGGGGTAGGCGCGCTAGTGGACAACCCCGTGGAGTAGCGTCCATTCGGCGCGACTTACTACGTATCTCTACATCACGGACGACGTCTCACATTCGGTCAGAGATGCTTTTGCGGCCTGCGGTACAGAAAGCCTGGAGGAGCTATGAGGAGCCCCGAGAATGCCTCGGACGTTGCCGAGCTGGCTCCAGAGGACAGGCCGCGATGGTGCACCGATTTCAATACATTACAGAGATGCGGAGTACAACTACTTACAGCAGACCAAATTCAGCCGCGGCTGAAAATTTCAGCCGGCGGGCCGCTATTTCGTCTACCGCCCGCCCCCTCAGAGGCGCGCCCGGTCGGCCGCGTGCGGGTCCTTGAGCAGGCGGCGCAGGATCTTGCCCGACGACGACTTGGGGATGGCGTCGGTGAAGACGATGCCGCCCGTCAGCCGCTTGTGCGCGGCCAGCCGGCCCTCCATGAAGCGCAGGAGGTCGTCGGCCGTCACCGACGCGTCCTTGCGCACGACGTGGGCCTGCGGGCACTCGCGGCCGTCCCTGGGGGTCAGCATGGGCCTGTCTCTAGTCGTTCCTCGTTCCCTTTCTCACCGTTCCACGCGGATGACGGCGCAGTCCTGCACGCCGTCGTGCTCGATGAGGTGGCCCTCGAGCTCCGAGGGAGCCACCTGGAAGCCCTTGACCTTGATGAGTTCCTGTTGGGCGGTTAGCGGCCATCGACCGACCGCCACCCACCTCCCCCACCCACCTTGTTGCGGTCCACGACGCGGACGAGCCCGTCGGCCTGGACGACGACGACGTCGCCGGTGCGCAGCCAGCCGTCGGCGGTCCAGGCGGCGGCGGAGGCGGCGGGGTCGCCGTAGTAGCCGCGGAAGACGTTGGGCCCGCGCACGAGGGCCTCGCCGGGCTCCTCGATGCCGGCCTCGACACCGTCGACGCGCACGACCTTCATCTGCAGGCCCGGCACCAGGTAGCCGACGCCGCGGTAGGTGGGGTCGTGCTCGTCGGGCGCGAACAGCGTGACGGCCATGGTGGCCTCGGTCATGCCCCAGCCCTGGCGGCTGCGCGCCCCCCCCGCGGCGAACAGGCGCTCGACGGCGGCCGAGGCGTCGGCGGCCAGCGGCGCCGCGCCGCACAGCAGGTACCGCACGCTGGAGACGTCGTGGCGCGCCACCAGCGCCCGGCTCTTGAGCAGCAGCAGCGCCACCGGCGGCACCAGCAGCAGGTACGTCACGCGGAAGCGCTCGATGCCCGCCAGCAGCGCCTCCAGCCCAAACTTGCGCATCACCACCGTGCTGCAGCAGCGCCGCACGTTGACCACGCAGAACGTCAGGAGGCCCACTGGCGCCGTCAGCAGGGGCAACATCGAGAAACGGGAGGGAGGACGCACTCGCGTGGTACAGCGGCACGTAGGCGCAGTGCACGTCGCGGCGGGTAAAGTCGGGGTCGCCCTGGCGCTCGCCGGCCTTGCGGTCCAGCAGCAGCATCTGCGCCGCGTTGGCCACGAGGTTGCGGTGCGTCACCATGCACGCCTTGGGCAGCCCGGTGGTGCCGCTGCTAAAGTTGAGCACGGCGATGCTGGTTGTCAATGTCGGGTCGGGTTGCTGGGGCTGCTGGAGGGCCTACCGCTCGGCCAGCACCTCGGCGTCCTCGATGCGCGGCCACGCGTAGGAGCCGTGGTTTAGGAGGTCCCTGACTCTGGGCGCACTGCTGCTGCTGCCCTCGCCGTCGAGCACGTAGACGGCCGTCGGCGGGATGCCCAGCGCGGCGGCCGCCTGCCGCGCGGTGTCGTAGCGGGCGGCGCTGGCGAGCACGGTGCGCGCGCCGGACACGCGCAGCTGGTGCTGCAGCTCGGGCGCCGTGTAGTCGGGGTTGGCGCCGGTGAAGATGCCGCCGGCGCAGAGCACGCCGAGGACGACGACGGGGTACCAGGTCTGGGTGTGAGCAGGTGAGTGGGCGGCCACGAAACGACGAGGAGAGGGGACCAACCGAGTTCTCTGCAAACAAGAGGACCACGTCGCGGTCGCGCACGCCGGCGGCCGCCCGCAGGCCGGCGGCCAGCTGCTGGACCGTCGCCTGCAGCGCGTCCTTGGTCCAGGCCTGCGCGGGATCGTCGGCGCTCACAAAGACGGGCTTGTCGCCGGGCCGGGCCTTTGTGTCTGGGGGTCAGAGAAGGGGGGAGGAAGAAATGGGTCTCAGAGGGTCTTGGAGGCGAACCAAAAACATAGGACACGACGTCGACCGACGGCACGTCAATGTCGTAGCGCGACGTGAACACCATGGTGAAGAAAAGGAGCCTGCAATGAGCAGCGCAGCAACAGCAGCAACAGCAGCGACAGCTTGCTCCCGCTCTTTATCCACCGCTCGCGGGGACCCCGGCCCAAAAACGGGGCGAGGCGAGGCGGCCGCAACGGCGCGTTCAGCCGATGACATCCCGCGGTACAAAATGCGGAACTGCGGATCGAGGCAGTTGCTGTTGTCTTGTCTGTTGTCTTTTGTCTGTTGTTGTCTGTTGTCTACCTGTCTGCCTGTCTGCCTGTCTGCCTGTCTCTTCTCTTCTTGTCCGTCTTGTCCGTCTTCTCTCTCCCTTCCCTGCCTTCTCCTTCCCTGCCTCTCCTTCTCTGCCTCTCCTTCCCTGCCTCTCCTTCTCTGCCCCCCCACCGCCATGCCCCAGTTCACGCGCGCCGAGGTGGCCGCCAAGAACACCGAGGACGCGCTCTGGTGCATCGTCGACGCCCAGGTGTACGACCTGACCGAGTTCGCAGACGCGCACCCCGGCGGCCGCTTCGTGCTGCAGCGCGTCGCCGGCCAGGACGCCACCGAGGACTTTTACCAGCTGCACCGCCACAGCGTCCTCGACCGCTACCGCAGCCTCTGCGTCGGCGCCGTGCGCGGCGAGCAGCCCGCCGTGCGCGCGACGCCGCCGGGCGGCCTCAGCCCGGTGCCCTACGCCGAGCCCGCCTGGCTGGTGCCCCAGTTCCAGAGCCCCTACTACGGCGCCTCGCACCGCCGCCTGCAGCAGGCGCTGCGCGCCTTTACCGACCGCCACGTGCGGCCCGAGGCCCAGCAGAAGGAGGTCTCGGGGGAGAAGATCAGCCAGGAGCTGATTCAGAAGATGGCGTGGGTTCCCTGCCTTCCTTGCTTGAGCCATCTGACCGTCTGACCGTCTGACCGTCTGACCCAGCGACGCCAACATCATCGCCATGCGCCTGGGCCCCGGCGAGCACATGCGCGGCCGCTCGCTGCTGCACGGGGCGATGCGGGGCGAGGACTTTGACGCGTTCCACGACCTGATTGTCAACCAGGAGCTGGTGCGGGCGGCGGCGCGCGGCTTCTGGGACGGCAACCTGGTGGGCATGGTGATCTCGCTGGCGGCGGTGATGCGGCACGCGGGGGACGCGGCGCTGCGGGACGAGGTGGTGGCGGGCTGCCTGGCGGGCACCAGGGCGATCTGCCTGGCGGTGTCGGAGCCGTTTGCGGGCAGCGACGTGGCGCGGCTGCGGACCGAGGCCCGGCTCAGCGGCGACGGCACGCACTACGTCGTCAGCGGCGTCAAGAAGTGGATCACCAACGGGCTGTGGTGCGACTACTTTGTCGCGGGCGTGCAGACGCCCGAGGGCCTCACGGCGCTGCTGATCGAGCGCGGCCCGGGCGTCGAGACGCGGCCCGTCAAGACGGCCTACTCGGCCGCCGCCGGCACCACGCTCGTCACCCTCGACGGCGCGCGCGTGCCCGTGCGCAACCGCCTCGGCGCCGCCGGCGACGGCCTGCGCGTGCTGCTCAGCAACTTCAACCACGAGCGCTGGATGGTCGCCAGCGCCAGCATCCGCCTCTCGCGCCTCGTCGTCGAGGAGTGCCTCAAGTGGAGCCACCAGCGCCGCATCTTTGGCAAGCGCCTCGTCGACCAGCCCGTCATCCGCGCCAAGTGTGTCTCCTCTCTTCCTCTTCCCCTTCCCTCATCTGACGACTGTAGACTCGCCCGCATGATTGCCCTCGTCGAGTCCGGCCAGGCCTGGCTGGAGCACATCACGTACCAGATGGCCAGCATGTCGTACGAGGACCAGGCCAAGCACCTGGCCGGCCCCATCGGCCTGCTCAAGATGACCGTCTCGCGCACCGCCCGCGAGATCGGCGAGGAGGCCGTCCAGATCTTTGGCGGCCGCGCCCTGACCCAGGGCGGCATGGGCGGCCTCGTCGAGATGTTCCGCCGCACCTCGGTCTTTGACGCCATCCTGGGCGGCGCCGAGGACATTATTGGTAGGTCATGCGCGGCCACACAAAAGAACAGGCTAACAGCCAGGCGACATGGCGGTGCGGCAGGTGTCCAAGGTGTTTCCCAAGGCGATGCTGTAGTGGGCGAGACTGTGCAGATAGACGTAAATACTAGACCAACTATCTACCAAAGCAGAACCGGCTTGATGGTGGCGCCGCTCTTCATGTCCGCCAGGGCCGTGGCAAAGTCGTCCACCTGTCGGTCAGCAGCTGGCGCACAAAGGACAAGGCACGGGTACGTACGGCGTAGGTCTTGATCAGCTTGTCGATGGGCAGCTTGCCCTCGCGGTACCACTGGATCATCTTGGGGATGTACTGGCTGTCAGTGTCGTCCTGCGGGAAGAGGGCGTCTTGCTACCCACCTCGGCGGGCACGACGCCGCCCTCGATGCTGCCGCGGATGGCCTTGCCGGTCTGGCTGTCAGTCGGGCCGGGAGACAGAGAAAGGAGAGCGTCCGACCCACCTGCATAAACGTGATGATGTGCACGTCGAGCATGGCCGTCGGCGGCGGCACGCCCACAAAGATGAGCTGGCCGCGGTGGGCGACGGCGGCGAGCCCGGCCTGGATGAGCGGCAGGTGGCCCGTGGTGTCGATGGCGACGGACGCGCCGACGCCGCCCGTCATCTGCAGCAGCTGCGCGGCCACGTCGACGTCGCCCTGCGTGTTGAGCACGTGCGTCGCCCCCAGCTCCGTGGCCAGCGCCAGCCGCGCCGGCAGCCGGTCCACGCCGATGATGGTCTTGCAGCCTTTGAGCTTGGCGGCCTGGGGGTTAGTGGTAGCGGAGAAAGGACAGACGCACACCCACGCACCATGACCGCCACCAGACCCACGCCGCCCAGGCCAAAGACGACGACGCTGTCGTCGGCCGTGGCGCCGGCAATGTTGTCGACGGTGCCGGCGCCGGTCTGGAAGCCGCAGCCGAGCGGCGCAAACAGGCGCAGCTCGTCCTCGCTGCGGATCAGGTGCGCCACGTTGACCACGGACGAGCTCTTGACCACGGCCAAGCGGGCAAACGACGACTGGCCGAAGAAGGCGCCGCGTGCGGCCGTCGCCCCCGTCGTCGTTGTGGCCGCCACCCCCGCGTACACGTCGCCGTCGCCGCCGTAGTTGAGCCCGGCAAACTGGCGGCAGAACGCCGGGTGGCCCGTCTGGCAGTCGGCGCACGCGCGGCAGCTCTGGAACGACAGCAGCACGGCGTCGCCCTCGGCGGCGCCCTCGACGGCGGCGCCGCGCTTCACCACCACGCCGGCTCCTGCGCTGTTAGCCAAGCCAGCAGAGACTTGCCGAGACAAGGCAACTCACCCTCGTGCCCCAGCACCTTGGGGTACGGGATCTGGTCCGCCGGCCACTGGCTAAAGACCAGGTCCGTGTGGCAGATGCCCGTGGCCACAATGCGCACGAGCAGCTCGTCGGCGCCAATGTCGCGCACCGTCACGTCCTGCAGCGTCCACCGCGGCGCGCCGTCCTCCCCGGGCGCGTGCGTGACGATGGCGCGGGTCGACTGCATGGTGGGGTAGGAGAGGGAGCAAGGACGGGTGATGGTCTGTAGGCACGACTTCTGTAGGCGTCCTCTGTAGGCACACTTCTGAGGCGTCCTCTGTAGACACACTTCTGAGGCACACTTCTGAGGCGTCCTGTGTCCGCCGACGTCACGCCGTCACGCGCCGCTTTAAGTGCCCGTTTGCGGGGAAGAGGGGAAGGAGATTGGCCCGAGCAGATTCAGCCGAGTGTGCGGCCAAGACCAACAAGGCCAGGCAGCCTCGGCAAAAGAGCCAACAGCCTCACATCGCTCGTACTTAAAGCAGGCGGGGGGGAGGGGACCGAGACGAGACACGAGGAGCACCCACACCATCACCATGTCCGACCCGCTCGACTTTGCCCGCTTCGCCAACATCATCGACGGCAAGGCGTCGCCCACGGCCGGCGCGCGCCACGGCGTCAACCCGGCCACGGGCGAGGCGCTGTGGCCGTCGCCCGTGTCGACGGCGGCCGACGTCGAGGCCGCCGTGGCCGCCGCGCGCGCCGCCTTTCCCGCCTGGAAGAAGACGCCGGTGGCCCACCGCAAGCAGCAGCTGCAGGCGCTGGCGGCCGCGCTGGCCGCGCTCAAGACCGAGTTTGGCCGGCTCCTGACGGCGGAGCAGGGGAAGGCGGTGGGTTCTGTCCTGCTGGCTTTTTTCTTTCGTTCTTCTCTCTTTCCAGCCTGACTCCCAGACCTTCTTCGCCGAGCAGGAGGTCGACTTCGGCGTCGGCTGGCTGGCCGGCACCTGCGCGCTGGACCTGCCCGAGGACGTCGTCGAGGACTCGGCCGAGCGCCGCATCGTCACGCAGTACGTGCCCCTCGGCGTCGCCGTCGGCATCGTGCCGTGGAACTGTGAGTAGCAGGAAGGTCGGCCGAGGACGCACAGGTTTCTGAACGCCACTTTTAACCCTCCCCCAGTCCCCATCATGCTCCTCTGCGGCAAGCTGGCGCCCGCCGTGCTCTCGGGCAACTGCATCCTCCTCAAGCCCTCGCCCTTTACGCCATACTGCGGCCTCAAGATCGTCGAGCTGGCCCAGCGCTTCTTCCCCCCCGGCGTCGTCCAGGCCCTCGCCGGCGGCGACGACCTCGGGCCCCTGCTGACCGCCCACCCCGGCGTCGACAAGATCAGCTTCACCGGCTCCACCGCCACCGGCAAGCGCGTCATGGCCTCGGCCAGCCAGAACCTCACGCGCGTGACGCTGGAGCTGTGCGTCCGCCTCCTTCTCGGCTCCCTTGCCCCTGCTTTTTTCCTTCGCTGACCCCCAGCGGCGGAAACGACGCCGCCATTGTGTGCCCCGACGTGGACGTCGCCCGGGCCGCGGCGGACATTGCCAACGCCGCCTTTCTCAACGCCGGCCAGATCTGCATCGCCGTCAAGCGCGTGTTTGTGCACGCCGACGTCTACGACGCCTTCAAGACGGCCTTTGCCGCCCACGCCGCCGCCCTCAAGGTCGGCGCCGGCACCGAGAGCGGCGTCTTCGTCGGCCCCGTCCAGAACAAGATGCAGTTTGAGCGCGTGCAGGCCTTTCTGGCAGACATCCGCGCCCAGGGCCAGGCCGTGCTGACCGGCGGTGACGTCGGCGGCGGCGGCGACGGCACCGGCGCCGCCGGCTACTTTGTGCAGCCCACCGTCGTCGACAACCCCCCCGACGACAGCATGGTCGTGGCCCAGGAGGCCTTTGGCCCCGTGGTGCCGCTGCTGCGCTGGACCGACGAGGCCGAGGTGCTGCGGCGCGTCAACAGCAGCGACATGGGCCTGGCCGCCTCCATCTGGACCACGGACCAGGCCGCCGCCCTGCGCATGAGCGAGGAGCTCGACGTCGGCAGCGTCTGGATCAACAAGCACCTGGCCATCCAGCCCACCGCCGCCTTTGGCGGCCACAAGAAGAGCGGCATCGGCGCCGAATGGGGGCGCGCCGGCCTGCGCGGCTACTGCAACACCCGGACCGTGTACGTGGACAAGTGATAGCAGAGGGTAGCAGAATACATTCCGAGCTAGGTCTGTCGATCCATGCCGTTAGCTGCCCGCCCGAGGACCAAATTTGGCCCGCGGGGAAAAAGCGTCCCCCGCATTTCGCGGGGAAGCTGGGCCTGGGCCGCAGGAAATCAAACGACGCCCATTGGACTCCGCGGTAACATTTTCAGCCCTGGCAACCCTCCAACTATGTACATAAGAATGGTTAGCTGGGGTCCTCAATGAGTATAGTCTTCTCAATGAGTCTAGTCTTGCTGTCGTGTTGTCCGTGTTCCGTGTTGTCGTCTGTGTTTCGTCTTCCTCGTCACAAAATGGCCCCCTCCGACGTCTGCCTGGCCGCCCTGTCCGGCGTCCTCGTCCACGTCTTTGGCTTCCGCCTCGGCGAGTGGGATCTGCTGCTGCCCACCATCCTCTTCGTCTACGCCACCCTGCTCGCCGCCCTCGAGGGCCTGCCCGTCTACGGGCCCCGCCTGGTCGCCGAGCACCTGCACCGCTACACGGCCCTCTCGCTCTTCGGCCTCTTTGCCGCCCACCTCGCCGGCCTCTTCTCCAGCATCGTCCTCTACCGCCTCTTCTTCCACCGCCTGCGCCGCTTCCCGGGGCCCCTCCTCGCCCGCGTCTCCAACCTCTACCCCACCTACCTCAGCACCCGGCTGCACCTCTACGAGGAGGTCGAGAAGCTGCACGCCAGGTATGGCGACTACGTGCGGCTGGGTAAGCTCCCGGTTTTGCGTGACCGACCGCCTGCGTCTCTTTGATTTCTTCTCGTCGCGCTGACCGCCAGGCCCCACCGAGCTCTCCATCACCGACCCCCGCGCCGTGCAGCAGATCTACTCGGCGCGCTCGCCCTGCACCAAGGGCCCCTTTTACAACGTGCTGCACCCGCGCACGCCGCTCAACATGATGCGCGACCGCAAGGAGCACGGCGTGCGCCGCAAGGCCTGGGACCGCGCCTTCAACGCAAAGGGTGTGTCCTCGAACCCGTCCTTGACCCTGACCCGACTACCTGACCCGACTACCCCGACCCGACTACCCTGACCCGACTACCCCGACTGACCGCTAACCTACCAGCCCTCAAGGACTACGAGCCGCGCGTCTCCCAGTACACAAAGCAGCTGCTGGCGCGCATCGCCGAGTCGGCCGGCCGCCCCATCAACGCGGCCGAGTGGTTCAACTTTTACAGCTTCGACGTCATGGGCGACCTGGCCTTTGGCAAGTCGTTCAACATGCTGCGCGACGGCGTCAAGCACTACTTTATGAAGTCGCTGCACGCCGACATGACCACCATCGGCTACCTCAGCCACATCACCTGGATCTTCCCCCTCGTCAAGATCATCCCCGGCGTCAACACCGAGCACCTCAAGTTCTGGGAGTGGTGCCACGCCCAGGTCATGGAGCGCGCCCGCTCCAAGCCCGACAACCCCGACGTCTTCTCCTGGATCCTCGACGAGTTCCAAAAGGGGCCCCAGACCAAGCAGAAGGCCCTCGACCTCGACGGCGAGGCCTACCTGATTGCCGTCGCGGGGAGGTCAGTCTCTCTCTCTCTCACTCTCTCTCTCACTCACCTTCTGCACAGCTGACCCCCAGCGACACCACGGCCGTGACCCTGACCAGCATCTTCTTTGAGCTCGCCACGCACCCCCGCGAGGCCGCCCTCCTGCGCGCCGAGGTCGACGCCTTCTTCGCCTCCGCCGACGCCCTCGACCACGCCAGCATCGCCAAGCTGCCCTACCTCAACGCCGTCATCGACGAGGCCCTGCGCCTCCACCCCCCCGTGCCCTCCGGCCTGCAGCGCGTCACCCCCCCCGAGGGCCTCACCATCGGCGACACCTTTGTGCCCGGCAACACCATCGTCCAGGTGCCGCTGTACACCATCCACAGAGGTGCGTCCACCCACGACCCACGTGGCACGGCCGTTCCGTCACCACGGCTCACGGCTGACAACACAGACGAGCGCAGCTTTGTGCGCCCCCTCGAGTTCATCCCCGAGCGCTGGACCAGCCAGCCCGAGCTGGTCAAGGACAGCTCCGTGTTTGCGCCCTTTTCCATCGGTAGGTCCTTCTTTTGTGCATCTCCTTCTGCACCAAGCCCCTTCTGACCACCTCCCCCCAGGCCTCTACTCCTGCGTGGGCAAGCAGCTGGGCCTCATGGAGCTCCGCTACGTCGTCTCGCAGCTCGTCCACCTCTACGACATCCGCCTGGCGCCCGGCCAGACCCCCGAGGGCTTCTGGGCCGCCAACCGCGACGCCTTTACGCTGTCCATCCCCGAGCTCGACCTGGTCTTCACCCCGGTCGCTGCGTAGTCGCCCCACGCTCGGGGCAGACAGGCGAGCCTGCCATTGTGCCCATGCTAGCGGCGCTCTTTCTCTAGTCAAACAAGTAAATCAGCCCATCTTCTGTCGAGGGAGATTGTGCACGTGACTTGCCTTGACACGTGCCATGTCACATGCATTTATGAACACAATATACAACTGCCAATTTACAGACGGCAGAAGCCTTAAATATACAACGGCATGCGCAGTCTAACAACGTTATAAGGCGCACGCCCTCGCTTTGCCTTGAGTCGTTAAATTGGCTTGGATTTTAGGTTTACCGGCTTTGGATTGTAGTTGTATCTTACTCCGTAAATATAGAAAGAGACCGCCTCTTTGCACTGTGATTTTGGGCTCATTGCACTATGGTACATAGAGACGAGGCAAAGCTTTACCGCCTTCAGGCAGCCAATCAAATCACATTTTTCAAACGACTAGGATAACTCTTTGGTTTTCCAGTTGACACGATTCAATCGGCCACGTTTTTATCGACATACTCTCTCGTCTCCTCGCCAACACCCTCTATTATCTTATATAGTTCCTACCAGTGTACAATTTAGGCGTCTCCCAGACTTAAGGATGGCGTTACGAAGGCGTAGAAATGGTGATATTCTGACACGGACATACTTAGAATTTTATGTGGAGAGACGACGGCAGAAACTACGTGGGACTTCTCCTTTTATACTAGCTTATTAATTTAACCAATAGAATCTAGTGTCTAGCCCCACATGTATGTACCATAGTGCAAAGAGCCCAAAATCACAGTGCAAAGAGGCGGTCTCTATAGAAATGTTGGACATGGGGTCACGGGACCCAATAGCTCCATCTATCAGAGGCTGGCCCCACCCGCACATATATCTGCGGCCGTCGCCTGTCCGTCTGTCTGTCTCTCTCTCCTTCTTCCATAGTCACGGCATAGCCAGCTCTAGACAGTTCTATGCAGTCCTGTCCCAGTCCTACGGCCTCCCACATGTTTCCTTGTAGAAAGCAGTCCTTACCGCTGGCCTCCGCTTGTTGGGGCTGACGCCCAGACGCCAAGAATAAGCTTACCCTAGCCTTGCGCGTGGGCCAATCACAGGCCGCGCTGAGCGAGGCGAACCCGTAGGCGGCCGCGTCTGCCTTTGGGAAAGCCCAGGACTTGTTGGGGCAGACACGCATGTTTGTGCTATGAAGGATAAAAGGACTCTGGACGTCGCTCTGGACGTCGAAGATGGCGGGCCACACCAAGGCACCGGACGCCTGAAACGACCCCATGCCCATGGACGACGGCCAGGTTGGTGACAAAGTGAACGGCCAAGCGGTCGGCCGTCGTGCGGCGGCGGCCCACGACGCGGCTGCCGACGCGGCCGACGCGGCTGCCGACGCGGCCGATACGACCGACCCCGCCGTCAACGAGCGGCTGGCGGACGCGATCGAGCACGAATGGGGCTTCCGGATGCGGCGGCTGCCGGCGGAGGTGGTGGGGCGGGTGGGCATCGTGGTGGTGGTGCTGGGCGCGCTGGAGGCGCTGCTGGTCTTCTCCAACAGCGTGCGGCCGCTGGGGCTGTGGGCGGCGTTTGTGCGGCAGTCGACGCGGTGCCGCGAGCGCGTGACGCACACGGCGGTCGGGCGGCTGCTGCGCCTGGACGACGACGCCGGCCGCCTCAACCCCTACTCGCTGTGGCGCGGCTGGGCGGTGCCGACGCTGCTGGCCGGCAGCACCTACGTCGGCGTGGCCCTGCTGACGCTGCGCGTCGAGCTGTACCACTGGAAGCCGGCGCTGCTGGCGCACTACCTCGAGGCCGTGCGCGCCTCCCGCCTCGGCCGCGCCGTCCCCGTCCCGCCCGCCTGGCTCGACCGCCTCTTCCTCGCCTACGAGGGCGCCCACCGCCGCTACCTGCGCCGCCGCCTGCAGCCCGGCCGCACCCACCGCGCCCTGCAGGACGCCCGCGAGCTCGCCGCCGTGCTGCGCGTCGTCGCCGCCAACATCGCCCTGTCCGCCGCCGTGCTGCTGGCCTACTGGGCCCTGCTGCTTTGCTGCACCGGCATCGAGTCCCACGACATTGCCCGCCTGCCGCCCTCCTTTGTGCCGCCGCTGCAGGGCCTCGTCTGGTACCTCATCGACGACGCCCTGTACTTTTACCCGCACTGGATCGCCCACCTGGGCGGTGGCGGCGGTGGCGGCGGCTCTGCGGCGTCTGCCGGATCCCGGTCCCGGTCCCGGTCCCGGCCCGGGCCCGGCCCGGGGTCCCGGCTGAAGCGGTCTGGCACCGGCGTCGGCACCGGCGCCGGCGCCGGCCCCGTCTGGTTCCGCCTGCTGCCGGCGGCGGTGCGGCAGCCGCTGGCGCGGCGGCTCAACCAGGCGCACAAGCTGCACCACCGCAGCCGGGCGAACCTGGGCATCGCGGCGTGGTACTGCTCGCCGCTGGAGCAGGTCTTCTTCAACCTGGGCCCCGTGCTGGCCGGCCCCTTTCTGACGCAGGTGCTGGCGGACCGCGCGGGCCCGCGCGCGGCCGCCGTCTGGGGCACGCACCTGGTGACGCTCTACGTGTGGCTCATGGCCGGCGCCGCCATGTCCGTGCTGGGCCACACGGGCTACCGCTCGAGCCTCAACGACCCGGGCAAGCACGACCTGCACCACGAGCGCGCCCTCGACCCCCACACCGCCGTCAACTTTGGCACCATGGGCCTCCTGGACTGGCTGCACGGCACCGCCAGCGCCATCCCCGCCGCCGACGCCGCCGCCTGGCGCCGCCAGCGCACCCGCCAGGCCGCCCTGCACGCCGCCAGCCGCCGCAGCGGCATCCCGCTCACCCAGGCCCAGCAGGAGATCGTCCAGCAGCCCCAGCACGGGCCCGCGTGGACCGGTCGGACCATCTGACGAAGGCTCTGGGATGCCCTGGAAATATGTACGATACGGCAAGGGGTGGGAGAACCTGTGCAGATGTGCTTGTGCTTGTACAGTTTAGAATGGGCCAGCGCTGTCCGGGAGGACGGAAATCGACCTGGATTCCCACAGAGCAGAGGTACCATACCAGACCCTCGTATATTTACTCCGTATTACATTACTGTATTTGTAGACTACATACGCTTAAGCAATACAAATCTATGCTTATATTTGTACTTGGACTCCCTTGTACTCTGGAACATACCATGACGGGCCCACGAGGAAGACAGCCGTGACAGATTAAAGTACAGCGCACGAAGTATCGGTAGTTGTAGAGAGCTGAGACACCACTATATAGAGCATACACGAGAGTTGACATAAAAAGTGGGTCTACAACGGCTAGGTTTCTTGATCACCCCCTTTTCCGTGAAGCATAGAGAGCATTGTACTTGAAAGCAGAACAGCGGGAGCCCCGGAGCCAGCCAGGAGCAAGGGCAGCTCGTATGACTCGGCGTGTCATAGCTTAGCTGTGGCGTGCCGAAATGCCCCCGCCTTTGTCCTTATGTCCAGCAGGAACACAAACCGGATGCAGGCTTAAAGACTCTTACGGGGCAATGACTTTTTCTGGTTCCCGTCCCGCCCTTTGTTTCCGGTAGTAAAACGTCTATATACGGCGTAGACATCTCCGGCCGGTTATAAGGTAGAAAAAGCCTGTATCGCCTAGCAGTATTCACGGCCGTCCCGTCGTCGGCTTCTGGTCCCGTGACCGTTACGTCGACGGCGACTGGCGGCACGTCGGATTACACGACCACGGAGACGGCGTCTGGCCACACCACAGGCGTCGTCGTGACAACAGCCCCGATTTCGTCGTCGGTGTCTGGCCCCGTCACTATCACCTCCACGGCGACTGGCAGCTCGTCTGACTACACAACGACGGAGACCCAGTCTGGCCATACTACCGTAGTCGTTGTGGCAACCGCCCTTCTCCCGCCGCCGCCGTCGTCGTCGTCATCGTCCACATCTACCGTCCCTAGGACGTCAACGTCAAGGGCACGCTGGCCGTCACGCAGGGATTCCTCCGCCTCGTGGGCGCCACCGTGATCACGGTCACGTCGACCATGGGCCTAATGGTGACGCCGGGCCACAGCAGCTACTGCCTAGCAAGCTGGTAGCTGGTGCAGCAGCAGATGACGCGCTTCGTGGCGGCCGAGAACCCCAACGTCGCCACCTTTGCCATCCACCCGGGCACCGTCGCCGGCGGGAAGCTTCTGGTGGCCCTCGTCAGACACTGGCGCCGACCAGTTCCATCGCGCTGCTGGGTAGGCTTAGGCACACGGAGTGGAATGCAGCTGTCTCGTGTCTCCTCTCCCTGCGTTTATCGACTTCCCCGCTCTTATCCCCAACTCGGATCCCAACTCGGATCCCCATCTCGGATCATCAGCCGCTGTGCCCCTCGCTGGCGGCCGGACGAGAAGGACGACCCTCTGGGGCCGGACGCTGTGAGCTTCCTCACAAACGCGGCCGACGGCGTGTACTTGTAGACGCAAAACGCCGGGCCTCGGCGCTTCCGGCTGGGCCTGCGCATATATCGATCGCCGCTCGCTAGCTGGGCAAACGATATCTCTGATCCACCGTTCTCTGCGCCGTTCTTCCTATCCGACGACCGTCTTTGTGCGTGCTCGTCTCCGTCCAGCTGCGGCATGCTTCCGTGCCTCGGGCAGACAGCGCGCCGCGCAGACCGGCTGTTCCGTCTCGAGTGGGGTCGGCAATCGGGC
Organism: Ophiostoma fasciatum; assembly: GCA_019925495.1. NCBI lineage: Eukaryota > Fungi > Ascomycota > Sordariomycetes > Ophiostomatales > Ophiostomataceae > Ophiostoma > Ophiostoma fasciatum. The sequence continues at coordinate 482,935 of JADHKM010000014.1, forward strand.
GCTTAGCGGCGGCTCAACCGCTGGTGGCGCCGGCATCCCTGCAGCAGGGCTTCCCCGCATTTGGAAGCAGCGCGTCCGCGTCCAAGCATACTCCGTACACAAGCTTGGCACGAGACAACTCACCGCTGTTGCTGTTGACACGGTGGCCTTCCGTTTGGCAGGAGCGACCGGGCCAGGGTCCCTGGACGAAAGCGCCTCAGGCCAGACGTAAGATACGTAAGATATCGTACTTTCCCAGTGCTGACCGACGCCCGCCCCCGCCTCCTTCCGCATCGGGACAGGGGGCCCAGGCCGCCCGGGCTTGGCCCCGGCGCCAGGGACGGCCTTGGCACCGCGCCGCCGCTTCTGTGCTTCCGTAGCTGCTCCGCACGGCTGGTCTCGTTGGGTATTAAATAGGAAGCTGCGTCCGGGTGTGCGGTCTACTTCTTCATACGCCGACTTTGTGCCGGATTTGTGATTTGTGACTTGTGACTTGTGATTTTGTCTTCTGTTTGCGGGGTTGTCCAGCTTCTCCCTACACCGCCTCCGCCCTTCACGATGCTGTCGCATGCTGCTTCGCGAGCCGTCCGCCGTGCTCGTCCGGCGGCCCAGGCCGGTACGCGACGATGGCTGGCCGCCGGATCGATGCCCGTCGCACGGCATCTTCCTCTTCCTCTCGCCTCGACACGCAGCTCGCCTCGACTGCGGAAGCTTCCGCTACAGCAGCAGCAGCAGCAGCAGAAGCAGCAGACGCGGGCATCGTCTGCCGCCAGCACCTCGCCCGGGGCGGCGGCCCCCCCCGCGACGTACACGGCGTCGTTTGCCTTTTTCGAGGCGCTGTGGGAAGCGGGCGTGACGCACTGCTTTGTGAACCTCGGCTCCGACCATCCGAGCATTATCGAGGCCATGGTGCAGGGCCAGCGGGAACGCAAGGGCCAGTTTCCCACGATGATCACGTGTCCGAACGAGGTAAGGCGCCGGGGCTGTCCATGGGGTTGGGGAGGAGGAGATTTGCTGACACGGCGTTGCGCAGATGGTGGCCATGTCGATGGCGGACGGGTACGCGCGGCTGACGGGCCGGCCGCAGTGCGTCATCGTGCACGTGGACGTGGGCACGCAGGGCCTGGGGGCGGCGGTGCACAACGCGAGCACGGGGCGGGCGCCGGTGCTGGTGTTTGCGGGCATCAGCCCGTACACGATCGAGGGCGAGCTGCGGGGGTCGCGCACCGAGTACATCCACTGGATCCAGGACGTGGCGGACCAGAAGCAGATCCTGGGCCAGTACTGCCGCTACGCGGCGGAGATCAAGACGGGCACCAACATCAAGCAGATGGTCAACCGCGCGCTGAGCTTTGCGACGTCGGCGCCGGCCGGCCCCGCGTACCTCTGCGGCGCGCGCGAGGTGATGGAGCAGGACATTGCGCCGTACCAGCTGCGCCAGGCGGACTGGACGCCGGTGCAGCTGGGCGGGCTGCCGGCGCCGACGGCGCAGGCGTGGGCGCGCGCGCTGGCGGGCGCCGAGCGGCCGCTGCTGGTGACGGGCTACGCGGGGCGCAACCATGCGGTGGCGCCGGCGCTGGTGCAGCTGGCCGACGCGGTGCCGGCGCTGCGGGTGCTGGACACGGGCGGCAGCGACATGTGCTTCCCGGCGGACCACCCGGCGTGGCTGGGCCTGCGGTACGGCGCGCACGACGCCGTCCAGGCGGCGGACGTGATTGTCGTGGTGGACTGCGACGTGCCGTGGGTGCCGACGCTGTGCGCGCCGCGGCCGGACGCGCGCATCCTGCACATCGACTGCGACCCGCTCAAGAAGGCCATGCCCGTCTTTTACCTGCCGGCCGAGCAGCGCGTGCTGGCGGACTCGCTGCTGAGCATCCAGCAGCTGACGGAGGCGGTCGCCGCCGGCGGTGCGGCCGGAGCCGACGCAGACGCAGACGTGGTGCGCTCCGAGCGCGCCGCTGCGCACCGGGCGCACCTGGCGGCGATCGACGCGGCGGCGCAGCCGCAGGCGGACGGCGGCTTCGGCGTGGGCTACCTGTCGCGGCTGCTGCGGGAGACGTGCCCGGCGGACACGATCTGGGCGGTGGAGGCGGTGACGAGCACGGGCTTTGTGCACGACAACGTGCGGCCGACGCAGCCGGGGTCGTGGATCAACTGCGGCGGCGGCGGGCTCGGGTGGTCGGGCGGCGGCGCGCTGGGGATCAAGCTGGCGACGGACCAGGCGCACGGCGGGCCCAACCAGGGCCGGTTTGTGTGCCAGATTGTGGGCGACGGCACCTTTCTCTTCTCGGTGCCGGGCAGCGTGTACTGGATCGCGCGGCGCTACAACATCCCGGTGCTGACGATTGTGCTGAACAACAAGGGTGCGTGGTGTTGTCGCCTTGGTGGTGGAAGGACTTCCGCTGACGAACAGGCTGGAATGCGCCGCGCCGGTCGCTGCTCCTGGTGCACCCCGACGGTCTGGGCGCGCACGCGACCAACGAGGAGATCAACATTGACTTTAGCCCGTCACCGGACTACAGCGGCATCGCCAAGGCGGCGGCGGGCGGCGAGCTGTTTGCGGCGCGGGTCGACGAGGCGAGCGCGCTGCCGGCGGTTCTGCAGCAGGCCGTGGCCGCGGTGCGCGGCGGCACGAGCGCCGTGGTGGACTGCAAAGTGGCGATGGGGTGCTGAGGAGTCATAGTGGTTGCATTTCCAAGCAGGCCAGGCCCACTGAGCTGCTGGTCCGTGTTTCGGCCGACGGTCGCCGCTAGCCCATTTGTACATAAGCATACAACTACAGCGGCCCGCGGCACATCCAACGTCCACAACCTATCCCGTCTCCCCCCGTCTCCTCTCTCGGCCGCCCATGCGCATGCTCCGGCGGATTCCAGCCATTCTCTGCACAGCAGCGGGTGTGTCTTTCCTGGCCTACGGCGCGCGCAAGTGGTCGCCCGCCGCCTTGTTTTCAGCCTTTTCCACGACGTCGATGACGGCCACGACGACGATGACGGCCACGACGACGATGACGGCCACGACGACGACGACGACGGCGACGGCGGCGGCAGCGGTCAACACGAGCACGCCGCGCGGCGCCGTGATTGCGCTGTCGCACGGGGGCGGGCCGCTGCCGCTGCTGGGCGACCCGGACTCGGCGGCGCTGGCGCAGAGCCTGCGCACGCGGGTGCCGGCGGTGCTGGGGCTGGACGACGCGGCGCGGCGGCCCAAGGCGATCGTGCTGGTGACGGCGCACTGGTCGACGGACGTGCCGACGGTGTCGTCGGGGGCGCGGCACGCGCTGCTGTACGACTACTACGGCTTCCCGGCGGAGTCGTACCGGCTGCGGTACGACGCGCCGGGGTCGCCGGCGGTGGCGGCGCGGGCGGCGGCGCTGCTGCGGGCGGCGGGCTTTGCGCCGCGGCTGGACGACGCGCGCGGCTGGGACCACGGCGTGTTCGTGCCGCTGCTGCTGGCGCGCCCGCAGGCGGACATCCCCGTGGTGCAGGTCAGCGTGCTGGCCAGCGAGGACCCGGCCGAGCACTACGCCCTGGGCCGCGCGCTGGCGCCCCTGCGCGACGAGGGCGTCGCCATTGTCGGCTCCGGCTTCGCCAGCTTCCACAACCTGCGCCTGCTCTTCAGCGGCGCCGCCGCCCGCGACCCCACCATGCAGCCCAAGCTCGCCGCCTGGAACGCCGCCGTCGCCGCCGCCGCCGCCGAGCCCGACGCCGCCGCCCGCGACCAGCGCTTCCGCGCCTGGCGCGACTGGCCCGCCGCCTACCTCACCCACCCCCACGGCGCCGCCGAGCACTTTATGCCGCTCGTCGTCTGCGCCGGCGCCGCCGGCGACGGCGCCGTCGCCCAGTCCTACGTCGACCCCTCCATGGGCATGGACATCTACTCCTTTTACTGGAAGTAGGGGGTGGTAAATACTCGCTGGTGAAACGACTCGCTGGTGAACGACTCGCTGGTGAATATCGACTCGCACTCCGTAAGATACAATACATCTGCCGTCCGTCGTCCTGCCGTGTCACGTGCCATTGGTCGCATCAGGTCGTCTGACAGCCCCGCGGGTCGCATTCGCCGTCCGGTCGCTGTCCCCCACGGAGCTGCTGCCTGGTGTCTGCTGGTCGTCTGCTGCTGGCTGGCCAGTTTCTGGGGCGCCTTCCTTTCTGCGCTCTTGCGCCATCCGTAGCGGTAGTAGTCCGGCGGCAGGCGCGCCCGGAAGGCGCACGAGGCCAAGCCGAGCTCGCTGCCACCCCTTTGCAGCGAGCAGCCTTGCGCAAGAGAAGCGGTTTGCAAACGGAAGCGAGGCAGCACGGGTCGACTTTTCGTTTGTGCACTTTTTTTTTCATTCGTGCGTCTTCTTCTTCCTCGCCGCCTCTCATTTGCGACACGTATTCCGTGATACGGCCGCAGGGCCTGGGCCAGCCCCTGCTCTCCCATTCGCACCTGCCCCCGACGATGGCCCCGCAGGCGACCGCCACGGCAGCCGCGCCCGCGCCTGCCGCCGGCACGCCGGCGGGCAGCAGCAGCAGCAGCAACCTGACGCAGGTGGAGATTGGCGGCATCCTCGGCGGCGTCGTCGGCCTCGTGGTGCTCGTGCTGCTGGTCTGGTACTGCGTCACGCACAGCGACGGCTACCGCGCGCGCCGCCGCGACGACGACGACTACCGCCGCCGGCGCCACCATCGCCGCCGTCGGCGTGTCTACGAGAGCGAGGTCGGGTACAGCGAGACGGACGAGGAGGAGGGCAGCTATGCCGAACGGCCGCCCTCTTCGTCGGCAGCGGCGGCGGCGGCGGCTCGCAAAAAGGAGCGCGCGGCAGCGGCAGCGGCCGCTGCCGAGGCGGCCGCCGCTGCCGACGCCGCTGCTGCTGCCGCCGCCGCGCACCGGGCCCGCCGCATGCAGGCCGCCGCCGACATGTTCGCCGCGCAGGAGCAGGCGCAGCGGGCGGCCAAGGCGGCCGGCATCACCACGTCGGGCAACTACGTGCTCAACACGCCGCCGCCGCGCTTTCCGCCCACGCCGCGCCCGGCCCACTACCGCCACACGCCCTACCCGCAGATTCCGGGCGTGCGCCGCTATCCGTGAGTCGCAGGGCAGGTGGCTGGCGGCAGGCGGCTGGCGGCAGGCGGCCGGTGGCAGGCGGCCGGTGGCAGGCGGGCCTCCGAGGGAAGGAGCCGACGCACAGCAGGCCCTTTATGATTCATGTCTCTTGTTTCTCCCATCCCCCATTCTCGTCTCCCGTTTTCACCTCACACTTCTACCCTGTTCACCCCCCCCCTCCCCAATTCCCGTTTGTTCGTTTCTGGCCGTCCGTCTCTCGCTTCGCTCTGCCCTGTCACGCCGCCACGCAGTCTCTCTCGTCTTGCTGTCTCTCGTCTTGCTATCTCTCATCTTGCTGTCTCTCGTCTCGCCGAAATGGTACGTCCGCCACCCCCGTTTCCTCGCTCATCGCCACACCGTCTGACCCGGGGCTCGGCAGGCCCACGCTGTGCTCGTCGCCGCTGCCGTCGTCGCGGCCGGCGTCCTGTCGGCCACAGCCCAGCTCGTCCCGCCCGATCTCCACGGCCTCCCTGATCTCGCGCAGCCTCTCGAGCCGTGGGCCGCCGCCGCCGCAGCCTTGGTGGCCGAGCTGCCGAACGCGTCGCGGAACGCGGACACCGACACCGACGCCAGCACCGGCGCCCTCGCGAGCTGCAGCACAGCCGAGAGCCGCCCCGTCGCCTCCTCGCAGACGTGCAGCGGCGTGCTGCGCTAGACCGTCCAAGACGGATGGATACGCCGGACACGCCACAACAGACAATGCGTTTGTTTTCTCGACTAATACCTCTCGTATTCTTACACGGCCACAGTCCATAGCACACACGAATCCAGTTCTTTTTTTTTTTCTTTTTCGAAGTTGCATGCTACGACTCGGGCGCGTTGGCGCCCTCGAACAGACGGACGCAGAGCACGGCCGCGATCGCCGCGATGCCTCCGAGGATGACCATCTGCAGGCCCTCGAGCACGCTCGCCCAGAGCCGCCGCCACGGGATGCTGCGCGCGCGGCGCCGCGACAAAAGGGGGAGCGACGACATGGACGACGACATCGGCGGGGTCTCGGTCGTTCCGGCGCCATCCAATGCGAAGCCGCGGATGGAGCCAAAGAGGAACAGGGCCGCCACGCAGACGCCAAAGCTCCAGCGCAGGCCGTCGCCGACGCGCGACACGAAAAAGTACGGCCACAGCGGCAGCAGCCCGCCCACCAGGTAGCCGAGCGCCACGGACAGGCCGGCGGCGACGGGCCACACGGGGGGGTCGGCGGCGGGAGGACGACGTGCAGCGCTGCCATTGTCGTCGTCGTAGTCGTCGTAGCCGTCGTAGCCGTCGTCGTCGTCGCACACGCACGTGCCGTCGCTGTCGTCAGCTGCCGCCGCCGCCGCCGCTGCTGCTGCCGCGTGCGCCAGCACGCGCTGGTAGAGGTCGGGCGGCAGGCGGAGAGACGCGAGGCAGCGGCGGGTGGCGGCCGAGGGGCCGGTGGCCGTGGCTGCTGTGTATTTTTCGCAGTCGTCGTCGTCGTCGTTGTTGTTGTTCGGCACATCGTCTTTCTCACCAGCGCTGCCGCCGCTGCCGCCACCCAGGGCGGCGCCGTCTGGAGCCGACCGGGCCGACAGGTACCCGCCGATGCCCATGCTGATGCAGCCGGCGCTGACCTCGGCGAGGCCGGCGTAGACGACGGTGTCGGTGCGGCCGAGCGACGAGAGGCCCGCCGTCAGCGCAAACGGCACCGTCAGCCCGTCGGCAAAGCCCAGCGTGAAGTCGGCCCAGAAGCGGCGGGCCGTGGGCAGGTAGGAGGACGACGGCGGCGGCGTCGTGTCGGCGCGCCGCCGCCGCTGCCGTCGCCGTGGCTTGGTTGCCGGCGTCGTTGATATCGTCGTCGACGTCGTCAGCGTCGTCGGCATCCTCGGCGTCATCGTCTTGGCCGCCGTCCTCGTCGCCAGAGGGATGGCGTCGTCGCTGTCGGTGTCGGCAAGGCGCGCATACAGCGGCCGCGCGCGCGAGGACTGGGCCATGGTAGAGGACAGGCAAACACAACACGGGACACGCTTCTTGTGTCTGTGTCTCCTCTACCAATACGTAGATACGCAGCGTGGCTACAGCACATATAAGCTCTCCAAGAGACAGTCCGCTCGACCAACCAGAACATGGCCATTAGCCCTCTGCTGGCCGTCGGGGTCTCGCACAGCACAACCCAGGTCGTGGCCAAAACGGCGTGCATGATTGGGCCGCCGGGGGCACGCGAGCGAGACCGAGGGAGAAGGACTGCTGTCTCGGCAGACGAGGCTGCCCACGTGGGCGCCTGGGCGCGCGACATTGGATTGGAAAAGTGGGGCATCCGCAGAATATATGAGCGTGGGAATATGAGAGCCTATTTACTCCCGCAGGCACGGCCGAGCCTATTCCCGCAACGATGCCCGCCAGCAATGTGCGGCTCGGCTCGCTGTGCGACATGCTCCTGGCGGCTTGGCAAGGCGTAGTGTTCGCGGGTCGCGGGTCGGTGTGGTGTCACGATGGCCGCCCATGGTGAGGGCCGGGCGACGAGGCTGTGGACGCATGCACCATCGACTCCGTACGCTCGAAGGGGACACAACGACAGGCAAGGCTTGGCGGCACGGAGTAGTACAAGTACTCCGCACGCTGCGGTTCGATGCCATTGTGCCTGCTGGCTTGGCTCGTCCCAGGCGGCTGAAGTCGGCCGCTGCCAGCCAGCAACACAGCAACACAACAGAGGACACAGTCGACACGGCATCCGGACGACAAGATCGAGGGCAGCTTGGCTCCATGCAACCGGATCGCAGCCGTGCGTCGTCGGGATTTTCCCGCGAGCCAATTCAGACAACAAGCCGGTCGCCCTAATATTCGTTAACTGCATACTTAACTGCATACGGAGTAACTGCATACGGAGTAATACTCCGTAACATATGCACAAAACAGGGCGGCTCTCGTTTTCTCAATTCGGTGGCGGCCGTATCACTGCCCGAGCCGCTAGTCCCAAACAGGGAATAAAGTGCAGCGTAGCCTTCCCCATCTCCAGCCGGCTGCCAGGAAGCTCTTATCAGTCGGCATCGGCGGGCCCCCCCCCCGCCGCCAACCTCTCCCACAGTGACCGCTTTGGGTAATCGTGTCCCCGTCTGGCCGGCCGTCTGGGGCCTTTCTCTGCCTCGTCGCCAGGCAGGCAAAAGAGATAAAGCAACCTCGCCGGGGGGGGGGGGGGAAGGGGGGTGTTTGGATTTCCATCGTTTCTTCGTAGCCTCGTTTTTTGTCTCTCTTTGCGTCCTTTCTGTCTTTCCCTCGGCGCTCCCTCGTTGGCAGCATTGGCAGCATTGGCAGCATGACCGTCGCCGAGGACTGGGCCCAGGTCGACAAGGTCGACGTGCTCTTCGTCATCACCTGCAGCGTCATCTGCTGGGGCATCATCCCGGCGGTCGGCCTGGGCTACTCGGGCTACTCGACGCGCCGCAACAGCCTGGCCTCCTTCTACCCGGCGCTGCTCGCCGTGGCCTGCTGCACCGTCCAGTGGTATGTCGTCGGCTACTCGCTGGCCTACGCCGACGGCAACGGCCTCATCGGCGACCTGCGCCATGCCTTCCACCGCGGCGTCCTCTCCGAGCCCGTCGGCACCATCCCGGCCATCCTCTTTAGCGAGTTCCAGCTCATCTTCTGCGCCACCGTCGCCGCCATCGCCGTCGGCGGCGCCTGCGAGCGCGGCCGCCTGCTGCCCCTCGTTCCGTTTCTCTTTGTAGGTGTCCTCGTGGTGGTGGTGGTCGCCGTCGCCTCCTCTCCTCCTCTCCTTCTCTCCTCTCTGACCCCCAGCTCTGGTCCACGTTTGTCTACTGCCCCCTGACGCACCTCGTCTGGTCCGACACGGGCTTCCTCGGGCGCCTCGGCGTGCTCGACTTTGCCGGCGGCACGCCCGTGCACATCTGCAGCGGCGCGACGGCGACGGCGCTGTCCGTGTACCTGTCGCGGCCGCGGTTCCGCTCGCGCGCGTCCAAGACGCGGCAGCCCTCGCACCTCAAGCTGCACATGCCGCACAACACGCTGTCGCAGCTGCTGGCGCTGGTGACCATCTGGGGCGCGTGGCTGGCCTTTGACGCGGGCACCACGCTCAGCCTCAACTTCCGCTCCGTCATGGCGCTGTGCGTGACCAACACCTGCGCCGCCACGGGCGCCCTCGCCTACGTCGGCCTGCACTACCGCGCCACCGGCCAGTTCTCGCTCGACGCGACCTTCCTCGGCGCCATCTCCGGCCTCGTCATGATCACCCCGGCCGCCGGCTTCGTCGGCATGGGCACCGCCGCCTTCTTCGGCGTCGTCGGCGCCTGCGTCACCCGCCTGGCCCTGCGCATCAAGACCAGCCCCCGCGCCGCGCGCCTGCGCTGGGTCGACTGCGGCGACAGCTTCGCCACCCACTGCGTCGGCGGCTTCGTCGGCACCCTCTGCACCGGCCTCTTCGCCAGCAAGGAGGTCGCCGCCTACGACGGCGCCACCGACATCCCCGGCGGCGTCTTCTTCGACGGCAACCTGCGCCAGGTCGGCGTCCAGGCCATCGAGGCCGTCGTCGGCTTCGTCTGGGCCTTTGGCGTCTCCTACCTCCTCTACGCCGCCATCGACTGCGTCCCCGGCCTCGAGGTCCTCGCCCCCGACGCCGAGGTCCTCCACGGCCTCGACACCTGCGAGATCGAGGAGTCGCTCTGCAGCCACGAGTGGCGCGTCGACGAGGGCTACGAGCCCTTTGAGCGCACCGTCGTGCTGGAGTAGTCCGTCCGCGCCGGCTGGTGTTGCCGGGGGCCCACCCTGGACAACAAAACATACCCGTCCTTCCTGTACCACCATCTGCTAGAGTAGACCGTCGTTTCCCCCGACGCTTGCCCAGGAATGGTAGCCTGTTTGTCATTGTGACGGGAGTGGACGTGCCGCCCTGCCCGGCCGGCAGACGCCTGTCTCGTGTGCATACGCTGTGTCAGAAAGGCCGCAGACCTTGCTCTCACGCTGAAGGCCAACCGAGACAGAAGAAAGAAGAACAGGCCCGGGACAAGGGCCCCTCCAAGTCAGCCTTTTCTTCAGCTCGCTTCTGTCTCTGGCTCGGCGCCAAACAGCTTCCGAATCTCGGCGTCATATGCCTCTTTCTCGGCAAGCTTCCTCGCAACCACGCTGTCCACGTCGTCGGCCCAGAACCTCGAGACAACCATCTCTGCCTCAAACGTGAACTGCTTTCGGGACACCAGATGCGCATCAAGCAGAGAGTACATGCCGTTGACAGACGATAGGCCATACCAAAACCACACGCTCTTGCTCTCCCACATGGCGTGCATGCTGCGTGAAAGAAGGACGCCGTGGGTGTTGTCGGCGGGCCGCCGTCGCTGCGCCTCCTGCATTTCGAGCTCTTCCAGCACGCTCATAAACTCGCGCCGTACTCGGTCAAACTTGTCGTACTCCTCGTCCTCGATCTCGTCAATGGAGCAGCCCGTCAGCCAGTACGGCACGCAGAGCTCCTCGACGGGCAGCGCGCAGATCCACTCCAGGTCGATCAGGCCCGTGACGTTCCAGTCGTCGTCGACCAGGAGGTTGCTGCCGTGCAGGTCTGTCAGCTGCACAAAGTACGGCCCCGCGCGGTGCTCCCGCTGGATGTGCCGGTGCGCCAGCGCGCGCATCAGCACGCGCACCGCCAGCTGGCTGCGGCAGTCGTCCTCGTCCGTCGCGGCGTTGGGCTTGCGCAGGAACGCGTGGTCGTGGAACGTCACCATGTCGGACGCGTACGCGTCGGTGCTCGTGTAGGTGTCGTGCGGCCGCAGCACGCGGTCGGCGCCTTGGTTCTCCAGGAGGATCAGGGTGCACTTCAGCGGGCGGTTCGTGAGCGCGACGGTGGTGCCGCCGCCGCCGCCGCCGCTGGCGCCCGGGTTAAAGGCAAAGGACCCGATGCGCGGCTGCGGAATCCGCGCCAGCGACAGCAGGATCCGGGCCATGCCGCGGAACAGCCGCCGCCGCTTCGCCTCGTCGTGCCGGTGCTGGGCAAACGTCGTCGACAGCATGCGGCCCGTGCCGGGGCCCAGGTACTCCAGAACCATGTACGCCGAGTCCAGGCGCCGCCGGGACGGCGGCGGCGGTTCCGGGTGCGGCACATAGCTCGACAGCAGCGGCCGCCCGCGGACCCGGTCGATCCACTGCCAGACGCGCCGCACGGCGCGCGTCAGGAGCGGCCTCTCGCGCACATGGGTGAACTGCGTGGCATGGTGAGCACAGGGTGGGCACATGCGCGCGCACAAGAAAGGCGGGCTCACCGACTGGCCGGCGGCCGTGCCAAAGCCATACAGATGCGGCGTGCGGATCTCGGGGCAGAAGGCTTCCACGTACGCGTAGGCGCCCACCTCGCAGCACAGCTTCTCGTCGATGCTGCCCGGGTAGTTGGCCTCGGCCAGCTTGTGCGCCATCGGACAACGCACGATGACGACCTGGGTTCTGTTTCCGCTGCGGCTTTCCTCTCTGTTGGCCCGCTGCCACGGCCACGTCCACGGCCACGTCCACGTCCACGTCCACGTCCACGGCCAGCGTGCAGTGCGCGGCGTGGTGCGGATCTCCACAAAGACGCACACGTTGAAGCTGCCCCGGATCCACGTGTTGCGCGGCAGCACGCGGATCGTGTGCTCGTCACGGCCCGCCGCCCACGCCGGCCACGGCCATGCCCGACGCCGCAGGCCGAGATGGTGCTCGACGACCGCCGCAATGGCCGAGCGCTGCGACCACAGGCTGTCGTAGAACCGGTCCGTCGCCGGGCCAAACGTCGCCCAGCTGAGCACGTTTTTCTCCTCGTTCAGCGCCGATGTCAGCGTGGTCGGGCCGCGACCTTGGAGATCGATCGTGGACGGCATGGCGGGCATGGCAGCGCCGATTTCGGTTCGGGGACCCCCTCTCCGCGGTGCCCGTCGACGGCCGGTCGTGCTGGGTGGCGGTCGGATCGAACGCGGCGGTGTGATTTCGAGGCTCGAGGCAGGAGGCAGCAGACGAGGGGAAAAGGGGGTTGGGGGCCAAATGCACGTGACATGCACGACGCGCAGAGGCGCACAGCAGCGCACGACGAGCAGGGAGCGTCCGAGGCTGCGGAATCACGTCCACGGCATGGCGGCATGGCCGTCAGAGACGCGTCCGAGACGGGACCCGGGCCTGTTTCGTGGCCCGTCTGCTCTCGTTCTCGGGCTGGCTATTCACTTGGACTGAATAGCGCTGCTCAATAGCCAAAATAGCAAGGCAGCCAGCCTCGCTGAATGGGGAACCCAGTCCCGAGCAGGACTGGCCTGCATGTGCTTTCTGGCTGTCTTCCCACGGCTCCCACGGGCACGGAGCCTGGGCCAAGCGACAAAAGGTTGCTCTGGATCTTCTTCTTGTGCCAGCCGTCCGGTCTTTGTGCTCGTTCTCTGCTTGCCCATCTTCCAACAAGCAAGCATTTTTACACCACCTTCCACTGGAATCACCGCTGCAGCCTGCATCGACACCCGTCCTCGCGTGATCAGAGACAGCAAAGGCAAGCCTGGGCGACTGGACACGGACGGCATGTTCTGCTGCTAACAGGAGCCAGATGTGCGTCTGGGACAAGGTCATCTGCATTTGGTGCCGGCAGGTGTACTACCATTATCTGCACATGTGCCCGGAAGGACACCACGCCATGGACCACCGCAAGTCGTATGTGCGGTCGTTTGCGCGGGGCTTATGCAACGTGTGCGCGAATCCCGTCGTCCCGCTGGTGTACAGAGAGCAAACACAAGAACAAGAGGGCGGACAAAGCCAGAGCCAGCAGAGCCCCCACAGAAGCGAGGGGGGGGACGGATAATACCACAGATGACAGAAACGAGGGGAGCGGACAAGACCAGAGACGACAGCAAACAGCCTTTCGAGAGGTTGTGGGTGGGTGAGGCGTGCGCGAGAGGCTACGCGAAGTTGCTTTGAACGATCGACCAAGAGATCTCGTCTGTTATCCATAAAGAGACCTCACAATACCTTCTTCACATCCGAGCAAAATTAGCCATCGTTCCTAGTCATGTGCTTGTAAAAGGCGTGAGAGCGTAGTCTTGTACAGACGACGTCTGGCTGTCCTGTCTGGCGTATGCTCGGTGACACATGGAATGCCCAAGATCTGCGTCTTCCGAGGCTGTCTCCTTCCAATTGTCACCGCCGTTGGACTCACGTTGCTATCAGCCCCAGTTCTTCTTCTCCGTCGTCATCGTCGTCATCGTCGTCGCCGTGGTCGTCGTCGTCGTGGTTTGCACGTGACCTCCGACGTCACGCTGTGGGCGGTGAAGCCGGTGGATCCGTTTTCTGCCGCGATCAAAGGGGAGCCACGCGCGCGAGGCTGCGTCCGCCCAGTCAGCCGGTCCGTCCGCCGGCCAGCCAGTCGTTCTCCGCCACGCTTTTTTGCGTCTCTCTCCCGTCCGCACGCGCGAACATGCCGGGCTCCCACAGCACAGCGTCGTCGCGGCCGGCGTCGCGGCCGGCGTCGCTGTTCAGGGCGAAACGGGCGTCTCCCGACGACGACAGCGGCAGCCGCCGCAGCGACGACGACGACGCGAGCGACAGTAGCGGTGCCGACGCGCACGATGTGGACAGCGACGAAGTGCCGGTGGAGACGCTGGTGGAGCACCTGCTGGCGGCGCGGCGGGCGCTGGGCACGATCAACCAGGTGCTGCGCGGCAGCGCGCTGGCGACGGAGGCGCGGGAGCTGTACGCGGGGGCGGCGGCGGCGGCGGCGCAGACGCAGTTTCTGCGGCAGGGAATGCGCGAGCAGGTGGTGGTGCTGCAGCAGATGCGGCGCGGCATGAGCCGGGCGTACGACGCCGGGCGGCGGGACTTCCGGGCGCTGATCCGCGCGCTGGACGCGGCCAACGGGCAGCTGGAGCACACCATGGAGGCGCTGCGCGCGACGACGGTGGCGGCCGCGTTCCGGCCCGCCGGCGAGGCGCCGCGCTCGCTGCTGGACTTTGTCGACGAGGCGGGCGTCGACGCGCTGCGCGACGCCATCAAGCAGAGCATCGCCGAGCTGCAGGTGAGGAGACAGACAGACAGACAGACGGATGGACACCCAGAATCTGACCCCGCAGGCGGCACAGACGTCCTTTGACGGCGACCTCCTCCGCTTCGACACCGACCTGCGCGCGCTCAACAAGGCCATGGCCGCCGCGCCGCCGCCGCCGCCGCCGCTCCCCGCGGCGGACGACCCCAGCGCGCCGCCCGGCGTGCCGCAGCTGCTGGCGTCGCTCACGCGGCGGTCGCACGTCATGGCCGAGGACCTGGCCTCGCTCACGCGCCACTTTGACCTGTGCGTCACCGCCGTGCGCACCACCGACGGCGGCCCCGCGCTGGCGCGCTACCGGGCGAGCAGCAGCAACAAGAACGACAACAATGGCATTAGCAGTAGCAGCAGAAGCAGCAGCATCCACCACGAGAACCCCGTGTCCATCTCGGGCGTGATGGCCAAGCAGGAGGAGGCGGCGGCGGCGGCGGCGGCGGCGGCGGCGGCGGACGGGGCCGGGAAGGAGGGCGGCGACCTGGAGCCGCTGTCGGCGCGGGAGCGGGCGGAGATGATCCAGGTGGTGCTGCAGGACGCGGCGGAGGTGGACGAGGTGGTGGCGGACATTGGGGCGGACCTGCACGAGGCGGAGGCGGAGTGGGCGGCGGTGCGGGCGCACGCGGAGCAGGCGGCGGCGGCGCAGGCGGCGACGGCGGCGGCGTTCCGCGTGCTGGAGGACCTGGGCGCGCGGCTGCGCAGCTACGCGGCGGCCGAGGCCGAGTTTGCGGCGCGCTGGGCCAACGAGCGGGCGGCGGTGGGCGAGCGGCTGGCGGAGCTGGAGGAGCTGCGGGCCTTTTACGAGGGCTACGCGCACGCCTACGACACGCTGATCCTCGAGGCGGAGCGGCGGCGCACCGTGGAGGCGCGCATCCAGACGGTCTGGCGCAAGGCGCGCGACGCCGTCGAGCGCCTCGTCGACGCCGACCGCGCCGAGCGCGCCAGCTTCCGCCAGGAGGTCGGCGAGTTCCTGCCCACGGACCTCTGGCTCGACATGGACCGCCCGCCGCGCGGCGCCGAGCTGTTTGCGCCGCCGCCCGTGCCCCACGTGGACGAGACCGGCGCCGGCGGCAGCAGCACGCGGACCGTCGTCGAGCGGTGACGGCGGCGGCGGACGGCGGCGGCGGCCGGCTTTCAGCTACGATAATGTGTACGACCACAGTCTGTTTAGAGCGGCGACACGTCGTGTGCCTCGAGCTGAGGCAGACAGGACAGCGAATACAGCAGACGACGTCGGGCAGCCGACTGTGTTTCTTCAACGGCAACAAAACGACAGACCCCGACTCTTTTGCCGGTGGCAAACCAGAGGCGGCCAAGACAAGGCGCGCGCGCATATCCGACGGCCGCTGATTCGTGAGGGAGGGCGAGCACGGGCGGAAGAAAAAAAGCAGGGTCTCGGCTGCAGGCGTGCGATGTGACGCTGCGTACACATTCGGACGCCTGCATCGGCAGCGGCTGTGGCGCACTGCAGCGCGAGCCAAGCCAGCTTGCGTGTCCGGTCCTGTTTGCCTCCTCGCCTGTCCTCCCCGCCTCTCCTCCTCGCCTCCTCTTTTCGCGTCCTGCCCCACCGCTGTGCGATGCAGCGTCACGAACGGAGGAAGCAGTCCGAGCAGCAGCAGCCTTGCCTTGCTTGCCGTGGGCTCGCGGCCAGTGGCGATCTCTGTCTCGGCACCACGCTCGGGCCCGGCAGCGCAGATCGCGAGCAGAGGACGAAGCGCTTTCGGTCGACAGGTGCGGTCGACAGGTGGCGGTCCGACGAGAGCCACACCCGTTGCATCGACGGGAGGGCGTTCCTCTGCGTGGGACAATGCTGGGTGGTCTCGCGTTTTCCTGGCCTGCTTTGGCCTGCGCAAAGGCCCTCCCTGTTGTTCTCTGTACCGAGATCGGCCACGGCAGGGTAGCCAGAAGATAAGCAAGAGTACTACATATATTTACAGATACGATGACACGCAGCTGGACGAGTGATTACGGCGTCCGTCTCGGCTGCTGTCTCTCGGCCGCCCGCCTGCACCGGCCATTGGGTGAATTTCTCGCTGAAACGGACGGGCTCTTCTGGAGGCCGGGGCCAAGACAGGTCTTGGCCCCAGACGAGCCCGCATTCACATGCAGAGCTCTCTTTTGTTGGCCTCTCTTTTGGCTTTTTGTTGAGAAACGCACGCACGGCGAAGGATCGTCGTCTGCGATCGGCACGGGCTCGCCAACGCCCAACGGAAGCCCATCCACAGGACCCTTGTAAAGACCCTGGCTCTCGGCCAATATCACCTTGTGCAGCCTGTACAACTACAGAGTACTCCGTATACGAGAGCCACCGTTTTGTGCCGGAGCAAGAGGGGAACGAGAGGCGCAGGCTCGAGGCAAGCGTCTCGTGGAGAGGGTGTGACGACGTTGCATGCAGGACAAGGGTGGAAGGTGGTCCCTCTTTTCTGCCAGCGAACCAGCCACCCAGAATATACGAGTACTCCGTACACAAACAAGGGCAGGCATCTCCGCGGGTGCTCTGCTGCCGCGTCTTATCAGGACGCAGGCTGCACGGCGTCCTCCGCAGGCAGGGCTTTGTCGAACGCGCATCGAGAAGCGGTGGGAACAGACGCCGGGGGTGGAGATGCGGAGGCGGGCCTGGTCAAAACGCGGAGAGAGCTGGCAGCCACCAGCCAGCCAGAACGCACGCACGCACGCACTGGGCAGCGGCAGCGGCGAACACCGAGGCCAGGCCACACACAGCCAGCTGGCCAAGAGATAAGCTCACCGTCCGTCCTCGCAGCCCAAAACAGCCAGACGCAGCCGACCATCCGCATCCAGCCAAGCAGAGCGCGCGGGATGGCGGCCGCCATCACACCGCTTGTTTGCCTGCCTGGTCAGCCTGCATGGTCAGCATCCAGCCATCAGTGTGTAGCACCATTTGTTGCGCCATGGTCCTGTCTATGACGAGCCTCCGTGCGCATCCTCTGCCGTCTGCAAAAAGGCTGAACCTCGCCCAGCCAATGGCCAGCAGACGGAGCAGAACGTGTGTGGAGGAGCCGGCGCAGCCGTGGGCCTGGAGCCGAGCCGTCGGAGCTCGCGAGAACCGGGCGATCGCAGAGGACGTGTGATATACGGGAGTAAGCATAAGCATACAAAGTGCGTAATGCTTGTCTGTCCACCCACGTCGTACGACGGACAGGCGCGGTCTCTGCTAGGCCGCTTTCAGCCTCGCGCCCCGGACAGCGTGCGGCATTTTGCCTGGGCTCTGTCTGGGCGCCAGCCAAGCACCCGGCAACGGCAGATGAGCAGCAGCAGCAGCACATCACGATGCAGTGGAGGCCCCGTACGACGCCGTGGACGGAGCAGCTGCGGAACGGAGACGGCCCGGGTGCAAACGGTCCGGACGCGGCCTTGTACAAGTACGGAGTACGAGCAGTTGTATGCTTATGGCTACGGAGTTTTACACGTACAACACTCCGTACTCCGTACGGAGTCAACTACTCCGTAGAAGCATAAGCTACTACTCCGTACGGCCCAGTGGAAAAACCCTGGCTGGCCGCCGGCCAGAACCCACCCGAGCTCGATGACACTGCAAAGCATCGATCGAGCCTGCGGAGGAACGAAATAAGGAAGCCAGACAGAAAACGAAAAGGCGGCGCAGCGCGGCGGCAGAGCGGAGCCTCCCCCTGGACTGGACCGCCTGAAAACGTTTTCCTCTGCCTTTTGGCCTGGCTCGATGCAGGCCCTGGCCTGTCTCCATTTCTCCGCGTCTCGTCAGCCGGGCGCCGCTCCCGCCCCGCGCAGCCTGTACAACTACGACCGGCTTTGACCTTCCCGGTCGTCGCGCCCACCGGTCCGTAAGATTGCTCGATCGCCGGACAGCTCGGCCTCCTTTGTCCAGCCACAGCAGACGTGGGCGGTTGGCCACCCCAGTCGCCGTGCGGGGAGTCGGAGCAAAACGTCCTGGCTGCTGACAGTGGCACTGTTGTGTATACAGACATGCATTGCAGAACCTGGCCGTCCGCTGCTGCAACCTTGCGCGGAATCGTCATCGGCCCTCCGGCTGCCGCCCTTGGCCATGACGTGAGAGGGGCGCACGTGACTAGGCCCTGCTGCGAGCCGCCGGCGAGACGCGGCAGAGCGAGCGCACAGGTTTTATGCTCCAACTGTGGACAACTCGGACGATGCCATCATCCGCAGAGGGTGGTCTGATGCGTTTGTGTCGCCAAAACGGCCTAGCGCTGCTGGGCACCTTGTTCTGGGCCCGGGTTCAGGGTCCACTGGCGCGGCCGACGGGGCTTTTGGAGGTGCATGGCGGTTTCGTGCTGGCTTGGATGGACGCGCAAATTTGTTGGGCAGGGGAGAAGGGGGCGGCAGCAGCAGCAGCTAGCCGCCGGCGGAGGAAGGCGCGACAGCGGGAGCGAGACGAAGAGGTTTCGACGGCGCAAATTGGGCTTCCAGCGCTGCCGCTTCTTTTTTTAGTGCTTCTGGTGGACGTGCGGTGGACGTTGCAGGAAACGAGTCTGTCTCGTACGAGAGGGAGGACAAAAGAGTGGGGTAAACAAAGGACAGACACGGGACAGACGAGGCAGAGAGCACCCGAGAGCCCATTTTGTGACAGGTCAACAAAACGCCGTGCCGCGCCCGTCCCATTGATTTTCTGCCGCGGCCGCCGCCCAACGGATTTTTTTTTTCTTTTTTTTTTTTTTACTGACCGCCCAAAAAGGCAGCGCGCGCCACACTTTGCAAGGCTGCAGGGCGTGGGTGTGGCTGGGGTCGTGGTTCTCATTGGCCAATTCGATTCTGTCTCACCTGTCTCACTTTTGGGGGCCCCGCCAGGCAGGCAAGCCTTGTGCTAGAATACGAGTGTTCTCGAGGAGACGCCGTTTCCGGCAGGCAGCCTGTCCCCCCCCGCTGGTTTCCGCCCCACTTTTTCTTATCTCGAAGGCAGCTGCAGAATCGCGGGGCCAGCTTTTTCTCTGAGGCGCGTATGTAGAAGGACGCGATAGCATCACCACGCGTCCCTTGTACTGAAAAGGAGGATGTCGGCTGCAAGTCTCGGCTGCAAGTCTCGGCTGCAAGTAGCCGGAAAGGAAAGGGAAAAAGAGGGAAAAGGCACAAGAGAGGAAGAGAGGAGAGGGGAGGCGTGGCGCCACCGCCTCTCAGCGTCCGGTCGCATTTTCATGCGGCGTTTGGTCCGGCGGCGCTCGACCGGTCGCCGTCGCAGTCAGCCACCCTGTGCTTGCTGCTAGGTAGACGCTGCTGCAACGGCGGGGCAGCAGATAACTGCCTGCATGCTGCATGCGTCTGCAGCCTGCATGCAGCCTGCAGCGAAGCCTGCAGTGCAGTGCAGCACGCGTGCAGCATGCAGCGTGCGAGCGCCACACGAGAACAGCGCGGGCTGCTGCCCTTCAATTTCTCCCTCTGCTGCAACCCTGCACGGCTGCCAGCTGTGTGCACCCCTCGCCCCGCGACGTGATTCGCTGCGGCGCGCTGCGGCGCGCGGCGGCGCGCTGCAACGCTCCGTTTTCCCTTGCTCCGGGCAGGCGCTGGCTGGCACAGCGTGTTTCAGAAAGAGCCCGTTCGGCTCTGTGAACAAGGAATACGGAATACGGAGTCGTTGTGCTCCGTAAGCGTTTCCTTGTGCATCGCCGGCCGGCTGGTGCGCGGAGCGAATGGTGTCTGTCCGCGGAGGACGCAAGGCGAGCCTCCCTGGGTGGCGGCGCATGCCAGACAAAGAACGGCAGCGCCACCCTGCTCTCTCCCCGCGGCAGGATGACAGAAACCAAAGAAAGTCGCACCAAGCCAGACCATTCCTGTCTGGCCTATCCCTTGTGTCTCGCGCGCGCCGTGCCAGGGAGGACGCGGGGGGGGGGGGGAAGGGTTTTCTTCAGCGCGTTCTTTTGCGGGGAAGAGGCCCTCCCTTTGGTTCTTCCGGGCGTTCTGCGTTCCGAGCAGAGTGGTTGTACAACTACTCCGTACAAAGTACACGAGCTGTGCGACAACCACCGTTTCCAAGCGGAGACCCAGTCTGGGGTCAACGGCCAGGAAAGACACAGGATCCCCAAAGGTGCACGTTTGCCGACGAAGAAGGGAGGGGGGAGGCTACACCAGGAGGCGGATTCCCAGGCCGAGGAGGGAAGACAGCCCGGGCTCATCTGACCAGTCTGTTGGCCCCTCGATGCCCAATGAACGCCGTCATCTTGGTGACCTCTGGGGTGGCCGGCATGGCAAAGCTCGGCCCCGAACCATGGCCATGCTCGGCTCCGGACCAGACAGCACATGCATGACCTCTGGAAAAGGCTCTGGCCAAGCAGGTCCTCTCGTCTCTGGTTCCCGAGGATTCCCCGTGTCTGTCAAGGATTCCCCATGTCTGTCAGTCGCGTCTGTCCGTCGTGTCTGTCCATGGCAGAGAATGGGGCGATGCTCTCTCCTGGGTCGACCCTTTCTTGCGGTGAGTCGATGCCCTCGCCTCGATCGCCGATGAGACAAGAAGCTGCTCCACAGAAGAGAGGCCGGAGCAGACGCGGACAGCACTTAGCGCGCACAGAGCGCGCTGGTTTTTGCATAAGGGGGCGGAATCCTGCGCGTGCACTTGCATGTACAACTAGTTGTACCAAATGTATGTACTTTGTATACGAAAGGGACAGGCGATCGGCGCTAGCAGGTCTGCTGCGAGCCTGTCTGTCTGTCTGTCCTCGCAACGCGGCGTGTCCGCGGGACGGCTGTCTTCTTTCCCCCCTTATCAGTCCGGCCGCCGGAAACACGGTTTTCCTGCTGTCGCCCGCATCGA
Source organism: Ophiostoma fasciatum (assembly GCA_019925495.1). NCBI lineage: Eukaryota > Fungi > Ascomycota > Sordariomycetes > Ophiostomatales > Ophiostomataceae > Ophiostoma > Ophiostoma fasciatum. The sequence goes on from JADHKM010000014.1 coordinate 503,745, forward strand.
GCGCATGATTCATCCCAGGCCAAAACGGCCAGCCGTCCACCAACCCTGCTGCGTGCGTCGACATCGGAGGCGACTCCGTACGATACAGAATTTGTAGTTGTACAACTACTCTGTACTCTGTACTCCGCCCTCCGTCCTCCGTCCTCCGTCCTCCGTAGTACGGAGTCTGCTGTGCGCTTCGGGAGAGCGGGAGAGCAAACATACGACTGAGCCTTTGCCCCCCACCCGGGTCGCTCGGGAAGAGACAGCCACACCACCGCCATCACCAAAATGGACGGCCACGAGCCGGGCGCGGCCGGCTTTGCTCGGGGCAGCCGGCACGGGGCCCAGGGCACCAGCAGCGGCTTGGCTGTCTGTGACTGCGTAGCCGTCGGATGAAGACGACAAGACGAGTCTCCTGTCCTTTTGCCACCGCATCGTGTTGCAGCGTCTACAATTTACAAGCACCCCGTAGTTGTACTCCGTAGTTGTACTCCGTATGCTTGAGGGGGCAGCGCATGCTGGATTTGCTGCATTGGTGTTCCGCACCAATGCGTGCGCGAGGTGGGTCGTCTGTTCGTTCTCCGACGGACCAAACAAGCGGCACCCCCCCCCCCCCCCCCAACCTAGGGGCGTGGTGGGAGTGTGTCCGTTTTGATTTGTGCTCTGGATAGTGACTCCGTTTTGACTACGCGATAGCGACGACGCAGACGTCAAGTCGGTCGGGTCGGTCGAGTCGGTCGAGTCGGTTCAAATCGGTCGATTACAATACAACTACGGAGTACAGCCTCTGCACCCTCTCTGCTGCTGGCGCGGCAGACAGTGGCGAGGCAGACGGCGCCGCCAATGGCTGGCCTCGCCCACCTGCGAGATCGGCCCTTGTGCACAAATGCGCCTGCGGCCACGCCCATTGGGTATCTCGCTCACCGCAACATGCACGTCGCCATGCATTGCGTCGATCGGCCCCCCGTTGGTGGGGGGCGGCTGCTCCGTTTTCTTTTTTTTTTTCTCCTTGGTGCAGAAGGCTCCGTTTCGGGGCTGATAAGGAGGCCGGCGCGCCCAGGAGGACCCAAGAGGTGCGGGTCGTCCCAATACGCCGTACTGTAAGATACGCCCAGCATGCGTGGTTTATGGAGTGCGGTCATCCAGAGTGCCAAACTCAACGCCGTACAACTACTCCGTATGCTTAAGCCACAGCAACGCGAGCCACCGTCAGGGCGCCGTCACTTGTCTAGCAAGACGAGCGGGCCTATTCCGTAGAGTCCTGAAACTGAAATGCTCGCTGCTGGGCGTCGACAATTACCTCCGCGGCGAGTCCTGCTCCGTAAGCATAAGCACACTTTGCACTTGTACTTGTAAACAAAGACAGGGGTCGGGGCGGCAGTGGGGAGCTGTAGCCCAGGGCAGCCCGCAGTGGAATACGAGCTGCAGGGCTGCAGGCGTGATTACGGAGTAGCATGGCTGACCGGCCAGCCAGCCAGCCTGGCGCTACGAACAAATCCTCCGTAATACAAAATGTCGCTTGCATGCGCGCTCGCGTAAGCAAACGGCCGGTCAGCGACGTTGCATGTCGCCATCAAGGCGCCCGTGGTGCTATCCGCCGCGCAAGAGCGTCGTGCTCCCAGCCGCCGACGGCCGGCGTCGAACGGGACCGGCGTCCTGTAGTCGTATATTTATGCTTCTTCGCCTCTCATCGTCTTCTGCGTAAATATGAGCATATGCAAGTACTTGTATATACATATACGCTTCTGCCTCCTCTTATCGCCTGCCCGAAGGAGGACGAAAAAGCGGACCAGAGCGCTTCGGTCAACCCCGAGCGCGTCTGCTGGGTGGTGGTTGGGGAAGAGGCGACGTTTGAGCTTTTTATTTTATTTTTTTGTACGGAGTATTATTACTGGTTTTGGGCCCCATGTTCCTTGTTCTCTTTTACGGATACTTGTAAAGTATTCGCCCCACCCTAAAATCGGATTTTTTTTTCTTGTCCCCTTCACCACCGTTGTTGGCCCGTTGGCTGTGGCTTATCTCCTCTGCTCCTATGCTGCCGCGGGGGTCTTGTTTTGCTTTCTCGTTGTTGTTTCCTGTCGCGATCGTGAACGCTTTTGCCACCTTTTGGTTGCACGCTCGGAAAATTCTTCATTTCGTGCTGCGGCGAACCACCTGTTTGCGCTTCAAGACAGCTAGTTGTAGCAGCGCTGGGCGCGCCTGTTCCAGAAGCCCGCCCAGAGAAGGTGGCTTGGCCTGGCTGGCCTTGCAGTCTGGCCCAGCAAAATTAACCCCCCCCCCCGGTCCTTCTGGATTTGGGCCCCCCGCGCCGCCCGTCATCTCGCGTCGGCGCAGCCCACAGCACGCTGCAGCGCAGGTCGCAGCACACGCCGCCTCCGTAGTACGGAGTATTATTACTCGCTGATTTTTTTTTCGGGGGGGGGGGGCTGCCTGTGCCCCCCCTGTCTGCCCTTGAACGAACGCCACCGAAGAACAAGGCAGGCGCAGGGCCCCGCAGCCGAATACGGAGACCAGCCCGGGCGAGACACTGCAAGACCAGCCCCAGACAGGTTCCATTCCAGACAGCCCCCGCTTGCGGCCAGCGTCCTGTGCAGCATTTTGTGCGCTGCGAGCGGTCTGCTGAACCCCCGGGCGCCACTGGAGCCCCTGAAGCTCGCCGCGGCCGGTGCGTCTCCGTCCCACGGACACAGACAATTTACCACAACTTGTACAAGTACGAATACGTAAATAAATACGGAGTATATACGATCCCGAGGAGCGACGCGAAATGTCCAAGCGCACGTTGCATTGCGGAAATGTTGGGGAGGGAGGCAAAACAAAGCGTTTTTTGGGCCCCTGCGCTCTCGTTCGTCCGCCGCGGAAAAGGCCATTGGACAGACTCGGCCCCGGCAGCCAGCCATTGGCCCCCAGGCCAGCCAGTCCGCCGCCCAGGCCGGCATTTGCGCCTGTGATAGGCTGCGCGCGAGAGCCGCGAGTCCGGTTTTTGTGCATCGAAAGAGCTGCGCAGCCGTGCGTACTACTTTATAGGTAGTTGTATGCTTACGTCGACGCAATTCTCGAAAATCCACGATCCTCACTCAGCTTGGTCGGCACGTACCCACGCCGCGCGCTCGCGTCCGCCGTCGTCGCCCGTCGTCGCCCGCCGTCGCCCGCCGTAGCCCGCCGTAGCCCGCCGTTTGGCTGGCCAGCCTGGCAGGCCGCCTCTCCCTTGCGACGCTATGCTCCGTCGGCGGTGCTGCTAGCTGGCTAGACAACCCGCCGCGCCAACAAGCCTGGCGCTACCACCTTGCCCGTGGCCCTCCCAACGCCCACCGGCGCCTGCATCCAGGGGCCGGCGGGTCTTGGTCTCGCCCCCCGTCGCCTCCTCGTCCTCGTCCTCGTCCTCGTCGTCGTCGTCGTCGTACGAGGTCGTCTGGGCTGGATCGTGGTGCCTTTGTTTCGTCTCTCGCGACTGGTTCTCGTCACGTGTCTCGTGTGTCTCACTTGCAGGCCGTGGCCGCATTCCAGCGGCCGCTGTGACGGCTGCCGTTCGCGGCTTCCAGAACAGGGTCCAGGAATGCGCCGTCCAAGACACGTCCAGCAGCAGGTAAGACATGGGCAAGACAGGAGAGACAGGCAAGACAGACAGAAACGTGCTCTGGTCAGCCGCCGCCTTCCCAAAACGGCCGCCCCAAAACGGAGGACCTGTCTGATCATAAATACGCAGAAAAAAAAAAGACGAAAACGGTGCTAGCAAGAAAAAAAGTCCCCCCCCCCCGTCGTCGGCGCTAATACCACACCTCTCTGCACACCTTCCCTCCTCTACGCCTTGTCCGCTCGCGCACTCGCTCGCTCGCCTCGCTCGTACGAGTCTAAGCTACGCCTCTCTGGTGGTCGCCGCCCACGCCCACCCGCCCGCTTGAACTGCAGATTCAAAACCATCGCGCTGCCCACTGTTCCCTCCGATCCCACACCTCCTTCGCTCCTTCCCTGCTTGTTCCCTACCCTCCCCTCGCTCTTTCCCTTTCTTATCCGGGCCCCTTCCCTTCCTCTCGCTCTTCTTCTTTTTCCCTCCTCTTCTCCTTCCTCACTCTTCTCTCAACCTTTCTCTCTTGTCTTCATCCTCTTTCTTCTTTACGTCCCCCCTTCCTCCCCCCCCCCCTTTCCCCCTTCCCCCCTCCCCCATCACGAAGCATTGCGTTGAGCCTCACGTCCCGCCCTCGACCCTTGTTCTCGACGTCCTCGACCTCTGGAACGGTTCCTTCCTCTCCGTCCCCTCGCCGGATCCTGCGGCTCGGACGTTCTCCCCGTCGCTGGCGACACACCCGGTCTTGTCTCGGACAATCGCACTGGGTTTTCTTTTTGGCGTAAGCGTCAACAGCGAAGAGGCCTCGCTCCGGTTGCTGGAATATTGCCCGGACTTGCTCGCTCTTAGCCCTCCCCTCTCCCCCCTGCGTGTCTGGTAAGCATGTCAACAAGTGCGCCAAGTGCGCCGGTGGTCGACCGAACGGCCACTTCCTTGTCGTGGTTGTTTCTTGTCTTGTTTCTTGCTGACATCGCCGCTTCCTCAGACCGGCTTTCCACAACAACGGAGCCCTGAGAAGAGATCCCTCGCCCTCGATCCCTTTCTCGACGCCTCAGCTTCCTATCTCCCCCTAACGCACACGCCCACGCTGTGCTCTTCTCTGCCCAGTATCCTTTAGCGCCGCCTTCTCGTCCGCCTTCGTCGCCCCCTCCTCCCCCCCTCTCCGGCCTCTCTCCCCCTCCTCTCGCTCCCAATCGGTGGGAATGCCTTACACGCCGCCCTCCAACCGCTCCCCCTCCTCGTCCGCATCCTCGTCGCCCCAAGCCAGCCGCCGGCCCTCCGTCAATGCCGCCTCCAAGCCCGCTTCCGTCTCCCTCGGCGTGCCGGCGCCGCAGCCCGCACTGCCCCGGTCCTCGTCCTATCTGACACGACACCGCCGGACGCCCTCGGCCACCTCGTCCGTGTCCTCCGCAGCCAGCAGCCAGGTCACGCCCCAGACCACATCGTCGAACGACCTCAAGAGCATGGTCGCTGCTGCAACCACAGCCACGGCCACAGCCACAGCCACAGCCACCGCCGCTACCGGCAGCCGTGCCTACGATGACCAAAGCAGCGTCCGCCAGTCGCCGCCTCCCGTTACCGGCGACCGCCGCGGCATGCCCACTGGCGCTATCATCTCTCCGCCCGACTCGCCATCCAGCAGCGACGACGAGGGCCACCAGACCCGCGGCCGCCGCATGGACAACACCGCCGAGCTGAAGCAGCTGCACGAGGCCATCAGCCAGCTGCCCCAGCAGCGCCGCGCAAGCTCGCCCGGCGAGCCCGCCGACCTCCGTGTCGTGGCCGGTGATGCCCCGGCTCCCGATCCCGTCGACGGCATGCGCCACAGCTTCAGCACATCCTCGCTCGACCATTTCTCCCGCATCGCCGGCCTGGTGGGCCGCCGCAGCAGCAGCGCCAGCGCCAGCGGCTTGGCCAGCCCGGGTCCCAGTGGCCGCCGCGCCTCCCACGTCCGGTCGGCTACCGAGCCGAGCATCTCGACTTCGCCGTCCGCGAGCTCGCTCACCTGCTCCGACGAAGAAAACGACCTCGAGATCCTGCGGAAGCCGCCCATGGTGCGCAAAAAGTCCGGCGAGCTCGTCCGCCCGGCCCTCCGCTTCGGCTCCGGCCGCCGCCCCTCCAGCATGCCGGGGACGCCCACCTTCTCCAAGGTCGTGCACTTCGACTCCCATCTCGAGCACGTCCGCCACTTCCTGCAGGTCGATCGTCCCCTGGCCGTCAGCGCTGGCTCCTCCCCTGTCGACCTCTACGACAGCGAGTCCGAGTACCCTTTCCATTCAAACGGCGGCGGCAGCTCCCCGAAGCCGTCCCACCACCACCACCACCGCGGCGCTCCCTTCGAGTGGGAGATTGTTCTCTCCAACTTCCCGGCCGAGACGCCTGCTCGCAAGTCGCTGCCGGTGCGGCTTGAGCGCATCTGGCTGTCCGCCGACCAAAAGTTTCTGCACGGCTCCGTCGCCGTCCTCAACCTGGCCTTTGCCAAGTCGGTCGTCTGCCGCTTCACGCTGGACTACTGGAAGACGACGTCGGAGATCGCTGCCGAGTACTCGGCCGAGATTCTGCCGCGCTCCGCGCCGCAGGGCCACGACCGCTTCAACTTTACCATCAAGCTGGCCGACCTGGCAAACCTCGAGTCCAAGACGCTCTACTTCTGCATCCGCTACGTCGTTGACGGCAAGGAGTTCTGGGACAACAACGGCGGCAGCAACTTCCAGCTGGACTTCAAGAAGAAGCTGCTTCCCGTTGGCAACAAGGGCGGCGTTGGTGCAGCTGGCATCCCTGCCGGCGCGGGTGGTGCTACTGCTGCTGGCAGCACCTTCCAGAGCGGAAGCCTGCCGCGCAGCCACAGCCGCCGCACGCACACGTCGACGGCCCCGCGGCCCGTGTCCATGCCGGCCTCGATGGACGACTTTGACGACAGCAGCAAGCTCATGTTCAAGCAGTCGGTCCACGACTACCTCGGAGAGTCTGAGCACCCGGCCCTGCGCCTCAAGTCCTCGCAGTCGGCTCTGGCCCTGCCGAGTGACAACCTGGCCAGCCGGCTCACCTCCCCCAGCGGCCAGGCCTTTGCCAACCGCTACGACTTCGGTGCCTCGCTCACTGCTGCCATGCAGGCCGCCAAGGACGCCCTGACGAACCGCCGCGACAGCGGTCTGTACATGAAGTCGGGCCGCAGCCATGTCTCGCCGACGTCCTCCTCCCCGGAGCCCTCGGCAGCCGAGACGGCCGATGCCGCTCGTGCTGCTGCCACGGCCGCCGCGAACGCCAACACTGCTTCTGCGGCTCCTTCGGACAACAACAAGACGGCGGACCGGCCTTTCCACGCTCGGACCCTGGACCGTGACTCGCGCGCCATCCTGGCGGAATCCGGCGTTTTCGGTCCCGGAAGCATCGCATCCAAATCGTACGACGAAATCGTCAGCAAATACTGCTTTGTACGTACCACCGTGCCCGGGTCACTCGACCAACGCCAGCTCCTCTCGTCATCAACAGGCAATGCGGAACATGAAGACTGACAAGCTGCGCCTTTTTCGCCCCTCTCTCTAGTATGTTCCGAAGCCTTTCGCACCGTCCCAGGATGGAACTTTGCACACCAGTGGCCAGACGGACAGCAATGCCTCCAGCAAGCACGCGGCTCGCACGCAGCCGAAGCCGGCCAGCCCTCCTTCGACGACCACGTCGGATGGCAGCGTCCTGTCGCAGGTCGGCAGCTTCCACCAGCAGCCGGCTGGCTCCCACTGGGATGCCTTCATCTCCAGCCGGGACTCAAGCATGTCTTCCCTCTCGAGCGGCCGAGGTTCTGAGGCGGAGTACTCGCTGCCGGGGACGGCATTGGGGCAGGCGACGCAGCAAGCGCCGGTGCATGCGGACCACAGCATGTATTCCGGGGGCGGGGGCGGGCATCCGAACATTGACGACCACATCGTCGCCGGCAGCAACAGCAGCAGCGCAAGCAGCAGCAGCACTGCGTCGCCGGCGTCGCCGGCGTCGCTTGTTGGCACATTTCCCCCGTTCGCCGTCACGCCATCATCCGAGTTCTCCTACCTAAAGGACCGCTTCCCGTTCAACAACGCGGACGGACACTCGGCGACGACGATTCGCGGGTAGAGGAGAGGGTGGCCGATCTCGTGTGTTGTCGCCAATCCCCCCGACAGCACCCCCTCTTCTCACCCTTCTTCCCAACCTACCATCCTCTCCACATTCTTCTCCCACCTTGTTGATGCTTCTTTCAACGCGAAGCATGTTTCGTTGCGTTGTTTTGTTTCTTTCTTCCGTTGTCGTTTTCATAAACCACGCATATACGCAGGTGGAAATGGGGCGGGGTGTCTGGCGTTGTTTTTTTTTTTTTTTTTGCTCTTTTGGCATTTGGCACAGCCGCACAAGCAGCAGCTTTTCTTGCTTTTTATTTCATGGCAAGTGCGGCAAGGAGGGGAGGTCAGCCCTACAGTATACGATAAAGGGAAAAGCAGGCTCGGACGAGTGTTGCTACGGTCTTGTTTCTTGTCTGTTTTTCTCTCTTCTGGTCTCGTTATTTGGCAAAGGGGGCATTGGTGTTTCACGGGATTGCTTTTTACTTTGCAGCGTCTTGCGAAACGTAAAACGGAAGGAGGCAAGCAGGGAGAACAGAGGAAAAGGGATACGTTTTTTCTTCTTAATTTTATTTTTTACAGTCGATTCGTGCCGTTTGTTGGGATGGTTGCTTGGTTTTCTCTCTCAACGGTTCACTTGTTTCCCTTTTTCACCATGATCCGCCGCGCTTGTCTGGCACCTAGATTGACGGGAATGAACACACCCTTTTCCTCATCCTTGGTCGGAACATGCTCTTGACTCGGATACTTGTATAGGTGCAAACGCCTGTGTTCCCCCAAAGCGGCGTCGTGATGCTGCACGTGGATCCACTTCACGCCAGAGGGACCAATCCTGTTACACACTTCTGCGCCGTCCGTCCGTCCGTCCGTCCGTCCATCCGTCGGACCGACGTTGTCGGACAGCCTCCGAACGGCGTCCCTTCTACCAGGCGTTGTATCTTTTCACAATTGCATGGTCCGCTTTCCTTCCATGGCATGGCTGGCGACTACCCTGGTCTCTCGAGTGTCTGGACAGCCAGGATCGACGTCCTTCTCCGCCGCCGAACTGCGGACGCAAGGCTGGTTCGGCTGGCTGTCGCGTTCAATACAGTTTTTATAGTGTCGACCCTTGCAGAGAAACGGTTAGGTAGGATATGGTGCACCTGCTCGGCGATCAACAACTACGAGACCAAGTTTGCGGTCGAAGACAACTGTTTCACATTTGTCCATCTGCAGTCTCCATTGCATCATTCTCTATATGGGCCAGGCTGTTCTTGTACATCAAGCTTTATGGTCACTTCATTTTCCATTCTTGCGGTGATGAAAAAGTTGCTGACTCTCGCCGGGTTTTCAAAAACAACTTCTGGGTATCCGGCATCAGCCCCGAGGTCCTTGCACACAAGACACTCCAGCAGGGACGCATATGCGCTGGGCAAAGCAGCTACACCCAATTTCGTAAAAGTATATCTCGAGGCCGAATGCGAGGCCGAATGATGACCTATCGCTATCTCGATCAGGAGACTCGTGCCCAGTGCCTCGCACCGTAACCGTAAGTAGACGGTCGTAGGACATAAGACCTCGGGCATGCGAAAGAAAACACTGCTACCAGTTTGGCGATTTTTAACGAGATCAAGGGGAATAGGAGGGTAAACTTCGCAAAGACGAAAGCGGCTCTGCTCCATATACAAAAAAAACGAATGCGAACCTGCGTAGGTGAACTGATCGGCAATGTAAAGCTGGCGCGTGGTCATGATCGGGGTATGTCTCAGACTGGAGTCGGCCAGTCGAACCGACATTAGCGCATGCAGCGGCAGGTCAACGAGCGGCACCTCCCGCCGACGGTACACCATTTTGGACCGCAGGCCTGGCTGCGGCAGCTGGAGGAGCGGGAAAGCCAGGATGCGTAATTCGCCATCGTCCGCGACGCCGCAGTGGAGCAGCCCCAGGAGCAGCTGCGGCATCGCAGGCAGCTCGAGAACCGCAAGCTCAATATGCACGCCTCTGTTGGTGATTGTGAAATGCTCCATTTCTGGAGCGGGAAGCGCTTCTCGTATGAGGTCATTCAAGTCGCCGTTTTTGACCGACGCGCAGCCCCTGTAGTCGGAGACCGTCCATGTAGGCACAGAGCTCCCATCGTAAACATGCCGACGATTGGTGGAGTGGTAGTCGCAGCGGTACCCATAGGCGAAGAGCGAATGGTCGCTGGAGCGCTTCGCGATCTCATCGACGAGACGCGCAAAGGCAGCGGTGCCGCCCTCACCATAGAGCATGGGCATGTTGACATTGAATAGGCCCAGAAGGCAGTAGGCCATATCCTCGGGGCGCGTGGTCTGGCGACGGCATGCCCAGCTCATACGCTGGGCCACGCTGTAACGCCAAAGCCGGAGCGAAGAGCCGAGGGGATTAAATGGGATTCCCGTTGCCGAGATAATGAGGGGCGCGAGGTTGTTCTCGTAGCCAGTCATTCGACCGCGGGGTTCGCCCTTGCAGCCGATGACCTGCCATGACGAGGTGTAGAACCCGACATCATTTGGTGCCACCAGCTCCTGCAGCGTCCAGCCACGCGTAAACCAGCGGCTGCTTTTGAACTGGGCCTCGATATCGGGCCAGCTGGCGGTGGGCACCACGTCGCCCATCCTACAATCCACACCAGCCGCCAGATGAACGTCGGATAGGTAGACAAAGCACGTGTATGACAGCCTATACCATGTGAACATGGAGTTGATGGCCTCCTGCAGCTCCGCGCTGCTCGTTTTGTCGATGCAGATGGTGTCAATCCACACGTGGTCGACCTCGGAGTTCAGGCCCCCGACCAAGTGAACGAGGCCCCGGATCTTGGGCAGCTGCAAAACGGCCTCCGGATCGCGGAGAAAGTCCTGGTAGGTGGGCTCGTGGTCGTCCCATGTATGCGACAAGGCGACAAAGGCATTTTCTCTGGGGTTGATGGACTCGAGCCGCAGCGTCCTGATGTTGAGAGCGCGCATGACGGAGGAGGACGGCAACCGACAGGGATTCAGCAAATTCAAATGAGGAGACTGGAGGCCGACAAGAGTGAGATGGAAGGCTGTTCACCGGATTCTGAGATCAATCGCGCTCCGAGGATGGGCTTTTTGTGACCGGGAGATATATCTACTGCGGGAACATGGCATGGTGCCCAATGAGGCTCAGCCCAGCCCAATGAGGCTGAGCCCAGGATACCACCTTCACAGCCACGATGGACAGACAGACACACGAAATGATTGGACAGGCACTGGAGAGGGCGCAAAGGTCATGGGTAGCATGCTGGGATACGCTATCGAAAGAAGCACAACGGCTGGACAGACGGCGTTGCCCGACAAAGACAAGACAGGCTAAAACGCCAGCGACGCCTCGGCCTCGGCGTGCTTGCGCGGCGTCGTGTAGTCCACGACCATGCGCATCTTCTCCTTGGTGGCCGCCTTCTTCTGCGGCTTCAGGCGCGTGACGCGGCCGCGCTTGCGCTTGTCGCCCGCAGCCCGGGCCTTGCGCTTGGTCTTGCTGTCCGCCTCCTCCTCGTCCTCGTCCTCCTCCTCGTCCTCATCATCCTCGTCCTCCTCGTCCTCGTCCTCGTCCTCGTCGTCCTCGTCCACCGAGCCGTCGCCCACCCAGTCCTCAATGTCGCCAATCTCCTCGTCGCTCTCGTCAAAGTCGCTGACGTACTCGACATCGCTGTTGGAGAGGTCGTCGTCGTCGTCGTCGTCGCCGCCGCCGCCGCCGCCGCCATGGGTCTGGGCGTGGGCCTGCCGTGCGGCCGCCTTGGAGCCCACGAGCTCGTGCTCCTCCTCTTCCTCCTCGTCGAGGCCCTCTCCGTCCTCCTCGTCGTGCTCGATCCCCTTGTCCATGTCCTTGTCGCGCGTGGCGCCGTCCTCGCGCTCCATGGCCGACAGCACCTTTTTCCAGATGGCCTCGCTGACGTTGAGCGGCTCGTGCCCGTACGTGCCCGACCGGAGGCGCTGCAGCAGCTCGCGCTCAATCGTCTTCTCGAGCTGCGCGGCCGCCTCGGCCTTGCGCTCGCGCGCCCGCTCGCGCTGCCGGATCTTGGGCGCGCGCTTGGCCACCAGCCGCTCGCCCAGCCGCTCTTCCTCCTTGGCAATCTTGCGCATGCGGATGGCCACCTGCGTCAGCCGCGTCAGGCGCTGCTTGCACTTGTGGATCAAGAACTTGGGCCAGTAGATGAGCCGCCCGTCGATCTGCTGCAGCGCCTCGGCGTAGTTCTGCGACAGCCGCACTCGCTCCCAGAGCTTCGACGGCAGGTGCGCGCGCTCCACCGTCTTCATGTAGAGGTACAGCCGGCCGGCTAGAAGGAGGGGTCCGGGTCAGCGCACGATCGGGGGCAGAGGAGAGCAACGAGAGACGGGAGACAAGACATACTCTCGGGGTTGGCTCGCACGGTGGCATATCTCGAGTTGGCCAGCGGGCAGGCCTGGCGCGAGCAGAAGCCGGTGACATCTGAGATCCGTTAGCCAGCGCTCTCTCATCGCCCGACAATCTTCCAAGAGCAGCCACATACTGTACTCGTTGTGGCAAAAGTTTTGGCCGCTCGGGGCTCTAGAAGACGGGAGGGTTAGCACAACGAAGTCTCGACAAAAGGAAAAAACGACACGCACTTGAGCTTGTACGAGCAGAACTGCTTGTCGATGATGCCCCAGATGATCTCGTCGGACGCCATGGCTTCGTTATTTTTTTGCGGCACGGAAACGTGTCTGCGGGTTGGGTGTCGGGGGGCAGAAGCAGATTCACAGAACCGGCGATGAGAAAAGTGCAAGCAGAGGGAAATGGTAGGGAAGAAGAAAAATCGAATCTACGCTTATTTTTTTTTGGCGGTGAGTGGTTCTGCCAGGCGTTGCGGGGCCACCCGTATCCAACTGGCCAATCCCGTGGCTGCAATTGGCTGGGCGCGAACTTGCTGCGTGAACTTTCTCTCCTTGGCTACAACAATGGTCGTGTATTCCGGAGTAGACGCTGAGAATTTCACTTGTTGTATTTAGTACTGCAGGATGTACGATCTGCTCTCAACGGAGCCGGGTCCAGCCTGCAGAGCGCCTCGCTTGCCCAGCATTTGTAGAACCATGCGCTGATAGCGGTGTACAAGGTCAGCTGATCCGGCAAAACCACATACCATTCCAGCCACCTAGTTTATCCGGCCCACTGAGGATGTTCCGACCGCCAGTTAGGAAGGGACCCGCCCCAAGCTCTTCTGTTGATATTTTTTCTCCTCTCCAAGTTCCGCGATTGACGTTCCGGGCTTCGTTTCTGGCCCTCGTCGTCCGCGCCGCCCTCCGCGCATCTCATGCCCTGATCCGGGGCGTCTGTGCTTCTCCGGTCCCATCCCGACCCTTATCCCCTCCCTTTTTTTGTCCCTCTCCCCTCTCCCCTGTTGGCGTTCCGCGCAGGCTCCTTCGGGCCGCGCCCCCATCCGCAAGCATGGCGACCACCACGTCCAACATGTTCCTCTACTCCCTGACGCTGCAGCCGCCGACAACCATCAGCCAGGCCATCCTCGGGCAGTTCTCAGGCACAAAGGAGCAGCAGATCCTGACCGTGTCCGGCTCGCGCCTGGCGCTGCTGCGGCCCGATCCCGCCCAGGGCAAGGTCATCACCCTGCTGGCCCACGACGTCTTTGGCATCATCCGCGCCATTGCCTCGTTCCGCCTGGCCGGCAGCACAAAGGGTATGTTTTTGTCGACTGTGCTTTTGTCTCTTTTCTCCCCTCCTTGTGTTGCTCCGCGTCCCGTTCGCACGTCACATAGTGACCCTTCGCCAGGCTAGACGCGTCGGAGGTTCCCGAGTCTTGTCGGCGAGTCATTGCTCTCCGCTGCTTTTGTGGTGTTTTTTTGTTGTCATCTTGCCAGCCAGCTAACACCGTCAGACTACATCATCCTGGCTACAGACTCGGGTCGCATCACCATTGTGGAGTACATCCCGGCCGAGAACCGCTTCTCGCGCGTCCACCTCGAGACCTTTGGCAAGTCCGGCGTGCGGCGCGTCGTGCCCGGCCAGTACCTCGCCGCCGACCCCAAGGGCCGCGCGTGCCTGATTGCGTCGGTCGAGAAGAACAAGCTGGTCTACGTGCTCAACCGCAACTCCCAGGCCGAGCTCACCATCTCGTCGCCCCTCGAGGCGCACAAGCCCGGCGTGCTCGTCATCGCCCTTGTCGCCCTGGACGTCGGCTACGCGAACCCCGTCTTTGCCGCCCTGGAGATGGACTACACCGAGTCCGACCAAGACCCCACCGGCGAGGCGTACCGCGAGGCCGAGACCCTGCTGGTCTACTACGAGCTCGACCTCGGCCTCAACCACGTCGTGCGCCGCTGGTCTGACCCCGTGGACAGCACCGCGTCCCTCCTCTTCCAGGTCCCCGGCGGCAACGACGGCCCCAGCGGCGTGCTCGTCTGCTCCGAGGAGAACATCACCTACCGGCACTCCAACCAGGACGCCTTCCGCGTGCCCATCCCCCGGCGACGCGGCGCCACAGAGGACCCCAACCGCAAGCGCACCATTGTGTCGGGCGTCATGCACAAGCTCAAGGGAAACGCGGGCGCGTTTTTCTTTTTGCTGCAGACGGAGGACGGCGACCTGTTCAAGGTCACGCTGGACATGGTCGAGGACGAGGACGGCAACCCGACAGGCGAGGTGATGCGGCTCAAGATCAAGTATTTCGACACGGTGCCTGTGGCGTCCAGCCTGTGCATTCTCAAGAGCGGCTTTCTGTTTGTGGCCTGCGAGTTTGGCAACCACCACTTCTACCAGTTTGAGAAGCTCGGCGACGACGACGACGAGGTCGAGTTCTCCAGCGACCACTTCCCTGCCGACCCGCGCGCCCCGTACGACCCCGTGTACTTTTACCCGCGGCCGGCCGAGAACCTGGCGCTGGTGGAGAGCATCGAGTCGACCAACCCGCTGCTGGACTGCAAGGTGGCCAACCTGACGGACGACGACGCGCCGCAGATCTATGCGGTGTGCGGCAACGGGGCGCGCAGCACGTTCCGGATGATGAAGCACGCGCTGGAGGTCAACGAGATTGTGGCGTCGCAGCTGCCCGGGACGCCAACGGCGGTGTGGACGACCAAGGTGCGGCGCGACGACGAGTTCGACTCGTACATTGTGCTGTCGTTCAACAACGGCACGCTCGTGCTGAGCATCGGCGAGACGGTCGAGGAGGTGACGGACACGGGCTTCCTGTCCGGGGTGCCGACGCTGGCCGTGCAGCAGCTGGGCGACGACGGCCTGGTGCAGGTGCACCCCAAGGGCATCCGGCACATCCGCGACGGGCGCGTCAACGAGTGGCCGGCGCCGCAGCACCGGTCGATCGTGGCGGCGGCGACCAACGAGCGGCAGGTGGCGGTGGCGCTGAGCTCGGGCGAGATTGTGTACTTTGAGATGGACACGGACGGCTCGCTGGCCGAGTACGACGAGAAGAAGGAGATGTCGGGGACGGTGACGAGCCTGAGCCTGGGGGCGGTGCCCGAGGGCCGCCTGCGCAGCTCGTACCTGGCGGTGGGCTGCGACGACTGCACGGTGCGCATCCTGAGCCTGGACCCGGAGACGACGCTGGACAGCATGTCGGTGCAGGCGCTGACGGCGGCGCCGACGGCGCTGCTGCTGATGGCCATGGACGACTCGTCGGCCGGCGGGTCGGCGATGTACCTGCACATCGGGCTGCACTCGGGCGTGTACCTGCGGACGGTGCTGGACGAGGTGACGGGCGAGCTGACGGACACGCGGCAGCGGTTCCTGGGCCCGAAGCAGGTGCGGCTGTTCCAGGTGTCGGTGCAGCGGCGGGTGTGCGTGCTGGCGCTCAGCTCGCGGCCGTGGCTGGGCTACGACGACCGCAAGGCCAAGAACTTTGCCATGACGCCGCTCGACTACGGCGAGCTGGACTTTGGCTGGAACTTTAGCAGCGAGCAGTGCGAAGAGGGCATGGTCGGCATCTCGGGCAACTTTTTACGGTACGTCTCTTGTGTTGTTCTTTCCGCTTCCCCCTCGCCCAACCCCCGGCAAATGATGAGCAATAAGGGAATTAATCCTACGCTTCCATGCAATGAGGACGCAATATCATTTGATATCAATTGTTCCTTCTGACAGCCGGCCTTGTCCACATCTTTTTTTTCTGTTTTCTCTTTTGGCTCGTTTCTGCACATGGGCTAACAAGAGCGACGGCACCAGGATCTTTGCTATCGAGAAGCTGGGCGACCCGCTGATCCAGCAAACGATCCCGCTGACCTACACGCCGCGGCGGCTGGTCAAGCACCCCGAGCTGGGCATCTTTTACACCATCGAGGCCGACAACAACACGCTGTCGCCGGACCTGCGGCGGCAGCTGCTGGAGGCGTCCGGGGCGACGAACGGCGACGCACAGGTGCTGCCCCCTGCGGACTTTGGCTACCCGCGGGGCAACGGGCGGTGGGCGTCGTGCATCAGCGTGGTGGACCCGGTCGGGGAGGACCCCGGGGTGACGCAGACGATCGAGCTGGAGGGGAACGAGGCGGCGGTCAGCGTGGCGGTGGCGCCGTTTGCGAGCCGCAACGGAGAGCACTTTCTGCTTGTGGGGACGGGCAAGGACATGGTGCTGAGCCCGCGGCAGTTCACGGAGGGGTACATCCGGGCGTACCGGTTCAGCGCGGACGGCAAGCAGCTGGAGCTGGTGCACAAGACCAAGGTGGAGGAGCCGCCGACGGCGATGCTGGCGTTCCAGGGGCGGCTGCTGGTGGGGGTGGGCAAGGTGCTGCGGATCTACGACCTGGGGATCAAGCAGATGCTGCGCAAGGCGCAGGGGGAGGCGGGGGGCAAGCTGATTGTGTCGCTGCAGACGCAGGGCAGCCGGATTGTGGTGGGCGACGTGGAGGAGGGGGTGACGTACGTGGTGTACAAGCCGGAGGTGAACAAGCTGCTGCCGTTTGTGGACGACACGGTGAAGCGGTGGACGACGTGCACGACGATGGTGGACTACCAGACGGTGGCGGGGGGGGACCGGTTCGGCAACCTGTGGATCGTGCGGGCGGACGAGGCGGCGAGCAAGGCGGCGGACGAGCCGGGGTCGGAGCTGCAGCTGATGCACGCGCGCAGCTACCTGCACGGGACGGCGCACCGGCTGGCGCTGCAGGCGCACGTGTACACGCAGGACGTGCCGACGAGCATCAGCAAGACGGGGCTGGTGGTGGGGGGCCAGGAGGTGCTGGTGTGGAGCGGGCTGCAGGGGACGATCGGGGCGCTGGTGCCGTTTGTGAGCCGGGAGGACGCGGACTTTTTCCAGAACCTGGAGACGCACATGCGGCAGGAGGACCCGCCGCTGGCGGGCCGGGACCACCTGATGTACCGGTCGTACTACGCGCCGGTCAAGGGGGTGATTGACGGCGACCTGTGCGAGCGCTTCAACCTGCTGCCGCGCGACAAGAAGCAGATGATTGCGGGCGAGCTGGACCGCTCGGTGCGGGAGATTGAGCGCAAGATCTCGGTGGGTTTTGTTTGTCTATGGGTGGGCGGCGGCGGGCCGCTTTGTCTGCCTGTCTCGTGCTAACCCCAGTGTCCAGGACGTCCGCACGCGGTCTGCCTTTTAGCACGGACGGTGCAGCGCCGTGCAGCGCCTCGGTTTGTTTGCATCTGGGGGCCTTTGATTTACAGGCTTGGATCTTGCTTGGATCTTTCTACAACGGCGTCTGGGAGGGGCGGGCGGAGGACAAGGACGGCATGCTGGCGGCGGCTGGCGGCGGCGTTTTTTTGCGTTTGCGTTTGGCTGTTAGCTGGACAAGGAAGCGGCTCTTGGGCCGATTTTCAGCGTCTTTCCTGCATGCGGTGGGTGCACACGTCAGCTGCCGCGCAGGCGGGCCAAGAGGCCGGCGGCCGCGCTGGCCTTGGTCTTGTCCTTGTCGCGCCGGGGTCTCGCGGCGGCGGGCTCGACGGGGTGCGCGCGCTCCCAGCGGTCGTCGGCCTGGAAGGCGGCGACGGCGGCGGCGAGGTCGTAGACGGGCCCGCCGTCGTCGTCGGCGGCGGTCTGCTCGAGGTACAGCACGGCGACGTCGTAGTCGGCGACCTTGCAGGCGACCATGAAGCGGCGGATGGCGGCCTTGCGGCGGGCCTCGGCCTCGCCCTCGACGGGGCGGGGCGACAGGGAGACGGGAGGCGACGACGGCGACGATGATGACGCCGATGACAACGCCGATGCTCCCGCCGCCGCCCGCGGAATCACCAGGACGCGCCGGCCCAGCAGCAGGTGGTCGGCGGTCAGGCGGTTGGCGCGCCGCAGCTGCTCGGCGGACACGCGGTAGCGCAGCGCCAGCGACACGACCGAGTCGCGGTCGTGGTCGAGGTAGTGGAGGACGGGGGGCGCGTCGTCGTCGTCGTCGTCGCCGCCCTGCTTGGTGTCGGCGTGCAGCCGGGCGGCGTCCGGGGGGCCGGCGACGCTGGCGTAGGGAGGCGGGGCGTCGTCGTCGCCGTCGAGGTCGTCAGCTGGGTCACGTGCCACACGGCCGCAGCGGTACGGCGGCGGCGGCTTGAGGCCTGGCGGGAGGAGGTCTCGGTCTCGGGAGGAGGCGGGGGCGGTCTTTGTCGTCGTCGCTGCGGGCGGCGGCGGCGCCGTCGCGATCTGGCAGTAGGGGCAGTACGTGGCAAAGCGGGCGTTGGCCTGGGAGGTGGTGGTCAGCGGTCGGCGGCGGCGAAGAGCGAGGCCGAAAGAGAAAGAGACCGGCTTTACCTGGAGACACGGCCCGCAGACGACGCGGTCGCAGCAGGGCAGCTGGCGGGGCCCCGCGGCGGCGGCCGGACGGTCGGCCAGCGACGCGGCGCAGGTGCAGCAGTAGGCGGGCATCGGAGGGGGCGTGGTCAAGACGAAGTGGCGATGGATATCAGCACAAGGACGAAGTAATTGATACAGAGGGCGGCACAGTGGAGTTGTCCGTGTGTACACTGTGTTGGACTGTGTATGATTAAGCTCGTGACAAACAGCTCCTTTTTCCCTTTCCCCTCACGAAGCGTCGCTCTGCAGCCAGGCCATGTCGCCGGCGGCGGCGCGGGTGCGGCAGAGGGCCAGCTGGTCGAGGAAGGCGGGGACGAAGGAGCCGGGCCCGCGGACGGCGGGGTCGGCGGCGGCGCGGGCGGCGGCGCGCTCGTAGAGCAGCATGGCGACGACGACGGCGTCGTAGGTGGTGCAGGCAGATTCAGTGGGGAGGGAGGCGGCGGCGGCGACGGCGGCGGAGAGGACGGTGCCGAGGGCGCAGCCGGTGCCGGTGACCTGGGCGAGCAGGGGGTGGCCGTCGGCGAGGGAGCAGAGGCGGGCGCGGCCGCCGGCGTCGCAGACGACGTCGACGGCGCCGGTGAGGACGACGACGCACTTGTAGCGGGCGGCGACGCGGCGGGCGAGGGCGACGCGGGCGGCGGGGCCGAGGGCGGCGCCGCCGTCGACGCCGCGCTGCTGGGTGGGGGGCCCGGACTCGTGCTCCTCGTCCTCGTCCTCGTCCTCGTCGTCGCCGAGCCCGGCCCGGTACACGGCCTGGATCTCGCGCTCGTTGCCCTTGATGACGTCGAGGTAGCCGGCGGCGAGGACGGCGCGGACGGCGGCGCGGCGGACGGCGGTGGCGCCGGCGCTGGTTGTGAGTTGGGGGGTAGAGGGATGAGGGACAAAAAGAGAGAGGGGAACGAGAGAAGGAACCCACCCCACAGGGTCAAAGACGACGGGCCGGCCGGCGGCGTTGTAGGCGGCAATGGCCTGGGCGTGGGCGGCGAGGCTGTCCGGGGTGAGGGTGCCCATGTTGACGACGAGGGCGCTGCCGGGCAGGCGGGCGAGGTCGGCGGCCTCGGCGCCCTGGCCGGACATGATGGGCGAGGCGCCGACGGCGAGGGCGACGTTGGCGGCAAAGTTCTGCACGACCGTGTTGGTCATGTTGTGCGAGAGCGGCGTGGTGGCGTGCAGGGCGCGCAGGACGCGCTGGACGAGGGCGGCTGCAGGAAGGCCGGTGCCAGACACGTCCGAGCCCGCGTCCGGCGCGTCCGGGGGCAGGCCCCGGCAGAAGGCGGTGGGCCCCTGGGTGAGGCCGAGGCGGACCTCGCGGGCGAGGGCGGCGGCGGCGGCGGCGGGGTCGGGGGCGGCCATGACGGCGCTGACGACGGCGACGCCGGCGAGGGCCTTGGGGGGGATGCCGGCGGCGCCGCCAGCAGGATCTCCATCGAAGCCGCTCTGGAAGACGACGCGGCGGGCGTTGGCGGCGGTGATGCCGCCGATGCAGACGGCGGGCACGTGGGCGAAGCCGGCGGCGGCCACGGCGCGCAGCATGCGCTGGACGCCGGCGGGGCCGACGACGTGCTTGGTGTTGGTCTTGGTCGGCGTGGCGAAGACGGTGCCGAGGCCGAGGTAGTCGGCGCCGGCGCGGCACGCGGCCACGGCCTCGGCCGGCGTGCTGGCCGTCACGCCGATGACCGCGTCCGCGCCCAGCAGCCGCCGCGCCGTCGCCACGTCCAGGTCGTCCTGCCCCAGGTGCACGCCCGCGCAGTGCCCGCGCGCCATGGCCGCCGCCGCCACGTCGACGCGGTCGTTGACGAGGAGGGCGGGCAGCTTATTTGTCCCAGAGGCTGCCGCCGCCCGAGAGGCCGCCTCGTGCATCGCCGCCAGCGTCGCCAGCATCGCCTGCGCGTCCGCCTGCTTCTCGCGCAGCTGCACGACGCCGATGCTGCCCCCTCCTCCCGCCAGCGCCGCGCCCACGACGCCCGCCACCGTGCGCCCCGCGCCCAGCACCGCCGGCGTCGAGTCCGTCACCAGGTACACCGTGTAGTCGATCGCGGGCTTGGGCATGCTGGGTGTGCAGTGGAGGAAGGACCGAGGAAAAATTGGCGGTCCGGGTCGGCGCCTAAATCGGCGCCCACATCGGCGCAGCCCCGCGGCGTTCCTGACTAACGGCTACGTCACCAGATGTCGTAGCACGTATTTGGTTCAACCATCCTACAACTACATCACGACCCCAGCCCGTCCCACGACTCGTAAAACGGCGGCGTCTCCAGGCCGACGCCCATGTACGCCTCCCACTCGGACGCCAGCAGCAGGTCCGAGTACGCCGGGTGCTCCATGTTGTGCATGTAGTCGACGGTCGCGTCCGCGTAGCTGAGGATCGGCTCGGGGTCCATCCACGCCGTATCCAGGGCGGCGGGGGGGGCCCCCAGAGGGGGGTGGTCCGTCGACGTCTCCGCCATGTCCATCAGGCCCATGTAGGGGAAGGGGGGGGGGGCGGGCGTGCTGAGCGACGAGGCCGGCGGCAGGCCGTGGAGCGTGTCGACGGCGGCGGCGGTGGTAGCAGTGGCAGCGGCAGCGGCAGCGGCAGCAGCAGCGGCAGCGGCGGCGGAAGCGGGAGGCGGCGGGGACGGCGGGGACGGCGCCGGCGGCGGCAGCCCGTCGAGCTCCTTGGCGATCATGCCCTTGAGCTCGCCCAGGCGGTCGGCGAGGCGCGTGAACGGGTCGACGAGGGGAAGGGGGTTGGCGGCCCCTAAAACGGCCACTGGCGGCGTCGTCGTCGTCGTCGACGTCGTCGACGTCGTCGACATCGTCGTCGCCTGTGCCTGCGCGTGGGCACTCCCCCCCCGCAGAGTCCGGCGCGCGGCGAGCATCTGCAGGTCGTGGATCTGGCGGTCGATGACGCGGTCAAAGGCGAGCTCCGCGCGCACGCGCCGGCCGTCCCAGCCGGGCACCGTCTGCACCGTCATGAGCTTGAGCGCCGTCAGAAAGGCAAAGACAAAGTCAAACGACGCCAGGCACACAAAGCGCGGCTGCTCCGACACCGGGTCGCGGAAGTGGCCCCGCATAAACGCCCCCGTCGCCCGCAGGCACGCCTGCATCAGCTCCACCCGCTCGTCCAGCGTGAGCGCGTCGTCGTCGTCGGGACGCTGCCGCCGCGCCGCCGCCGCCGCCGGGTCCGGCAGGCCCGCCTCAAACACGAGGATCTCGGCCACGTGGAAGTGGCCCGTGATCGAGGCTGGGGGTTAGCAGGAATAACTCGGCACCGAGCCAAACAAGACGACGACTCACTGTCGTTGCGGTATGCCTCCGGCAGCTGCTCCCAGAAGGCGTCGAGGCGCCGCCGCAGCTGGGCAATCAGCTCGCGCAGCGGCTGCCCCGTCCCCGGCCCCGTCCCCAACCCCGGCGACCCGCCGTCGGCCCGCCGCGCATACGCCGTCTGCACCGCCTGGCCCAGCTGCTGCACCCGCACCAGCTGCACCAGGTACGCGTCCGTCGCGTACTCGCCCTGCTGCCCCAGCACCGCGCAGCACCGCTCCAGGTGCGCCGTGCTCATCATCCCGTCCGCCCGCTTGTTCGTCGTCGTCGCCAGCGCCGACAGGTAGAACGTCCCCGCAAACGCCCGCATCCGCTCCAGCGCCAGCGGCGCCTCCTCCGTCGTCTGCCGCAGCACGTTGCAGCTGCTGGCCTTTTCGCCTGTAGTCGGGCAGTCGTCGTCGTCGTCGTCGCAAGCAGATCGGCTGCCACCCTCGCGAGAAGAACCGCCGCCGCCCCCTCCTTCTGTTGGTCGCCCGCCGGCCGCCGCCGCCGCCGCCGCCGCCGCCGCCGCCTCCAGCGCCGCCTTGGCCGCCTTGGCCTTCTTCGCCTTCTTCGCCGCCGGCTCGCTCAGCCCCAGCGACACGCACAGCGAGCGCGCCATGTACAGAAAGTTGTTGAGCTGGAAGCTGTTGATGTTGTAGTGGAACCACCCGCACATCAGCAGCACCGCCTGCAGCACGTCAATCGACCGCCGCGGCTGCAGAAACGCCGCCGCCGCCAGCTCCCCCAGCAGCTGGTTGCCCAGCAGGATCTGCCGCGCCCCGTCCAGGTGCAGCGCGCTCGTCATCGCCGCCTTCCACAGAAACGGCCGCAGCCGCCGCAGCTGCCCCGCCGTCACGTACTCGGGCACCACCACAAACGGGAACAGCGGCACCAGGTGCCGCCGGAACTCCCCCAGCAGCGCCTCCGCCTCCTCCGCGTCCGGCCACATGCCCTCGCCTGTCGTCGTCGTCGTCGTCGTCGTGGCGGTGGTGGCGGCGGTGGTGGTGCTGCTGCCGGCGTCCAGGAGAGGCGCGTACGGCGGCGTCAGCAGGGGTTGCGGTTGTGGACGGCCGCTCTTTGCTGCCGCCACTGCTGCTGCTGCGCGTCGCCGCTGCGCGACCACCTCAAAGGACGGAATGACCGTGCAGGCCCCCATGGACTCGGTGTCCATGTCCGCGCCGGACGCTGGCGAGAGGCCGGCCGTCGTGCCCGCGCTCATGCCCGCGCCCGCGCCCGCTCCCAGCGCCTTCGCCGTCGTCGTGCCGCCGCTGCTGCTGCTGTGACGGTCGGCCGCCGCCGCTGCCGCCGCCGCCGCGGCCTCCTCCAGACTGCCCTCGCCCGGAAAGAGGTGCCGCCCCACGTTGGCGCGGCCGTCGCGCCAGGGCGTCCTGCAGGAGAAGACGTGCATCGTCGGGGCCGGGCTGGCAAAGGAGGACGGCGGCTGCGGCGCCGCCGGCGGTCGCCGGCTCACCGAGTCGAGCCGCGACGTCAGGTCCTCCAGGCGCCGCTCCAGCTCGGCCACGCGCATCGGCTTGGACGCCCGCCGCGGCTTGCCGGCGGTCTCTCCCCCGAACACGTCTTCTTCCCCCCCGCCGCTGCCGCCCCCCCCCCCGCTGCCCCCGCTGCTGCGCCGCCGCCGCTTGGCCGCCGCCGACATCTGCAAGCCGCACGGCTTGCTCAGCCGGTGGCACCGCTCGCAGATGTTGGCCCGCGGGCCCGGCACGCACCGGCTCTTGGCCTTGGCGCACGTCGCGCACGCCCGCGGGCCCTTGTTCACGCTGGCCGGGATCATGTTGCAAGAGGGGCTCAAAGACGGACACACGTCGAGACCGTAGCACAAGCTCATCAATGCCCCCCGGATCCGAGATGCACACAAAAGACAAGAGTTCCCATCCCACGCGGCGTCATACCACTCTGCAGACGGGGACCCTCTCGTAAGGCGTAAGGCGTAGCGTTGGTCGGGCCGTCTGACAGCCAAAAGTAGGGTGTTGTTGGCGAGGCTCCGACGGAGACGGAGCATATTGTCGTTGCTCCGTCTCCGCTCCTAACTGCTTTTGGCGGTCACGTGTCGGCTTGGTCATACATTGTTTGTCACGTGATATCACCGTAGTCCTTTACGAAGCATATGATGAGTGAGCGAGCTTGATAGTGAGCGAGCTTGATTCACGGCATGGCCGAGCAGCTGTCAAAAGTAAATGGTAAAGGCCCGCCTTGCGGCAGGCAGCAGGTGTGCCGACGGCACAGCCTGTTCCGAAGGTAAATGGATGGGAGTCCTCCCCCTCCCCCTCCCCCTCGTCCTCGTCCTCCCCTCGTCCTCAGGCCGTCGCCGCCTGCTTCTGCTGCTGCTCGCGCTCGAGCAGCGCCTCAGTGAGGCCGCTGGCGTGGGCGCCAGACCAGCCGGCAGCCGCCGGGTGGCGCGGCGGCGCCTGCTGAGCCCCGGCCCCGGCCCCGGCCTTGCGCTCCAGCTCGAGCTCGCGCACGGCCTGGGCGATGCCGAGCTGCTCGTCGGTCCAGAGGGGCGCGCGGGCGGCGGCGGCGGCGGGGTCGTCGGCGGGGGCGCCGACGCCGAGGAAGCCGCCGGGGACGAGGCGGGCCCAGTCGGCGGTGCGGCGGATGCCGAGCTCGGACCAGATGTGGTCGACGGCGTCGACGAGGCGGTCGCGGAAGACGCGGGTGTGGCCCGGGGTCGGGGTGATGCGCAGGCGCTCCTGGCCGACGGGCACGGTCGGGTAGTTGATGGACTGCACGTAGATGGCGTGGTCGCGCAGCAGGCGGTCCGAGGCCAGCTTGGCCACCTCGGCGTCGCCCACCAGCAGCGGCACAATGTGCGACGGGTTGGGGATCACCGGGATGCCGCGCGCCGCCAGGCTCTCCTTGACCGCGCGCGTGTGCAGCTGCTGCAGGCGCCGGTCCTCGGCGTGCGCCATCTGGTACTCGATGGCCGTGTTGGCGCCCGCCATGGTGGCCGGCGGCAGCGACGTCGTGAAGATGAAGCCCGGCGCCAGCGAGCGCACCCAGTCCACCAGCGACGCGCGCCCCGCAATGTAGCCGCCCACGCAGCCGTACGCCTTGCCCAGCGTGCCCGTGATGATGTCGACGCGGTCCATGAGCGTGCCGCGCGGCTGCCCGCGCCGGTGCGCCTCAAAGTCGAGGTGCTCGGCCACGCCCGCGCCGTGCGGGCCGTACATGCCGACGGCGTGCACCTCGTCCAGGAAAGTCAGCGCGCCGTAGCGGTCGGCCAGGTCGCAGATGGCCTCGATGGGGCCGATGGAGCCGCACATGCTGTACACGGACTCGAACGCGATGATCTTGGGCACGCTGCGCGGCAGCGCCGCCAGCTTGGCCTCGAGGTCCGCCACGTCGTTGTGCCGGAACACAATCTTGCGCGCGCCCGAGTGGCGGATGCCCTGGATCATGCTGGCGTGGTTGAGGCTGTCCGACAGGATCACGCAGTCCGGCAGCCGGCTGCCCAGCGTCGCCAGCGTCGCGTCGTTGGCCACGTAGCACGAGCTGAACACGAGCGCCGCCTCCTTGGCGTGCAGCCGCGCAATCGTGCCCTCCAGCCGCACCGCGTGCTGGTTGTGCCCCGAGATGTTGCGCGTGCCGCCCGCCCCGGCCCCGTACTCGTCCAGCGTCTCGTGCATCGTGCGCAGCACCGCCGCGTTGCGGCCCATGCCCAGGTAGTCGTTGGCGCACCACACCGTCACCCGCTCGTCCTTGTCCGCCATGTGCGCCCGCGGGAAGTCCTTGGCCAGCCGGTTGATGTTGTTGAAGTAGCGGTACGACTTGTCCTGGTGCTTCTTGTCCAGCTCCGCCTCGTAGAAGCCCTGGTAGTCAAAGTGCGTCTGCAGGCCCACGGGCGGCGGCGTCGTCGGGGCTGCCGCGCCCTTGCTGGCCGTCTTGGCCGCCTTGGCCAGGGTCGGCAAATGCACTGTCGGTCAGCATGCGCCCCGAAAGAGTGCCCTCTCCCGCTCCCAGGGCTCAGCTCACCCTTCTCGTTAAACACAGGCCCGTCCACCGCCCGCGCCTCCTGCGAGCGGCTCGAGTGCAGCCGCGCCGTGCGGGCCGCCGAGAAGCGCGGCGCCGTGCGGGCCGCCGTGCGGGCCGCCGCCGCGCCGTGCAGGCCGTGGACGCCGGGGGTCAGCGGCATGCCGCCGAGCCCGGCCGCCGCCCCCGGCGAGACCGCGCGGATGCCGCCGCGCGCCGCCTGCACGGCCATGGCCTTGCCCATGACGGGGCAGCGGTGGGCCAGCAGCTGCAGCTTGGACAGCGTGCCGCCGCAGGGGGACGACGCCGCCGGCACCGCCGCCGCCGCCGAAGCCGCCACGGCCGCCGAGGCCACAGCCAGCGGATCGTCTGGCGAGACGGCGGCGACGCCGGGCGTCAGCGGCGAGCGGGCCGTCGTCGACAGCGCCCGCAGCGTCGCCGGCGAGGCCTTCTTGAGGAACGGGCACACGGCCTTGGACTGGCGCAGAACGGCGTCCATGGTAGTGAGCAGGATGTGGCGTTGGGGAAGCCGGATGGGATTGTGGTCAGTCGAGGCAGTGATGCTGCTGCTGCTGTTGTTGTTGCGGTTGCGGTTGCAGTTGTGACTGTTTGAAAATGTGTGGCAAAAAAATAAAAGACGTCGAAATTTACAGCGCCCGTGCGGTGGGCGCGCAGCGGCTAGCGCTCACTGTAGTTGTAAGCATGCTGCTATATACCGGCGCACCCCAAAAGAGGGGGAGACGCCGCTAGCAGACCCCGAGCCACGGCCGCTGTCTGTCCAGAGGCGCTCCTTCCGAAACTCGGCCTGCGTCCTGCCGTGCGAACCCGCACTGTCCCTGCCTCGTGCTCGTCGCTACGCGGAGACGAGGCCCAATTCCTTGCTGGGACCTTATCCATTGCCCGCCTGCTCGCATGCTTCGTTGTAAGTACAACTACTGTACGCCGTACGTGACAGAACCACGTGGCTTCGGCATTCGGCAAGCAGCAGAACACGAGGGAAAAAAAAAGAACCAGGGCCTCCGCGGATCGAACAAAACAGCGGGTCCTTCCGATCCAGCCAATCACAGGCCACAACCCAGATCCCCGCACGGCCGTGCATCGGCTGCATGCAAACGCGGAGCCGGCTCGGATTGGCCAGTTGTGTGTGTGATTATCCGGGTTCTCATTGGCGGAGTGCCCTGACTCGACGTTGGCATTCCGTACTCTGCACCCGTACTCTACTCCGTAAACCGAGAAAGCCATATATATGCCCAGGGTATCAATGTGCAAGCTGCGCCGTGCACCAGGAAGGCGAGAGCAGGGAAGCAAGAAGAAAACAAGGAACAAAGCGAACAAGGACGAAAAAGAAGAGAGCCCGTGGAAACCGAGGCAGCGGTCGTAAAGAGAGAGCCGGCCTTGTTCAGTCGTCGAGCACGACGGGGTTGCGCGGGTCGCTGCCGTCGTTCCGCGCCGGCGGCGGCAGAATGATCGGCCGACGCTTCTTGGCCTGGCCGCCGCCCGAGGCCGCCTTGTCCGCGGCCGCCGCTCCGCCCGCGCTGGGAGCCATCTGGTCGGCCGCCAGCAGCTGCCGCGTCAAGAGCCGCGGCAGCGAGCCCTCGACCCACGGGACCAGGTCGTCGTCCTCGTCGTCGTCGTCGTCCTGGGGGTCGCGTTTGACCTGCGCCTGTGGCCACGTCTGCGACGGCGTCAGCGTCGGCGTCGGCGTCGGCGTCGGCTGTCCCGGCGGCGGTTTGGGGAGCACCGGGGCCGAGGCCGGGGACGAGGCCAGGGCCGGGGCCGGAGACGGCGACGGAATCGCGGCAGCTGTCGCGGTCGTAGTCCTTGCGGCCGTCGTGCTCGAGGGCGCGGGCCCCTGCGTGTGCGCCGACGCCCGCCGTTCTCGGCGTTCCGCCACCTCACGCATCATCGCCAAGTCCCCCGCCCCGGGCTGCCCGCTGCCGCCGGCCCGTCCGCCTTGTGCGTAGCGCTGCCGGCTCTGCAACAGCCAGAGCTGTTTGCGGACCAGCTGTTGTGTGTCAGTGGGAGCACGAGCAAGAGAATGAGCAAGCCACGTACATCTGGGTCCTTAGGCCGGCTGGTCGCGCGGCCATGGTTGGCCAGGGTCGACGTCTGGACAGACCCCGTCGTCTGCGGCGCCCGCGGAGCCGTGGTGCCGCTCGGCGTCTGGCCAGGCCCAGTCATTTGCGGCGGCGGCGGCGGCGGCGGCGGCGGCGGCGGCGGCGCGCCCAGCCACGCGGCGAGATGCAGGCCCCCCTGGAGAAGCTCTTCGGCAAACGTGCCGTTGCAGAACGCCTCCCCGGCCACCCGCGCCAGCAGCGGCTCCTCGGCCTGCCCCGTCCGCCGGCAGATCCCATCGATGATCGTCCTCACCCCGGACGCCACGTCGCTGGCGATGGAGTGCGCCAAGGGGCGCGCGACGGCGCTGGTCGTCGGGCCGCCGTCGGCCCCGCGCCGCTGCTGCGTGCAGCGCATGACCTCCGGATACCGCTTCTCCCCGAAGCCCATCAGCAGCCTCCGCTCCAGCACCCGCGCCAGCGCCGCCCGGGAGCCAAACACCGCCGTCACGTGTGGCTGGGCCGGCCGCGGCAGGATCACCCGGGTCGTCGTCGAATACAACTTTGGCGGCCCGTGGTTCAGCTCCGCCAGCGCTGCGCGGACCTGCGCCACCGTCTGCTCCTCCTCGGCCGCGGTCATCCGCGCCAGCGTCCGCGCGCTCACCGCCCCGAACAGCACGGCCTCTGTGAACAGCTGGTCTTTCGTCAGCTCTACCAGCCGGAGCCACTGCGCCAACGCCGGGATCCCGCCCCACGGAAGCTGCGACTCGATTTCCTCCATCACCGCGCCCACCAGCAGCGCCGCCGCCGTCGGCCGCAGCTCCGGTATGCCCTGCCCCCGCAGGCGGTTGAGGAGGATCCCCTCCAGCTGGGCCCGGCGGTTCGTCAACAGGCTGCTTGTCTCAGGGCTCGGGCCGTCCCATGGGGCTCGCTGCGGGGGTGCTGTCGTTGTCGGGATTTGCATAGGCAACGGACCGTCCACCGGCTGCGGCTCCTGCGGCGGCGGGAGGGGTTGCGCGGGCTGCTGCAGCTGCGAGGCCAGGATCAAGGGCATCGGAATGCGCGCGAGCGCAGGCGCAGGTGCAGGCGCAGGCACAGGCGCGGCCGCAGGCGCAGGCGCAGGCGCAGGCACAGGCGCAGGCGCAGCCCCCGTCGAGGGCAGAACGAGCGACGCTGGGACCGGCGCCGCATGCGGCACGGCCGGAGCAAAGCTGGCGCCGGCCACCATCACGCGCGGCTGCTCGGCCCCGTCGTACTGCGGCAGCCCTGCCGCGGCGGCGGCCGCCGCCGCCCCCGGCTGCAGCCCGTCCGCCCCGCTTGGCCCGGCCCGAACCCGCATCATGTTGCGGGACACCATGCTGGCGGCCTCGTGCAGCTCCTCCGCCGTCAGCAGCGCCTCGGGCTCCTCCTCCTCAAACGTGTCGGCCGACACGATGCGGCGGATGCAGTCCTTGGCGGCGCTGCCGGGCGCCAGCAGCAGCGCCTCGAGCACGGCGTCGCCGCCGCCGCCGCGGCTGCTCTTCTGCCGGTGCAGCGCGGCCGCGACCGAGGCCGGGTCCGGCTCCAGCACGGTCGGGTCGGCCGTGTAGTTGCGCATCTGGTCGGCCCAGGCGGACGGGTTCTTCTTGTCGACGACGCGCGACGCCAGCTGCGTCTTGAAGACGGCCTGGTCGTGCAGGACCGTCTCAAAGGTGCCGCCCATCAGCAGCCAGTACACAAACACGGGCTTGGTCTGGCCGATGCGGTACGCGCGCCCAATGGCCTGCTGCTCGTGCATCGGGTTCCACTTGAAGTCGCAGATGACCACGCGGTTGGCCCCCTGGATGTTGAGCCCGACGCCGCCCGCCGTCGTGGAGATGAGATAGATCTCGTCGTCGCCCGCGTTGAAGTCCTTGACCATGGCCTGCCGCTTGCCCGACGCCGTGCTGCCGTCCAGCCGCATGAACCGCCGCTGCTGCCGCCGGAACTCCTGCTCCAAAAAGTCCAGCACCAGCTTGCTCTGCGAGAACACCAGCACCTTGTCGCCGATGCGCCGCGCCTCGTCCAGGATCCCCATCAGCACCACAATCTTGGACGAAGAGGCCGCGCTGTCAATGTCCCGCCGGTCGATCTCCGCCAGCAGCTCGTGCACCAACTCGGGCGTAAACAAGCCCGAGCGGCCCCCGCTCTGCTGCTGCTGCTGCTGCTGGTGCTGCTGCTTCATCTCCTCCAGCCGCATCCGAAACACCTTGGGGTGTGCCAGTAGCAGGGTTAGGTGGAAGAGCAGGTTCCACAGCTGGACCGAGTCCTTGATGCCGTCCAAGATGGCGGCCCGCTGGAGCAGTCGTAGAAAGACCGAGTAGAGCTGCAGCTGCACCGGCGTCAGCGGCAGGTACAGGATGAACTCCGTCTTGGGCGGCAGCTCGCCCTTGAGCGTGGCCACCGTCGCCCGGTGGATCTTGGGCGCCACCGTCTCCTTGAGCACCTTGAGCATCTTGGCCGCGCGCCGCTTCTGCGCCGCCGTGCTGTCGCGGTAGAAGCCCTCCTTGATCGGGTTCGCGTACACGGCCACAAACTCGCGGTAGTCCGCCAGGTAGTTGGGCGCCACCCAGTTGATCATGGAGTGGTACTCGTCCACCGAGTTGGCCAGCGGCGACCCCGTCATGGCGATGCGCGCCGTCGTCCGGAAGTGCGCCGCCAGCGTGTGCAGCCTGGACTTGGGGTTCTTGAGCGCGTGCGCCTCGTCCGCCACCACAACGTTGGGCGTTTCCTCCAGCAGCCGCCGCATCTCGTCGCCAAAGTCGGCCAGCAGCCGCCGGAACATGGGGTAGCCCAGCACCAGGACGGCGTTCTGCGCCCGGGCCCGCCCGTCCCCGCCCGTCGCCTCGCCCGTCGCCTCGCCCGTCGCCTCGCCCGTCGCCTCGCCTGCTGCCGCCCAGCGCCGCACCTCGCGCAGCCGCTCGGCGGGCGACATGGTCGCCGCCACGTGGAACCGCACGCCCAGCACGTCCGGCGGCGCCCACGCCAGCAGCTCGTCCAGCCAGTTCTCCACCAGCCCCGAGGGGCAGAGGACGAGCGTGCGCAGCGTCCGCAAGTCGGGCGGGATCTGCGCGGCCACGGCCGGGTCGGGCGACGCCGCCGCCTCGGCGATGGCCACGAGCAGCGTGATCACCTGCATGGTCTTGCCCAGGCCCATGGTATGCGCCAGCAGACACCCCTGGCGCACGTCGGGCGGCACCACGAGCTTGTTCCACATGAAGCGCACGCCCTCGATCTGGTGCTCGCGGATGAAGCCCGCGATCCTTGCGTGCACGTACACGAGGCCGTGGTGCTTCTCCTTGGCCGTGTTGATGATGAGCCGCTTCTTGTCGTGCGAGATCTGCGCCGACTGGGCGAGGCTCGCATACAGCGCCTTACGCCGGGCGTCCTGCTCCTGGATCCGTGCGCGGTCCTTATCCCGCAGATCCTGCGCCATCTTGTCACGGCGAATGCGCCGGAGTCGCCGGCGTGGCAGAACGATGACGTCGTCGTCGTCGTCATCGTCGTTGTCGTCGTCGTTGTCATCGTCGTTGTCGTCGTCGTTGTTATCATCTTCGTCGTCGTCTTCCTCCTTCACCTCCACCTCCTTCGCAATAATTTCTACCTCCTCTCCCGGAGACCCGTCCTGCTTGCTAGCGGAACCGGCGGCAAAGGCCGCCTCGTCCTCGTCTTCGTCCTCGTCGTCGTCCAGCAAGTCAATGACCCCAGCGCTTGAAGAGGACGGGCGCGGATAGCTCCCCGCGTGCTGCCTAAGGTAGGGCGCGGCTATGCGCATCTGGGCGCAAAAGTGGCCGAAGCGGCTGCGGATCGCCAGCAGCTGGCTGCGCGACTCGGCACGGCTCGGCTCGAACGCGTGCGGCGGCACGTGTTGGCACGTCACGAAGATGAAAAAGAAGCGCGCAAAGGCGGTGGCGTCGTCTTCGGGTGCCCCGGACGGGCTGGGGGGTGCCCGGCTGGCGTCCATCGCGGGCGCGCAGAACTTCTGCCAGATGGCCTCGTCGTCGAGCGCCAGCGCGTCCAGCAGGCGCGCCACTTGCGCTGGGTCGGACTGGGCAAGGGCGGTGCACAGCAGGCGCACGGCGTCGCCAGCTTCCTCCCAGTGGGCCGTGCCCCGGGCGACAATGGCGGGCATGTCTTTCAGCAGATGCTGGCCGGCAGCCCGTGCGGCAGCCCTCTTCGTCGCCGCCGCTGCCGTGTTTCCCGCGCTGAGCACAGGGGATGGTATTGCGGCGACGGCGTCCGCGTCGACCATGGTGCGGTCGTCGGCTGCCGCAGCCGGCGGGCTGCTGTCCGCCATGATGTGGTCTTCTGCGGTGCCGCCGAGGGCCGCATTGCCAGCACGGTCGCCGCCGTCGTCGCTGTCGTCGTCGTCGACCACAAAGCCGCCCAGCCCGTCGCCATGCGCGTGCGCGTGATCGTCCTGCAGGTCGTCCTCCTCGCCAGACGAGCTCGTGAGGAGCTCTTCGTCGTCGTCGACGATGCGCGGCCGCACAGGACGTCGCACAGTCTGGAGCCCCGGCGACCGCTGCTGCTGCTGCTCTGGCCGCAGGTCGGGGGGCGCCGCGGGGGCGGCGTAGAGGCGCGCCTCCCAGAGAGCGAGCTGGCGGTCTTCGATGCTGGCGTCGAGGACGGCGGCCTGGCGGCGGATCTCGGCCTCGTTCCTCCACTCGACGCAGCGCATCTCGGCCACGAGCTTGCTGATGCGGCGCGCGAAGCGGTCGGCCTCGCGGCGGGCCATCTCGGCGCGGTACTTGAGCGCGCCGGCGCGCCGGGCGGCCGTCCACAGGGCGTGCTCGCGCAGGCGCAGGCGGTGCAGCTTCTTGGCAGCCCACCGGCTTTCGGTGGCGCGGACGGCGTCGGCGAGGATGGCGTCGACGGTCTCGCGCGGCAGCGGTGCGTTTTTGGACCGCTTGGCGTTGTGGCGCTCCTCTTCCTCCTGCGCCATGGCCTCCCAGGTCTCGGTGTCGTAGCCCTCGTCGTCAGACTCGCCCAGCGCCGGAAGCACGACGTCGTCCTCGTCGGCGCCGGCACCGTACCTCTCCACCTCCTTGACGCGCTGGGCGGCGCCGGACGGCGACGCGCCACTTTTGGGGGCCGGCACGCGGGACCGGCGACCGGGGTTCGTCTGCAGGAACCGCCGGACGGTCAGGTGGACCTGCAGCCGCCGCCCAGCCGGGATGGGCCACGGGACGGCCCAGCCGAAGCCGACCGTCGGGGGCGCGTCGTCGTCGGCGTGGGGATCGAGCGGGTCTGCGCCCTGGAGCACCTCGTCTTCCGTGAGCTTGCCCGGGCCCAGGTAGGCGCTGCGTGGATCGCACGAGCGGCTGTCGCTGTCGCCGAACGCCGCATCGAGCAGCGTCTCCCCCGCTCTTCGGGCGGCGCGGGCCCGGCTCGGCGAGGCGCGGTGCAGGGGTATCGAGGAGATGTTGGTCGGCTCAAGCCGCTTGCGCTTCTTGGACGGGTCCGCAGCCGAGGCCAGAGACGGAGGCGCGGGCCCGTCGTCGACGGGCTCACTGGCCGTCTTTGTGGGCGTGGAGGGTTGCTGTGCGGACGGCGACCGGATCGCCGTCGCCGTCGCTGCCGTCTCGCCGGGCGCGGACGGCGCCTCGTCCTGCCAGAGATGGAGCTGGCCTCGCCATGCGCGGAATGCCGGGCTGCGGCTCTGGAAGAAGAGGATGGCAGTGCGCAGTGAGGTCTTGTGGGCGATCTTGGAGATGCCGAGCTCGCGGCACAGCGTGTCGAACCAGTCTTGGCCCATGATGTCGCGGTAGGTGAGCAGGGTCTGGCCGTCGATCTCGTGCTCGCGGAGCACGCCAGGAAGAAGGTCGGGCCATTTCTGCGGCGCGTTCCAGGAGGCCGTGGCGGGACAGAGCTCGCGGATGAGCCGGTCCGTAGACCAGAAGAACGGGTCACCGAGTGCGGCCGGGCCGTCTGAGCGGTCCGTGCTACCGCTTGCGGCCATGGTGCTGCGCAGGCCTGCAGCTCAGCCGAATTTCTGGTCGCGGAGCGCCGTCGTCAGTCGTCAGTCGTCAACGGCAGAGGTCGAGCAGCGCAGCGGCGCGTTGGCGTACCATTTGGGTGCATCGGGAGGGTCTGCGCAGGCTCGGAGGCAAAACAGCCTGGTGAGGTAGGGGAGAAGCAGAAGTCAGCAGAGAGACCAGGCAGAGGGGGAGGTTGTGGCGTTTATGAGACCGGTTTGAGTGGCTGCTGGAGGCCGACCAATCCTACCCCGCGGCGGGTGGTTTGAGCGGCCCGCGAGCGGCCATAGAACGGGCCTCTTCGTGCAGAAATGGAATAGACGCACCGGCTGAAGAAATACGGTTCCCAGACAGGCGACAATGTCGCGTCGGCGCGTAGAGCTCGATCTTTGATTTTGTCGACGTGACGCTGGAGAACGGCGCTCCCGCGGCGAGGATGGCGTTGGCAGCAGGGCCCGCGGGAAGCAGCATGCAAGGACGCACGGCTGCGAGACAAGAGCCGAGGTGGCGGTCAGCCGGACGACCTGCCTACAAGGGGTCGAGACGCGGTGCGTGGTGTGTCTGGCGGCATCACGACTCGAAGCGGCGCGACGTGACACGAAAAGCACAGCTCTTTCGGGGAGGAGCGGGATCCCCGCTATACGAATATGCATTTACAGGGTCATCACGCAGGCTCGGCCAGGGTGGGAGCCTTGTACAACTAACTGCAGGGCGTGAAATGGGCAGCGCCAGCGCTGGCGGTCGGACGACTTCAGCCGGCATGGACAGACGGACAGAGGGCGTCGCGGCCCATCCTCCCTGCAGAAGCCGGGTCTGCCATGCCGCAACAGCGGGCGGCGATGGCGTCGGCCCGCCCGCCAGAAAGGGTTTGTCAGACAGTCCCACTTTTCTGCCGGTCGTCGGCGACAGTCCGGAGGAGGACGACACCCTTCCTGCGCAGCGTCTCTGTGGTCTCTGTGGTCTCGCTGCCTGCTCGTGCCCGTGCCCGCGCCGCCCTCACTACGCAACACGTGCAACGCGTGCCTGCCCACCATGTCAGCAGCCTACCCGCCGGCCGTCGACGAGGCCGAGCGGCAGCGGCTCGTGCAGGTGATCAAAGACTGGAGCCTCGCCCGCGGGCTGGCCGTGCGGCCGCCGGCGGCGGCGGTGGCGCCGGTGGCGGCGGCGGTGGACGAGGACCTGGCGAGCACGCTGGCCATGACGGCGCCCGTGACGCTGTTCCCGAGCGCGTTCCCGCGGACGGCCTTTGCCGAGGCGCTGGCCGTGCAGCCGACATACAACGAGCTGTATGCGCGGATCAGCCAGGACGAGGCGTTCCTGGAGCGCGTGGTTTCCGAGTGCGTGCAGGAGAGAGAGAGAGAGACACGTGCCACAGACCTGCGAGACTGACTGCCAGGGTGGCCGGCGACGACTTCACCACGAAGCTGTGGGAGGTGCACCTGCGCGTGAAGAAAGAGGGCTATGTGCATGTGCGTCCCCCGCGCGGTCGGAGGGCAGCGGTCGGCGGTCGGCGGTCGGCCGTTCGGTCTTGGGTTCTGTTTCCTGTGTGTGCTGACGCGGACAGAAACACGCGCTGGGCATCTTCCGCTCCGACTACCTCGTCCACCAGGAGGAGGAGGAGCCCGTCGGCGGCGGCAGCGAGCCGCACCTGCAGATCAAGCAGGTCGAGTTCAACACCATTGCGGCGTCGTTTGGCGGCCTGTCGGAGCAGACGGCGAAGCTGCACAAGTGCGTCTGCCGCTGAGTCTGCTGCTGTCTGTCCGTCTTGTCTGTCTGCTCACGCACACGCCAGGTTCCTCGCCCAGACCGAATACCCCCTGCTGGGGGCGGCGGCGGCGCAGGCCGGCTACGACCTGCCTCCCAACACGAGCAGCCGCGACATTGCGGCGGGCCTGCTGGCGGCCTTTGCGGCCTACGAGCGCAGCGAGCCGCGGGCGAGCGGGAGCGGGAGCGGGAGCGGGAACGGGCTGCCGCGCTGCGTCGTCTTCTTGGTGCAGGACGGCGAGCGCAACGTGTTTGACCAGCGGCACATTGAGTACGGCGTCGCGGAGGCGGCGCCCGTGTTCCGCGTGCCCTTTAGCGCGATCCGGCAGCGCACCAGCGTGGGCGCCGCGCCGCAGCGGCCGCTGCTCTACCACCACCACCCCGGCGGCAGCGCGGCGCCCGCGACGCACGAGGTGGCCGTCGTCTACCTGCGCGCCGGCTACGGGCCCGGCGACTACCCGGACGCGGCCGCCTGGGAGGCGCGCTACCAGATCGAGCGGTCGGCCGCCATCAAGTGTCCGACGGTGCTGACGCAGGTGGCCGGCACGAAAAAGGTGCAGCAGGTGCTGGCGACGCCGCCCGCCGCCCCGGGCGCCGCCTCCCCGGATGGCGCTGCCGCTGCCGCCTCGGAGCTCGCGCGCTTCGTGCCGCAGGCCGACCGCGCGGCCGCGCTGCGGCGCACGTTTGCGCACATCTACCCGCTGGACGCGGCGTCGGCGGCCGGGCAGCAGGCGCGGGCGTGGGCGCAGGACGCGGCGGCGTGCCGGGCGTTTGTGCTCAAGCCGCAGCGCGAGGGCGGCGGCAACAACTACTACAAGGACAAGATCGCGGCGCACCTGCAGACGGTGCCGCCGGCGCTGTGGGCGTCGTACATTCTCATGGAGCTCATCACGCCGCCGCCGACCGCCAACCTGATCCTGCGCAACGGCCGCATCGAGCAGGGCGGCGTCATCTGCGAGCTCGGCGTCTACGGCACCTGTCTGTGGGCCGCCGGCCCGGCCGCCGACCCGGCCGCCCCCCTCCTCCGCAACGAGACCGCCGGCTACCTGCTGCGCACCAAGGGCGACCAGAGCGAGGAGGGCGGCGTGGCCGCGGGGTTCGGCTGCATGGACTCGTGCAACCTCGTGTAGGCAGGCAGGCAGGCAGGCGGAGAATCGACCAGAGACGGCTGGGAAAATAGAGTGGTTTGTCTTCAGATGGGCTGAGCGAGGAGGCGCGGCCGCCGCAAATCGCATGCTCCGGCCGACTAGAGTACATAGGAGAGGGGAAACGGTCGTCCGCGACGCGATGCCGCGCGCCCCTTACGACGACGGCTCCGTCGGCGTGGGCCGTTTCAGGACCTCGATGCTCCCTGTCTGGTTAGGCAAAGCGGCGAAACGGGACGACAAAGGAAGGAAGAAAAAACGCACGCTGCACAATGTTCAGCGAGCTCTTGGTCTTGCCGTCGGCGTCCTGGAACGTGTTCATCGTGGCGTCGCCCTCGACAAAGACGAGCGTCCTGGGCGGCGGTCAGCAGGCAAAACGGACCGTCGGCTGCTGGCCGCAGCAAATCCAACGCATCCACGCATCAACGCACCCCTTGGGCAGGCCGCGCAGCAGCTCGCGCTGCGGGCCCTCGGGCAGGAAGCCGGTCACGCGGAACCAGCTGGTCTGGCGGTTGTCGCGCGGGCCGCTGCTGCTGGCCACCACGTACTTGAGCACCTCGACGCCCGTGCTCGTCGCCTGCAGCTCCGGCGTGTCGCGCAGGTGCCCGACAATCGTGATGCGCGCCACGCGGCGCGCCGGCGTCGTGCTGAAGGCGCGGGCCACGCCGGCGGCGGCGGCGGCGGCCGGCGACGACGAAGCCAGGCCGAGGCCGCGGCGCATCACAAAGGACATGGTGAGGTTGGGAGCACGAAGTGCTTGGTCGTTGGGCGTTGGGTGTTGGGGCTGTGGTGTGGTGTGGTGGCGAGAGCAAACAATCGGTTCGGCGCAAACGAGGGGACAGGCAATTTGGCGATGCGATGCGCGAGGGGAGAAAGAAAGGTCGCGTCAGGCGTTCGATAAGCGCGTCGCATCCCTGGCTGGCTGTGGCGCAGCTGGTCCGAGCGTCCTGTGGCGTTGTTCACGTGAGTTTGTGCACGTGACTTGACTGCTTACACCGGGCGACAGCACTCACTCCCATCTCCGACCGACCCATCCTGCACAGCCCGTCTGTCGAACCAAAGGCCAGCCATCCTAGGCTTACCGCCGGCCGTCGTGCCAGGTCCGGCCTCCTTGCCTGGGCGGCGGTGGCTGCACGCGCCCGCCCGCCTGCCCGCCCTGGGGCAGGATAGTTCCCAATCGGGACAGCGCCTTGCCGTTTTGGGGTGTGAATAGCTTCATCTTGGACTACATCAACGCGGCAACTCTTTGGACCACAGCTCGCCGGCCACCACCCACACCGCATTCTGTCACACGCCATGGCAGACGCAGACGCACACAGAGAGGAGGCCAACGGCCGCTTGGCGGCGGGTGTCTCCTCCTTGCAGCTGGCCGAACGTCTGTTGGTGGATAGCGGCGCGGCAAGGTCCCGTATTGGGCGGCGGCCGGAGCTGCCCTCGTCCTCGTCCTCGCCCTCGCTCGTCCTCGTCCTCGTCCTCATCCTCGTCACTTGTCTGTTTTTTCTGACGGCATCGTCTGTCACATTGGCCAGGGGACGGAAGCTTGCTCTCCTGGCGCCCGGCTCGTATTGCAGCGCAGCCCCGGCACTATTGAGCAGCGGACCGTCTATTCACGCCCTCGCAGGCCATGGCGGCAGCCACAGGCACGCCCTTAAAGGTCTGTCTGCACCCTTCCTGCTCTCTGTCTGCTCTCTGCTCTCTTCTCTCTGTTCTCCCTGGCCTCATTCTCTTCTCCTCGTTCTGCCCTCCTCTCTGACCGACAGCATGGACATGCACTACACTGCGAGCGGCGTGCTCGTCGTCGGGCGCGCCGGGCGGCTGCCGGTGCCGCCGGCGCTGCTGGCCAACATTGTGCTGCGGCTGGTGCTCAGCCCGCTGGCGGTGCTGCTGACGTGGGTGCCGCTGCGGCTGCTGTGGCGGCACGGCGAGTTCCCGGCGTGCGTGCTGGTCGTGGACGTGTGGCTGCTGGTGCTCGCCGGCTTTGTCAACGCGGCGCTCTGGCACGACCAGGACTTTGACCGCTGGTGGCTCGGCTACGGCTGGTGCGACCTGCAGGCCTTTGTCATGTACCCGCTGCACAGCGTCTTCGCCGCGAGCGTCTGCGCCATCATGCAGCGGCTGGCCGGCCAGGTCGGCCTCGTGCGCGTCACCGGCCTCTCGCCGCGCGAGCGCCGCCGCCGCCTGCTCGTGCAGGCGCTCATCGTCTTCCCGCTGCCGCTGCTGCAGCTGGCCCTCGCCATCTTTGTCCAGGGCCAGCGCTACGGCATCGCCCCCGTCGTCGGCTGCACCAGCCAGTACTACCCGACCGCCGTCTTCCTCGTCTTCTTTGTCCTGCCGCCCATGCTCTTTACGCTGGCGGCGTGCTTCTTTGCGTGTAGGTTTCTTGCCTGGCCCGCTGTCCGGCCCGCTGCTCACCCCCAGTCCAAACCTACCGCCGCTTCCGCGAGGTCGAGGCCGGCGCGCGGGCGGCGCTCGACAGCGCCAACGCCGTGGCCTTTGCGCGGCGGCAGCGCGCCCGCCGCAAGCTGTACTTTATGGTGGTGTGCATCCTGGTGCCCTACGCGCCCATCACGGTGGCGCTGTGCGCGCTCAACCTCGTCGAGGGCTGGCCGTGGAACTTCCCGTCGGCCTTCCGCGTCGTCCACGGCGGGCCCGGCGCCGTCGTGCCCTGGAACTCCATCAGCCTCATGAGCGCCGGCGACCTCGGCGCCCTCACGCTCAACATCACCTGGATCCCCGTCGCCAGCGCCTTTGTGGCCTTTGTCTTCTTCGGCACCTCCAAGGAGGCCCTCAACGTCTACCGCGAGCTGCTGCTCGCCCTCGGCCTCGGCCGCTGCCTGCCGGGCCTCCGCGAGGTCTACGACCCGGACTGCCGCAGCAGCCGCCGCCGTCACGGCGGCGGCGACGGCGGCTACTGCGGCAGCAGCAACTTGGACAGCACCGCCTCTACCACCGTCGGCACCCAGCTGTCCACGCTGTCTACGCTGACCTCCACCACCACCGCCGACCGCTCCCGCAAGGGCTCCCTGGCCGCCAGCTCGCTCCCGCCGGCCGCGACCGACGAGGACGGACTGGTGACGGCCGCTGCGCCGGCGGGCCGGTCCAGCCCGCCGCGTCGCTGGTTCGGCGGCGGCGGTGGCGGCGGTGGTGGCCGCCGCGGCAACAACAAGGTGGCGGACCCGGAGCGCCAAGACACCGGGGTATGGTCGGCCGTGTCGTGGCCTCTGCCCGTGGCGACGAGCCCGCCGGTGCGCACGCCCTTCTATCCGGGGCTCCGCTGGTTTATGCCGTTCCGCGGCGGCGGCGGTGGTGCGCTGTCCGCATCGCCGGCGCCGCCGTTTGACGGCACCGCCGACAGCAACAGCATCCTGGAGGCCGGAGGGCGGCTCCGCAAGGCCGTCTTCCGCACGCACGTGTGGTCCGACCGGGCGCACCGCGAATCGGCGGCCAATCTGGGCAGCAGCAGCGGCAGCAGCGGCGGCGGCGGCGGCGGCGGCGGAACCGGCGGAACCGGCGCGGAGGTGGCCAAGAATGGCGGCGGCCCTGGCAGCGGCCAGCAGGGCGTGCGCGTCGAGCAGTGCATCACGAGCGAGGTGACGGGCTGAGCGGCCGGGCGCGCCCTCTGCGTCGTCGTGTTGGATCTTTGGCTGCGTCATGTTTTGATTTTTCTTTCTTTTTCTTTTTTCCTTCTTTTTTCTTATTTAATTTCCCATCCGTCTTCACGACATTCATATATTCATGCTCGTCATCCCGTTGATAGCTGTATCCTATTTTTAACCGCTTCGTCGATACGCCCGCTGCCGTCGACACGCCCGCTGCCTTTCACCTGTGTCCGTCTTCGTCTTCGTCCACGTCCTCCAGCCGCGCGTGACGGGACGGCACCGCCTCCGCGCTGCCCAGCCACGCTCATACGACAGCGCAGTTGTACTCCGTAAGCATACGGAGTGCTCCCGTAATTCTGCAAGTCTCCACCAACGGGCGCTGCCGCCCTACGAGGAAAAGGGCCAATACCACGCCCGAGAGGGGGTGAGAACGGCCGCAGGTCTGGCCGTCGCCGCCAACAGCAGCTGGGACAAGCTGGCAGGATTCGCCCGAGGATGCGCCCCATTCGTCCCGTTTCTGCCGCCGGAAGCAGGCCGAGCCGAGGACGTTCCGTCTGCTGCTGGAGAAGCTGGTCAGCGGCGCGTGTCTGCGAGGACGGAGTAATCACTCGAGGCCCGAGGTGCCAGCCCTGGGCGACCGTGGTGGCTGGCCAGCCCTCGGCGCGGCGCAGACGCACTCCGTAGGGGTCAGCGTTGCAGTTTCGGTGAGCCGGGGCCTGGCAGGCATCGAGTGCGTTTTTTTCGCGGCTGTCTGTACGGAGTACGGAGTAGTTGTACGGAGTACTCCATACAGTAGCTTACGGAGTACATGCTTACGGCTCCCTGGCCCTGGCTCCCAGCCCCTTTTACTGGTGGACGTTGCATTGGCGAGCCCGTTTCCCCGTCGCGTCTCTCTCTCTGCTGCACATCATGGCCCGCGGGCGTCGTCACCTGTTTGCCCAACACGGGCACGCATCCGTCGATCCATTCACCGCGAGCGGAGTGCTGACTTGTACGGAGGATAAGTACAAGCATAATGTATACTCTACAAACACTGTACCCGTACTCCCGATCACACGGAAGAATTCTTCTTTTCTCCGTGGCTGGCGTGTCCGAGCGCGTCGCAGGGCTTGTCCTCCCTGCGTGCGGTCAGACGGGCATCCGTCCGGACGGAGGCTTAAGCTGCGCATTAAGCACACGAGCGTTCAGAGGCAGACGGACGAACGAGGCGCGTGTGCCTCGGTTCCGGCACGTCGGTCTCGTGGCCGCGTCCGAGCAAAAACAAACGGCGGCCGTCCAGCCGTTTCGAGGCAAAGGCCCTCGACCTCACCCTCGACCCTCGACCCTTTCTTTGGCCAGCCCTTAAACAGGATACGAGCGCGGCAGGGGAGCCCCTGGTCCGGGCCAAGCTGCCCAAATCACGATGCGCGCGCGCCGGCGAGCACGTTCGCCATCAACACGACGTATAGCAGGGCCGGGGGGGTATAAGAGTCTTATTAAAGTATATAAGCATTATAAGATGGGCAACGGCGCGCGTCTGTCTTACTGTGTATATGTGCTGAGCAATATATACTTACCAGACCATCTCATGCACGCGCCGTCGTACGAGCGCGAACGCCGCCTGCCATCGCCTGCATCGCCTGCCATCGCGCTCATCCTGCGTCGGCGGTTGCTTCTCCGGGCGGTCGTCCGGGCACTCTTCCCGGCGTGCCCCTTTTTTGTGCTTCCGCCGCGCAGCGGAAGACGACAACTCCGGGCGTCGACGTTCCGCTGTTACGGCTGGCTGGCGGCTGGCCAGCCCGAGCCTGTCGTCACACCGCCTCTCCCTCGACGGCGCTGCCTTCTGGAAGCGTTCACGCGCGGGCTGTGCGACGGCTGGCTTGCCGCGTCGCACAGCGGCTCGTATCGCTGGCTGTGTGACGGCGGGCTGCACACGAGCTCTGCCCTTGCACCCCCCCCCTCCCTCCTCCCTCCCATGCCCGCATCGCGGACGGGCCTGCCATCCGCGGCCAGGTCGCCGTCGGGCAGCAATTCCGAAAGCAGCGCGCGCGAGCCCTCCCCCCTCCGGACGGCCTCGCCGTCGGGACGCGGTCGCGGCCGGATGCCTACAGGCTGCCTGCAGGTATGTCTGCCCGCAGCTCTGTCTGGACCCTGAAACGCGAGCAACGAGGGCTGCCC
The DNA here is from genome assembly GCA_019925495.1 of Ophiostoma fasciatum. Taxonomy (NCBI): domain Eukaryota; kingdom Fungi; phylum Ascomycota; class Sordariomycetes; order Ophiostomatales; family Ophiostomataceae; genus Ophiostoma; species Ophiostoma fasciatum. Next base: position 546,093 of record JADHKM010000014.1, read on the forward strand.
GCCGTCCGCCAGACAGGCCAGACGCAGACGCGCGGATCCAGCCACGCCGGCGAGCCCTGGCGTCTGTCGTCTTGTCCCGTCCTAGACGAAACAGGCTGGCCGAGGGGCCAGCGCCATTTTGGTGGCGCGCCCAAGAGGGCAGGTGTTGGCTGCGACCGACGAAGGATGCCCGCTGGCGTCGTCCTATCTATCAATCTGTCTCGTCTGCTCGTACGATGCAAGGCCCTGGCCTCCCCCACGCGGTGCGCTGCCTTGCGCTCTTTTTGATATACGGAGTACAACGACGAAGATGAAGCTCAACTCAGCTTGACCCCCCACTCGCTGCTTTTTCTACTCTGTCTTGTTCTTTTTTACCGGCCTTCTTTTTCTACTCGCTCTTTCTTGCGTCCTCCCCTTTTCCTCGGTGGGGAGGTGGAAGAAACGAAACGCGAAACAAGAAAAACGACAGACTACCAAGGAAGAGGAAGAAAACGCGAGGACGGCCTGGTCGACGGGACCGACCAAGCCGGCGTTTGAGACGCCTGCGGGTGGTCCGTACAAGTACGTGTATAGAGTTCCTCCGTAGTTGTATTACTCCGTGGATTGCGATTTTACGGAGTAATACTTTGTATACAGGTCTCGCCGCCGCACCAGGAACCGCTGGAGCACGCCCCTTTTCCGGCCAGGCCATTGACCAGTCAGCGACGGCGGCTCGGGAAGGGGGTCCACAGCCGGTCTGCGAGGTGGGTGGGCGGGTGTGGCAGTGTGCTGTTTTTTTTTTTCCCTCTGTGCGGCGCGGCGCTGGACAGACAGACGGACGGGTGGGTGCAAGACCGGCCGCCCAGTCAGGGCCAAGGGGGCTAGGAGGGCTAGGACGGGCGGCGGTCGCGCGGATGGCGTAGCATCGCGCCGAAACGCCCCCCGGTCTAGCAGGAGAGGAGAAAGAAAAAAAAAAACTGCACAGCGGAACAGATCCCTGTTCCCTGGCTGCAGACGCCCCAAACGGGTCTGGCGCTGTGAGCTCGGAAGGCCGAACTCGAAGGATTCAGAGAGTAAATATACGGAGACGGAGGGCGGAGGACGGAGTATGCTTGCTCCGTCGCCGTAGTTGACCAACGCCTTCTGAGGTCCTGGAGCCGGGAAGGCTGCCGATACAATATACAGTACGGAGTATGTTTACAACTACAAGCACAACGGCTCGTACAAATGTTCACAGCTACAGCTCGAGCTTCGTCGCCCCTTGCCCTTTTCCCTGCCCAAGGCTTCCAGGCCCCATCCGGAGTGCGACGTGCTGGAGTAAAAATAAAAAGGAGAAAGGCTGAGAGACCGCGGCAGGCCAATACGAGGCGGAACGGGCGTAACGGACTGCGTTTTTTTCTGGCGCGTACGGAGTAGTTGTACGGAGTAGTGATCAAGCGTCTTGGAGTACAACGATTTGTACTGTTTTCTGTGGACTTTGTCCACCGCACTGTCTTGCCGAACCCCAACCACGGGGACGGGCCCACGAGGAGACGATGGACCGAGTGGCCGCGTACGGAGTACAACTACAACTACAACTACACATACCAATACGGCCTCTCGTGGGCCGTTTGGGCGGTCGGGTACCATTTGCGTGGAGGACGAGATCGTGGGGGAGGTGCCAGCGGCGATGAGCACGCCACAGCGAGAGGACGTCTGCTCAGCCGCAGGAGAAGCGGAGGCAGAGAGAGACGGTAGAAGACGTCGCCGTCGAGCCGATTTTTTTTCTTTTTTTTCCTCTTTTTTTGGCAGCTGGACTGAGACAGCGCAAGGCGTCTGTCTCTAGGCCGGCTCGACTCCGTCGACTCCGCGGCTCCGCGGCTCCGCGGCTCCGCGTCGACTCCGCATCGACGCCTATGCACGCCGAAAACATGCAAGGGACGGCGGGCAGCAGGCGAGCAGCAGGCCGGAAGACGGTGCCGTGGCTGGCTGGTCAACCCCAAAAGAAAGGAAAGGCTGGCAGCGGCCTGAGACAATGTTGATCTGCCGTGTTTCGGCCGCCACGAGCGAGAAACATGTGGCGGAGGCGCGCGCACCGCCAGAGTCAGAGTCAGGGCACGTGCGACGGCAGTTGTGCGCGCACGCAGCGAGTTTCGTTTGTCGTGCGGTTGGGCGCGCGCCCGCCTCCGTGCGCTCGTCTGTGCGGAGGCCGGCAGATCGGGAGCGGCGAGCGAGACACGAAGGCGACCACCACGACGGCGACCACGACACGAAGACGTCGACAACAACAACCACCACCACCACCAAATGCCGACCCGGGCTCGCCGTCCTGGCTGCCCAACGGCATGTGCCCAGGGGCGGCCGACAAGTACGGAGTACTCCGTACTGCAGATCGGCGCCGTGCGCGCCGTTTTGGGCATTGTGGCTGCCGATCGGCCTCGTCGCGTCCGCTGCTGTTCCCTGCCGTCATCTCCTGTCTCCTGTCTCCTGTCTCCTGTCTCCTGTCTGTCTCCGCCACCGGTTTCTGCTGTCGTTTCCGCCTCCCCTGTCTCCTGTCCTCCCCGGCCAGACGGCGGCCAGACGGCGGCCGCAAACGACGGGCAAACGACGGGCAAACGGCGCTTGCAACCGACGGCCAGCATCGCTCCAGGCATCACTCCAGGCATCGCTTCCAGGCCAGCCACTTCCAGGCCAGCCGCTTCCAGGCCCGTCGTCACGCCGGTGCCCGAGTCCATCTGTCCATCCATCCTCTCCCACCTCCTCGCTGCGCCTCGGCCAGGATGGCAGCTAGCACGACACCAGCCAGCCCGCTATGCTCGCTGCGGCGTAGTCGCTTCCCCAGTTTTCCAGAGCTTCCCTCGCAGGCGCGCGCAGGCGCGCGCAGGGGCCGGCGGGCCCGTTTGGCCACGACTGGTGCAACCTGGGTGGGGGCTCGTCTCTGTCCGTCCGTCCCAGCGGCCGGTCCCAGTGGCTGTCACCCCCGTCCGTCTGTCTGGCCGCCGTGCAACGGCGAGGCCAGCCAGCCAGCCCGTCTGCTGCCCCTTGCGGTGCTCCCTCGGTCTCGTCTCGCCCTTTCTGATTCGGCCGCGGCCAGTGGCGGTCGACTGTATTGTACAGAGTATGTTCTCGTATAGACACATGGACAGAGATGAGAATGGACAAGGGACCAAGGCTCGACCTCTTACGCGTCGTCCATCTCGACAATCTCCGTAAAAACCTTCTCACCGCGACAGCTCGAAACGTCCCGCCCTCGGCACCAGCCGGCCCACCTCTGGGCACACGACAGTCTGTACGACGTACAACTACTTGTACGTCCTTGTACTTGTACTCCGTACAAGGTTGTATACCCCCTACCTTGTAGTCGTACCCCTCGCCCGTTCCTGGACAGACACCCCCCAAGCCGCCGCCTGCCTGGGCTGCGTCTGCCGCTCCACAAGCCATTTCCCAGACGGGGTCGCAGCCAGGGTCGTTCCTCAGCAGCCGGCCTCTGGACGGAGTACCTGTATACAACTCCATGTCTCTGTCACGTTTGTCCGCTGTCTTGTCGTCCATCTGGGTCTCCCAGCCGTCTTGACCCCCTCCCCCTGGTACGCAGACGGTGGATTCACCCAAAAGCCCGGCCTCCCCTTCTTCATCTTGCTCGTCCTCGTCTGTCCTCGTCTGTCCTCGTCTGTCTTGTCTTTGTCTGTCTTGTCCTTGTCTGTCCTCGTCCTCGTCTGTCCTCGTCTGTCCTCGTCTTCGTCTTCGTCTTTGTCCCCGTCTTGTCCTCGTCTTCGTCTTGTCCTCTCGCCCTATTCCCTCTCGCCCTATCCCTCTCGCCCTTACACCCTCTTCCCTCTCCCTTCCAAGCGTGCCCGGCCTGTGCCCGTTCTTCCTCGCCCGCCATCCTCCACCCGCAGGCCGTCCGAACCTGGCCTGTCCGCCGGCCGGCCTCCAATGCGGCACCAACCACGGCGTCGCCTCCAGACACAGCTCCCCGTCGTCTCTGCTCCGTCCGCCCGCCATGGCTCCCTCGGCCGCCGTCCACGCCCACGCCCAGGCCCAGGCCCAGGCCCAGGCTCACGCTCACACTCACGCCCACGCCCACCGCGCCGCCAACAGTCTGTCTGTGCTGCTGCTGGAGCCCGCCATCGACAGCCCGCCCTCGCCCGAGAGCCTCCGCGCCCTGAGCAACCAGATGCGCTGGGCCTCCATGGAGAAGGCGGCAGCGGCGGCGGCAGCGGCGGCGGCAGCGGCGAGCAGCGGTGACGGCCCCGGCGGCCGCCAGAGCCGCCAGAGCCACCAGACCACGTCGTCCGGGTCGTCGTCGCTGCGGTCTCTGACCTCGGCCGACCAGCGGTCGTGGGAGGCCGGTGGTGGCGGCGCTGGCGGCCACCACTACTTTGAGAGCGCCGCCACCACTGCTACCTCCACCCTGTCCCGCAAGTCGTCCGGCCGGTCGACCAGCAGCGCCGTGCTGCCCTCGGCCGCGTCCGCCGTCTCGTCGTCCTCGCGCGACCGCCACCACGACAGCGTCCAGATCTTTGGCAAGACGCTGCTCTTTGGCAAGCGCGCCCGCGCCCGCAGCGACCGCCACGAGCGGCTTCCCGAGGCCAACCCCCGCTACGAGAGCGCCCTCGTCGGCCTCGGCGGCTACGCGCCCCTCCCCCTCGCCGCTCTCGCCGGCTCCGGCGCCGCCCCCGGCAGCAGCAGCAACAACAGCAGCAGCCAGAGCGTCGCCCTCGCCTCGCCCGAGCTGCTCTACTCGCCGCCGCTGCCCAGCGCCGCCAGCACCTCCGGCCTCTCCCTCGCCTCCATGCCCTCCATGGCCTCCCTGACCTCTCTCGCCTCCTCCTCCACCTCCCAGGAGACCACGACTGCCGCCGCCGCCGCCGCCGCGTCGTCGTCGTCGTCGTCGTCCTCCACCACCCGCCTCCCGTCCTTCTTTGGCCGCCGCCGCCTCACTCGCTCGGGCCCGTCCGACGACGGGGTCGCCGGCGGTGCCGGTGCTGCTGGGGCCTACGGGGCCGCCTCCTCCTCCTCCGACGGCCGCCGCCGCCTCCAGATCTCGGAGCCCTACAACTTCCAGCACCTGACGCACGCGCCGCCGCTGCGCTGCGAGCCGCGCTACAAGAGCCAGGACGGCGCCGGCAGTGGTCCCGAGGCGGCGACCCTGCACTTTCCCAACTTCTCGTCCGAGGCGTTGCCGGTGGACGACGAGGGTGTGGCCCTGGGTGGCGCCGGCGGCGGCGGAAGCGCCCCCAACAGCGCCAGCAGCAGCCCGTCCGCCCGCCGGACCAGCATCACCACCACCACCGCCAGCACCGCCACCAATGGCCCTCCCATCCGCCGCCGCCCCCACGCGGCGTCGGTCTCGTCGGCGCTGCCGCCGCGCCGCACGCTGCACCACACCCGCTCGCAGGACCAGCTGCGCATCCCGCCGCCGCGCCCGCCGCGCTCGCCGCCCGCCGCCGAGGGCGCCGCCAGCTTCGCCTTTGCGCCGCCCGTGCCGCCGCCGCGCATCTCCAGCTGGGCCTCGCTGCGGTACGGCGGCGGCGCCGGCGCCGGCGGGCCTCCGGGCGGCGGCCTCGACCGCCCCCGCACCAGCGGCAGCGGCTTCGCGCGCGGGCCCGGAGGGGGGGCCGGAGCGCCCGGTGCCTTCGCCCACGCCCACGCCCACGCCCACGCCCACAGTCACGCCCACAGCCACTCCTACTCGGCAGACCTGCACGGGGCCGCCAGCGCGGCCTCCTCGGCCGGGCCCTCGTCGCCTTCGTCATCCGTCGACGGCGTCGTGCCGCGCCGCTTCTCGCAGATGATCGTGGCCCCTGACGCGCTCTTTGGGCTCGGCATCGGCTTCGAGCCGCCATCTGGGCCGTTCTCGGCACCGCTCGAGCACCACCACCATCACTACTCTGCCGCGTCCGCGTCCTCGCCGGCCTATGCCTGCCTGCCCGACGAGAGCAACTGGCCGCTGGCGGGCCCGGCCACGGCGCCGCTCCCGTCGGCGTCGCCCGCGTCGGCGTCGTCGGCGTCGCCGGCCGCCGCCACTCCGGCCGCCCCCCCGGCCGCCCCAACCCCCGCCACGGCAGGGCCCCTGGCGGGCGGCATGGCCGGCTTCCTGTCCAGCCTGCCGGGCGTGCCGGAGGAGGAGGAGCACGTCTACGACGCGCGCAGCGGCGTGCGCCGGTCGCGCCTCAGCATCGCCAGCAGCACCACCGCCTCGTCGCTGCGCAAGAGCCACTCGCTGCCGCTGCTGCAGCAGTTCCCCCTGCCGCCGGCCGCCGCGCCGTCGGCGCCCACGTCTGCGTCTGCGTCCACGTCCACGTCCGCGTCTGCGTCTGCGTCCGCGTCCACGTCCACGTCTACGCCCACCACAGCGGCCGTGGCTTCCGCCCAGCGCCCGCCGAGCGCGGCGTCCGACACGCTGGGCCGCCTGGACGTGGCCGCCGCCCAGCGCTCGCTGCGCGCCCTCGTGCAGGCCGACGCGGACGCCGAGGACGACGAGGGCGGCGACCACGTCGGCGGCGACCACGTCGGCGGCGGCGGCGGCGGCGGCGGCGCCAAGGCGACCACGGCCGCGGTGCTGCCCAAGGCGAGCTGGGAAGACGACATCGACTACTGCTACGAGCACGAGATCGAGGCCGACTGCGAGTACGCCTGGGACCAGCAGTCGGTCGACCTGCCGTGCGGCGTTGTCGGCGGCGGCCTCGGCGGCGGCCTCGGCGGCGGCGTCTTGGACGTGCCGGCCCTCAGCCCGGCCAGCCAGGCGTCGTCGTCGTCGCTGGTCCGCGGGGCGGCGACGCCGACGATGATGCCGGCCTCGGCGGCGGCGGCGGCGGCCACCAGCGCCGCCATGTCCGCGCCGCCCGGCCTGGCCCAGCGCCGCCCGCCGGGGCTGACGATCCAGACGCACGGCCACGTGCCGCGCGGAAGCGTCAGCGAAGGCGGCGCGGCAGCGGCGGCGGCGGCAGCAACGGCGACGGCGACGATGGGGGCGGCCCACGGGCGCAACAGCTCGCTCGGCTCGCGCGCGTCGAGCTTCAAGGAGTCGCACGGCTTCAACCTGTCGCCGAGCTTCTTCATCCCCGGCACCGAGCAGTACGAGGAGCGCGTGCTGCTGCGGCCTGGGACGGCGGCCTCTGCGGCGCACGGCGGCCTCGGCGGCCTGGGCGGCCTGGGCGGCCTGGGCGGCCTCAACGACGACGGCATGCTGTCGCCCATTTCGGCTGCCGTCGCCGTGCGCGGCGCCCCCGTCGACTTTGCGCTGGGCGCCGCCGACGACGACGAGGAGGAGGACCCGTTTGTGTACGCCAGCGCCCTGTCCGGCTCCGCCCTGACCACCGCCCTGACCACCACCACCGTTGGGGCCGCCGCCGCCGCCGCCGCCCTTCCCCCCCCCTACGTGGAGCCGGCGGCGCCCGTCCTCAGCATGGACACGTCGGTGCTCTTCCTGCCGACGCGCACGAGCGCGTCGACGACGGGCAGCCACGAGTCGCACGACTCGGTGCTCTCGGACCGGCACATCTCGGCGACGTCGACGGCCACGGACCTCACGCGCCTGACCATGAGCACGGGCTCCATCGAGGACCTGGCCAAGGACCAGCGCGTTCCTCTGGTGTAGCCTGTCTTTTTTTCTTCCTGTCTTCTGTCCTTCTCTTGTCTTTCCCCCTTTCTCTTCTTCTTCCTGTCGTTCTCCTGTCCTCTTCTTCCTGTCTTTCTCCTCCTCTTCTTCCTGTCTTTTCTGGTGTTCTCGGCTCCTTCTGCCGGCCTGCTTTTTGCCTTCTTGATACCTCTTTGTTCCACTGTCCTTTTCGGTTTTTGTCTTCTTGGTACATATAGATTTGGACTCGCCGTGCTCTGGCGCCTGGCGGATACGATTTTTACGACTTTCACCCCACAAAACACCATCGTTCTTTTTCCTTTTCCTTTTTTCCGTTTTTCCTCTTTTCCGTTTTCCCTCTTTTCTCTTTCCTCTTCCCTCTTTCCTCTTTCCTCCTCCCTTTTCGCTCATTTCTTTCCTTTGTCCTTCCTTGTAAGCATAACAAAATAGGCGGCAGACGTGCCCTGGAATCTGGGTCGTGGGCGACAGGCAGAAAATGTAAGCATACTTGCATTGCAAAACGCATTGACTCAGCTGCGCTGTGACAGACAATCCGCCGGCAAGGCTGACGGCTGGCTGGCCTGGCCCGGCTGGCTGGCCAGCCATCACGTGTTGCCGTGGCAAAAGTCCCAGCCTAGCGGGCGCAACGGCCGCGCGGGTGCTGCCGCCAGCGACAGGACTGGCCAGGACCTTCCAGAAGCAGCGCGCAAACGCCGGGCCACCCGCCACCAGTCCCTGTGGCCAGCCAGCCAGCCCAGTCCCGTGATTTGCTGCAGCGCGCCGGAATGCCGGGATTCGCCCGGCCTCCGCGCCCGTCTTTTTTTCGCGCCTCTGCCGCTCAGTTCAGGTCCACGGCCTGTCCGAGAGTATACGGGGAGTATATTTAGGCATGTACGTACGTAATGTGTCCAGATGGGTTTTCTTTGCCCGGTCCCGAACGGGCAGCTCGAGCCGTGCAGACGTCACCAACATTTCTTCTTTGTTTGCCTCGGCCGAGTTGGGCCGGCAAGAATGCCATGCCCCGTCAAATTCTCCGCTGGCCCCCTTGCATCGTCTCCCTGCGGACAGGCTACGGGAGTGCGTGGCCCTCGTGTCATGGTGGCGGAACAAAGCGACCGTTTGCAGGTACAAGTATACTTAAGCATACAAAGTACAACTACTCCGTAGGTAGCATCGTCCGGCAGGCAGCACATTGCCATTGGCTGTGAGTGGCAAGAGGCGCGGGCGGACGAGAGCTCGGAACGGGTCCTCTTGTTTCCGCTGCACAGGGCTGCGCTGGCATCCAGACGGCTGGCCTGCCCTACCCGGCCCCAGGCCCCAGGGTCCAGAGCCGCCTGTCATCCAAAGTGGCGACTGCTTCTAGTCTGACCAGTCTGACCATCGGCTCGAGATGCCTTGTTCAGAGCCTCGATTTCAAAATCGCATGATCGGGCCAGCAGCTATGAATAAGAATGGGCGCGCCCATGGAAGAGGCACGAAAGGGCGGGAAGCCGGCAGAAGGGGCACGAAGAACGACGGCTGCGCAGGGAAAGCGAAGAAAAACGGCAGGCAAACAAGGCCAGACAGCTCCCTCCTCTCCCCCGGGTGTCGCCACGCCCCAGCGCTAAAGCGAGGCTTGCCCGACTAACACTGGCCGGCCGAGAGAGGGCTGACTGGACAGACAGGACAGACGGGAGGGCCTGGCGCGCGGCCACGGCGCGTCCGCTCGACCGTTGACTTGCCGAACGACCAGCGTTGTCCGATTTGGAGAAGGCTCGTCTTGTCTAAGCTATGTAGTCAGCATAGCCAGCATAGCCAGCATAGCCCGCAGAGCATGCAGAGCCCGCAGAGCCCGCATGGCCCGCATGGCCCGCATGGCGCTCGCATAGCCCGCCCGCCTCTCGGCTGAGCCATGGCTGGTGGCCAGGCCAAGGGCCTCGACCCAGCTCTGCTACGTAACATGTCCAAGCCAAAAGAAGGGCCTCCGGCCTCCGACTAGCACGCCGGCCCGGTGGCGACACGCATTTTGCGGTCCTGGGCGATGCATAAATACGGCACAAGACGCGTGGGGAGACGGGAGGGGGGCGGCGCATAGAAAAAGGGCTCCGAACGGATTCCCCCCCCCCAGTCTCCAAGCCTCAGCTTTTCCTCCTCCTACGCCCACGCCCTCCTCCGGGCTCACGCCATGGACGGACACGAACCGCCTCCTCCCGACCCGTATGATTACTTTGGCGCGGCCGACGACGACGGCGCCGCAAAGGTGCATCCGGGGTGCTTTGCGGAACACACGACGATGATGCAGAAAAAACAGGTCTAAGCGTGCTGTGCACTCCATCTAGGTACCCAGCTTTCCAGCTGCCGCTGCTGCCGCCGAGACCGCCCTCCTCCGCCGCCACCGCCGCCGCCGAAGCCGCGGCGGCGCCGGCGTCGGCGGCGGCGCCGGTGCCGGCGCGGTTCCCCCGCAGCCGCCCTACTACTCGGGGCCGACGACGACCACGACAGCCTACACCGGCGACGCCGCCGCCGCCGTCGACTTTGCCAGCGCCGGCTGGCCGCAGGCGAGCCCCTATGGCTATCAACAGCAGCAGCAGCCCCTGCAACAACAACCACATCAACAACACAGCCTCCACCACCAACAACAACAACAACAGCACAACCTCCACCAACAACAACAACAGCAACAACAACAACAGCAGCAGCAGCAGCAGCTGCAGACGCTGCAGGCGCAGCTGCAGGCACAGCCGCTGTACGAGTTTGCCGACGCGGCGAGCGCCGCGCGCGATGCCGCGCTGAGTGCCTTCAACTACCTGGCCCAGGACAGCCCGGCAGCGTCGGCCGAGGACGGCATGGCGCTGCTGCTGGACAGCGGCGGCGGCAGCAGCAGCATAGGTAGTGGCGGCGTCGGCGGCGGCGGCGGCGAGGCGATGCCAGGAGGCGTGGGCGGCGCCGACCCGCTCATGACCAGCTTCCACGACTTTGGCTGGAACGCGCTGGACGCGGCGAGCCTCAACTTTGCCATGGCGCCGTCGCAGCTGCAGCGGCCGGGGACGGGCGGCGGCGGCGGCGGCGGCGGCGGCATGGGCATGACCGGGGCGGCGGCGGAGACGGCCAGCAGCACCAACACCACCACCACCGCCACCAACGCCAGCACGTCGGCCCACACGTCCGCCTCGGCCTCGCCGATCCTGTCCAGCGCGGGCGCGCCGCAGCTGCCGCCGCCGCCGCCGCCGTCGTCGTCCTCCTCGTCTGCGGCGGCGACCGCGGCGGCCGCGGCGCCGGCGTCGGCGCCGCAGAAGCGCGCCGCCCGCTCGCGGCCGCGGCCGAGCGGGCCGTCGCCGCCGGCGGGGAAGAAGACGCGGGGGTCGCACAACCTGGTCGAGAAGCAGTACCGGAACCGGCTCAATGCGCAGTTCGAGGGGCTGATGCTCGCGCTGCCCGAGGACCGCTGGTGGCCGCCGGGCGTCGGCGGAGGCGGAGGCGAGAGCAGCGGGGGCAGTGGTGGCGGCGGCGGTGGCGGCGGCGGCGGCAGCAGCGGCGGCGGCAATACCGGCGAGGGAGACAATGGCGGCGGCGGCGGCGGCGACACGGCCACCGCGGAGAACCGGCGGCCCAGCAAGGCCGAGATCCTGGAGACGGCGCGGTTGTACATCCGGTCGCTGGAGCAGGAGCGCGATGCGCTGGTGCGCGAGCGCGACCAGCTGCGCCGCGGCGTGCCGGCCGTCGTCGACGAGGAGGACGAGGAGGACGAGGAGGACGCGGACGAGAACGGCGGCGGCGGCGGCGGCGGCGGCGGTGGCGGCAGCAGGGACGACGGCGCGGGCAAGGACGACGCGGGCGAGGACGGCGTGCCTTGAGCCACCACGTCTGGAGGGAAATCTTGGGAATAATTTAGATCAGGACCAAAAGATGCATTGCCTTTCCTAGGCCGGTTGCCGGTGACGAGACGAAGCCCCAGAGCAACCTCTGTCCCCTCCGCGGAGCCCAAGATGCCCGCCGATCGTAGTAAGATACAATACACACAGAAAAGGGACAGGAGAACAAAGACGACAGCAGAACCGAGCCCGAACCACAGGTATCAAACCAAAACAAAAAAAAGTGCAGACCGAAACACCTGATATTATCCCCGTCCCCCCTCCTCCAGGCCCCCCCCCCCCCGTCAATACTGGCCGCCGCCGCCCCAGAGCCCGCGTATTCTCCGGGCGAGCCAGATGTCGCGCCGCATAATGGTGACGCGGCGCGCGTGCAGGGCGCACAGGTTGGTGTCCTCAAACAGGTGCACCAGAAAGGCCTCGGCCGCCTCCTGCAGCGCCAGGATGGCCTGCGACTGCCACCGCATGCCCTCGTCGACGGGCCGCACCGTCAGCGCGATCTCGCGCACCACGCGCGCAAACGGCAGCTTCAGCAGCAGCAGGTCCGTCGTGCTCTGGTACCGCCGGATCTCGCGCAGCGCCAGCGTGCCCGGCCGGTAGCGCCGCGGCTTTCTCTGCGGGATGGGGTCGCCGGCTGGCGGTCGGTCAGTCAGCATGGTCCTCCTCCTCCTTTGCTCGCCGTCTGGAACATACGTTGGACGTCGCCGGGCCGCGGTTTCCGCTTCGCGCCCACCGACGGCCGGCCCGCGCGCTTCGGCTGCTTGGCCGCCGCCGCCGCCGTCGTCTTGCCGCCGGACGCTCGCCTCGGAGGCATGGTGTGGGAGGTGGTGGACCGGACCACGGTCAATCGGGATTGGTTCGACAGGTGAGGCGGCAAAGTCGAGTCAGGTCGAGTCAAAGTCGAGCCCCAAAGAAAGTCAAACAGGTCGAGCTGTAAAGAAAGAGATAATGGAAAGAAAGAAACAGCACAGAGCTCAAAACAGGAGAGTCCGCTCCGAATACACCGGCCCGGGGGAAGAGGGGGCGGCCGAGAGAGGGCGACGATTTTAATTGGGGTGGCTGGTGACGGCCGCTTTCGCCGTAGCGGCGTCGCGCGACGCCAACGCGCTCCATGCCAGCCAACGCGTTAATTAGGTTTGCTGGAAACGGACTAGCGCCAAGAGGTCCTGTCGTCTTCACGTGATCTAGCATGTGATCGCGTCATAGTTCTTAACTTAGTAGGCGGGCTGCGGCTCCCTGTGGCGTGCGCCTCGCCTCCAGAAAGGCCACTTCGACACTGCGTTTCGTCGCATGAACAAGCTGCCGATGGTTGTGGCCCGGGATCGTTCTTTCGCTTGAGCTGCCAGTATTTTTTTGTCCCTGGCTCGTTTCACTTATTTACTTGCTTTCTTGGAGGCCCTTTTCTTGTTCTCTCTCCATGTCCGCGTCCCTGTTGTGACGGAAGCGAGCCTTTCGTCGAGCACACGAGAGGAGAAAGCGACACATTACGAGAGAGCGCACGAGCGCACGGGAGCGCACGAGCGCACGGGAGTGCACAGCATCTCACAATGGACCAGGTCATGGACGGCGGGCTCGTGCCGCTGGAGCAGTGGTTCTGGGAGACGCCCATCTGCACGCGGTGGTGGACGACGGCGACCTTTGCCATCAGCGCCATGGTGCAGTGCCAGATCCTGACGCCGTTCCAGCTGTTCTACAGCTACCGCTCCGTGTTTGTCAAGGGGCAGGTACGTTGGCGGATGTCCTGCTTCTTTCCGTGGCCTGCCTGCCGGTCGGTCGGTCGACTGACGTTGTCCAGTATTGGCGCCTCTTGACCACGTTCCTCTACTTCGGCCCCATCTCGCTCGACCTCGTCTTCCACGTCTACTTTCTGCAGCGCTACTCGCGGCTCCTCGAGGAGTCCGCCGGCCGGTCGCCGGCCGTCTTCTCGTGGCTGCTGCTGTACGCCATGGCCTTTCTGCTCGCGCTGTCGCCGCTCGTGTCCATGCCCTTCCTCGGCCAGCCGCTGTCGTCGACGCTCGTCTACATCTGGTCGCGCCGCAACCCGGACACGCGCCTGAGCTTCCTCGGCCTCATGGTCTTCACCGCCCCCTACCTGCCCTGGGTGCTCATGGGCTTCAGCCTCGTCCTGCACGGCTCCGTCCCCAAGGACGAGATCATGGGCGTCGTCATCGGCCACGTCTACTACTTCTTCGCCGACGTCTACCCCCCCCTCCACAACGGCGCCCAGCCCCTGGCCCCGCCCCGCTGGTGGCGCCGCCTCTTTGAGGGCCCGCCCCGCCGCCGCCGCCGCGACGGCGACCGTAACGCCGCCGACCCCGAAGACGACGTCGACCCCCTCGACGACACCGCCGGCCCCGTCGACCGCGACTTGGCGGCCGCGCGCGCCGACCGCGTCCAGCCGGAGGTGAGATGAGAGGCGTCCCGGGGTTGCAGGCAGGGACACACGCATTCAGCGAGACATACGCCGGCACGGCCGGCGTCCTCTCCGGCAGAGCAGCCATGCGACGGGCTCCCGACAGCCCGGGGGCTTCCAGACTACGGGCACAAGGCCCGGAAAGGGGATGCTTTACGACGGCGACGATCCATAGAGGCGACGATCTGCGGCGCCGTTGGAGGTATTCCCTTCTGGTTTCGGCGGCCATGATGGATCAACCACAGTGGTTTGAGACAGGAAATCGAGCCAGATAGAAAGAAAGCCATGTTTAACGTTTCTCATGCTCATGCGCATGTTAAACCCCCCCCTAGTGGAGGTACGCGGAGACGTAGGACTGGCGGACCTGGTTGGCGTCGAGGGCGCCGCTGCGGTTGAGGGGCGTCCACTTGGGCTCGTCCTTGAAGAGGCGCACGGCGTGGGTGTAGTCGGCGGCGTCGGTGGTGAAGCGGTGGTAGATGCCGGCGGGCAGGATGATCAGGTCGTCCTTCTCGAGGCGGATGCGCACCCACTCGTCCGCCGTGTTGCGCACGTCAAAGTAGCCCGCGCCGCCGCGCACGTAGCGGATCTCCTCGTCCTCGTGCAGGTGCTCCTCAAAGAAGCTCTTGACCTTGGCCTCGTACACGTCGCCCATCGTCGTCGGCGACACCTTGATCTCGTCCCGGTTCTTGTACCCCCGCTCCGCCGCCAGCCGGTCCACCTCCGCCGCGTCCCCGATCCGGTAGTACAGCACCCCCAGCTTCTGCAGCGCCTCCGCGTCCACCGCCTTGCCCGAGTCGTGCGGCAGCCGCTGGTCGCCCTGCATATGCGGTCGTCTGTCAGCCGTCGGCTCCACCACCACCACCACCACCGCGACCTACCGGCAGGTTGTCAAACAGATAGGCCTTCATGGTGATGGCAGGATGGCTGTCTCTGGAAACAGGTGTCGCGTCACATCCAAAGGAAAAAAAGAGAAAAAAAAAACGGCTGCTCTTCGAGCCGTCGACGTTTCTGCCCAGTTCTGCCAAAGCGCATTGCGCCATTGGCCACAGCCCGGGAACGTGCTCTGCCCGCCGGCACTAATTTCTGACGCAAAATGATGACTCAGCGTACGGTCACATGATGCTGATTGTTCAACTGTCAGCAGGTTCTGCTTCAGCATGAGAACTATGCTTACAGGAACAGGTCAACTGCCCGAGAGCTGCCTGCTTGCCAGCGGCCCGAGACGGTGAGCAGTCGCAGAGCTACACACCAGGCCCGGAGCGGCGTCCAGAACACCGGGCCCAGGTTGGCTACTCCGTAGCTGCGGACAGCCAGGGCCCGCTGTCGAAAACAGTTGTCTGCAGTCGAGACAGATCGTACGGGCGTTTCTACGGGGACCCAAAGCCAATACTAGATAGAGGACGGCCCAGCATATGCACGCCCCTCGTTTGTCGGCCCCGGGCCGCCGCTGCAGAAGAGCCAGTCGGACCGACTCAGCCGAAAGACGTCTCCGCTGCCGCCAAACCGCCTGCATCGGCGCGGCGTCCCAAAGGCGGCAAGCGGGGGGCGCGCAGGAGCAAGCTTTCAGAGACAAAGCGGCCGGATGAGGCCGAGCTGCCGTCCGGCCGGGGCGCCTGGCCGAGCAAGAGGTTCCAGAGGTTCGTTGCGCGAGGCTGAAAAAAGGGCCTTTGCGGGCACCCCGGCCGAGCTAAACCGCTGGCCAATCACAGCCGAGAACGGCCCAACCAGCGACGTGGCCTCGCGTGGAGGAGGTCACGGGCGATTTTAAAGAATATACTTAAAAAAAGAACGACCGACGTCAACGCCGTCGTTCGCTGCCGCGCGCGCCCCTTTCTGGACTCGCCCGACGCTCGCGCCATGGTCCCCACGATCCCCCGCACCATCTGATCTCTGGAGGCGCGTTTTCTCCTCGCTCCCATTGTATCTCTCGTCGAGCGTTCTCCCGGCTTCCTCTCGACCCTCGCCCTCGCCCTCGCCCTCGCCCTTCCCGCTGCCACCCAGCGGCCGCACAGCCGCCATGGACATCCGCACAGCCAAAACCACGCTCGACTACCCCCTCTATGTGTGCGACTTTGACCCGGCCGACCCGGGCCGCCTCCTCGTCGGCGGCGGCGGCGGCGCCAGCCGGACGGGTGTCGGGAACAAGCTCGTGCGTGCCCTTCCTCTTCTCTCTCTCCCTCCCTCGCTGACCGCCAGACCCTGCTAGACACGTCCCGGCCCGAGTCCGCCGAGCTGCCCACGCTCGCCGAGATCCAGCTGCCCAAGGACGAGGACAGCGCGACCAGCCTGGCCCTCGGCCCGCGGCGCGGCCGCACGACGATCGCGTTTGCCGGCGTCAACGCCAGCCTCGACGCGCTGCGCAAAGGCCGCAACGACCACTTCCGCGTCTTTGGCATCGACGCGCCGTCGTCCCAGGCGGCCCGCATAGCCGAGCTGGCGCGGGCATCTTTTTTCACCTCCTCCTCTGCCGCCGCCGCCCCCGACGTCGACACCTATCAGCGCCTCGTGCGCCTGTCGGCGCCCATCCCCGACGGCCAGGGCAGCACCCTTCCGCAGCTGGGCGCCTGCGCCACCGGCTTCTCCAAGGCGGCGTCGCAGATCGTCCTCTTTGACGTGACCGCCGCCGCGCCCGCTGCTGCTGCTGCTGCCGCCGCTGCTGCTTCCGCCGCCGCCGTCTTGCCTCGCGTGCGCGGCCGCCTCGAGCTGTCGCGCGAGGCGGCCGACCTCGACGTCGTCCAGACGGGCCCGGACCAGTTCCAGCTGGCCTACTGCACCGACCACGAACTGTTTCTGCTCAACGTCGGCGCCGCTGCTGCTGCCGCTGCCAGTGCCAGCAACGAGCCCTATCTCGCCTACGAGATCACCGCGGACGAGGCGACGGGCCGCACGACGCGCCCGACCTTTCGCGCCCTCCGCTACGTCACGCCGCGCTTCGTGCTGGCCGTCTGCAACCTGCCCAAGCGCACCGGCGCCTTCTTGCTGGGTCTGCGGCTGCCAGACGTCCCGGCTGCTGCGGGCGCGGGCACGGGCGCGGGCGCGGGCACGGGCGCGGGCGCGGAGCCGCCCCGCGCACGCATTGCCGTCAACGTCAACCTGCCGCGGTCCGCCATCACGCAGGCCACCGGGCTCGCCGTGTGCAACCTGGCGCCGCCGCTCGCGCCGGGCGCGCCCCAGGCCGACGGCACGCAGTTTGTCGTGGCCGTGGCGGGCGCCGGCCGCGCCGGCGACAACTCGCTGGCGCTGTACACGCTGCTGTACCAGGCGGTGGGCGGCGCCGACCTGCTGGGCCAGCTGTACCCCTTCCGCACGCTGCGCGGCGTGCACGAGCTGCCCATGACGAGCATCGCGCTGTCGCACTTTCCGGGGGGTGCAGCCGCCGCCGCCAGCAGCAGCAGCAGCAGCGGCAGCAGCGGCAGCAGCAGCACCGCAGGCGCTCCGTCGCCCTACTACCTGCGCCTCGCCAGCGTCTCCGTCCAGAACACGGTCGTCGTCCACGCCATCCCTCTGCGCCGGCTGCCGCCGCCCAAGGCGTCCAAGGCGTCCAAGGCGTCCAAGGCGCCCAAGGCCGTCGTCAGCAGCCGGCACCCGCCGCGCTACGTGGTGGCGCTCAAGTCGCAGCCGCCGTCGGGCACGCCGTTTGCCGTCTTCGTGGCCGTCTCCATGGTGCTCATCGCGCTGGCGGCGCAGGCGCTCATGGAGGTGCTCGGCCTGACGCAGCCCCTGCTCGGCGCCCGCGACGTCGTGCCCCTCTCGTGGCTGTCGCCCCTGCCGGCGCGGTACGCGGCCGGCGACCGGCTGCTGATGGCGGAGGCGGCATCGGAAGCAGCGGCGGCGGCGGCGGTGGCAGCGACGACAGCAGGGGACCCGCAGGCCGTGCCAGACGTCGACGTCCCCGTTGTTCCGGTTGTGGCATCGTCCACCACTGCCCCGGACAGCGAGCCGACCCCCCGCGACGACGAGCCCGCCGCCGCCCTGCATCCTGTGGCGGCGCTGCTCGCCCGCGGTGGCAGCGCCGTTGACAACGCCGACGATGCCGACGGTGCCGACGGTGCCGACGCCGCCGACGGGCGCCGGCCGGTGCTCGTCCTGCGTGGCGAGGACCCGGCTGCGGCCACGCCCGACATCGCCGTCGTGCCGCACGACGAGGCGGCGCACGGGCCGGCGGTGCCGTGGGAGGCGCTGGGCGCGGAGCAGCAGGCGGCGTGGCGGGAGCGGCTGCGGCAGGCGGGCCACTGGGGCGAGGAGATGGGCGAGACGGTGCTGCGCGGCGTTCTCTTCAGCGAGCTGGCCGGCGTCGTCGGGGCGATGCTGGGATAGATGATGGTCACACTCGCGGCTGGCACATGCGCATGTACATGAATAATTAAGAATCCTTGACTGGCATTGTTTCTTCCTTTTGAGCGTAGAGCGGGACTTGCCTCCCGTCCGGAACCATGAAAAATGAACACTCGAACGCCGCCCGACCTGCCATGCTGGACCAAGAAACATAAGTAAAGAACAAGAAAACAGAAAAGAAAAAAAGAAAAAGAAATCAAAAAGAAAATGTGAAGAGATGGAACGGCAGCCTCTACAACCTTGGCGGCCGAAGGAAGTGAACGAAATAGCAAAGGGAAAAAGGGAAAAAGAGGAGAAAGTCGAAAAAATCGAAAAAAACTCGACTACCACGGATGCAGCCCCGGTGGCAGAACCGGGTACAGCACGTCGTCAATGATCTCGCTGCCGTAGCCGACGTCAACGACGCCGGCGGCGACGCCGGGCAGGTCGACGGAGCGCTTCCAGTTGGCGCCGCAGCTGCCGGGGACGAACTTGGAGGCGTCCATGGACAGGGTCATCTTGACCTCGGGGCAGTACTTCCAGACGTGGGCACGGCGCTCGGGGGTGCCCCAGACGGCGCTGTGCAGGAACTTGCCGGAGCCGCCGGTGTGGTAGCCCATGGGCTCATAGGAGCCGATGCGCCAGTCGTCGAGGCCGGAGATGAACTTGCCCGCCTCGGCGGCAGCGCGGAGCTCCTCGCGCGTGGCCGTGGCGATGGAGAGGTTGGGGTCGACGTCGACGGCCTCGCCGGAGTGGGTCTCGCCGGAAAAGGTCAGCGACACGGTGCCGTTGGCGACCTTGGAGCCGGGCCGATGGCCGAGGCGCTCGGCCAGCCAGACGTCCTCGGGCTCGCTGCCGTCGGCGCGGACCTGGTTGCGCAGCACGTCGATCATGGCGCTGACGCGGCGCAGCGACAGGCCGCCGTTGCCGCCCCAGCGGCTGTGGGTGACCCAGGGCGCGCCGATCCAGTCGTACTCGAGGTACTCGTTGAGGTTGTGCTGCGAGTTGGCGCACAGGATGCTGTCGGTCTGGAAGACGAGCAGCCACTCGGCGGGCTGCAGCACGACCTCGTAGAGCCAGGACGTGGTCAGGAAGCGGCTGATCTCCTCCTGGCTGCCGGTGGACATGTTGGAGGGGATGTAGGTCAGGTCGAGCTTGCCGGCCTTGACCTGCTCCTGGATGGCGACGGACTGGTTGATGTGGGCGACGGACTCGACGGAGCCCATGAAGCGGAAGCGCCAGTCGGGGGGCACGACGGAGATGAAGTGCAGCATCAGCGGCGCCAGGACGGGCGAGGGCCGGTTCTCGATGAGCAGGGCCACCTTGGACTCGTTGTAGGGCGAGCGGTGCTGGTTGCTGTACTCGAGCTTGAGGGTCGGATAGTTGACGCGGATGCTGTTGGAGAAGCAGAACGCGGTGAGGCTGGGGGGTCAGCGGGGGAGAGGATTCTGGGGGAGGGGGAGAGAGGAGGCCATACAACAGGAGGCCGACCAGGCCGGCGAGACGCATGCGACGCGTGGTCCTTGCCCACAGAGCGGTGGAGAGCAGAGCGATGCCGTCGATGATGTCGCCGATGCGCACGTCCTTCAGCGAGTCGATGCCACGCCGCGGCGCGAACCATTCCAGTCCGGCCATGTTGCGTGGAGGCCTTCTTCGAGTGCAGGAAGATGGAAGAGGGGGGGTGAAGGAGATGGGGGGTGGCGCGACACAGCGCAGTTGTCCGATCCCAGCCAGAGACAGCCGTCAGACAGGTAGACAGGTGTTGTCGAGAGGCGAAGGAGGACGGTCACACGATCCTCGCGTGGCTCGCGCGGCTATGGTCGAGTCGAGGCCAAACGGTCTTGCGTCGCGCAAGGGAGCGAGAGAACGAGGGAACGAGGCCGCCAAGAGGACACGAGACAAAACAGAAACGAGAACCAGGACAAAAATGAGAACAAAAACAGGCAGGCAGGCAGACAGACAGACAATCAAAGACAACGCCGTCGCTTCGCGCGTTCCCGCCGGCAGGGAGGGCAAGATTTGGGAAAAGGGTCGAACACGAGCGTAAAAGGGCGCCAGGGCGAGGCGCTAGATTGCGACGCTGGGAGGAGCTTACGAGGAAAGGAGACGAGGAAAAGTCAAAAATACGGGAGCAAAAGAGGAAAAGGGCAAAAATGACGAAGAATGGGGGGGGGGATAAGCATGGACCAATGGGCGTGGCTTGAGAGTGGTCACGGCAGGTACCTGGCATGTACCGTATATTGACCTTGGCAGGCGCTCCCTGGGCAGGCTGAACTGTCAGGGGCGACAGGGGGAGATTGGACAGAACGCAGTTGGGGCTCAGCGCCCGAGTTGGCAGGCGCGGGCCGGCGAGCGCAGTACGGAGTATGCACTGTACGGAGTCCGTGGCCGTGCCTTCCGAAGACAGAGTACGGAGTACGGAGTATTCCGTTGTTAGCATCCGTACTCCGTATATACAAGATAAAAATACAGAGACGGAAGATTTGTATCTTGCAAGTTCAGGCGTTTCACACGGCCACGCCAGATCGTCTGGTCTAAGCAATGGGCCTTGGCCGGAAAGGCTTGGCCCTCTGCCTCCTGCACGCATAAGGGAACAGCCAGCCTGGCGGCGCCAGGGCGGGCAGCGAAATTGGCCGGCTAGTGTCTGCATTGCTGCTTCTCGCCTTCCCTGGTGTCTGCTGATAGCGGTCACGAGATACACGGGTGCTCGGTGCTCCGTGCAAATACGCAAGCATACGGTACAGCGAGCAAAAATGTTTTATATCGCAGACTTCAGGACAAAAGCAAAAGAAGACAACTTTCAGTCTCCTGCGACAATCTGTGACGACCGCATACGCAATCCCTTGGTGTCCGCGTCTGCGCCGCGTCGTCTCTCGCCGGCACCCAAATAGGGGGCCTTGGTGGGTCCGAGGCCTACAATTACGAAAGTATACGGAGTACGTGTCCAATACGGGACGAAAACTCGTATTATGGCCTGCCAAGTGCGCCTGTGCGGCGTACTCCCCATGTCAGCATGCAAGTACCGCCCTTGTCGGCGCCCCTGCGCTCCTGCCCACTTAACGCCAGCCCGCCCACACCGCGTCTGCCCGCTGCACACGCGCTTTTTCCTCCTGTGGCGACTGCCCAAAACTAGCGCCCATAGCGAGCCTGTCCTCCGTATCGCCCGGCCTTGGCCTTTGTGCTACTCCGTACGCATCCTCGTGTTCACCCTTTTCTGCCACGACGACTACTGTCAGCACACAACCCCCCCCCCTCGTGTTTCTTCCCGTCTCGTCTCCGCCCGCCCTTCCTCTGCCACGGCCATGGTCGAGCCCGTTCCGCGCTGTCTGCTCGTCTGACCTTTTCTCGCTTGGCCCGACTCTCGCCGGCTTACACTCTTTTGCTCTCGCCGTCGTCGCCTTCGTCTTTGCTTTCTGTCGTCTTGTTCTCCAGCCTTTTTCGCGTCTGCCTCTTCGTCTCTTCGCGCTCTTCTCCACGATGAGCGTCTCGCACAGCCAGCCCGGCGGCGCCTTCGCCGTCACCAAGGCGAAGCTGTTTCTCGTCGTCTCTCTCCTCTTCACGTATGTTCTCTCTCTCCATCCCCTCTCTTTCCCCCCCCCCTCTCTAACCTTCACCTAACCTTCACCTCCAGATGGTATATGGCGCATCTTCTACCACACTTCGAGCCCATCATCCGGTCGCAGATCTCGTCCCGCCTGCAAGAAGCCCGGCAAAAGATCCCCTCCATCAAGGTCGACTGGGCCATCCCCGAGGAGCCGGCCGCCGCGTTCAACGCGTCCAAGGTCGCGCTGCTGATCGAGCCGCGCCCGCTGACGCACCTCGTCCCCCTCATCCTGCACATGGCCACCGTCGTGCCCCCCGACTGGCGCATGGTGTTCATCGGCTCGGAGCAGAGCGTCTTCAGCGTCGGCCGCGCCCACGCCATCCAGAACCAGCAGGTCGTGGGCAAGCTCGACCTCATGGTCATGCCCAAGCCCTGGGACATCTCCAGCAAGGAGATGGTCTTCCGCATGCTCACCGACATGCGCTTCTACGACGAGTTCTTGCCCGGCGTCGAGTGGATCCTCAAGTACGAGTCCGACAGCATCCTCTGCGGCAACTCGCCCCGCAGCCTCAACGAGTGGCTCGACTGGTCCTGGGCCGGCGCCCCCCGGAAACCCGACGACCGCTTCTCCGGCAACGGCGGCCTGTCCCTGCGCAAGGTCTCGGCCATCCGCCGCGTCCTCCAGTTCCAGATGCGCTACAACAACTCGGAGGCCGAGGACGAGTGGTTCGGCCGCCGCCTCTGGGTCCTCCCCGGCGAGAAGGTCCCCTCGGGCCTCAACGCCCTCGCCGTCGAGAACGTCTACGTCGACAAGCCCATGGGCTTCCACATCCCCAACAGCGGCCGCAACCTGCCCGACGACGTCTGGAAGGACCCCGAGCAGCGCAAGAAGATCTTTCAATACTGCCCCGAGATCAGCCTCATCATGGACATGAAGCTCGAGCGCGAGCGCTGCGACGGCGACGACCGCCAGGGCAACATCAAGCCCACCACCCCGACACCCACCGCCACCGCCACCAAGCGCCAGCTCGAGCGCCAGGCGCCCCCCGAGCCGACCGGCGAGTAAGAAGCCTCCCGCAGACGGCGACGCACCAAAACCAGAGCCCGGCTCGTCCGTCGCAGAATCGGTTCCGATTCGACGGCCGCGTCCGCGCCGCAAAACAGCGGCGACGGCAACAAGATGCCGGAGCGAACAGAACGACGACGGGGGTGGGCGACCGAGAGAGGCGCCAGCCTGGACGGAAGAGAAAAAGAGTCTTATGACTGTACGACTATTGTGGGACGTTTGGGGACGTCCGGACAGCGACGTTCCAGAGATCTGGCGCGCATTTTCCAGCACGACGGGCACAACGGAGCAGAAGGCGTCGTGCCGCATCCCGATCGCGGCGTGGCTCTGCCGAGGATGGCGTTCTTGTCAGCGGTCTTGGCACGCGGACGACGATTCCCTTTTTCCTTCTCCTTTGTTTTCTTCGTTCTTCTCTTTTTCCTTGTTTCCCACGTTTTCCCTTTGTTGGTATGCCTTTTGCGACGCGACGGAGGGTTTCTAGAGGGCATGGTGTTGGGTTTTTTGGGCTGCCTCGTTATTTTCTGCCGTTTCCCTGTATTACTCTATTTATTTTCTTCTCATTTCTCCGTCTTCTCTTCGTTTCCAGCCGGCCAGGCTCAGGCTCAGGGCAGGTCCATCGGGCGTTGTCAGATACAAAAAATGCATTTCCCTTGAAACATACGACTGGACTGGAAGAAGAAGCAAAGGGGGACAAGACCAACACACTGCCAGGACGGCCTGGGTCCGACAGCACCGACTTCCCTTGGGGGAAGCTCTAACGTATTTTTTTTCCAAAACGTGGGGATGGCACCGAGAACAGAGAAAAAAAGAAGATGAACGCCCCCAGCGAAGTAAACCAAAACCTGTAACCAAGTGGACCGGTAGCCAAAAAAGAGAAAGGGGGTATAAAGACAAGAAAGAATCAGAGGGTAGAAGAGCCAAAAGAGGAAAAAGAGACCAGAACGCCATCCTATACCCATTTATACATCCCGACACGGCTCTGCTGACGAGCAGGCAATAAAGGGAAAAAAAGGAAAAAAAAAACAAACCGAGAAATAGAACAAAAAGAACAAAAAACGTGACCAGGATATTTCACCCGTCACGCAGCGCCGCCAGGTCGGGGTCGCCCAGCGGCTAGTCAAACATTCTCGGCTCTGCCTCGCCGTCGTCTGGGGCGTCTTGAATCAAGTGGTGCTGGTGGTGGTGCGGGGAGAACACCTGAGCCGGGACGACGCCGCTGTCCGCATAGTAGTGGGGATTATGGCCGAGGGGGGCGGCCGGGGCCGGGGCCGGAGCCGGAGCCAGGGCTGGGTCCCAGGACGGCTGCTGCTGGTGGCCCGCATCGCTGGCGGGCAGCGCCGGCGGTGGAGGCAGAGGCGGAGGCAGCGTTCCCGGCATCTTCGGGTCTTCTACCACCATGCCCGCCGCCGTAGCCATCGCCGCCGCCGCCTGTCCGCTGCCAACGCCGCTGCTGCCGGCCACGAGGGTCTGGCCGCTGCCATAGCCGCCGCCGCCGTAGCCGCCGCCACCGTAGCTCGAGTCGACCGCAGTCTCCGTCATGACCGTCTCGGGCGGCGTGTCGGGCTCGTTGCCGTCGCGGCGCCGCTTGTGGTGGGCGCCGCGGCGCTGCTGCTGCTGCTCTGTTGCCGCGATCTCGTCACCGTCACTGTTGTTGTGCCCCCCTCCTCCGCCTCCCCCTTCTCCTTCGTCGCCTTGCTCCTCCCGCGAGCGCTTTCTCTTTCTCGGTCGGCGGTGGGCACCCTCACCCCCCTCCTCCTCCTCTTGAGGCGGTGGCAGCCGCCGCCGCCGCTGCCGCTGGTCGTGCGGCTGTGCGGGCCCGGCTGGCGGGGGCACGTGGCGCACCGACGAGCCCTCGGAGCTGGACGACAGGCCCGTCTGCTGGCGCAGCGGCCCGGCAACCGCAGGCGGGGCCTGGGCCATCGCCTCACCAGCCTGCTGCTGTGGTGGCAGCGGCTGCATCGGCAGCGGCTGCTGCTGCTGCTGCTGCTGCTGCTGCTGCTGCTGCTGCTGCTGCTGATCGATGGTTGTCGCTGTCGCCACCGCGCCGGCCAGCCCGCTGGGTCCGGCGGCCGGGTGCTCAAAGTCGATGATATCCCTCAGCAGGTCCTCGCTGAAGCCGAGGTTGAGGCTGAAGCCGATGCCGCTGCCGCCGCCGTGGCCCTCTCCGCTGCCGCCACCGCCGCTGCCCTCGCCGAGGACGGTCCGCGGGCCCATCTCACGCACCAGGCTGCCGCGCTCGCGCGCGCTGTCGTCCAGCTCAAACGCCATGGACGACCTGCTGGCGGCCTGGGCCTGGGCTTGGGCCTGGGCCTGGGCCTGGGCCTGGGCCTGGGCCCGAACCTGGACCTGAGCCTGGATCTGAGCCTGGATCTGAGCCTGGGCCTGAGCCTGGATCTGAGCCTGGACCTGATCCTGGGCCTGAGCCTGGGCCTGAGCCTGGATCTGAGCCTGGGCCTGAGCCTGGGCCTGGGCCTGAGCCTGAGCCTGAGCCTGGACCTGGTGCCTGCCATAGCCGTGGGTGCTGCCGCTACCGCCGCCACCGCCCCCCTGGAGCGGCAGGGTCGGCGGCACCGGCGGCAGCAGCCCCAGCCCCGGTGCCCGTGCCAGATACGCGGCGGTGTCTGCGTAGTAGGGCGACGTCAGCGGCAGCGCCTGCAGCTGCGGCAGCGACTGCGCGGTGCGCCTCTCGAGGGCGTCGATGCGCTGGGCCTGGGCATGGACGTGCCGGGCGAGGTCGTCCACGCGCTGGGCGAGGCCCGCGGCGAGGGCCTGGAGCGCCTGGAACGCGGGGTCCCCGGCGGTGACGGCGGTGGCGGCGGCGGCGGAGGCGGCGGCGGGGACGGCGGCGGCGGTGGAGGTGGCAGTGGCAGTGCCAAGAGCTGCGGTGGCCTGGTGGCGCACCGGGCGTTCGAGGAGGAACTGTCGGGGCGTGTGGGGGGAGCGGTGGTGGTAGTGGTGGTGGCCGGGGCTGGGTGCCACCGCCGGGGAGGCTGGCATCGACATGTGCATCGCCGCCGCCCCGCGGCGCCTCTGCATGGACGCCGTGCGCTGCAAGTCGGGGTTCGAGCGGGTCACGAACGCGCGGCTGCTTCTGCCTTCCGCCGTCCGTCCCGCCGGCCCGGCAGCGAGCGTGCTGACAGCGGGCGTGCTGGGCGCCGACGGGAAGTAGACGTTGGGCAGGAGCGAGGGCGCGGGAGCAGGGGTAGGCGCGGGAGCAGGGGCAGGGGCAGGGGCAGGCGGTGCAGGCGGTGCAGGCGGCGCAGGCGGCGCAGGCAGCGCAGGCGGCACAGCACCAACAGCACCAACAGCACCGACAGCACCGCGGTTGGCGCAAAAGGTCTGCAGGATGAGGGTGTACTTCTCGCGCTTGCTGCGGGAGACCTTGGGGCAGATGCTGTTGTTGTTGCCGCCGCCGCCGCCGCCGCCACCGGCGCGGGAGGGGCGGGTGGCCTGTTCGGCGTGCTCGACGAGGGCGCGCTTGGAGGCAAAGGCGGTCCAGCAGCGGCGGCAGAGGCCGGCCCGGGGCTGGGGCCGGCCGGGCTCGCCGGCGACGTCAAAGGAAGAGGCGGTGTGGCCGACGAGGGCGAGGTTGTGGGCGGTGCGGCTGAGGTGGCGGAACAGCGTGGAGATGAACTGGTGGTGGGTGTGGCAGGAGGAGAAGCGCTCGGCGTTGGCGCGGCTGAAGTAGGTCGGGTCCAGGAAGTGAAAGGGGCACGGCATCGCGTCCTCGTTCCAGGGGCTGCCGCCGACGGGGGTCGGCGGCGGCGGGCCGCCATCGTCGCCGTCGTCGCCGTCGTCGCCGTCGTCATCATCGTAGTCGTCGTCGCCGTCGCCGTCGTTGTCGCCGTTGTCGCCGTCGTCGCCGTTGTCGCCGTTGTCGCCGTTGTCGCCGTTGTCGCCGCCGTCATCCTCGTCGACCTCCTCGTCGACCTCCTCGTCCTCGTCCTCCTCGTCCTCGTCCTCGTCCTCCTCGTCCTCCTCCTCGTCCCCCCCCCCCTCCTCGTCCTCCCCCCCCTCCTCGTCCTCCCCCTCCTCCTCCTTCTCCCCCCCCTCCTCTACCCCCTCCCCCACCTCACCATGACGGGACGGACCGCGGTTGGCGGCGGCCGGGTGCGTGGCCATCTCCTCGGCAGCCGGCAACGGCAGCGGCGGCAGGGGGGGGAAGGCCGCAGAAAAGTCCGAGGCAAGAGTGTAGTAGTCAAAGGGGTAGGAGAAAGCGTCGGCGTCGGCGTCGGCATCGGCGGAGGCGTCGACGTCGGGGAAGCGCGGGGGTGGTGGTGGTGGTGGTGGTGGTGGTGGTACCGCGGCGGCAGAGGACCGGGCACGGGACTGGAACAGTGATCCGTGGACCGCCGGCAGCGGCAGCGGGGGCTGGGTGACGACGTCCAGCGGCGAGGACGGGACGGACCGGTGGGAGGAGGGGACGAGGGGAGCCGTGGCGGCGGCGGCGGTGGTGGCGGCGGCGGAGGTGCCGACGGTGGCGGCGACGGTGGGGGTGGTGTGGGCGAGGCGGTCGGTGAAGCGGTAGGCAAAGGGGTCGGGAAGATAGGGCCAGCCGGCGGCGGACTTGGGGTAGAGGATGGGGTCCTGGCGGTGCGTCTGGAAACCCGTCGCGACATGGGCCGGCGGCGACGGCGGCGACGGCGGCGGCGGCGACGGCGGCGACGCGTGCGGGTCGAGGCGGCAGAGGGTGGAGCGGATGAGGTTGGAGATCTCCTGCTGCTGCGTTTGCGGCGACTCCCAGGGGACAAAGGTGTCGTCGGCGCCGGTGTCCGGCTGGGTGTCCGGCTGGGTGTCCGGCTGGGTGTACGGCTGGGTGGCCCGGGCGGCGTCCATGTTGACGTTGGCCCCCAGGTTGACGTTGGCCCCCAGGTTGACGTTGGCCTCCAGGTTGACGTTGGCCTCTATGTCGACGTCGCCGTCGGCGTCCGCTTCGCTGTCGACCTCCGCCTCCGCCTCTGCCTCCGCGCCGGCCCCCCCCCCGGCTGGCGGGTTCACCCGGATGGGCGCGCGGCGGCCGTCCGACGCGCGGTGGGCGGCGCGGCTGCGGTCGTAGAGCCAGCCGTGGGCCTTTTCCATGTGCTGCTTGCAGTTGGAGGGGCGCTTGGACTGGTAGGGGCAGCCGTCGAAATCGCAGCGGTACATCGGGGCGTCGACGTCGTGGCGGTCGACGTGGTGGCGGTTGCATTCCTGCTGGGTGGGAAAGCCGCGGGTGTGGTAGTCGCAGCCGGCGACGGGGCACTTGAAGGGCCGCGTGTGGCTGCGCCTGTGGCGGTTGAGGTCGCAGAGGCGGTTGTACACGTTGGAGCAGTGCGCGCAGGCAAAAGGGGCGGCCGGGGCGGCCGGGGCGGCCGGGGTGGCCGGAGCGGCCGGGGCGGCTGCCGAGTCAGTCAGGGGCCGGCAGACGGACAACAGACAGGCAGAGCACACATACCCTTGCCGGCGCGGGCGGGGCTCATGGCTTCTGTTGTCGGGGAACAGAAGGACGGCGAGGCGCGGCGAGGAGGGAGGAGAGAGGAGAGAGGAGAGGGGAGAGGGGAGAGGGGAGAGGAGGACCGTAGCGGCAGGCCGGCGGCTAGGACCAGGGGCGCATTTCGTCGAGCGAGAGGAGGGCAGACGAGGCTAGAGAGACTCGAGGCCCGAGGTGTGTCGAGAACGCAGAGAGAGACAATGGTGACGGTCGGTCAGTCGACACGGGCAGACGAGGTCAACACAAAGACAATGGCCCTCGTGGGAGGCGATGACGCATGCTGCCTTGGGTGCCTTGGGCAAGGGGAAAAGCAGGAAGAGTCACAGGATGTGCATAGCTGGGGAGGGCGGCAGGACGGATATTTATACTGGCTGGGGAGGCGGTGCGGGGACGGGGGGGGGGGGGGGCACAGGGGAAGAAAGGGTAAGGGGAACAAACAGATAGATCTTTCCACGGCAGCGGACGGGGGAATGATGCAGAAGACGGCGAGAGACAGAAAAAACAAGGGTCGTTGTCCCGTCTTTTTTAGGCCGCGACGAGCGACGAGCGAACGCCAGCTGTCTCGGCCATGCAGGGGCAGAAGAATGGAGCAGCGGCGCGGGAGACAGGCAAGAAAGTAAGACGGCGTGGTGCGTGAACGGGAGCAGGAGGAGGGGGCGTGTACATAACAGCAAGAACAAGAAAGCTAAAATGCGACAAGGGGTCCGTCCGCCAGAGGGCCAGTATGCTCCCTATGCCCGTCTGCGCTGCGCATTTCTGAGCTGGCAGAGGGTCAGAGGTCGCCAGAAGAGGCCGACAATCGCCGACGCAAGGCTGGCTGTCGAAAGCAGAGCCCCACTGATCGATTCCACTCTGACCGTTCTGATCACCATTGGTTCAGCTGGGCCGAGCCTGGGCCAATCAGGAGCCGTAACTGCTATCCGCACCTCTGGCCAGACCACCTCCGCCTTCCCGCCCCTCCCCGCCCTACCCCCCCCCCACTTTGGCGAGGCTATGTGCTCCACGCGCCGAGCGGTGTGAGGGAGGGCTATTACGAGGGCGACGGACGACAGCGTTGCGATGGCCGTAAAGGATTCTTTTCTTTTTTCCTCCCCTCCGTGGGGGAGATTTTTTTTTTTTCTCCGTGGAAGAGATTTTCTTTCCTTTTTTTTTTTTCCTTCCCGGGCAGTATGCCTGACCGCTAACCCCCTTGGTCCTGTGTGGGTGGAGACGAAACTCGGCCGGCCAGCCAGCCAGGCTGGTCGTCGCCTACAGGTACAAGTATAGCCACACTGCGGCGGGCGGCGGGCGGCCCTCGTCTCACGTCTCCTCGGGTGTCGACGCGTTTTTCGGCCCCCCCGTGCGCGCGCGCCTGGGCTGGTCCGGCCGCTTCGGGCAGGTGGGCCGAACGGGCAGCACGGCCGGTGGTGGACGGTGGGAGGGCGCAACCGCCAGCCCAAGCCGACGGCAGTCTTCACGGGCCCTGGCAGGTGTCGTGCAGGTCACTTCCGCATTGGGCAATGGCAGAAGAAGAGCACTTTGACTTCGCCACCGGCCCCCCTGTCATTACGTACGGAGTAGCCCAGAATCACTCGCCTTTTTTTTTTTTTTTTCTGCGCAGGCGAAGATCCGACGGTCGCCTGGCAAAAACGGGGGGCACTCGGGAGCCGGCTGCTGGGCCGAGGAGTGCCGCCCACTCCTGTATGCGTGCGGGGCTGGCGGAAAGAGAGAGCTCTCGACAACGGACGCCTGGCGCCTGCCTGTCGCCTGCCTCGCGCCTGCCTTGCGCCTGCCTGGCGCCTGCTGCCTGGCGTAAAGCATACCGGTACGTCGTACGGTGTAGACACGTCATCCAGCCGGGCCAATCAGAGCGGCCTGCGCAGCAAAAGGGCGGCGCGAGGCAGGCGCGCGGAACACCGGTCTGGACACGGCTGCCGGTCTTCGGTCGGCGTGCTCTTTTCACCCGCGCCGCGCGCGAGGTCCTAGCCATTTTGAGGAGGCTGTGCCTGTGCCGTTGGCTCACCGCTCGCCCGTCGCCCTGTTCCTGGCAAGGTGTTCGGTCGCGCCCTGCGATCTCCGCTGCAGGTTTGGAGCCCGCGCCCCCCCCTTCCCTTCCCCCCCTGGTCGCCGCCGCGGCCGCATTTTTGGCCAACCCGGCCGCTTGTGCAAAAACGAGGTCACGCAGACGCAAAAGACGAGTTGAGATTGCAGATGAAAAAGCGGGCGAGGCGAGGCGTTGCGTTGCGTTGCGGCGTAGCGGTGTGTTTGAGGTGTCGGAAGGCACACTCGCACCCAAGTAGAAAAAAAAGGCAGTCGGTCACCGCGTGGCGTGATGTTGGATTCATTCAACCCCCGGGGGCCTTGACACCCCTTTGGACACCGCTGGCCTTGTTTTTGATCGTCTTTGTTCTTTGTTTCTGTCGTCGTCCGCCTTTGCACGTGAAGGGGCGCAGACGCTCGCAGGATTGGCCGGTTGCAACGTTGTCCGTCAGCGCAGCAGCGGCCTCCTTTGGCGAGGCCAGCCGTCAGCACGCACGGCGGACTGAAAATAAAGGCGAGGCGGTGAGGGCACATCGGTGCAGCGGTTGCAGCAAAGGGTCGTATCGAAAAAAAGAGGCTGAAACGGACAAACCTGGACCGGCGGACGCGGACTGCGCCGATGCCCCTGGGAGGCGATCCTCTGTCGTTTCATGGGAGGACGCTCCGGTTGGACGGCACTCGTTTCGACTCTTTCCGCTTGGAAGTTTCTCAAGTCTCTTCCGCTTGGAAGACGTGGCAGCGCGGCATCCTGCGCCTGCAGCACCGCGAGGCGTCCTGTCCGTCCGTAGGCTCCCAAGCGTCCGCAGGGTGTCATCGCTTGATGCCTGTCCGTGTGTCGTCGGTTGTCTGCCTGACGTCCGCCGTCTGTCGTCTGTTGTATGCCTGCCGTCTGTCGTCTGTTGTATGCCTGCCGTCCGCCTGCCGTCTGCCTGTCGCCGCGACACGTCGTCGGCCACATTCCAGGCGCGAAACCAGGCTCCAAAAAAAGACGGGACAACAACAAATACACGCATTCCAGATGCGCGGCCGCCACGCCGTGTCTCGGGAGGTGGCCATGGCCTTCTCCGTTCCGATCAAACGGCCTGGACCCTCTCGATGCGAAAAAGACCGTGCCAGTGGCTTGACAGTTTCGCATCGAGTACTTTTTTTCAGGCAGAGGCACGGCACCGCCCACGGCCGGCGCGCTGGCATGCGCGCCTCCTGCCGATCCCATCGTTCTCCTCGGCGCAAAGCAGCGGCCGCACCTGCATGCGTGCGTTGTGGATCGTGTCCTCGTGCGTGGTCAGGTCGTATACTCCGTACTCCGTAGGTTGTGACGGCTTGCAGGCAGGTCGATGCGGTGGGCCGCAAAAGCACCGTCCAGGGATGAGAACATGCCTCTTACTTGTATTGCCGCATGCTTGGCATATCCGTACGGAGTGCTCCGTACTCCGTGAGCCTACTCCGTACTCCGTATACAACTATACTCCGTACTCTACGCTTACTCCGTACTCTGCCGGCCGCAGCCAAGAAAAACAAGCCGCCAAGAGCGGGACGTTCATTCATCGTCTCTTCTGGCTTCCGACTAGACGCACCGAAATTAGCGGCCCCTATTTTGCCCATGCAAGGCGATGCGTGTTTCACGACGATCCGACAAGCTTATTGTCCTTTTGCATCGAGGCGACCAAGCTGGGCGCCTTCATTTCGCAGCACGGCCGCGGCCTCGGATCCACCGTCGACGAAATACGAGCCCACCGGTCGCTAAAAATAAGACACTCATTAAAGTACAACTAGTTGTACGGAGTACGGTGCATCTTAGTGCTTAGTTATGAGAGGCAGAGACATGTCTTGGATGCTCTGCCGAGGCGGGCCGTCGACGAGCCCCAGACGGAGAACGGCGGCCGCTCACGGCGCACGACGTACGGCGTGCGGTGCACGGCGTATCACGGCATCCGTCACGGCGTCGAGCACCTTCAGACCGTACAACTACTCCCTACTCCTACTCCAGACATTGCACGTCAGGGGGAGGCGCGGGAAAAAGGAGAGAGTGGAGCGCGCGGTGCGATGCTGGCATGGGCAAAAATGAGCGCGCGGTGGGAAACGAGGTCTTCTCCTTTTGGACAGACACACTGACAGCGCAGCGAGCCAGGACCCCCCATTGGCGCACGCGAGATTGGGCCGGCCGGGGGAGGCGGTGGCCAAAACGGCCCTGTGCGGCCGGCCAATGGACAGACACCAGCGCTGGCTGGCTGGCTGGCCGCCCGCCCGCCACCGCTTCTTCGTCGGTTCCTCCTTTTGGACAGGACAGGCTCGTTCTTGCAGTAGCGCCGGGCCCTGGCGCCGCCGCGGTTGCGGGGGCGGTTGCCGCGAGACAGCACCCTGCCGGCGGCGAAGCAGAAACGGCGATGGGGCTGCTGTAATGACAGACTAGGACAGCGCATTGCCACCAGGAGTGCAGGGCATGGCGACGGCTCTCGGCGACGGCGACGGCCTCTCGGGCGCGGCCTCCGGGCGATAGTCTCTCGGTCGAGCGGCCGTCGCCGTGGCTGGAGGACGCTCTGTACAACTCGCTATGCTGTCGTACGCTGTCGTACTTTACAAGTAAATATACAACGCGTACCAATACAAGTACAACTACCATACAGACCTAAGCGCCCACCGTCCTCCATATTGTGCACTGCTGCGCTGCCGCCGCCCCTGGATTAGCTCGGACCGACGCCCGTCGTAGCGCTGCGCAATTTCCCACGACAGCAGCCGGCCTGCCCACTCGGAGGGGGAGATGAGGCGTCCGGGGGGGTCGTTGGAAGTGGACTGGGCCATGAACTGGAAGTGGACTGGAAGTGGACTGCAAGTGGACTGGAATAGGGGGTGTGGGTCGAGCCCACCGGCGCGCGACGAGAGCATGCGCAGCGAGCAGGGCCGCCGACGTCTATTTAACAGCGGCCGCGTCCTCCTCGACGTGCTCTCCTCTCTCTTCTTCTCTTCTCTTCAGCCCAACAGACAACTCTCTTCTGCATCTTCTTGCTCACTTGACTTCGGTCGTCCACTCTTTCAGCTTTTTAGCTCAGTCACTCGTTACTTTCCTCTCTTTCACAACTTTCTTCAGGATCTTTTTCCTTTCCATCCTTCCACCACCCACCACCATCAAAATGCGTTTCTCCGCTGTCGCCCTCTTTGCCGGTGCTGCTCTGGCCAGCACCGAGGTGGCCACCTCCACGGCCTACTCGACCGAGTACCTGACCATCACCTCGTGCGCCCCCGAGGTCACCAACTGCCCGGCCCGCACCCACACCAAGGTGTACCCCGTGACCACGTCCACGGCCTACTCGACCAACGTCTACACCGCCGGCGACAAGACGGTCACCGAGATCATTGCCGTCTCCACCACGGTCTGCCCCGTCACCGCCGCCTCCACCGGCAAGTCGTACTACAACACCACCGTCGGCGCCGTCCCCAGCTCCC
This sequence comes from Ophiostoma fasciatum, assembly GCA_019925495.1. Taxonomy (NCBI): domain Eukaryota; kingdom Fungi; phylum Ascomycota; class Sordariomycetes; order Ophiostomatales; family Ophiostomataceae; genus Ophiostoma; species Ophiostoma fasciatum. The sequence goes on from JADHKM010000014.1 coordinate 579,727, forward strand.
CCGCCGCCCCCGTCGTCGGCACCGGCGTCGTCACCCTGTCCTCCAGCGCCGCCGCCGCCGCCTGCCCGACCTACTCCGTCAAGACCATCTCCACCTCGGTCACCACCGTCGTGCCCACCGTCATCTACGAGACCGTTGCCATCCCGTGCCCCTCGAGCGCCCCGGCCTCGGCTGGCACCGGCACCGGCACTGGGTGCGTCCCTCTTCCTCCCAGCCATTGTTTTCTTCCCCCGCTAACAAACAGCTCCGTTGTCGTCCCGACTTCCCCCGTGACGGCCGGCGCCGGCAACATCGCCTTCCCGGGTGCCCTGGCCGCTGCCGCCGGTCTGCTGGCCGTGATCCTGGCATAAGCGAGCCCCGAACCGTGTTCGCCCCTTGTCCTTGTCCCTTTCTCTTTTTGTTCTCCTTTCTAGAAAAGCCTGCAAGGCTATGGCATTTCACGAACGTTCCGCGGGGTCTCTGGGCGATGTTTGCTGTCTCGGGTCGCCGGCGCGCGCGGCGGGCCGGCCGCTGCTTGCCGGCCGCCGCCTGCCCGGCGGCTCTTTGCTTTTAATCTTCTAATTGTATTTTTTGGGTTTCCAGACGTCTCTTGCCAACCAGAAGATGTCTGGATTCTCTTTTTTAACCATATTTTTCTGTTTCCGTGCATCAGTGTGCTTGTGATGAGACTTGGGGTCTATGGAGCGCTAATACCTCCTAGCGCGTAAGACGTCCTTGTAGCGCCTCATTTCCCGTCCTCCACTCCGCGCGCAGAAAAGCGGCCGCGGCGCCGCCGTGCAGGCCTGCGAAACGCCCCGGCTCCGCCGCTAACTGCTTTTGCCTGCTGGCGAAATTGCGTTCCCCAGACTTTCGGCTCCACCTACTCGTCATGTCCATGTTCGTGCTCTTGGAGATTCGTAAAAAGTGTTTGTCAATGTTGTCAGGCCATTGTTGTATTTACCAATAAGCATACGGGGTAAACAAATAGACCTCATCGTTGTATCCGTTATCGCAGTAGGAGGGATCGTTGTATCGAGTTCTCGCCTCTCCTCGGACGTAGTTTTACTTGTAAGATACAACTACAACTACAACTACCCCCGACCGGAATGCAGCGGCTCTGCGCTTGCAGAAAGACCGTCCTCGCATCTGCCGTCGCGGACAAAGGACGGCCGCCACTGGCACGCACCAACGGGCTGCATTCCGTGGCCAGCGCGTGGCCAGCGGCGTGGCCTGGGTCTGGCCTCGCCGCCGGCCTGGCTGCCCGTCTCCTGAATCGGGACTCCTCCTCGCCGCCGCCGCCTCCACCAGCCGGCCGGCACACGCGGCGCTGGCATGCCGTGCCTCGCGGCCGCGACGCCAGCCCGCGCGTGGCCAGCGGCACAGCCGCACGCGTGTCTCGGCCTCGGGGTGGTGACGTGTTCGTAGTTGTACAATAACTCTGTACACTTTGCCATGTTATACTATTCATGTAGATGATTGTAGATGCCGGTATACCCCAACTAAAGCGTCCGCGCCGCTCACGTCTCCACGACCGGCCCGTCCTCCTCGTCATCATCGTCGTCGTCGTCGTCAAAGGTAAGGTCCAGGGAGTCCAAGACGCGCCGCGCCCGCCCGTCGCCGCTGGAGACGTCCAGCTCCGAGTCCAGTGCCGAGGACCCGTTGTCGTCCGACGTCCTGTCCAGCCCGCCCAGCCCGCCCGCACCCCTCATGCGGCGCCGCGCGCGCCGGCGGAGCTGCTCGTCGTCGTCGCTGGGCAGCGAGTCGATGCTGCTGCTGGCCGCGTGGCGGGCCATGCCGCCGCCCATGCGCAGGCCCCCAGCCGCCGCCGCCGCCGTGTCCTGTCCCCGGCCGTTGCTGTCCCCGGCAAGACCACCACCACTGCCGCCACCACCACCACTGCCGCCACCACCACCACTACCGCCACCACCGCCACCACCACCGCCACCACCGCCACCACCACCACCACCACCGGCACGGAACGCGCGGCGCCCGCGCTCGACCAGGCGCTCGATGCGCAGGCGGTTGGACACAAACTTGAGCGGCGGAAAGGCAGACTGGCGCCCCTCGTGCAGCATGCGGGCCAGGCGCGCCGGGTCCGGGTCGGAGAGGATGCGCGCAAAGTCGGCGGGCTCGGACTTGGGCCAGATGGTGACGGTGCCGCTAAAGGGCTGCAGCCACAGCTGGGACCAGTCCTGGCCCAGCGGCCGCGGCAGCAGCTCGAGGTTGCGCAGCAGCTTGAGCCACTTGCGCAGGTCCTGCTTGAGGTACTCCTCAAAGGCCGACCCCAGGTAGCCGCCGCGCCAGCCCCGGCCCTTGCGGTGCGTCACCGGCTGGCCCACGGAGCCGCGGCTGCTGAAAAAAAAGAGGTTGACGTGCGGGTTCACCTGGCTGACCACGGTGAAGTTGACGTTGAAGTGCAGGTTCAGCGCCCGGATGGGAATGTCGGTCCGCAGGCTGCCGTCCTTCCACTTGTGCCCAAACGAGTAGGGCTCCAGCACGCCGCCGTTCCCCCCCGGCCGCTTCATCATCAGCACCACCGGGTTGAGGATCCCCGGCACCGCCGCCGACGCCAGCACCGCCGACCAGATCACGCAGTCCGGCGCCGTCTTGTAGTTGCACAGGATCGTCGGCGAGTGCGGGTCCGCCGGCACGCACGTCACGTTGAGGATCCGCCCCGTCCGCTCGTACGCCTCACGGAACGTCATCGACCCCCGCGTCCACCACGCGCACCGCCGCGCCCAGTCCACCGAGTCGAACCGCGCCCCCGTCCGCCACCACCGCGGCAGCCACACCCGCAGCGGCTCGCTGCACGCGTCGATCTTGCCCGCCAGCGCCGGCACCAGCAGCTGCCGCAGCTCCGCGTTCGTCCGCGTCGCCACCAGCGCCGCCACCAGCGCGCCCCCGCTCGTCCCCGTGATCACGTCCGGCAGCAGGTCCGCGTCCAGCAGCGCCCGCACCACCCCAAAGTGGTAGTACGCAAACGACGCGCCCCCGGACAGGCACAGCGCCGTCCGCCCGTAGTTGCCGTACAGCCGCTTGAACAGCGCCCGCTTCTCCGCCGCCCCGAGCTGCTTCGTCTGCATCAGGAACCGGAGGCATTGCTCGACTGCAGTCGTGGTCAGCGAACGACAGCAGTTGACGAAGGGGTGAAGAACGACACGGGTGACGACACGGGTGACGACACGGGGGGGACCTACCCTCGTCCACAAAGCTCTGCACCAGATTCTTCGTCCCGTAGTACGTGCGGCTGTACAGGTGCCGGTTCTCGATGCCGGCAAAGTTGTTCTTGACGCACGCTTCCACCAGCGCCTTGAGGTCGGCAATCGTCTTCTTGTCCCGCGCCTCGGCCGCCGCCGCCGCCCCGTCGTCGTCCTTGGCTGCCGCCTCCGCCGCCTCTGCCCGCGCGCGGCACCGCCGCAGCTGGTCGCCCACGCGCCGCACCGTCTGAAAGTCGTAAAAGGCAAACTCGTTCTCCTCCTTCCAGCGGTCGTTGCCCAGGTAGGCGTCGAGGGCGCGCGCCGCCGCCACCCACTCCGCGTAGCTGGACGCCGCCCGCATGCGGTGCCGCAGCGTCTCGCGCCGCCCCCGCCACGACACCAGCTGCTCGTACGCCGCAATGTACACCCGCGTCAGCAGGTACGCCACCGACAGCCCCAGGATCCACCCAAACACCCCCAGCAGGAACGGCCACTTGAGCAGCCCGTACAGGTAGCCCTCCCGCGTCTCGTCCCGCGTGCGCCGCCCCGGCCCCGGCCCCGGCCCCGCCGCCTTGGCCCGCGCCCGCTTGCCCGCCGCCGCCGCCGCCGACGCCGACGCCATCGCCGCCGCCCGTCGCCGCTGCTGCTGCTGCTGCTGCGCTTTCGGAGACGAAGACGAGCGCCACGACCACCACGACGACGAAAACAGCCGCGGTGCCGGCTCCGCGCCGTCATCCGCACGCCCCACGCCGCCCGGCCGCGCAACCTTTTCGTACACGGGCGCCCAGTCGTTCTTGGCCGTGATGAACAGAGACGACGATGGCAGCGACTGCGGCGGCGGCGGCTGCTGTGCCCCGGCAGTTGTGCTCGCAAACGAGTTGCGCTTGGACAGGTAGGCGACGGGCGAGGCGCCGCCGCCGGTGGTGGCCACGGGCGACGCGGCCGCGGTCGGCGACTGCAGCGGGTCGGGCGCCGCCAGGGCCTGGACAAAGGCCTCGAGGTCGGCGGGCGCGAGAAAGTCCGTGTCATAGTCGGGCAGCGCCGCCGTGTCGGCCAGCGTGTCCACGGGGAAGCCGTAGTAGGTCGCGGCGCCGCCCTCGGCGCTGCCAGGGCTCTTGTCGGCCATGGCGTGGGATCGAGGAGAGACAAAGGGCGAAAGAAACGAGGGAGGCCCGAGGGAGAACCGAGTGAGAGGCGAGAGGGAAGGTCGTGTCAGGAAGACGACTGCCCGCGCATGGCTCGGTGCTGCAGATTCAAGGGGAGCTCGCGTCCGTCGTCCGTCGCCGCCGGCCTGGGATGAGGCTCGTCAGTGGAGGTGGTGGTGGTGGTGGTGAGAGGTGGCTGCTGCGTGGAAATGACGTCGGTGAAGAAGGCGCCCCTTCTGTTGGGGCGGCTTGGGGCGGCGGCGACACGCTGTTCTCGCTAGCGGGGGAAGCTGGCGGGAAATGTGGGTCCCGACGAACCTCGTCCCAGCTTTCCACGCCCGGCACACGCAACCCAAAAGGCACACACGAGACAGCTCGCTACCCGCGGGTAAAAACACTCGTTCCACGCGCGTGGCTTGCGGCATGTGCGCGCACGCGACCGGCTGCCAGCCCCTGGCCAGCCCAGCCAAGCCCAGCCAGCCCAGCCGTCGGGCGCTCAGCCGCCGCCGAGTGTCACGTGTTGGCCACAGCGCACGGCCCGGCATGTGAGCTGCCCGGGCCTGTGCCGATGCCGCGTGGACCGGCACGCGATCAGGAGATGCAGTGCTGGGTACGGAGTATTACTCCATATGCGAACCTGGGGTGGCGTTGCGCTCGCTTGCTTGCCGCCCTCAGACCACCGTCATGATCACGTGATCAGAGAGCCGGCAGGCAGCCTCGTCCTGTGGTCGACCGGTCCTCTGCGGTGCAAAATCATGTCGTTCGTTAAGACGCGGTGTGCGCGTCAGATCTGGCCCGTATGCCTAGCGCACACGAACAGTACTGTCCTTGCCGTGTTTCTCCTGCATCCTAGTCCACGCACACGAGCACGCGCACTTCGCCGTCCATGAGCAGCTCGTCGTGCACACGGCAGACCACGCGGTCCCAGGCGACGTCGCTGTCGACCTTTTCAAGCCCGAGCAGGGTGACAATGGCCATCGAGGCCACCGTGCGGCCCCGCGCGGCGCAGCACGCGACGAGATGCGCGTGGCCGGCGGCGCGGATCCCCCCGCTGTGGTCGAGCACAATCTGCGGCACCACGCGCTGCGAGCCGCGGTCGACCACGTTGACGCGGTACCGGATGGCCGCGTCGGCCGGTGCCCGCACATGGTAGCCCCCGGCGGCGGCGGCGGGGGAGCTCGCCTCGCCGGGCGTCGGGACCGGGCTCGGGCTCAAGCTCGGGCTCAAGCTCGGGCTGGGACTGGGGCACGGGACCGACGCCATCAACGCCTCGCGGAGACACTGCAACACGCGCGCGCGGTCAGCATCCAAGACAAGCACGAGCTGGGGGAAGAAGGAGGAACGCACGCTGGGCGAGCTGTACGCAAACAGGGGCCGTGGCGGGCCCGCAAACGGCCGCGGCGCCCGCTGTGGGGAAGGCGGGAGGCGCGGCTTCGCAGCTGGGGCCGGCAGGGCCGGCAGGGCCATGCAGGACTTGCGCTTTTGCGGCGTGGTCGACGGCGTGGACGTAGACGTGCGCGAGGGCCGAGCCCGGCGCGGCGAGGCGGCGCCCAGCTTGCGGTGCCGCTCGCGCGCGCTGTTGTTGCGCGTCAGCCGGTAGAGCAGCTGGATGAAGAGAAGAGCAAGCCTGGCTGTCATCAGCTTCGTCGTCCCACACAAACAAGAACAAAACACAACGAAAACATACGTCGTCGAGTCGTCGGGCCACACGTGCATGCTCTTGGGCTCGACAGGCGTGTTGCGCCCAAACCAGCGCTCGCCCACGCCGCCGTGGCCCTCGCCGTCGGTCAGCAGCGCCAGAGAGCTGAGGATCAACGTCACCTTGAGGACGCGCAGCGCCGCCGGGTCGCAGGTGCCGCTCAAGAGGATCGTGTGTGCCGGGTCGGCCAGGTGGCGGCGGCACTCGGCCACCACGCAGCGGCCGGCGTCCGCGTCCAGGCCCAGCAGCGCCTGGAGACCCTGGATCGAGAGCTTGGAGTCTGGCGGGTTAGCACGAGGTAGAGTTCGGCAACCACGGTTGCAGCGGGGGGGAACGTTGGGTGGGGTACGCACGCAGCTGCACGTAAGGCAGCAGCTCTTCAAAGTTGTCGCCCATCAGGTCGATCCGCGGCGGCGGCGGGCCCTGGGGACACCGGGGTCGTAGCTCGAGGTAGTGGGGGATCGATGCGGCGGCAGGAGGCAGCGACGGCGGCGGCAGCCGTCTCTCTGCCGGGACTGGTCTCTCCGATACGAGAACAAGGTCGTCGTCGTCGTCGTCGTCGTCGCCGCCGTCGGGCCAATCGCGTCCTGTTGCGCCAAAGCAAGTGTCAACGGGCTGAAGCTGCGGACGAGGCCCCTGGCCACCACCGCCTCCGCGTCCGCCACCGTCACCACGGCCGCCGGCCTCGGCCTCTTCTGTCTGCAGCCCGGCCGCCCCGTCGGCCGCCCGGGTCTCCCGCCCCAGCTCCTGCTCCAGCGCCCGCGCCAGCTCGCGCTCCAGCCGGTAGTCGGCCGGGCCGCTCCACGCGTCCCAGCCGTCGGCGCCGCTGAGGCCACCAGGCGGAAGACCCTCGCCGCAGCCGCTGCTGCTGCTGCTACCACGGCTGGCACACACCCCTGTCTGGCCACCGTGCTGCTGCTCCGGGAGAAGAGTACTAACGTCACAAGCGCCGACCCGGCTGGCAGACGGTGCTGCCGGCGGCGGGAGCGGCAGAGGAGGAGGAGGAGGAGGAGGGGGAAGGGCGAGCGGGAAAGGAGGCGCGGGCGCGCTGGACACGGCTGCGGCAGCGTCGTGGTGGTGGTCGCGGTCGCGCTGGTCGTTGTCATCCCCGTCCAGGCTGCCAAAGAGGCTTGCCATATCATCGTCGACCTCGTCGTCGTCGTCGTCACCGACGCCGGCACCAGGGTCACGAGGCCACTCGCCGCCGCCGCCGCCGCCGCCGCCGCACCCATGCGGTTCTCCCCCGTCCTGCTCGCCCTTCCTTGGGCCAGCATGGGCCAGGCGATCCCGGTCACACAGACAACGGGTGCCGTCGTCCATCTCGAGAGAGGAGGAGTGAGATGTGATAAAAAAAAGAACCCAACTGGTTCAGGGCGCAGAGCTTCTCATGCGCTTGCAAACGCGCGCTCTCCCCTCCCCAAGTCTGTCTCGTTCCGGTCCTCCAACTCGCATGCTAACCGGGGCGGTCGCGTCTCCCATATATAAAAAAAGAGAGAAAGGGAGAGAGGGATACAGAAGTACCCTGGATGCCACGACGCCCAGTCCGCGTTTGAGTCGGAGATGGAAGGAGGTTCTGTCAACGGAGCAGGCAGAAGCGACCTTCCTTGCCTCCTTCCCCAGACAAAAAGTTGTTTTTGGAGATCCACGCTGGTGGCCAGCACCCCACACAGTCGCCATACAGTACGAACACGCAAGAATACTGTACGTGTGTTTACGACGTCCCTGCCAGTCCCCTTTTTTCTTGCGTCGGGCTTCTTCGTCTAAAGGTTCCGGCTTCTCGCGCAAGCTGGGTTGTCATGCGTATCAGACCTGTGTGAAACCAACGTTCAGGGCAATAAGCATATATGGAGCACGGAAGGCCTCGGGGCCGTTCACGGTCTCGCCTCGGGATAGCAACGAAAGAAACTTTTTTCTTCTCAAGATCCCTTTGATTTTCTCTGTTCCCGTCCCAAAATGCTCCCACAAGGCTGAGCCTCCTTCTATGGTCTCCAGCCGGTCAAATCTGGGGGCAGGGCGGCCGGACCGCAACCAGAACGGCCGACATGCCCCGAAAACGGAACAAACGCCAAACGAAACACCTCTTCCTTTGGGGGGGCACCAGGAAACCATCTTGGCCCCTTTCTCTCTCCTCTTCCGCTTCAAGGTACTGTTTGTCCCTTTTTTCCTTTGTGTGCGATCAAAATGGATGACGGTTCTTTCGAGGAAAAAACAAAACAAAAAGCAAGGAAAATCCAAACTGGACCCAAAAAGCACGCGACCGAGGCGGGTATATAGGATTAAAATCAAATACAGAGCAAAAAGCAAGGAGAGATGTAGCGGAAATAGACACAGGAGAAAGGCGAGCAAAAGCAAAAAGCAGAGGAAAAAAAAAACAAAAAAAAAAAAACAAAAAGCAAACGCGCCTGCTTGGCTGGGTGGTGGACGGATCACAGGAGGAAAAAACAAAACAGACAAAAACCCAAAATGCCGGCAAATCGCTTTGCCGCCTCCGCGACCGGGGGCCTGGATGCTGTCTAGTGAAAACGCAGTAGGTAGGGCACAGGAAAGAGCGAGGGGCCGAGCCCAGGTCTCTGCTGCTTCGAAGAGAAGGGGGCGGCGAGATAAAAGAATGGCCATGGCACTGTAAAGGACGGGAGGGAAAACCAGAGACCATGATTAGCAGGAGAAAAAGATGGAGGGGAGAAAAAGACGGAAGCAAACGACCGGCTGCTCGACACATGCCCGTGTCTTGCAGGGAGGGGAGAGAGCCAAAATCCTACCGTGGATGCCATTTGTTCTTCTTTTAAATCTGGTCGGATGGGTAGATCGGTGGCAGATTAAGAAGGGGTTAGGTGATAAAGCGTGCTTCCGGAGCATCAAGAAACAAAAAGGGATGTCGGCGGAGAAGGGTCTTGCCGACAACAGACGAGCGGAGAGTCGGCATGGGCAGAGCTCGGCGGACGGACGATATCGATGGACAGGGCTTTGGTGAGATGGTCGTTTTAGGTCTCACAACGGGCAGCAGCAGCAGCAGCGCCGACAGAGAGGCCGCACACCCTGTCCGCCCTGCTGCCCGTCGTGCCTCTTTTTGTCTTGTTCATCTGTCTTCTTTCATCTTGCGTGGTCGTGATCAGGTGGCGGCAGCCGTGGCGGCGGCCGGTGCTGCGTCCGGGGCGATGGCGGGTCCGCCGCCCAGCCGGCCGTCTCGTGCCGCCGCGAATAGGCACCGGAAAAAGCAGTAGCAGCCGTAGCAGCAGCAGCAGCAGCAGCAGCAGCAGCAGCAGCGGGATGGGGTTGTGGAACAGGAAGCGACAGGGCGCTGCCTGGTGCCGCCTCGGGTGTTGGGGGCGAGCTGGTCACGATGCTTCCGCTTCGGCCACCACCGCTGCCGCCACTGCCGGGGGTGTCCATGCGCAGCGGCGGCAGCGGCAGCATCCGCGGGTGGCTGCTCGGTGACCCTGACAGCGCGGGGCTCAGGCTGCTGCGGAAGCTGCCGGGTGGTCCGCCGACCGGGGGTCCACCGATCGGTCCGCCGACCGGTCCGCCGCCGACGTGCTGCGCTGCTGATGGTGGCGGCCGCGACAGCAGCGAAGGCAGCGGCGGCAGCGGCGACGTGGACGAGGATGCTGCTGCTGCTGCAGAGGCCGGGAGGAAATAGTCGAGGCCCGGGCCGGAGTCGGTCCGGCGGCGGCGTGCGGGGCGCTCAGAGCTGTCGGACGAGGCGGCCAGCGCGTGCACCGACGCGCCGGACGACATCGGCGGCGGCGCCGTCGACATGGGCGGGTACACGGGTGGGTGCTGCTGCTGCTGCTGCTGCTGCTGCTGCTGCTGCTGTTGCTGCTGCTGGTAGTGGAGAGGAGGCGGAGGATACGGCGGGGGCTGCGGCGGCTGGTGCTGCTGCGGATAGAGCTGCGATCCTTGCGGTCCCTGTGGTCCGCCGCCGCCGCCGCCGCCACCAGAACTGGGGCTGTCCTCGGGCGCGTAGGGGACGGCGCTGAAGACGGCGGGAGCCGGGCTGGGGGGCCCGGCGTCGGCGTGCTCGCGGATGCCAGGCGTCTGGGCCACGACGGCGCGCAGGCGGTTGCGCTCGCTGCGGTAAAAGTCGCGCTGCACCTGGAGCTCCTGGATCTGCCGCAGCTGCTCGCGGTTCTGCGCCTCCAGCTGCTGCATAATCTTCTGCACCTCGCGGTCCTTTTCCTTCTTGCGCGCCCGGAACCGCGCCGACGCGCCCGCGTTGCGCAGCCGCTTCTCGTCCGCCTGCTTCGACGCCTGGTGCACGTCCACCGGCACGTGGATCTCCTCGCCTACCGACGGCGTGATCGTGATGAACTGCTGGCCCCCAGCCAGCGACAGTGACCGCCCACCGCTGCCGCCGACCGTCCCGTACAGCCCGTGCAGGCTGCCCGACGGCGGCGGCGGCCATGAGGACCCCTCGCTGCTGCCGAGAGACGGGGTCCGCTGTCTGCCGTAGCCCGGCGGTGGCTGCCGCAGAGGGGCCGGGGGCAGTGGTGGGAAGTGCGGCGGCTGCTGTTCGTAATGACCTTCCCCGTGGTAACTGCTGCCGTCTCCTGCGTACAGCGGCTGCGAGAACGAGCGCGGCGCCAGCTCCGTCAGACGCTGCTCGCCGCCGCCGCTGCCGCCCCCTCGCGGCGTGAGAGGCGACGCACCCGGGGCATGCGGCGACAAGTAGGATGGTCCCTGGCTCCCAGACCCTTGCCCTCCGTGTCCTTGCACGTTTGGCGCGCTGGCACTCGGGTGCAGGTAGGTCTGGGGGATGGGCGGCACCGGCGGCACCTCTGCTGCGCCGAGGCTGCTCTGCGGGAACGACGGCCGCCGCAGCGGCTGCGGTGCGCCGGGCAGCGGCAGCGGGGGTGTGCCGCGTCCGCCAAAGCTCGACGACGCCCCCCGCCCCTGGCTCAGCCGGCGCTTGGGCGACAGGATGCGCCGGGTCTGTCCATACGACGCCTGTGCATGCACGAGGGACGGGGACGGCTCGCGGTCTGCACCCATGCCCGTGCTGCTGGGGCCGGCCGTCTGGGCGAACCCGGTGACGGGGCTGGGGCCCGGTCCTGCTGGGCCCGCGTCAGCTGCCGACGCCCCCACCGATGCAGATGATGACGGCGGCGGCGGCGGCGGTGGCGGCGGCGGTGGTCCGTAGCCGGGGAATGCCGGCCGTCCCTGGCTGCTGAAGCGTGCGGGCGCGGGCACAGGCGCAGGCGAAGGCGCAGGCGCAGGCGCCTGTAATGGTCCGGCCGCGGGCCGCGTCCTGGGCAGCGGGCGCGACTCGGTGACCAGGGCGGGATTTGCCTGCCGCGGCGCAGATGGGCCAGCCTGCACCTCGGACGCCGGGTTCAGGATGTTGCGCACGCCAAACGTCCGCGGAGGCGTGAGCCGCATCGCCGGGGCGGCTGTCGTCTGCCCGCCGCGTCCGTCGTCGCCTGTGCTCGCGCTCGCGTTCGCGCTCGTAGCTGTGGCCGCAGCCGGGGCTGGGACCTCTGCCGCGTCCCTGGAGGTAGCCGCCGTCTCGGGTGCTGCTGAGCTCGCTGGATCGTCCGCCATGGTGGTCCTGCTGCCCCCGGCGTCGCCGCCGTTGCCACCTCGGCCTGCGCCTCGGCCTGCGCCTTGGTCTGCAACTCCGCCCCCCGCCTCGTCCGGCCGACTGCTGCTGTTCTTTCTGCTGCTGCTGGTCGTGTCGGCCCCTGTGTCCCCTTCTGGCTTCGGGTCGCGAGGGGTGTTGCCTGGTCCGGCGGACAGCATGTCCTGCTGCTCATCGCGGAAGAGCAGACGGCGGGAGTCTCCGGCTTGAGAAGAAGAGTGCGCGGCAACAGCAGCAGCAGCAGTGGTAGTTATGATGGTGGCAGTGGTGCTGTCGGTGCCGGGCACCTGGCGGTCGTCGCGCGACGAGGCCGGTCCAGCAGAGGCGGCTGCGGCGGCTGCGGCGGCTGGCGAAGAGGGATGCGGTGCGGGCTGAGGCGCTGGCGCCCGCTGGGACATGGAGAGGGGTGGCTGGGGTGACTGCCGCTGCTTCTTCGGAGGCAGCGCGTTGTCCAGTAGTCTCGGGCCGCTCGACAGGCTGTAACATGGACTGGTGGTGGTGGTGGTGGTGCCGATGTTGATGCTCGTGGCGGTGTCGGTGGCGGTGGCGGTGGCCGTCGAGCTCGCGTCGTAGGCCGCCGCCGCAAGGAACACGGCAGTCTTTTTCGCCGCGAGGAGAGCGTCCCGGGCAGCTGCCGCGCGTTCACCGCTGCCTCTGCCGCTGCAGGTGCAGGTGCCGCCGCCTCCTCCTCCTCTTCCTCCTCCTCCTCCTCCTCCTCCGATGGCGCCACTGGCTCGCAAACGCAGAGCGTCAGACGTCGTCGTTGTCGTCTTCGTCGTCGTCGTCGCCGTCGTCGTCGCCGTCGTCGTCGCCGTAGCCGTAGCCGTGGTCCCCGTCGTGGCGGTCACCGTCGTCCCCCTCCCCGTCGTCGTCGCTACTACGGCCGTCGTGTCGTATCCCGGCTGTCGTGCACCGGCCGCGACAGCGGCAGCGGCAGCAGCGGCTGTGACAGCAACAACAACAACAACAGCGGCGGCAGCGGCAGCGGAGGCAGCAGCACGCGCAGAGTAAGAAGCCGACTCGCTCTGTCGACGGTTGCTGGAAGCCCAGAGGACGGTGTCGAGCGCCAGGGCGAACACCGTTGAGCCGGCAGAGCGCACCGGGGACAAGCTGGCCGGATTCAGTGGCCTGTTCCTCTCCTGTCCAACAAATGGCTCAGAGAGGGCGAGAAAATTAAAAGGAAAGAGTCAAGGTGGCAAAACAAACGATGCCGTGAGGCCGAAGCAACAAACCCAAACAACCTGCGTCCTGTCGTCTGGGAGGCCGAGAACGGCGAGTAGGAAGAAAAGGGAAAGCAGGGCAGACGAGCCGACTCTCGTTGTGCCCCCAGCTCGTTACAAGTAGGGAAGGGAAAGGAAACAGCAGTGAGAAGCAAGAAAAGGAGACGACTAAGAGGAGCTCAGGTGAGAGAGGAGGCGACTGGACGGGGCTGTGCTGCCGAGGCACATGGGAAAGGCGGTGACTGTTCCTCTCGAAAGAAAAAAAACCAGCGCAGAAAGGGGACCAGAGAGAGAAAGAGGCCAAAAAGAAAAAGAGGCGAGTCGACAGCTCAGGAGTGCGGCACCAGGTCAGCCTTGGCTCGATTTGAAATAGAAAAGACGCTGGAAAAATAAAAATAAAAAAACCGCAAGGCGAGGACGGCCCCAGCTGAGCGGACCAGAGAGAGGATCCAGAGGATGATAGATGGAGATGGACGGGACGAGGGTGCGAGACCGGGCTGAGAAGGGCGCCGGCGAAGCGCGAGAGAGGCCGGCGGCACGAAAAAAGAAGAACCGTGTCGGTGTTGGCCGCCGCCCGGTCAAGGCTTGTCTTTGTCCAACGGCGCGTTCTGCCGGGGGCGAGGACGAGAAGGAGGGGATAGGTGGGAGGGAAGAAGGGGGGGGGGAGAGAAAGAGGGGGGGAGAGAGGGAGAGCGCGGGAGAGGGAGAAAGAGGGAGGGGGATGGAAGGCTGCTGTTCGTCTCCCGAGGACGCTGCAAGGTTGTCTAATACAATGCTGGTCCAGGCCCAGTGACAAGAAACAGGGGGGGGAATAGTTGTACGGAGTATTGCTCCGTCAAAAAAAAGGTAGAGATATTGGGCGGAGCCTTTTGCTTCTGGGAGGTCCGGGAGAAGAGGGAGGAGCTTCGGGGAGGGGGTCTCTGAAGGAACGAAAGGGAGTGTGACGGAATGTGATGAGACAACGGGGGGGGAGATTCGTTCGTTGAGGAGAGAGAGGGGGGGGACGGGAGCTCAGCCGGACGGCAATCAATGACAGCAGGAAACACTTTAGAGGGAGAGAAAAGGAGATGCAAGGAGAAAAAAAAACGAAGCAGAGCAAGAAGAGCAAGAGGACAAGAGACAAAGTATGGGGAAGTACAAGTATAGGGAAAGTGAGCGACAGCTATTCTTTTTTCTCTTTTTTTTAGAAAAATAATAACTGGGTAATAGTACTCCGTAGGAGAGGACAGGGGGGGTGCGTAAAACAGAAGCCAACAAAAAGCGGCCAATAAATACACAAAAGCAGGCAGGAGAATAAGCCAACGGTTCTCTCGGATCGCTGGTCGTCTGTCCAAAAAAGAGCAAATAAATACCAGAAAAAACAAGACAGACACTCTTTCTATAAGAGAACAGGCCGGCAGTAGTCACGGGCTACGGCAGTCGTCCGCGAGCCAGGTTCGTCTCTCGGGCTTGGCTTGGATAGCGGGATTCATATTGAGGCGCGGCCAGCCAGTCACGGGGCTCAGAACCAGCCTACAACACATGAGTGGCTCTGATGTAGAGCAGCCGAGAGCGCTAAGGCGGTAGCAGCCATCTTCTGTATGGTTATGGAGACAGAGAGGAGAAGGGAAGGGGATGGGGGGGGGGGGGGTGTAGAGGTCAGGGTATGACTCCATACGGAGTACTTGGTAAGCCAGGAGAGAATGATGGACAGAGGCTTACCGCCCCAAGTTTGGCTGCCGACTCATCCAGACCAGAGGTAATAAGTATACACCGCATAGTCAGTCGTAAACAGAGAACCTGAACAGGGGTGGGTGGGGGGTTATCGATCTGACTCGTCCGCTTTTTGGGCGCAAGAGGCTTTGCAGCAGCCGTCGCTGTGGCACTGGTTGTGCGCTCCGGACGGGGTACGCGAGCAAGATACTCTGCAAGCTCGACACTGTGCCCGTTGACGTGACCGAGACGCGCTGGCAAGCAAAAGCCGCCGCAAAGAAGGTGACGACGGGCCAGCATTCGCCCCAGCGGTGGCGGTGCCGTGGCCTCCACCAAGTCGTGGCCGAGGTACCATACGGGAGTACAACGACAACTCCTCCGTAGTAGTGGAGCTCAGTTGTATAGCTGTGCCGTCGTCAAATGGGTCGTAGCACCCTGGTGTGGCATCTCGTAAGACAGCGGCCTCGCCACGCCAGATGCCGTCTTATCGGCCACTGCCTGCCCCTTTGCGTACGGAGGACGGAGGACGGAGGACTTGTCCTCCGCACGCTGAAATGGGGGCTTGTGGGGGGCGGAGGGAATAACAGGTCGCACCCTCGAGCCTGTGTGCTCTGTGTAGTTGTATACCGTGCTGAAAGGTCAGTGCAGCCAAGGTGCAAAGACTTGTATACCGAGTATGGATACCGTTCGTTAGTTCGTGGAAATGATACCCAGGACCGGGGGGGGGGGGGGGTGCCCAGCAAGCACTATCGCCCCCCCCCCCCCCCCCCCCCCCCCCCCCCCGTTTGCCCCGTGAGTTTGGGGGGGTGGGGGCCAAAAACCCTTGATAAGTGGGGGG